>VDFB02271358.1:989173731-989204199 GCA_007258455.2 Sequoia sempervirens | reverse complement strand
AATCATATCAGTCAAACTTTATCAAATCAATTCAAGATTCGTCACTTGGTCAATCAATCTTGTCATCTTGGTCAATTATTCTCACCTTATATAAGATGTGTCCTTCCTGAAACCGAGCATAATCAATCAAATCAGTTAATCAAACTTTGTCAACTTATCAAGCAATCAATCAATTGGTCATCTCAGTCATCTTTGTCAAACTAATCAACCTAATCAATCAATCTTATCAATACTATTGGCAAACACTATCTCTCTAGCAAACACTTTGTTGATATGAGTTTCTCTTATCTTTTTTATTGGTTTTGGTTCATCTTACTAGCTACCTCGAGGATGTCCTATCAAAGGATTTAGAGAAGCGATGATGGATCATGATCTATTTTCTTTGCTTGTTGTTTGTGGTTTGTCTTGGAAAAAAGATTGGGATAATTGGGTCCTTAGTATGAGTCAGGGCATTCCTTTTCTTTTGGCTTTGTCTTTTGATTGCTTGTCTCTCAGAAATGGTCACCTTGCATACCTTGGTCTATGTCATACCATGGTATTTGTGATCCATTTGTGACAATTTTTCTACCCAATGATGAAAAATATAAAATCATGAAAGTTTGTCCTTTGTCATTTCCTGACTAACATTCCATCTTCCTTGTCATTTTCCATGCTAACATCCATCTCTTCCACGTTAACATTTCTTCCATCTACATCTTAACAAAGTCTTGTGACACACACAAATATCTTGCGTACACGATCATGTTAGGCAGCATCATAGCAAGCATTATCATCATGGACATCATTATCATATTAGGCCACATACATTTGCATGAGAAAAATACAAAAACATAGAAATAATTTGTATAGCATTTCCATCACATAATAGCTCATGTCATTGCATTTTATGTTATGATCATAGTTCATTTCCATCCATCACATTTCATTTACATTGCATCACATTTCATTTGCATTGCATCACATTGCATTACATTAATAACATTTTGGCATATTATATTATACATTACATTTTGCATTTACATTAAACATTTCTCATCATTAATCTATAGGCATCCCATTGCATCAATATTAATTAAATTTTGCATATCACATCACATCATACAATTAGGTCATCCATAATGCATTCATAATCCATACATATAATAAAGGCATGAACATTCATAACATAATCATAAATGCATAATTATCCATCATATTAAACCATATCATGATCATGTAGAATGCATACAACATAAAACATCCATAGCATAACATCATCATAAACATAAGGCATCATCACATAAGAATGCATATCATAAATTGTAGCCAAAAATCAATCATATATCCCTCAAAATATGTGTCATAAGTATAATGTCAAGATGTGTCATGTATATCAAAATGGAGCTCACAAGCTCGGTAATCAAAATACAGTGTCTATATACAAAATATCAAAAGATGCTCTAGCCTGAGCTTCCCTACTCTCCTAATCCTGGTGCCTCCCTATCCTCTCATCTAGGTGTGTCTGGAGACCTGTGCTCTCCAGTAGAACACCTATCATAAGGTGTAGACCGTCTCAGAGTTCATGTCTCCTCGCTCTTTGAACTACTATGGGAGCACCTGCTCCGGGTCTTGTTGTGTGTCCTACCCTGCAAACCACTCTCAATTTGTGAAAATGTGGGCTCCCTCCTCTCCGGTGGTACCGCCCTCTCATATAGGTCTATGTAGTACTACATTTCTAGCCCTAGCGTACTCCTAAGCAACATCAACTACAAATACACTGTATGTAGTTGTAAACTCTATCATCCGCTAATCTATTTGTTGTCAGCTAATGACAACTAGGTCCCTCTTTGTTTGCACTGTGTCCCTCTCAGCCTTAAGGTCATCTCTCTCTACGGTAACTATCCTCAGCTTGGCCTTTAGGGCCTATACCTGAGCCTATAGGGTAGCTATCCTCTGCTCTACGCTGCCCTCATTTGTTCCGACCCTACCCTCCTCTAGTCCCTCCTCCTCACCCATCCCCATGATAATCCTCTCTCGAAGGACTCTCTTTGCCTCTCCCATCTCTGCCTCCTCTGCATGCTCCTCCTATCTCTCCTCTGCATGGTCCTCAACCTCTAGGTGTTCCACCTCTAGAGCGAGCATCTCTACATGCTTCTCTCCCTCCTCCACTACCACCTTCGTTGTTTCCCTCACTTCTGGTTGATCCTCCTCCTCCTCCTCCTGGATTGGTGATAAATATATCACCGCCCGACACCCTCCATCCCTCCTCCTCCTACATCGGTCCCCTCCCCAACCTCCCCAACCATCTCCTCCATCATCTCCTCCTCCTCTATCTCCTCATCCTCCATCTCCTCTACCTCAACCCCTCTGTCCCATGTCTCCTCTCTGGCCTCTCGGGCCCCTTCCTCTATGCTCTACAGGCGCTAGCTACTCTAGATCTATATATGGTGATGGCTTGTGTGTCCGCCACCATGCATCATACTCAAGTGTCATCCCTGCATCTGCATCACCTAATCTCCAACCCCACTGCACTCGTTGCAGAGCATCAATCTCTTACTTGACGATGGTCACTACTATCTGATGTCCCCATGGATGTACCTCCTATGAGGATCGTGCAAATTGTTTTCTACCAACTGGAACACCCTGCCTCTCTTCAAACTGTCATTTGACCTACTTTGGCAAGTACATCTCAATAATATGTTGGGATTGCACATTCTGACCTATCAGGTACCTCGGCTGACAACACCATGGCAAGTGATCATCCTCACCAACCCATAAATCACAATCCTTGTAGGGTCTCTAGAAAAAGCTAACCAATGTGTCAATACCATGTCTCCAGTACCCAACGTCTCTTACATGTGTCTATGACAAGGCACCCCGATACATATATACATATGGAGCACCAGCTCCCAATTGTCGTACTACCGGTGGCTTGAACACTACTATATGCTACTAGGCCCATATCATGAGTAATGTGACCTCGTAGCTCATGCTCTATCCCCCTTTATAAGAAATATTGTGTAGCTAGAAGTATAGCATACCCAGTAGACATGGTCCCCATGCATATGCGGCCTCATCCTCAACCATACCTACTAGCATCTCTCCCGAGCCCACTGGAAACCTCTGGCCCCTATGGTCTAGAATCATGACCCCAACACCCAGTGTACATACTATGCAGTCATATCTATCATATCTCTCCACCAAGGTCTCCCACCTGATTTCATACCCCTGAATTCCAAGCTCTGAATCATTGTCACAATCATATTAATCATACAAGGCCTGCAATCCTCGAACAGGGTCACATCAAACCCACTCACCATGAGTCGACAACCGCAAGATCCTGAACACATCCTCTAGGGTAATCGTGGCCTCCCCAGTCGGTAGATGGAAACTACAAGTCTCTGAGTGCCACCGCTCTGCCAATGCTGTCAACATGCCCCTGTTTGCCATGATAATGGGCATATAGGTGACATAGAAAAATCCAAGATCTAACAATGCCTATCTCTCTACATCGTCTAGTTCATCCTGCAGTTGAAATACGTATAGTCGTGGCTCTCATGTGTAAATGGGAGGAAGAACAACCTGCAGTCATCACACAAGCCATTATGTCAATCTAAAATCTTCAATTTCCCTATTGAACCTAAGTTGACTAAGTCTTTCTATCCTAAACTAGGGAAAAAATTTCTCGAGGCAATTGCATCGCTATTTTGTCAAATGCGTCGCATCAATTCCTACTAGCTCGCAACTGCAATTGCATCGCTCATTTTTCACATGTGTCATTTCGTACAACGTTTGCGTTTCCAAATTTTAATTGTGTCATTCCCAACCATGTGTGCAACTCATAAAGTCAATTGCAGTGCACCATCAAATGTGTCGCAACACAACCACCCCTACCCTAGGCCTAAGAAATTGTGTTGCGATGTGATCATTGCGATGAACTGCTTCTCACTTGCATCACTTGCGAATGCAATTGCATTGCAGAAAGTGCAACGCAATTGCTTGCTAAATTATTTCCCTAGCAAAATGTATGAAAATCAAGAAAATTACAAGGTGGATTTGTAGTACTCACCAGGGTGGGTGCTCCCTCAGGTCGGCGGAACATGTGAATGTGGTATCCTCTATGTGTAACATCTGGAACATGCGGTATATCCTCAGCAAAAATCACCTAGAGCTCCTAAGATTTCCAAATTTAGAATACATAAATGACCTATTTTTTTAATCAAGGTCCTATTTATAGCCTGAAAATTAAGGTCTGCTCTTGACCTATGTACTGGGTGCACTCTTGGAAAACTTTGACCCTGAATTTGACTCCCTTAATGACCTCAAAAATCAATTTTGTCTTCATCGATGAACTCTTAGCAATCAAATTATCTTATCGAGACAATTTTCCATTTTTTTTTGAATTTTTTTGAAAATTTGTAAAATTCTCCCAAGGGGGCATACCTCTACCCAGCTTTCACTCGAGAATCTTTTGATTGAATTTCTTTGACACAATGCGATGAACTACATTATGTCAAAGAGGGACAAATTGTAGACAATGAAAAATGTCTTAGTCAGCGAGTGTCATTTTTCTTGGTCTTCCTCTTCGAGTAATTAAACAATTTTAATTATTTAATTATTCTTGATCACATTCCTCTATTAGTTAAATAATTTTTAATTATTTAATTAATCCACTTCTTAACCTTATTCTTCTATGATCAATTAAATAAAATTATATGTGTCGCTAAAATCCCCTTTCTTCAATAATTAAATAAATCATTATTTATTTAGTTATTTGTCTTTTATCATTCGCCTATAGTCAAATGATAATAATTGTTATTATTTGCCTATTTATTGATCTTTTTCCCATTCCTCTATAATTAAATAATTGTCAAAATTATTTAATTATCTAATGGCTTTTCTTTCCTCCATTAAATAATTAGCCTAAATTAATTATTTAATGTCTCATGCCCATTTTCCCCATTTAATTAAATTGATTCCATAAATCATTTTAATTAAATGTCCATTTTCTCCCACTTGCCTTTTTCTCAAAATAAATAATTTGAAAAAAATTATTTATGCTCCACTTGTCCAAAGATTCCTTCTCATGAATTGATTAATTTCAATTTTTAATTTCTTCATTTTCTTCCTCTACCATCTCATTTTCAAATCTTAGTCGTCGATTGACTCTGGGCTCTTTCTAATCTTGATTGTCCATTTTGTAACCTCCACTCTTTTGTGTTGCATGTCTTCCCGTCCGTCGATCTTGGAATCTTTCTAGAAGCTCGATCTTGACCGTCCATTTGAATGGTTGTCTATAAAAGAAGCCTTCCTCCTCTATTTTCAAGTTAACAACCACTTATCTTCGACTTTATTGCTTACGATTTGCAGGTATTTGTACATGTTTATCACGATCTGAGGGCATATTTGCAAAAGCAGCTTGAGGAGAGACAAGAGAAGTGATTCAACTTCAAATATGGGGAGTGCTTTCACTTGAATGCTTTATTTTTCCTCATACTTGTTTGTTTTCTCTTGTTTGGATTGGGTTTTTAGCTTAGAAGTGTTGTGGTTGTCACTAGAATCTAGGCTGTTTGATTTTTACCCATCTTACAAAAGCATCAACCTTGAATATTTTAATTTAATTTTCTTCTTTATAGGAGGTTTTTCCCTCCAAATGGCATAGGAGGTTTGGTTCCTCAAAGTAGTTATTGTACTATGTTGCCCTATTGTAAGGGTTTGATTTCTAAATATATTGTGTATTATATTATTTTATGTAAGATTCTTAGCATCCAATACCAAAACTCTTTCCAATGCAAAATTAGTGAGAAAAATGTATTGTTGATTTTTTAATTTAGGACAAATTTCTTATAAAGAGTAGTGTGTATTACATAGGTCTTAAAAAAATGATTTTAAATTTATTGGAAGGATTTGGGGAGATTTTCCAAAAGTGGTCACATTAGATATTTGGATTAGTATCAAGGGAGATATGACAATATGAAATTGACCATTTGACTCAAATTTCTTCTAAACAATTGACGCATGAGTTTTGGAAAAAAAATTATCTTACAATCTAGATAAGAAATCCAATTCTACTTTTTACAGATAGATAGAAATAAGTAAATCTATCTTTCTATTTTATTTTCTTTCTATATTTGAAGAAGAAAATGAGATCTATTGAAAAAATATTTTCTTCATACCTTAGAATTCATGGTGATTTTTAAACATGATGTAGATAAAGTTGTGGAATCAATGAAGACATATGAGGAAGGGTTGAATGCACTTTAGAATGTTGGTCATAAATTTAAGGTTTATTATCATATAGATTAATCCTTGACATAATACATTGTTAATATTGGTCTTAACCATTTCCCCACTTAGTTTGCTACAGAAGGAGAAGAAATTGTATAAGAGAAGTGGGCATACATGCTAGACCCTATTGATGTTGATGAACTATTAGTATATGTTTGGGCAAAGGGTCTCAAGATGATGACCATCTAGCTAGAACCTTTATTGTTCTTTTTATTTGATTAAGATAGTTCAAGTAAAGTTTAAGTGTGTGGTGATTATTGTTAGTTTCTTAATGTGGTGATTTCAGACCAAGTAATAGTCATTTATGTAATATTACCTTTAGACTTTAAGTGTACTTACCAATTATGTTATTTTTAAATTATTCACTCAATTTTAGAATGATTTGCCACCCATTTGAAAAATTCTCTATCATTTCATTTAATTTCAAAACATAATTTTTTTATAATCATTGATATTGATGAATTGTACATAAAAAATACACAACTACAAGTATTGATAAACTAAAACAAGAAAAGAAAAAAAAAAAAACAAAACAAAACTTTAACTAAAATCTTTATTAAAATAAATAATCCATAAATATATGTTAAAAGTTGAAATTTAAACTCTAACTTAACTTACCAAACTATTCTATTTTTAAAATATAATGATTTGATTTGGAAATGGTTTCCCACCACAGAAAAAACTTTAGAAATTTTTTTAATAGGGAGATCAATAGCCATTTGTCATCATCAAGTGCATGATTGAATAAAACACATTACAAATAAACTGAATATAAAAAGCATAATAAACAAATTGAAGATACTTCTTGCAGGACTAATTTTGTGGGTACCTTTACATTACATGTCAATTTCTAAATATCTCAAACTATTTATATTTGACTAAGCACAAATTTACTCATAATAATAGACATGACTGAAAACAGGCACTATAAAAAACGACAAAATGTCAACCTATTATTCATTCAACACAAAATCTGTTATTTAATAATGCATGTTACACCTTGGCTTCCTTGTCCATACATAGAATACAATAATTTTACGTCTCTGTCTATCTTTGTTTGAAATGGCTTCTAAGGCTACAAAATAATAGTTGTTTTGTCTTTCAAGTTGTTCATTCCATTTGGTGCTATTGTATAAGATGGGGAGTCCATTTACTCAATTGCTGATGTGTTTCTTTTGAAATTGGAAATGTTTAAAAAAATGATTTGGAATTGATTTTTCAACTAATTTTTTTATAAGAATTTGTTTAAGATAAAATATTTGGTTTTATTTTTTAAGTATTGGAATTTAAATAATGGGAATATTTTTTCTTAGTGATTTATCTATTTAATATTTTAAATTATTTTAATGAGTATTTTTTGTTTTATTGAATAAAGGATAGCATAATATAAAAAAGAAGAGAAGGGTGGTGGGGAAGCACCACTAATTTTAACTGGACCTTGAGTCCAACACAAATAAAAACATCTATCTATGCAAGAAACTATCTTAAAGGTTTTTTTGTGAATTGATTGGGTCTTTGTTTTTAGATATTGTGATTGAGTTTAGAAGAGGAGGATGGAAGGACAAAAGAGTCTAGAATAAAAGAGGGTAAGAAAAAAAATACATAAAGAATTTAAGTCTCGTCTAGTTTGAAAGATACATCTCATTTGGTGTTTATGGATGACACAATTCTCTTGAAAAACTCATTAATGGATGAAGCTACACAAATCAAGAACATTCTAGAGATGTATGAAAGTGTGCTAGGAAAAAAATAAGTGTAGAAAATTATGAAATTTAAACCATAAATTTATTATATAACCTAATATTGTATATGTTATAGGTGTTTGGTTTTTAATAGGGGACCTACCCAAATCCTACCTTAAGATAACCCTCACAAATAGGAAACCCTTAGAAGCAATCTAAATATTAGTATTGAAAATTTTTTCAACAAACATTCTACATGGAAAGACAAGTGGCAAACTATGTCATTAAGAAATCAACAAATTAACTTATATGATGTCATTTTTCAAGATTCTGAGTTTGATAGTGAACAATCACAACTATCTAACACTATTGTTTGTAGAGTGAGACCAAGGAGAACGAAAAAATTGTTTCGGTGGGTTGAGATCAATTGTCTCTATTGACAAACATGGGTGGTTTGGGCTTATATGTTAAATAAAGTTGTGAATAAATCTCTTGGATTAAATTATTGCAAAGAATTTATGAAGAACAAAAGGATTGTGGATTAATATTTTATAATTAAAGCACCTAACAACCAAGATGGAACTAGAAATTTCATCCAAGAACAACTTCCATGGGGATCTATAATATGTAATTTTATAAGATGGTGCAAAACAATGATACTAAACAAATTATGATAGGTGGTAGAAAGTAAGTATATATCCTTTTGGAAGGATTCATTGATACAACACAACACTTACACCAAATAGAGTAATATAAGGATTAAAAGGATTATGTAATCAATCTTTAGAGTACCTAAGTCAGTGACTTTATTGAGAAAGGAAATGAAAAATGATTTTTGGAAGGGCTTGGTATGGTCTACTTGTGAGGGTATTAGTTAAGAACCTCCATACAAATATAGAAATAACCCAATAATAGAAGAGAGAGCCCAGAACCCAATAATAGAAATAGTCTAATATATTTAGAAAATAGATCAATCCCTTGAGGTAGGGAAACACTATATAATAGCCACTTCAAACGGGCTCGGCATATGTTGCTTCAAGGAGATAAATCTACTATAGAGCATAAACTCTAATTACAATATTTAAGATGATACCTTACATTGGTAATCCCCTACAATATATAGAGTATTGCTAAAGACAACTACTATTATCCTAGATGCATGTGAAAAAGTATTATTATTCTAATAACTAGTGGGATGACTTACAAAGCATGTGCACCTTCACACTTTACATATTATTATAATACTATATCCTTGAGTACAATACAATTCATCCCCCGTCGACATATTTTTCCCTCAAAACATGTGAAGAAGCCAAATCTTAAAACTATTGCAAATCAATACAAATATGATTATATGATCTATAATCTAACTATTAACATGTGATCTTCACTATGGGTTGTGCTTGTGGTACCTAAATCCCATTCTCAATCCATATCCATATTGATTACATTCACGATCATGAGAATTCCTTTTGTTTTTCTCTAAGTTTTCATGTCTTGTATGATTCCAATGGTGATTGTAGTTTCTCATTTGAATCCATATATATCTAGATCAATCTATTTATTATATGTTGTAACTTTCCTCCTAATGGTTTCGTCCAATAGTGTTTCCTCTCACAATGATGTGGATGCCTATACAAAGCACTCATTTCTACTAACCTTGAAACCTTACCTAATTTGTCCCTCTTTGTTCCCACTATTTCTACTCACTCTTCAAGAGGAATATTTCTTTCCTATTTCCTCTTTTTTTTCTCAAATTCATAAGTCCATTTTCCATAGTCGTGAAACTGTTCTCCCTTATCATTGCTTTGATCTCCATGATATGTAATGTCCTACAATGTTATTTTCTTTTTTATATACCAAAGCTTCATACACTTCTTTTGCACATTCTTTTTTATTGTTCCCAAAGATTCCACTCAAGGATATCCAAGAGCAATATCCAACCCATCTTTATCTAAAGCATAAAAATTTCAATGCAAAACATATCTATCCATGGAGAGCTTTAAATATTCAAAAAATTGAATATTCCTACCCTCTATTTCACTATCTTTGGTTTGCATTGCTTGTACCTATAATTTCCTTGCTAACCCATTGCTAGGATGTATAGAAATAATAATCCTATTATTTTATATGCATTCATAAAATTAGAGAAAAATATAGAAATATACAATATATTAAAAATAATCAAACCCTTCACAATTGGTTAGCTTAAGGGAGCAAACCTCTCAATGCAACAAACTTCTTATAGAGCATAAACTACAATTACAGTATTCAAGATTTGTGCTTTATATTTGCTAAGCTACTAAAATATATAGTCTTGTTAAAGACAACTACTATTATCTCTTGTATGTGTAATAAATACTTTTATTCTAAAAACTAGTGGGATGACTTACAAATAATATGCACCCTAATACTATAGTAAAAGATAAAGAAATAGGGTGTATTATAGTTACAGTAATATTAGGGTACATATGCTTTGCAACTCATCCTACTAGTTGTTAGAATAGAAGTATTTATTTCACACGCATGTGATAATAATAGTTGTCTAGCAAAATTATAGTGGCATGACTTACAAAGTACATGCATCCTAATAATTGATTCATTATACTATAGCAATAAATAAAGTATTATGGTATATATGCTTTGCAAGTCATCCCACTAGTTATTAGAGTACAATTATTATTTCACATGCATGTGATAATATTAGTTATCTCTAGCAAAACTCTATAAATCGTAAGGGATTGCCGAATTTAAAACTTCGATCTTGAATATTCTAATTTAATTTTATGCTCTATAGGAGGTTTTTCCCTCAAAGTAGCTATCGAATGTTGTGCCCTACCTTAAGGGTTTGATTATTTCTAAATATATTGTATATTTATATTTTTAATGTAAGATTCTTAGCATCCAGTATCAAATCTCTTTCCAATGCAATGTGAGAGAAATTTATTGTTGATTTTTAATTTAGGACAAATTTCTTGTAGAGGATTGTATTTCTTACATAGATCTTCAAATAAAATGATTTTAACTTCATTGGAAAGAGGACTTTGGGAGCTTTTCTAAAAAGTGCACATTAAAGATTTATATTAGTATCAATGGAGATAGGACAATACGAAATTGACCATGTGATAATTATTATCATATACCTTAGTCCTTGACATAATACATTTTTAACCTTCACCTTGAGTATTTCCCCACTTAGCTCGCTATAGAAGGAGAAGAAATTGTAGAAGAGAATGGGCATTGTTACATGTTAGACCCTCTTAATGTTGATGAACTATTAGTATAAGTTTGGGATAAAGGGCATCATGATGATGACCATCTAGCTAGAATCTTTATTATTATTTCTATTTGATAAAGATAGTTCAAGTAAGGTTTAAATGTTGTTATGATTATCCTTAGTTTCTTTAGACCTTAATAGTTGTTTTTGAAATGTTAACTTTAGACTTTAAGTGTACTTGTCAATTATCTTATTTTTAAATTATTGATTCATTTTTTGAATGATTTGTCACCCATTTAAAAAATTTCCTGCCATTTCATTTAATTTCAAAACAAAATTTATAATAACCATAAATATTGATGAATTATACATACAAAATACACAACTAATAATATAATGAAGTTTATTAGAATGAATAACTCATAAAAATAATTTATATAAATTTAATGTTATTACTCGTAACTTTTAAAATTTAATTAAGATATATCTGTTAAGTTCAAATTTAAACTCTAACCTGCCAAATTATTCTATTTTTAAAATATAATGATTTGATTTGGAAATGGCTTCCCATCACATATTCCAGCAACTATTCCCAGTGGAAAGAAAAAACTTTAGAAAAAATCTTGAATAGTGAGATCAATAGCCATCTGTCATCATAAGCAAATTTCAAATAAACTGAATATAAAAGCATAATAAACTGGTTTTGTGGGTACCTTTACATTACTTGTCACTTTGTAAATAACTAAAACTATTTTTATTGGATTGAGCAGAAGTTTACTCATAACAGACATGACTGAAAACACAGCCCAAACAGGCACTTACAAAACTTCCAAAGGATTTGAGGTGAGAAGTGTGATTAGGATGTATTGAATTTGGCTGATTCAGATTAAAAGATAGAAGGCCCCCACAATTTTGTTTTATTAAATGCATTGGCTGGTGATTAGAAGTTGTGGGCAAAGACAAAATCTCAACACAAAATCTGTTATTTAATAATGCATGTCACACCTTGGCTTCCTTGTCCATACTTCTGCTCAACTGAATACAATAATTTTATGCCTCTGTCTATCTTTGTTTGAAATGGCTTTTAAGGTTACAGAAGTACCAGCCCCCTAGCTTATGAAGAGTTGCAAAATAATATTTGTTTATTTATTTCACTGTCCTTCAAGTTCGCCATTCAATTTGGTGCTATTGCATAAGATGGAGAATCCATTTACTCAAATGACGTTGTGTTTCTTTTGAAATTGGAAATGTCTGCTTAAAAAATTGTCTTTGGAATTGATTTTGTAAGAATGTTTTTAGAATATCTTTTGTTAATGAGTTAGTCAACTTCAGTATGGTCAAAATTGATCAAATTTATTTAATATTTTATATATTTAATAAATTTTAATTTTATTAATTAAAGCATTTCATTTTTAGGTATATGGAGAGATACAAATAAAAATTATTTCTTTATGTAAGAAATTAATTTGAAGGGTCAGTAATGGCATAGTGTGATAGTTAAGTCATGGTGTTGTGTTCTTCTCACTAAGGTTTAAACCTCTTCTGGAGTGATATTGTTTAGTGTTCATGTTGGGGATGAGATCCTCTTATGTGACCTCACTAATTCATAGCTCTGGTCAAAAGTATTTACCCTTCAAAAAGAAAAACTAACTTAAAGATTTCTATGAAATATTGGGTTTCTCCCTTTGAATATTGGGATTGAGTTTAGAAGAGGGGGGTGGAAGGAAGAAAGCTATAAGATATAGTAATTTTGAGAAGTTGTCTCCTATTTATACTAAGTCCTTTAAAACTTTTATTTTCTTATTATTGCTATCACCTATTATTAATAAAAATGTAGGAATTATTTTTGATAAGATAAGCAGCATTTATAGGGTGTTGTACCCCTTACATAGAAAGCCCAAATGGCCAAAAAGGAAGCATAGTTCAAACATGAATGAACTATGAAAAGAGGACATACCACACACAGAAATAACTAACAGACAGCTATTGGACCACAAACTAGGACTTAGACAACCCCAGGAATAAAGGGGGCCAAATTGACTCCCTTAACCTGAGGCCACGAGGATGCGACAAATCGAGGGAGTCACTTCTTCTTTCTCAACACAACAGACCAGGAAGACTCAGAATCCAAGTTTTTCGATCGAGGCGAGAGAAGTGGATCAATCGAAGCCACCAAGGGCAAAGAGTCACCACACAACAGGGGAGACGGCTGCGCAGGGGAGGAAACTGGAACGAGCGATTTATAGTTTATTATTTAAATTAAAATGTTGATTTTAAGTTTCAAAAAAAGAGCTTTGTTGTTTATTTTAAATTGCTATGTTGTGAGAATGCTTCAACCCAAACCCTAACTAAAAGCAACCTACATTTTGAACATCTCATTCATATTTAAAATGTAATTCTTGCATTCAATATACAAGGCAAGTTTTAAAAACTAGTTTTTATGTTTTCATGCTAATTCAAATGAAACTAGAAAGATTTTAATGGTTGTATCATGATTTAATTCTATGTTCTTACAATGGATTTTTGGAATGAGTGTATGGTTGTGGCTTGTTCAAATATTTTGAGAGGTTTTAGTTGATCAACTTAAATTTTCTTTTTGAAAATGTTTATTTTATTTAGAAGATAAATTTTGTATAATTTTAATATGTATTTGAAATTAATTTGTGGAATTTTGATTGCAATCATTATATAATTAATTAATGTTTGGAATAAGAAGTCATGTTATGCATGATTTAAGTATTGTTAGTGTAATTTTGATAGGAGAAGATTCATGTTTACATGTTTGTGTGTGAAATCTAGGTTGTTACTATTTAAAATAGATGACTATGTATCAATATAGATGGATTATTTTGAGAATCATTTTATTACATAATTCAAATTTTGAATAGGGTATTCTAATTAGTTAAGCCTAATATTAACCAAGTTGCATAAGTATATCAAATATGTTCATTTAAGATTTTTATCAATTAGTTCAAACCATTAAATTTAATCAAGTATGGCCCTAAATTGAATATGATCAAATACTATAGGTGCTTTACCTTCTTCAAGACAAGGTGCTTTTCACTAGTAAATTTATTTTCTTGGAGAAATTCATTATTCTAGATTATAAAATTAATGGTGGTATGGGAAGGAAAATCGAAGGAAAAAATCATCTATTAAAGATTTTAAAGATTTGATACTTAAAGACATTATGTATAAAATTAATTCTTGTTCTTGAATTTAATTATTTAGATAATTAGGAAAAACATAGATAGTTTCATGTAGCAACATGTTCCTTTTTCAATCAAGATGATTGATCAAGGATTCTTCTTGAAGGTCCCTAGTTTTGGGGAAGAATAGTCTTTGTATTAAGAATCGGTTTATGGGTTTCAACCCAATAGATGCTTTCATTGTCAAGATTCCTATTTGGATTCATTTGATAGGGTTGTCATTGGAGCATTGAACTAAAATTATTTTTATGATTATTGCCAATTATTTTGGGCAATATTGTGCTATTGATTTGATCACCAAATTTAAGAAGCACTTTTTATTTTCTCGATTTTGTGTTTTTGGTGGAGAAAAACAAGGTGTTTCTTACTCATATTACCTTATCTTCAAAATTGATGCAAGAGCATCCAAGGTGTAAGAGTAATCTTACATCCAAGGTGTAAGAGTAATCATGCATTACCCAATTTATTTATTTATTTTTAATTTTCAATAAGGGCTTATGTGGGCTAGTGTTGTGTGGTAAAATAATTATTTCAAATTTCAAATATTGTACTATTTCCTATGTGATTCTGTAATTGTAATTTTGATGGGTATTTACTATGGTAAATGTTATAAAGGCATAAAAGGGGGAATAATCTCTTTGGGCATCTCGTTTCTTGGTGGGGACCACTTTGTAAGCATGCTCTTGCATGTTGATTTCCATGCATTTGCACATGTTGGGCCACCAACTTTGCATGTTGGGGAATGTTCATATTTGGAGCATCGGGAAGTTATGGAGATTCCAAAATTGACCAAATTTGATTGGCCATGAGTTAGGCACCCATGTGAGGGTCATGTGAGTAATAAATAATTTTCACTATTTTCATGATTTATTCACAAAAAGGGCATGGGTTTTTCAAGGAGGTATATGTATTTTTTTTGTAATACCATAGTGGTATTCTCATCCTCAAAATTATATATATTGATGCCTTGTCACTATGAGAAGTTGGATTTTTGGAGTTGAAGTTTAGCATAACAAGATGCTATCAAATTTTCCAAAGGATTGTGACTCCAATTTTTTACATATTATATAATCAAGAAGCCTATATGATGAGGAATGTGATGTTGTAATTTCATTTTATTTTAGAGATAATAGAAATCATATGCTTCTTTCTTGCATTTGTTTTGTGCAATTTACAGTGTGGTTGTTTGTTTCATATTTGGAAGGAGGTGTGCCTTTTGTTGGAGAGAGGAAGAAGACATTTTGTTGTAGGTTTGAAGAGTTTTTTCAGCAGCAAGAGGATTAGTGATATATATTTTTATTGCAGCAAAGGTTTACCATGAAAGTTTGCAAGTTGAAGAAGCTAAATGCTTGGGAAAGAAGCTAGATTGAGGGAGACCATTTTGAATTTTGATTTTCATTGTTATATTTCAGTCTCATATTATATTTGTAATAATTTCCATCAGCCCATATGGCTACACATAATTTAATTCTAGATATGTTTTGTAATCCATGAATTTTAAGGAGATTTGAATGAACAAAGAAGGAATACTTGTTGTAGATTTTTGTTGTGTTGCAAACAATTTTTGAATGCATCTTACATTGTTGGGAATTTGTGTTAGAGGGTTGGTTCTCCTACATCAGTGGTATCAAAGCATGGTGAGTCCCTCCTACATCAGTGGTATTAGAGGGGGAGTTCCTAAGTGTGTAGGTAGAAGCATCGACGTCAGGAAATTTGCACCAAGACCTAGGGTGGAGAGTGTGTGGTTTGTAAACAAATCTCTGAGTGAGGCAATTTACATGTGAAAAACCTAAGGGTTTTGAAAATTTTTGGTAAGGATTGATGAGGCCATAAGGAAGGAAAAGAGGAAGAGGAAAAGGACTTTTGTAATTGCATGGATTTTGAGGATTCCTAGACTTGAGAAAATTAGAGAGAGATTGTAGCGCCCCGCCGTGCGAATCCCAAAGGAACAACTAAAAGCTAACAAATTACCGCACAATTTTTTTGAAAGTGAAACATTACATAAGACGAAAATGAACATACATTACATGAAAAGAAATTATACATTTACAATATCAACTACGTCCTTTGGGGTACGTGGAATGGCATTACGAAACCTAAACCCATTCCATAAGGATAACGAACAAATTCCAAGATTACATTACAAACCATAACATAGCATATGTTTACAATAATCATACATCCATTATAATCCATCAATTAAGAAACATCCACAAATGATAACTCAACATAAACAAGAATAATTTATTCCCAAAAACCATAAACATACTATCTTCATGTGAATTCTATGGAGCATATTTCCATAGATACAATTCATCAAATAACAACTATCACAAATCATTAACTACATAAGGGATACAAAGGTAAAATAATACATTACCTCCATTTCAAGAGTAAATTACATCGTTTCAGGAGTACATATGCACATTTGTGCTTCCCGATGCATAGCAGAATGATACATAAAATACAAGAATGTTACATAAATGAACATGGAACAACTAAACTGTGGTGTAGCTCTGAATCATCTGGAACAACACGAACTCTACACTTTGTGAACATTTATTGGGAACCCAATGGGGTGCAAAGCACGTTCCACCCGACCACGTGGACCCGAAGGCCCACCCCCCGTGCTAGGAGTTGATAAGAAAAACCCACGACCAAGACAGTCGAGCAGAACAACCACAAGAGCAAACCACAAAAGAGTAATCAGAACATAACAAACAACAATCTAAATGACTACTTACAAGATGACTGCTTCCAAAGGCATACAAAGGAAAAGGCAAGGGATACTATGGAAGATTGTCATCGCACGACCCTATCATGGTTTATCCTAGCTCCTTCTCAACAGGCATCGACCCCCATCTATGGTTATCCTGACTTCCTCTCACTAGGCATCGGCCCCATAGGGTGACACATGTGGGACCACTAGCCTCTCATGAGGACAAGGTAGCAATCTTACCGACCATGGCCTTCTCAACCCATCCTTAGTCTGTGAAAACACTAACGGCATGGGTGAGACATCTTACAATCTTATGTTAATGTGTTCCTACCCAAACCCACTAGTTTAATTTATTAGGTTTACACTTATTTAACCAACTCTTCCATGGGTTATCCAGGTTACCCCTTTGTGCGTCGGCCCCCATGAAGAGCCACTCCACCTGATAGCCCAAAAATAAATCTCACAACATGAAGGGGTGTACCAATACATATAAAAGCACTAAAACTCACAACCACCAAGAACATATGTGAGGCATAAACCCTCTCGCTCAAAGCCATGCCAACAGGCAAAACATCATGATAAAAGGTACACCCATAAGAGCATAAAACTATAAATGCAATCAATGACTCAAAAATAAATCAAATCATGGAAATCCACATAAACCGGGTTTCCCAATGCCTCTGGAAGTCTATAGAACAACTACCCGTAAGCTCCATACTAAGGGTACTCACACATATTGGGTTCTCGACCAACATCAAAACATGAAAATTCATATAAAAAGGGAAGTATAATCGACATAAACCCACAATATCCATCATAAGGGATTAATTTCAATGAGTATTCTAGAAAATCACATAACTTTCTACACGTTTTCAAGACAATACTTTACAGAATCCCCTTTAAAAATAATCAATCTCATTAAGTTACATAACCAAAATATAACTTAGCCAAAATCATTAATGCCATTATTCTGATGTTAATAATTTCTTCAACCAAAAATCCTTAAATCAAATAGTTGAACTCTATCTTCCTAACTAGAAATACAAAGATTTGCAGAGACATAATTAATTTGTTTAATTAAATCAATTCTATTAACTAACTAGGTTATATATACCCTCTTTTAAATTTAATAATTTAAATGTTTCTTTCTAGTAATTATCCAAAAATAAATATAAATATATAAATGTATACTTATATATATACTTACGTATACATATATTCATATATATATCGATATATATATATATATACATTTAATCATATAAATTTTTCCTCATAAAAATATCAAAAAACATAAGTATAATGACATAAATTTATTTTAACTAAAAAGTCCATATAAACAATTTTTCTAACTATATATATATACAACAGAATTAATTATATTTGACAGAATTAGTTAAACAACCCCAGGTTTAAAACTAACAATATACTCATTTATAAAACACCACACATATACATATAAGTATGGTTATTTTATATTAACTGAAAATGCAATTTACAGACAGCAGTAAAACAAATTCATTTCCACTGAAATAACCATCATAATATCTACTAGCATATATATATATATATATATATATATACACCAATCCTACCAATTTCACTTCAACTAATACAAAAATTTACTTTTAACCATATTCATACATATATGTATCTACTCAATTTAAAATAAAATAATTATTGTTTTAATCAATATCCATATTTTAATTAAATTTATTTACCCATTTTATAACTTCATCAATTTTAAGTATACTCAATTGAGATTATTCATTTCAAAGTTAATAGATAACAATATCTATATTTACCCTATATTTAATTCAAATATATATATATTTATCTATTACAATAGACGCATAAACAAACACAACAACCCCACTGGCATAAATATATATTTATATAAATATAAATATAAATCTAAAAAAAAAATATTACTCCATACCTTATGGTGCAAGTTGGCAAGCAGGAGCGAAAAAGTGCAGAAGTGGAGAAGAGAAGATGGGGCGACATGGTGATGGAGGATGAACCAAGGAAAAAGCTAGATGGAGTTTCCCTCCAGCAGAAGGAAGATCACATCCCGCAATGGGTACTCAAGAATGGCGAGTAGGTGGACAAATGCCACCCTTTCTACTACCAGAAGGGGAATTCAAAAATTGAAACTTGCAACCAGAGCAAAGGCCAATTCGGAAAAAAGAGAGAAATGGGACCTTGACCGAAACCAGAAGCCAATAGTGTGTTGAAGGAATAGGCAAGGGTGTCGCACGCGTGAGCAAAGGCATGGGTGGTTCCAAGAAAACGATCGTCATGGAAAGCCATCGGATCCCAACTGGCACAACAAAGGCAGTGGCATCCCGAAGCGCTCCAATAAAACTTGGAGAGTTAGGGAATTGGGAAACCCTAATCTAGAGAATGGAGGCAACTCGAACCAGCAATTGGGAGAAGAATTTGAATTCGGAAGAAGAATGAACCAGAGAGACCAGGACCTGTTCAAACAAAAAGCAAATAGGAGGAATTTCCAAAACAAACCAAATGGAGGTGACTAGATGTGACCGCGGGGAAGCAAACTATATCAAATGCCATGAAAAATGATTGAATGAAGAGTGTGTAGATTGATGGAGAAAGCCATGTTCACCAAGTGGACAAGACTGGGATGCCCTAGTGAGGAAATCAAAGCATGGTGGAAAAAAAATACAAAGATCGGGTAAGCATCTACCAATTACCAAACTCTTTTTTTTTCTCATAGAATGCATCAACCAAAGTCTAAAGCTAGAAATCATAGAAGGGAAACCCCTATTCATGAATGGACATAGCTTTCATTGCTTAAACTAGAGGGCAAACTTTGATCCCTGGAATTATAAAATAAACCAAATCCCCACCTAGATCAAGTTAGTGGATTTTCCCTCAGAATTTTGGAATGTGGAGGCCATGGTGAAGCTAGGTGATGCCCTAGGGGAGTGCTTAGGGGTGGATGAGGATTTCATAAATGGAATTGAAGGAGTTGAAGCCTGCATACTAGTTGAAATAGACGAAGGGGTAGGGGTATACAAAAACATAGAAATCCTAAGAAAATATGGAAGCTGGCAATAGGAGATAGAAATTTGGGAAGGGGTTGAACCTAAAAAATGTCTCTTCAGGGATTCTTCCCTAGAAGGCACCTCAATCAGGGGAAGTGCGGTTAATACAAACAAGGAAAAGAGAAATGAAAATATAACACCCCAGGAACCAGTATCCAAATCTACAGAAGAGTTATCCAGGGAGGGCAATTACAAGATAGAGCAACAAAATCCAGGAGAAAAATCACAGGAAATAAATAGCTCCTCCCCACCAACAAAGGAAATGTAGGATCGGGGAAGCTTTAGGGTAGAAGAACTCAATTCCCTCATGGAAGGGGCACAAGAACTTCAAAAGGAGATAAAAACTCAACTCAAGAAGCTAACAAAAGAAGTAGAAAAAATAGAAATGGGGTCCCAATCAATAGGGGAGGAAGTGGGAAAGAATGAGCAGACCCCCACAGTGCAAAATGTTGTTGCTCTACAAGAGGCTGAAGATGACAGTGCTCAGTCATAGGGTGAGGAGAGTGATCAATTCTCAGAGGGAGAAGAAGAACCTTGGGAGGCAGCAGAGGAAGGATAGTTACTTGAGCTGAGATAGCTGGAACAATCAAAGTCAAAGATAAATGCACCAAACATAAAGAAAAAATCCACTAGGGGCAAGATGACAAACAAGGCCAAGTTGATGATTGCAGCCAATGCCTCAAGGCAGCAAAAATTGATTTTTGGGAAGGATAACCTCCTTCCTAGGGTAGAATGAGGATCATAACATGGAATGTCAGGGGCATTAATGCCCCTGACAAATGGTGCATGGTCAAGCACCAAATTGACCAATCAAAAGCAGACATAGTTCTCATTCAGGAATCAAAATGGAGAAAGGAAGGATAGAGGAGATTGTGCAACTGGAGATAGTGGAAAAGTCAATTCAAGGAGGCCATAGGAGCATCGGGTGGTCTGGGATTCCTTTGGAATCCCCTAACAATAGAAGGGGAAATGGAGAAGGAAGAGGACAATTGGCAGGTGTTCAAGTTCAAGGACCTAGAAGGCACGCTTCCTTCTTCAGTATTAATGTGTATGGACCAATAGCCACAATAGCAAAAAAACAAGTATGGGACAAAATATCAAGTGAGTTGGAAGTCAGGAGAGGGGAAATGGGAATTGTAGCTAGAGACTTCAATGCAACTCTGAACAACAAAGAGAAGCGAGGAGGCCTGGGAAGGACAATCGCCATCCAAAGAGATTTCCAGGAGTTCATAGATAGAAATCTCCTAAAATGATGTGCATACCAAAAATCGAACATTCACATGGTCCAACAGGAGAAAAGGCTTTACCAATATAGCCGAAAGATTGGACAGATTCCTCCTCTGGGGAGATTGGGGTCAACTGGTAACCACACATGAAGCTAAAATTCTACCTTTTATAGGGTCAAACCACTTCCCTGTCTCACTATAATTTGGACAGGATGACCCACCCAAGGGGAGTCCTTTCAAATTTGAAAACATGTGGTTGAGAGATGAGCACCTGGTAGAACTAATTGAGCAATGGTGGAATGAGATCAGGTTTGGAGACAGCTTGGACCTCTTCAAAATGAGCAAAAAGTTGGGACACATCAAAAACAAGCTCAAGGAATGGAACAAATCACATTTCAAGAACATATTCCATGAGAAGGAAAGGTTGGAACAAGAAATTAGAGCCCTAAATGAACATGTAATAGAGAAATGGATGGATGCAGAAGATTTTGAGAATGAAAAGTGTCTGAAAGAGGAGCTAGCAGAAATCCTAAATATGGAAGAATGCTATTGACGATAAAAATCAAGGGAAACATGGTTGAAGGAAGGGGATAGAAACACCAAGTTCTTCCATAAATCAACAATTTCCAATATGAACAAGAACATAATTGCATAAATCAAGAAGGACAATGGAGAAATTGATCAATCTATTGAGGAAGTCAACAAGGAAGCTGTCAATTTCTTTGGGGAAATCCTAAATAGGGAATGCCCTAGAAACAAGGCGACAAGAGACAATCTTCTAAGTGCAATCCCCACAATCATAAATGAGGATAAGAATTTGCACTTATACCAAAAGATTTCCTTGGAAGAGGTCAGGAAGGAAATCTTCTAGATGAACCCTGATAAGGCACCAGGCCCTGATGGATTCCCTGTTGGTTTCTTTCAAAAAAATTGGAACACAGTGGGGGAAGATCTAGGAGTGGCAGTAGAGGAATCAAGAAGAAAAATGGCAATGCTGGGGGCAGTGAACCATACCTTTTTGGCCCTAATCCCCAAGAAAAAATACCCACAAACAATGAGTGATTTCAGACCAATCGCCCTATGCAACACAGTGTACAAGGTGGTCACCAAAATAATAGCTAACAAACTCAAGGAAGTATTCAACGAAGTAATATTTGAAGAACAGAGTGGCTTTGCCCCAGGGAGGTCAATAGTGGAAGGAATAATCACAACCCATGAAACTATCCACTCAACAAGAAAAAACAAAGAGGCTTGTATGATACTAAAACTAGATATCCTCAAAGCATATGACATGATAAATAGGAAATTTCTCTTGGAGGTACTCAAGAAATTTGGATTTGGGGAAAATTGGATCAAGTGGGTCAAAAGTTACATTTCCATAGCTAAATTCTCAGTATTAGTGAATGGTTCTGCTCATGGATTTTCCCCTCCTCAAGAGGGTTAAGACAAGGAGATGCCCTTTCCCTATTCCTATTCATAATCATGGTAGAAGTTTTGGGCAGAGGGATACAAAGATTGAGAAGGGAAGGAAAGTGGAAAGGTATCCACATGGCTAATGGATTGGATCCCTCAACACAACTCCAATTTGTAGATGACACAGTCCTGATGGGGGAGGCAAGAGTGATAAAAAAAACTTTTTAGATGATTATTGCAGGGCGTCAGGGAAAAGCATCAATTGGGGAAAGTCAGAGGTATTCTTTTTTAACACACAACCAAGCCTACAGAGAGACAACCAAGATTTTGAATCTAAAATTTGCTTCATTGCCAGGATGATTCTTGGGGATGCCCCTGTTTGTAGGGATTAAAAAAGAATTCTACTAGGAGAACCTTGTAAATAGCTGCAAGAATAAGCTAGGGACATGGAAAGGAAAGTGGTTGTCTTCAACAGGGAGATTACTGATGGTCAAGTCAGTTCTATCAGCCATCCCAGTCTACTCAATGTCTTGCCTAAAGTTACCCAAAGTAGTGGAAGAAGCCCTCACCCAAATCTTCAGGAAATTCTTTTGGAGTGGAATAGGAGACCAGAATAAGTTTCCTATGTTGGCGTGGGATAAAATATACAAAGCCCAAGATGTTGGTGGGGCAGGGCTTAAACAACTATCAATAATGAATTAGGCCATGGGGGCCAAATTGGTATGGGACATTCACACAAAAGGTGAGCAAAGTTGGGTCAAAATCTTGAGGAGAAAGTACCTAGACTCAGATGATGCGGTTAGAATTCTCACTATAGCTAACCCTCCGAGAGGTTCAGCAATATGGAACTTCATCTTAGACAGCAGGGATATAATAGCAAAGTATGTGACTTGGGAAATCAAGAATGGTGAGAGTGCTTCCTTCTGGAATGACTCTTGGTGTGGAAAACCTCCCATCAGCTGCACTCCTAGCCTAAAGGAGATCAAGGAGGAAACCACAAGGCTATGGGGGGTCCAGGTGGCAATCAAGGGTCCTCTAGCTGGAGTTGGAAATATCTTCAAACCCGCAAAGCTCCCCAAGCACAAAAAGATGCATTATCAAAGATCCTCAAGGATAGATACTTCATCCCATCCAATGAGTAGGACATGATCCGATGATGTGGGTCTTCAATAGGCACATACAAAGTGAGGCTTGGCTACAAGATCAAGGAGCTGATGTTGGCTAGACAAGACTGGCCATACAAATTGTTTTGGGGTAGGAAATTCCTCCCCAAGGCCAGGGTCTTTGCTTGGTTGGAAATCCAAGAAAGAATCCTTACAGAGGATAGGCTAGCCACCTTTGATATTCAAGGCCTGGGCAGATGTATTCTATGCAAAGAAAGTGAGGAATTAGAAAACCACCTCCTTCTGGCATGCCCCTTGGCACACGATTGTTGGAATATAGTAAGGAACAAACTAAACTTGCAATGCCCCATGCCAGCAGACCTTGCACCATGGTTTAAAATGTGGCCACAAAAAGGCAATAAATCTATTTTTTGGGGGATATGGCAAATCACCCCATCCATTATGATATGGGAGATATGGAAGGAACGAAACAGAAGAATCTTTCAAGGAAAGGAATTGAATAAAGACAGACTATGGGAAAAAATTGAAAGGGCCATAGTAGAAGTGGTAAATGAGGATGCTCAGAACAAATCAACCAAACAAAAAACCTTCACAAATTGGGATGACTACCTAACCAAAACATTTATTGGCCTCAAACCACCGCTACTGAATGGGAATGGGTCAACCCAGACATCTAAATCTAAGAGAGCGGATGTAGCTTGGCAGGCACCATATCCAGGATGGATTAAGGTGAATTTTCATGGGGCAACTTGTGGCAATCCAAGACCGAGTAGTGTGGGATGTATTGCAAGGGACGCTCAGGGCAAGATTATAGCAGAAAACTCCACACCTCTAGGCACTTGCACGAACAATGAAGCCAATTTCAGAGCAGCAACCATAAGCTTACAAATGGGGATCGATTTGGGAGTGAGGAAAATTCACCTGGAAGGTGACTCGATGATCACAATCAATGCCATCAAGCGAGGAACTACTCCAAATTGGAAGCTCAATCATTTGTTGCAAAGTGTTAAGCAATTGACGAACAGGTTTGAATCCTTCAAAATTAGCTACATCCATCAAGAGGGTAATGACAAGGCGGACGTGTTGGAAAAAAAGTTGTTCAAACTCTCCATGTAGGCAACCCCAAATGTTGGCACCAAATACAATTTCCAACGTCAACTCTTCAATTGGTGGAAAATAAGTACCATGGGGAATAAAGGATGAAATCCAGGGATTTATTTGATGTGACAAGGGCCATCAGTAGAAGGTAATGAGCAAATAAATCAAACAAGTTCCAAGGTAAAGGAAATATTGGGCGGATCTCAAATTACCTTGAATTAATCATGTCAAGTACCTCCAGTGGGGTGGTGGCGAGAAATCACGCTCTAAAAGGCATGAACATAGAAAAATCAATTATGAATAATTAAGGCCTTCGTCGTTAAAAGGCCCGACTAGGGTGATTTGGGTCACACAAAATGGTGGCTTTGTAGTAATAGAGTGTGTTTCCATCCTCAAAGGAATGACACTACAAGTTGGTGGTAGAGAGATGGAGACTCTGTTGGCCTTGGATACGTCAAAGCAGCAACAATCCTTTCGAGGAGAAGTGACAAACAAGAGGCTGCAACGACTGTTGGCTTCTCCCCACCCGCTGGTACTTTGGGCAACCAAGAAGGTTGTAGGATCTAAATTTCTGAGAGCATACCAAAGATTCAGGTCTAATCCAAAAATCCCAGCTATGTTTCTGGTGGTTCTCCTCCACATGGGCGTGTCGAAGGAATTAGCAAAGAAATTGACCTAGATGGTCTTCATCCATGTGTGGCTGGGAGACATTGATGCGGCCCTAGATAATGTGGATGAAAACAAACTCATCCCAATGCCGCAAAACTACTACATGATAAGAATTGGTGGAAGAGAGTTCATGAAATTTCCTTTGGTCCGGACAATTGACCCAGAAGGGTTTGAAAAACTGTGGGATGAGAGGGACCAAAGCATCACTTTCCTACTCAAAGCTCCCAAGCTGGTCACCAACAACTCGTGAGGTTGGGAAACATGTTATGTGGAAGATGAAGGGCTATCAAAGGAAATAGTTGTAGGAGACGATGACGTATGGGATTTCAGCACCAATGAAGAATGGCTCCAGAACAATCCCAGGGACCCGAAGGAAAAAGCGAAGGGGTTGGCACACCAAAAATGTGGAGCAAACTACCTAGTGGTAGAAAACTACATTTCATACATGAAGCATGTGGAATCGGAGGACGAGGAGGTGGATTGATGGAAGTTGTTGGGTTGGGTTCTCTATCAGGTTTTTTTATAGTTTTTTCTCAGTACTAGTTCAATATAGGGTATAGAAAATGCAGTCAATCCCGGGTTAAATGCAATTTGCCTAAGTAACTACTAGGCCATTTTGTAATACTGTTAAAGCAAAGCACAAAGGATAGGAAAGGGTAGTGTGAATGGCCATTTTGTCAGAGAAGGCCAACATGCAGTTTCTCTTTGGTTTCCAGACTCAAATGTAAACTCTTTTTTTTTGGAAGTAATACAGGGTGTTGCCCCTTAGCAACAATTTAACGAGCAAAAAAGAAAAAGTCTTAAAACTCAGGCAGCCCTCACAGGCATGAAATAAAAATACCCACGCGCATATGAACTCCACACAAATCAAGCAAAGTCTTCGTATTTTAATTTCTACATGAAAAGAACAAAACCACATAGTTCCATAGCATATCAAAGGAGCTAATTTCTACTTGAAAATAATTTGGAGAAAGAGCAATTAAGATTAAAATGAGAAAAAAATAAAACATTTCACCAACCTGGTAAAACAAAGCTTGAAGGTGGTGACGAAGTTGAGTAGTTCTCTCTTCTGTAAAAATCAAAATCCGTGCTCCAAAAAAAAAAATAGCTTCCTCCCAAAAATCCTCTTGACCATAATAATTTCTTACTTTTTTTACCAGAGCACAGTACTAGTGAAAAAATTATGTTGAAATTCTTCGTATGTTTTTTGTTTTCCACCAAAATCCCCAAATAAATTAAGGTAGTTCACTACAGTTTTTTTGGTAAACCCACTGGAGATGGAAAATTTACAAAATTCATTTTCTCCATCGGTCAATACACCTTTCACCTTTTTACCACCTGTTAGTGAATCTTATGGTTTTTATTTAATCAAGAAATCTAACTTTCTCCGAATTTATTTAATTAACAATTAAGGTAACAATTATTTTCACCTTTTATTATTGTTTTACCATTTTTTAAAAATTAAATCAAACTATTTAAATTTAATGACTGTCACGTAATTCTTTTAAATTTTTTTTTTTTTGAAATTAATCTTTTTCCAAATTATAATATCCAATAAAATATCCATTTTGATATTTTATTAAATACCTCTTTATCCAAATATTTTAAATTTAAAAATAAACTTTATTAATTAGTGGATTATTAATCCACTATATATTAAATTTAAAATAAACATTATTTATAAATGTAAATTTATGTTTTTATTTACATATTCATTTTTAATAAAAAAAAATAGTATAAACTATCAAATCATTATAACCTCCAAATTAATTTAATAATTAATTACTAAAATTCTCTTAGTAATTTAATTTAATATTTTAAATAAATCAACGTTACAAATATGAGCAACGTGACCCAAAACAATACCTGAACGACATTGAACCATGACCATGCCAAATAATTGAAACACATTAATTAACCAATTAACTTGAACAACAAAATAGAACAAACATTAAATGAATAATTAAAACAAACGACTCAAACGAAGCGATACCAAAACGAGAACGAGGTTGCAAACAGACAACGTCGTCAAACAACATGACGGGGTAACAGACTAGGATGAGGGACTTCTTGTCAACTTGGGTTTCCACATCATACCCATTGGGTTTATAGGGCACGCTCAAGCCTAACAATGCAGGCGAAGTCGATGCCCGGTACCTGCATCCTACACCAAACCAATGTCAACAACATATATATCCAATTGCAAGCATACGATGAGAGGAAGTCACAGCGTAGCAGGGCACTTGCGAATGAGCGATGCTACACTGTCCCCTCACCCGACTCCAAACAGTAACACATTATCATAAATCATGAAGCAAGCATTAATCAATTTATGTAACAACATAATACCACATCCAAATGAAAAGCATAACCAGATAAACACAAACACCAAGCATCATCATATCATCAACATCATAAAACATAGTATCATAATCATCCACACAAACAAAATTTTCATCCAAAGAAGTCAGACTGGGGAAACAATCACCATCACAATCTCAAGTCCACAAAAAAATAGGAGAAGAGTATCCAAAAATGACAACAATATGAGGGGTATTACATCCTCCCCCCTAGAACTAGGCTTACTCCTAGAAGCCAGAGAAAAAAAAAGGAAATAACTCTCTAATGCGAGATGCATCCTCCCATGACGTCAAAGACTCAGTGTTAAGTCCCTATTGGACCCTCCCAAGCTCACCCACGGGCTCCCGAGTCAGTTGCTCATACTCTATCAATAGCCTCTACAATTGCACCCTGGTGCCCAGCCTAGTGGTTATCAACTGCAATAAATACTTGATGTGACCTGCCTGCGTCACCCACTATCAACTCGGAAGCAACTGGCCTTTGACTGAAACCTATAGAGTTCCTTTGCAGACATTGTCTTGCAATATGTCCTTGTTGACCGAAGACAAACAACCTGTGCCTAGGCCATGCCCCCAGCCACCTGAGGGGGCACTAGAATATGGTAAACTACCACCACTAATCACTAACTGTGAACTCTGAGCTGGCTGATCAAAACAATCACGTTTGTTATGTTGCCAACTCCAATCCTTTATGGCCTGAGATCTGCCACTTTGCTGAGGCTGAGAATTATGGTGCTTAGGTTGTGACAGCTACTAATGTTGTTGTTGACCACCCTTAGAGGGCGCATGATGACTCCTGGAAGAGCCTATAGCTTGAGGTTGTCCACCTCAAGAGCCAACTCTAGAAGTAGGTGCACTGCCAATCTGGACACCTATGTGGCCTCCCAAAGCCATGGCCAAGTTTTCCTCCACAAGATGAGCCTTCTCAACAGCTACCTCCATTGTCTTCGGCTCGAAGACTCGGGATCCTCCATTGATTCGGGTGTTTAAGCCCCTAGCAAAGCGTTGTACTAGCATCGCCTCATCATTATCGATTCCTGTATATTGTTTCAGCTCATAGAATCGACACTCGTACTACTCAACGGACATTGCCATTTGTCGTAACTCATGGAATTCATCTTCCCGACACTATCTCTAGTGGTCAAAAAGAAAATGGGTCCTAAATCTCTCCATAAATAGTTTCCAAGTCACAACATTAATGTCTAGGTGCAATTTCTGCTCTTCTAGGTGCCACCAAGTGGATGCAAAGCCTCTGAGGTGCATGATGGCGCACCTAGCCTTAGTATTGCTGCCATAAGAGTGCATAGCAAAGAACTAGTCTAGATCTATCAACCATGTTTCTACCTCTAGTTCTCCGCCAGTACCATCAAATGTGGGAGGACGAGCTCTCAATAGGTCTCTCATGTGACCCGCCACTACGACATCCTGCTCTGTTGTTAATTATTTATGCCTCAAAGACCTCTCTCTTTCTCTCTCTACCCACTACTCCTCTGTCCTAGGGCCTAAACGGCCAAGGATCTCCTCAAGAAGGTGTCGCAACTGCCTTCCTTCTAGACCCAGTTGCTTCGGATTTTGTCCTCCGCCTCTTAGATTGTTTTTGACAAGGGAGCAAACTCGAGACACAGAAATACACTCACAAAAGAGAGAATAATATTTTATTCATAAGAATTGAACTTCTTACATGCAGAGGATCTCAAATCCCCAAGCTCTATATTACATGCAAATTACAGACTTACAGAAAATTACCCAGATCCCCTTTCACAGCATGTGAACTTCTTTCCCCAAAAAGTTACCCAAAAATCAGAAACAGGCCCCTAAATAGGCCCATTTCGGTTTGGAACCAAAAACAACCTTTGAGATAAGATTTTTGACGGTTTGGCGCCAAAATTACAATTTGAAATTCAAGTTTAAATTCACAGTTGAAAATTAGAACATTTCAAAAATATGCACCAACTTCCGGCAGCCATAACTTTTAATCCGACCGTCGGATCTTCAATGATAATACCTTTTCGGAAAGCTCTCAAAAAGATGATTTTCTGCAAAGTAGGCCTTTGGCGGACTACTTTGGTGTTTCCGCAAATTTTCAGGCCCATCCGGGATCGTTTGGTGCCTCAAACTGAGCTCGGAAGGTTTTTCAGGGCAAAAAGTAGAAATTGGAACTTGAATAACTTTCAAGTCATGAATGATCTTGACCTGATTCTTTCACCAGACTGTGTATTTTTCCATCCTGAACCTTCCCATAAATTTCTGTCTTCCCATGACTTCAAATGCAAACCTGCTAAAAATAGCAGTTGAGCAGAAAAAGCAGAAAAACAATTCTAAAGTTGGAAACTCTTATTGACGAAAAGAAATACAAAACATCTACAAAAAGAAAACAACGAGACAAAATGGAATCATCTTTGCGATGTAAGAT
>VDFB02271358.1:989123483-989169752 GCA_007258455.2 Sequoia sempervirens | reverse complement strand
ATTTCTCTCCAAGCTGGACCTCTTTCACCATATATTGGCATGGCCACTTCAGCTTTGTCTTTGCAAACTTAACCGATGCGGGTCCTCTACTTCTTCATACCGAAATATTCTTCTAGCTCATTGATCCAATCGATCAACTCCTCAGGGTTCAGACTTCCGAAATAACTAGGGACTTCAATTCTGGGTCTTTTTCCGATCTTTGAAATGGCCCTTATCAACCGCATCTGATCTTGATCGATCAATTCTTCTTCCTCTTCTACTCTTCTACATCTGACCTCGTCTTCATCCTCACTTTCTCCTCTCCTTCCCAGGTTTAACCCTCTTCTCATCTGTTCTTGCAACGCATCAATTTGTCTCTGGAGGGCTCTGAAACCCTCGGCTGCCAATGGATCTCTTCCATCAGCATTTCTACCACCTCGGCCACCTCTGGCACCACCACGCCTACCAGGCATCACTCTTGGAGGCATCTTGAAGATCTTGAACCCACAACCACGGTCCTGGTGCAAACTGCCTCACGATCGGCGATCTGTCCACACGCTCAAGAAAACCCGCTCTGATACCACCTGACGAGGGAGCAAACCCGAGACACAGAAATACACTCACAAAAGAGAGAATAATATTTTATTCATAAGAATTGAACTTCTTACATGCAGAGGATCTCAAATCCCCAAGCTCTGTATTACATGCAAATTACAGACTTACAGAAAATTACCCAGATCCCCTTTCACAGCATGTGAACTTCTTTCCCCAAAAAGTTACCCAAAAATCAGAAACAGGCCCCTAAATAGGCCCATTTCGGTTTGGAACCAAAAACAACCTTTGAGATAAGATTTTTGACGGTTTGGCGCCAAAATTACAATTTGAAATTCAAGTTTAAATTCACAGTTGAAAATTAGCACATTTCAAAAATATGCACCAACTTCCGGCAGCCATAACTTTTAATCCGACCGTCGGATCTTCAATGATAATACCTTTTCGGAAAGCTCTCGAAAAGACATTTTCTACAAAGTAGGCCTTCGGTGGACTACTTTGGCGTTTCTGCAAATTTTCAGGCCCATCCGGGATTGTTTGGTGCCTCAAACTGAGCTCGGAAGGTTTTTCAGGGCAAAAAGCAGAAATTGGAACTTGAATAACTTTCAAGTCATGAATGATCTTGACCTGATTCTTTCACCAGACTGTGTATTTTTCCATCCCGAACCTTCCCATAAATTGCCTTCCCACGACTTCAAATGCAAACTGCTAAAAATAGCAGCTTGAGCGAAAAAGCAGAAAAGCACTCGAAGTTGGAAACTCTTATTCGACGAAAAGGGTATCCAGAAATACAAAAACATCTACAAAAAGAAAACAACAGGAACAAAAATGGAAATCATCTTTTGGGTGATGCAAGATTGCCCTCACACCACTGGATGCTCCTGCATCAGTTTTGGGTACTCTGACATTCCTCACATTTTGAATCATGGGAGCTCAGAGACAATGAACTTTGGCGGTTGGCTCCGCGGCCACCACCTTTGCCTCTTCCACGACCACAACTCGTACCCAAAGGCATGTTCCTGGACCACATTAGAGGGGAACATGTGAGATCAAGAGCCAAGCGCAAAGGTTAACCTAATGGGCACAACTAACCTAGAGTACCCAGAGTTGTAAACCTTCGCTCTGATACCAAGTTGTAATGCTCCATCATGCGAACCCCAAAGGGACAACTAAAAACTAAAAAATTACCACACAATTTTTTTTTGAAATTGAAACATTATATAAGATGAACATGAACATACATTACATGAAAAGCAATTATACATTTACAATATCAACTACATCCTCTAGGGTACACGGAACAATATTACGAAACCTAAACCCATTCCATAACGATAACGAATGAATTCCAAGATTACATTACAAACCATGACATAACATACGTTTACAATAATCATACATCCATTATAATCCATCAATTAAGAAACATCCATAGATGATAACTCAACATAAACAAGATTAATGTATTCCCAATAACCATAAACATACTATCTTCATGTGAATTCTATGGAGCATATTTCCACAGATACAACTCATCAAATAACGGCTATTAACCACATAAGGGCTACAAAGGTAAAATAATACATTACATCCATTTCAGGAGTACATTACATCATTTCAGGAGTACATATGCACATTCATGCTTCTCGACACATAGCAGAATGATACATCAAATATAAGAATGATACATAAATGAACATGAAACAACTAAATTGTTGTGTAGCTCTGGATCATCTGCAACAACACAAACTTCGCACTTTGTGAACACTAACTAGGAACCCAATGGGGTGCAAAGCACATTCCACCTGACCACATGGACCCAAAGGCCCACCCCTCGTGCTAGGATTTGACAAGAAAGACCCATGACAAAGACAGTCGAGCAGAACGACCACAAGACCAAACCACAAAAGAGTAATTAGAACATAACAAACAACAATCTCAATGACTACTTACAAGATGATTGCTTCCAAAGGCATACAAAGGCAAAGGAAATGGATACTATGGGAGAGTGTCATTGCACACCCCTATCATGGGTTATCCTAGCTGCCTCTCAACAGGCACCGGCCCCCATCTATGGTTATCTTGGTTGCCCCTCACTAGGCGTTGACCTCATAGGGTGACACATGCAGGACCACTAGCCTCTCATGAGGACGAGGTAGCGATCTTTCTGAACTTGGCCTTCTCAGCCCATCCTTAGTCTGTGAAAGCACTAACGGCATGGGCGAGGCATCTTACAATCTTTTGTTAATGTGTTCCTACCCAAACCCACTAGTTTAATTTATTAGGTTTTCACTTATTTAACCAACTCTTCCATGGGTTATCCAGGCTGCCCCTTTGTGCGTTGGCCCCCATGAAGAGCCACTCCCCCTAATAACCCAAAAATAAATCTCACAACATAAAGGGGTGTACCAATACATATAAAACACTAAAAATCACAACCACCAAGAACATATGTGAGGCATAAACCCTCTCACTCAAAGTCATGCCAACAAGCAGAACATCATGATAAAAGGTACACCCATAAGAGCATAAAACTAGAAATGCAATCAATGACTAAAAAATAAATCAAATCATGGAAATTCACATAAACCAAGTTTCCCATTGCCTTTGGAATTCTATAGAACAACTATCCATAAGCTCCATACTGAGGGTACTCACACATATCGGGTTCCTAACCAACACCAAAACATGACAATTCATAAAACCTCATGAACTAATGGAATAAAATAAAAGGGAAGTATAATCAACATGAACCCACAATATCCATCATAAGGGATTAATTTCAACGAGTGTCCTAGAAAATCACATAACTTTCTACACATTTTCAAGACAATACTTTACAGAAACCCCTTTAAAAATAATCAATCTCATTAAGTTACATAACCAAAATATAATTTAGCCAAAATCCTTGATGCCATTATTCTAACGTTAATAATTTCTTCAACCAAAAATCCTTAAATCAAATAGTTGAACTCTATCTTCTTAACTAGAAATACAAAGATTTGTAGAGACATAATTCATTTGTTTAATTAAATCAATTCTATTAACTAACTAGATTATATATACCCTCTTTTAAATTTAATAATTTAAATGTTTCTTTCTAGCAATTATCCAAAAATAAATATAAATATATAAATATATACTTTATATATATATAATCATATAATTTATTCCTCATAAAAATATCAAAAAAAATAAATATAATGACATAAATCTATTTTAACTAAAGAGGCCATATAAACAATTTTTATAACTCTCTCTCTCTCTATATATATATATATAACAAAATTAATTATATTTAACAGAATTAGTTAAACAACCCGAGGTTTAAAACTAACAATATACTCATTTATAAAACACCACACATATACATATAAATACGTTATTTTATATTAACTGAAAATGCAATTTACAAACAATAGTAAAACAAATTCATTTCCACCTAAATAACCATCATAATATCTACCAATATATATATATATATATATATATATATATATATATATATATACACACACCAATCCTTACACAACAAATTACTCTTAAATCATATCTATTTAGTACGACATGTACATTGTTGATATTACTAAACATTTAAAATAATTAAAGAAACTATTTAAACGGAATTCCTAACTAACTAAAAAACATAATTTACCCAAACAAGTTATCTGTCATTTACACCAATTTCACTTAAGCTAATACAACAATTTACTTTTAACCATATTCATACATATATGTATCAATTCAATTTAAAATAAAATAATTATTATTTTAATCAATAGCCATATTTTAATTAAATTTATTTACCCATTTTATAACTTCATCAATTTTAAGTATCACTCAACTGAGATTATTCATTTCAAAGTTAACAAACACAGCACTAAGATTATTCATTTCAAAGTTAACAAACACAACAACCCCACTGGTATAAATATATATATTTATATTTATATATTAAAAAAAACTCTTAAAACACAAGTAGCCTCCAAGCACAGCCCTCACAGGCATGAAATAAAAAGACCCACGCGCATATGAACTCCACACAAGTCAAGCAAAGTCTTCATATTTTAATTTCTACAACAAAAGAACAAGGAACTAATATGCTACATCCGGCAATAAATTTCCTCAAGGAAACAATAAAATTGAGGCCCTATAGATCATTACAATGACAACCAAAATTTCAAGGAACAAGGAATTTATTTTTCCTATACGAATCATTAATAATTTGGAGAAAGAGCAATTAAGATTAAAATGAGAAAAAAATAAAACATTTCATCAACCTGGTAAAACGAAGCTTGAAGGTGGTGAAATCCCCAAATAAATTAAGGTAGTTCACTATAGTTTTTCGGTAAACCCATTGGACAAATGGAAAATTTGCAAAATTCATTTTCCCCACTCGTCAATACACCTTTCACCTTTTTACCACCTGTTAGTGAATCTTATGGTTTTTATTTAATCAAGAAATCTAACTTTCTCCGAATTTATTTAATTGACAACTAAGGTAACAATTCTTTTCACCTTTTATTATTGTTTTACCTTTTTTTAAAATTAAATCAAACTATTTAAATTTAATAACTGTTACTTAATTCTTTTAATTTTATTTTGTTTGAAATTTATACTTTTCCAAATTATAATATCCAATAAAATATCCATTTTGATATTTTATTAAATACCTCTTTATTCAAATATTTTAAGTTAAAAATAAACTTTATTAATTAGTGGATTATTAATCAACTATATATTAAATTTAAAATAAACATTATTTATAAATGTAAATTTATGTTTTTATTTACATATTCATTTTTAATTAAAAAAAAATAGTATAAACTATCAAATCATTATAACCTCCAAATTAATTTAATAATTAATTACTAAAATTCTCTTAATAATTTAATAATTTAATTTAATATTTTAAATAAATCAACGTTACAAATACGAGCAACGTGACCCAAAACAATATCTAAATGGCATTGAACTACGACCATTCCAAATAATTGAAACACATTAATTAACCAATTAACTTGAATAACAAAATAGAACAACATTAAATGAACAATTAAAATGAATGACTCAAACAGAGCAATACCAAAACAAGAACAAGATCGCAAACAGACGACGTTGTCAAACAACATGATAGGGTGACAAACTAGGATGAGGGACTTCTTGTCAACTCGGATTTCCACATCATACCCATTGGGTTTATAGGGCACGCTCAAGCTTGACAATGCAGGCGGAGTCGGTGCCCGATACCTGCAACCTGCACCAAACCAATGTCAACAACATATATATCCAATTGCAAGCATACGGTGAGAGGAAGTCGCAGCATAGCAGGGCACTCGTGAACGAGTGATGCTACACTGTCCCCTCACTTGACTCCAAATAGTAACACATTATCATAATAGCATGAAGCAAGCATTAATCAATTTACGTAACAACATAATACCGTATCTAAATAAAAAACATAACCAGATAAAGGCAAACACCAAGCATCATCATATCATCAACATCAGAAAAGAGAGTATCATAATCATCCATGCAAACAAAATTGTCATCCAAACAAGTCAGACTGGTGAAACAATCACCATCAGAGTCTCAAGTTCACAACAAAACAAGAGAAGAGTATCCAAAAATGACAACAATACAAGGGGTATTACAGAGACAACAAGAAGAAATAAGAGTTGGAATGATAGAGTTGTAGTAGCGAGTGGATGAGTTAAGAGAAGAGATTGAAAGGAGAAAATAAGAAGAAAGAAGTGTTGAAGGTAATTGTGATTATCTTTCTAATGATATTTTGATTGCAAAAAGAGAGAAGATGTTGCAGGGTGTCATGCATGTCGCACAAAAGAAGAAGAGGATGAATATGAAGAAGTTGATGAATTTGAAGCTAAGGAATGTTTGTTGGAAGACATGGAGAATGAGATTTCATAAATTTCAGCAAAGGAAAGTCTTTGTGAAGACTTGAAGGAGATGACAATAAACGAGGAAAGTGAAATATTTGCATTAGTGGATGTAACTCAGGTAACTTTTAATTTTACTAAATACTGCTATGAAGATGGATGTGAGAATAATGAAGTTGCAGTAGAAGAGAGTCCTTTGGAGGACATAGAATAAAAAGAGAGATGGTTTTTTCATGCTAAAGTGTGATGCACTAGGTATAGGACAAGGAAATGATGCAATTGCATGTCTTATTAAAGGCATGAACAAAGAGAATAAAATTGAAGTTGCAACAGGTGATGAGAAGGTAAAATATTTTTTTATCGAATTTAAGAAAGACGATTTTCATGTTGAGATGGATGAGTTAGTGAATGTAGATGAGATGGTTTAGTTAGAGTTTGTTAAAGATGATTGGTATGCAAAGAAGGGTTTGTATGGTGTTTTAGAGTCAAGTGTAGGTGCAATTTGGTGGGGTTGGACGAACTATGGTGGGTTGAATCCCACAAGATTGGAAGAAAATGTAAGATTCACTTGGAGGAGGTGGTTGGGTCATGGTGGAGTTGATTCCACATCGAGGAAGAGGAGTAAAGAGCAGAGTTGTCAGAGGAAAAGGCTATTTGTTTCAACTAATAGGTGCTGGAAGAGGAGAAAGAAGAATCAATTGCAAGTACCAAATTCAATGATGCAATTTGTTGAGGATTGCTTGCAATTCAAAAGGGTCGTACTACCTCTCAAATCCATTTTTTGAATCCATATACACAAAATTTTCCTACCTTGGGTGGCTAATGTAGAAGCATCCAGGGTGTAAGAGAAATCTTGCATCACCCAAAAATAATTTCTTTTGTTGTAATATTCAATAAGGGCTTATGTGGGCTAATTTTGTGTGGGAAATTAATTATTTCAAATCTCCAAATATTGTAATATTTTCTATGTGAGTCTATAATTGTAATTTTGATGGGTATTTACTCCGATAAATGTTATAAAGGCATAAAAGGGGGAATATTCTCTTTGGGTGTCCCATTTCTTGGTGGGGACCACTTTGTAAGCATGCTCTTACATGTTGATTTGCATGTTGGGCCACCAAATTTATATGTTGGTGCATGTTCATATTTGGAGTCGTCAAAGCCATCAAGAAGCTATTAGAGATTTTGGAATTGACCAAATTTGATTGGCCATGAGTTAGGCGCCCATGTGAGGGCTATGTGAGCAATACATAATTTTCACTTTCATGATTTATTCAAAAAAGGGGTGTGGGTTTTCCAAGGAGGTATATGCATGTTGTTTTGGAATACCAAAGTGGTATTCTCATTCTCAAAATTCTATATATTGATGCCTTGTCACTATGAGAAGTTGGATTTTTGGAGTTGAAGTTTAGCATAATAGGATGCTGCCAAAATTTCAAGAGGATTGTGACTCCAATTTTTTTACATATTATGTAATCAGCAAGCCCATATGATGAGGAACGTGATGTTGTAATTTCATTTTATTTCAAAGATAATAGAAATCCTATGCTTCTTTCTTGCATTTATTTTGTGCAATTTGTGGTGTGGTTGTTTGTTTTAGATTTGGAAGGAGGTGTGTCTTTTCTTGGAGAGAGAAAGAAGATATATTGTTGCATGTTTGAAGAGGTTTTTCAGTAGCAAGAGGATTGGTGATATAAATGTTTATTGCAGTAAAGGTTTCCTATGAAAGTTTGTAGGTTGAAGGAGCTAGAAGTTTGGGAAAGAAGCTAGATTGAGGGAGAACATTTGAATTTTGATTGTTGTTATATTTTAGTCTCATATCAAATTTGTAATGATTTACATCGGCCCATATGGCTACACACAATTGAATTCTAGATATATTTTGTAACCCATGAATTTTCAAGAGATATGAATGAACAACGAAGGAATACTTGTTGCACAATTTTGTTGTGTTGCAAATAGGTTTTGAATGCATCTTATGTTGTTTGGAATTTGTGTTAGAAGGTTGGTTCTCCTACATCAGTGGTATCAGAGCATGGTGAGTCCCTCCTACATCAAAAATATAGTGAATGGGTGCAACAGATTGAATTTGAAGGCTCTCCTATTATTTTCCATTCTTGCGGTAAAGTGGGCCATGCTACTACTACCTTCTTGAGAAATAAGAGAAACCATTTGTTTTGGAAGAAAAGGGAGAAAATGTCTACTATTGTTGAGGACTCTATCACTACTATTGAGGAGGTACATAAGGATGATAATAGGGGGAATCTCCTATTGTCTATACTACAATGGACATCTCTTTAAAATTTTTGGGGTTTGATGAGGGCTCTCCCTATAGTCTTATGAATGTTTCATATGAAAAAGAAAATAAGTCTTGGGGAGAAGGATCCATGTATTGTGGTTAAGAAAAAATATTTGGAACAATTTCTTAAACCACCTTGGCTTGGGGCTAGTTTTTCTTAAAAAATTATAATTCCTTGTCTTTTGTAGTGGCATAATTGCCCCTCTTGGTTCTATTTTGGTGTCTTGATAGGTTTATTACTTTATCTTTCTCTTTGTACAAGGGTCTAGGCCCTTTCAAAATCCTTACTTACCTAATCAAAAACATGTATGCCCAAGGGGTAGAATCCTTTAGATTTGATTCAATCTAATACTCTAGTACAAGTCTATTCAAGGGTTTTGAGAATATATGATTATTGTTATTGTATTATTGCATGTATATTGTAAATTTAAAATTAGAGTATATGATTATTGTTATTGCATGTATATTGTAAATTTAAAATTATTTGAATGAATATTATGTTTTTTTGTTGTATTCCACTTGTTTTTTTTGGTAGTCCTTCATTGGATCCCAATACCTTAAAATACATTAGTTTTGCTAAATGATGTCTACAATAAATTATTCTTTTCAAAAAAGTTTTTGAATAAATTGTTGTAGTTGACAAATTATTTTTACATTTCAAACTAATGTATTAATTATTTTGACAATCCATACTAATGTATTGATTAAATTACCTTTCATTAAACTTCTCAATCACTTATGCAATCACAAGAGTGTCACTTTGCAAAAATAGCATTCTTAGCATATGATTAAATAATGTTTTACTATTTCTCCTAATTTTTTAAATTTACCACCACATCATTTTAGTTTTGGGATCTTCATTTTTATCAATACCAACATTTTATTAATTTCATTCATTACAACCTATTGAAACAATTATGTAATAAGATTAAAAAAAAATGATATTAAATTAATACATACAATTTATGTTAACAAAATCACATTTTACTTTTAAAAAATCATTTAAAAAGATCTATTTGTCAATAAAACGTGATTATTATTATCATAAATAACAAAATAATTTAAAAATGAAGTAAATTCAACCTTAAGGACATTGTTTATTTTGTTTTTATTTATAATGAACTTTATTTTTAGAGGTAGGATCAATTAAAATCCATATCTTATATACATATAATAGTTAACCTTTACAAATTAAAAATTGATTATTGTAACATACCAAAATTTGTCTACAATGTAATAAATGTGTTATTATCTTGAATTAAAATATTTATGATTTATCATAAGAATGATGAAGTTTAACATTTTTTAAATTAAATTATTATATAATGTATGATTAAAAATTTTCTTATTGTGATTGCAATCCCTCCATTCCTACATATATTAGTAATCTAATAATTGATTTTGATATATGAATCCTTCTTTTTCTTCTTATTTAAATCTATACCCACACAACTTAAATGCCTTACCAAAAAAAATTAATTAAGATAGTATGAATTCATATATATATATGAGATTTTTTTTAGAACTTGTCATTTCTATATTAAAAAATGTTAGTAAAGAAGTCATATGAATCATTTTTATTCACATAAGCTGAATTTTATTTAATAATAAGTTATGAAATTAGGTGAGTTTACCTCTCACACTTAAGGGCGGGGTGAAGGTGCATATGAGCTCCAATATTTTATTCATAAAAAAATATATGGGTTGGGTTAGGAATGAATTTCTATTTTATATTAGACAAAATAAGATTTTTATTGTACTTTCCACTAAACCATAGATAATTGCATAATTTGTCAAATGACTATTGATTTTACTCACTTAAGGGATAAAAAGATGAGAGTTTTAAGAGAGTGAAGGATAGGATAAAATAAAATAGTATAAAAAATGTTTAATAGAAGAAAAAAGTAGTGGGTAAAATCTCAATATCACTTCTTGAAAGTTAATTTAAAATATTCATAAATTTATTTTTTAGGGATATTATTTTTTATTGTGTCAATAAATTTAAATATAGGATATTGTAATCTTCAAATAATTATTTGTACAAAGGTCTAGGGTTTCTAACCCAAGGCACCCTTATAAAAAAAGATAACCATCCTAAAAGTATAGACCTAGTCCCACTTCATGCTCCACATTATTTTAAAGGGACAAGAAATTCAAAGGAAAATACACATATTGTTTGTTGGAGCCCTCCGTGCTTATGAGATATAAAATCAACTATGATGAAGATTCTAAAAGGAATTCTAATCATGTGGATATTGGTTGTGTTATTAGGGATTGTAAAGGCATATTGGTCATCATTGTGGATTCATTCATCATGTATAGTATCCATAATGAAGTAGAATATTGGATTTGATTAAAGTTTTAAAGTTTTCCTTAGGAATTTACCTTATCATATTGGAGATTGATAATTATTCTCATATTATCATTACTAATATGAATGTATGACCCTCTTTAAATTGGATGCTTAGTGGTATCTTAAAAATTGGTGGAAATTTTGCTAGAAAATCCCATTCAATTATCTTTTTGTTTTATTATTGTTGAATTCACCACAAAGATTCACAAGAGCATTGATCATCTACAACACTAAATAACCTTCCACTCACAAGAGACAAACAATAAAGAACACGTGATATTTCCAATAATGATACAAGCATACAAGAAGATGCAAGATACAAGATACAAGATGTCTAATGTACAAATGAAGCCTTGCTTATAACTTTTAGGTAAGGTGAGAGTTAGGAAAAATATTATTCTAATAAGTGTCATAATCATATAACATGAGATTTAAAAATAACTATACTAAGTGTGCTCTAAAATTATGTTAAGTAAACTTAACAACCTAAGTGTGAATATGTCTTAGAAAGGAATCGAATATGGAATAATCTCATTCACACTAACATGCCCCTTAAGTGCAACTTAGGAAGGAAAAAATACATATATAAACATACAAACATAGGTCTTAGACACAAGATCTAATAAGGTACCCATGTACAAACAATCTCTCACAAATAAAGAAAAGGAGAAACCTTGTAAGAAAATCTCCTCTCTAGAAGAAAGAAAACATGAAAATAAAAAATAAAAAATATGAAAGGAGGATTTAAGAAGACTCGTTAATTCAAACTTCCTTCACCCCAATCATCAATTGAAACAAAAGATAATGAGGTGATTTCAAAGACTTAATGAAGATGTTTACAATGTTCTCCTCAATAGGAAATTATTCCATCCTAAGAACTTCATCCTGGATGAGTTTCCTAATAAAATTCATGTGGATATTGGTGTGCTTAGTTAATTGATGCCCCATTGGGCTGCATAAAATTTGAATGGAACTCTAGTTATCATTCCAAATATTGGTGGTATGATAAAGAGGAAAGCTTAATTCATTCATCAATTATTAAAGCCAAAGAATATTTTGGCTAGCCAAAACTACACCTCGATACTTAGTCTTTATCAATAATAATACAAGAGCTTTCTAATTTTTACAATTCCATGTAATCACACTAGAATCAGAGAAAAAATAAATATACATAGACTTGCGATCATCAACATCACCCACCCAGCCTAATTCGATGAATCCCATAATTTGAGAAGATCTTGATGTGTAGTAAATTTCAAAATGATATGTGCCTTCGATATACCTTAACATATATTTTTCTACCTTCCATTAACTCTCATAAGTCTCCTAAGAAAAATGGGAGATAATTCAAACTACAAAGGAAATATCAATTTGATTATGCGTCAAGCATAAAAAGATTTCCAACCAACTACTACTACAAAGTAGCAACAACCGTGGGAGTACTAAAACTAATAGATAATACAACACCTGATTGAGCAAGTGTGGTGGTAGGCTTACAATGATCCATGAAAAATATCTAATACAAATCAAGAGCAAAATTTCTCTAAAAAATGAAGATCCCCTTAGAAGTCTATCAAACCTAACAACCCAAGAAGAAATGTAGAAAACCAAGATTGATCATATCAAGCCACTCCATCAATACTTCTTGGAAACTCTAGATCATGGAAGTGGAATTTTGTGAGATAATCAAATCATCCACATATAAAAAAGAATCAAAAGATCCTCTCCATGTTTTTGAGTGTAAAGCGTAAAATTAGAATTATAGTGTGTGAAGCCACTATCACCCATAAAATAAGAACCTTTCACGTGGACATTACATGGAAAATAAATAAAATAAACTTTTCAATCAAAGAGGACAATAGGAGATAACCCGCATTCAATAAGAATTGAGTAGGTATGGTAGGAAGGGTCACATAGCTAGTAGGGCATGGTGTTTATGTCCTTGGATAGTTTGATTTTGTAAGTTGTGTAGAAAATTAAACAATTGAGCCTCCTTAAAATCAGTTCTCATAAAGATAATCTACTAGAGGGAAGAGAAATGGAGATCCATCAAAGGAAAAGAACTATCCAAAAAAAATTGAAAGGGGAGATAATGTAGGAGAGAACACAAGGTAATACATCTAAAAATACTACAATGTATAAGCATACTTTTTGAAATTACAAAGAGGGAATATGATTGAGATTTTTTTGTAGTTTGATGATGTTTGATTTTAGATTATTGCTTAGTGATCCAAAAGATGTAATTTAAAATTGTTTTGGAGTACTATGATAGACACTTAATTAATCTTTATTCTACTCTAAATAAAAATTATGCATCCAAAACTAATCCTTGCATAGTCAAAAGTGATTCATGCTCATAGATTTTACCTCTACTTGTAGATATATTTTGTGAATTTTTGGTCACCTAAAACATGTTCAATTCACCTAGATTGAAATTTAAACTTGTAAAGCAGACAATGTGAACATCTTTGAGGATTTTTCTAGACATGGATATTCTTATTTGGTCAAACCCCTAAGATTCAATTTAATGATTTTGGAACATGGATCAAAGGTAAGAAGAAATCTAATTGACCTCTATTCTACTCTAGATTAAATTTGTACATGCTAGCACATGCAAAAGTGAACCATGATAAAAAAAAAAATTAACCTTTTTTATCATAGAAATATTTTGTGAAGTTTTGATCATCGAAAACCTATTCAATTCACCTTTAGGAACATATAAAATAAGTAGGGTTGATGAAGACATCTAAGGAGTTTTCTAGACAAGGATCTTCTCCTATAGTCAAGCCCATAAGATCTAATTTAATCATTTTAAAACAAGGATTAAAAATAATAAGAAATTATGCAAGATGCCCTAATATGTTTCTAAATACACATGTTGATGTAAGTGTATGATACAATGAGTAAACTAATGTTCTCCATGTGAATATTCAAGCCAAATACAATATCTTCAACGATCCATATACAAATCAAGGTTTGTTCTTTTATATAGAACCCTTACATGAAATTTGAAATGTTTCTCACTCAAGTCAATATTTAATGAATACTTAGAAAAGGATTGGCCTTAGCCCAATTTAAAATTTGAACATAAAATTTTTGGGTTTGAATTTGTATACATAGATATGACCTATTATTAGTTATGTGCCTATGAATTTGACCAAGGTATCTGTGAATGGATGGAATTATGTTAATTTCAAGTAATTTTCTATTTTTGTGCAAAAACATGTCACTTGTACACTAACCATTACATAAAGTAGAATCAATCCAAAGAGCTAAAAGTGAATGGAAAAGGTACAAGTTATGTAACTCTCCCCATTACACTAACATTATTTGAACAATAGATGCATTGCATCTATGGTACATGTTAATGGATGAAACTAGGATTGGAACCAATTCCTAAAGAAGCATGTCAATGTAATTATGTTAAGTTCAAGTAATTGTTCAAATTTTATGCAAAAACATGTCGCTTGTACACTAACCATTACATAAAGTAGAATCAATCCAAATTGAATTTAAAATGAATCGAAAAGGTGCAATTTATGCAATTTTCTTCATTACACTAACATTATTTGAACAAGTAATGCATTGCATCTAGTTCCTATAATTGATTTGGTTTGTTTTCTTTGATTCAAAGGTTAGTATAAGATTAGTTTGGTTTTGTAATTCATAGAGAATAAACTATGTAAGCCTTTTTTTGCATGTGATAGAAATGCATGTGAAGTTATGAATAATATATTTTTGGATGAATACTATTGGGAAGAAAACACAAATGTGATTATTTAGTTAGTGTACTTTAATATTTAGAAATATTTAAAATAGTGTAATTAAATAGATATAGATATTAAGAATAAGTTGTAGAAATATGAAGTAGAATTTAATGAAATTGAAGAAAAGGTAGTAATCCCTATATTATTGTATTGTAACAAAAAGCACTAGGAGAGCAATGATACACATTTATAAATGTTATGTAATACCAGTGTATTGTAGTAAGAGGTCGTTGTATAGTCATTAATCAACATAAGTTACTTTCTAGATGGGATAGAAAGGTAGACCAATGTATATAATTATATATCCAATGTCTATACTTTTTTATCCAATGTTAAAAAGCATTAAACATTGTGAATAACAATATCAAATCCAATGTTTCATGATCAATAAAGCATTTGGTAGGTGTAGGTGACATAACATATTATAAATCTACTTGTAGATGATAAGCATGGGTATACTTCATAAAAGACGTAGCTAGGTACCCCACGAAGTTATTGTTTAGCAAACTTGAAATTAATGGGGCATAAAATATAAAATTGTACATATAAAATCAAACATGGAGATAACTATCATATTGTCCTTTAATTTATGCATTGACAAGTGCATGTGTTTCACGTAGGATATTACAATCATATTTTTATTCTAGAAAATTGTATCAATAGAAACTAACATGTTTACTTACATTTAATTTTTACTATTTTATTTATTTACTCCTAAAATTTAGTTTTACTCAATTTTAAGCATATTACTTACAACCAAAAATTTAGCACACATGTTTAATCAACGTTGTAGTATCACATGAAAATTTGTCATAATTTTCAAAGGGTCAATTTTGTTTTATGTCATCTTCCATTAATACATAAAAAATACATTTCTTATATAAAAGATAATCTAATCAAAACAAATCCAAAATAAATACAATAATTTAATCAAATCACATTTTTTACGCCGAAGGCGTATCCTATATGAAATGAAGCAAGCTGATTATATGTATCTACGGCTGTCAAGACATCGGGAGATGATTCAGATTACCCTGTCCGTCCATCGTTTATCATTGCTTTTTCTTTTCTTTTTTTTGTCATTATTTGCATTTATAACGTGCCTGATGTTCGAGCCAGTGCTTAGAATACCTCTTGTATAGCGGGGCGGAAAGAGCAACTTAATGACAATGGCGTCGATGGGGGGCCCACAGGGGGATCCTCCACCACGCCTGGATTGTGCAATATGACGTGACCCACTGCACTCTCAGCCACGCGGAAAGCCCAGGCATAGGAATCCCACCCAGTACTACTATATGTTGTGTGCATCGGCAACTCCCTTGCTTGTCTGAACCGAAACGTTCAAGGTCTCCACCTGGGCACAGGTTCGAGTCACGCTGAATGTGAGAGAATACAGAGAGCCTTTTTTCACCTCTACTCTCTGGATCAGCTACGCTTCGTTCCCCAGCCTGGCAATGTGTGCTCCTTCAAGAACTACGAGCAACATATCCCCCTGCTTATGCCCAGATGAGATGTATTCCACAAAGCCCCTGATCCGCCAAAAGGGGAGCAAGTTCAAACCCATGATCTCTGTTCCATTCATGGCAGACGCCTTCGGAGAGTACTCGAAGTTTCCATTCATTAGCAACCCTGTTCAAAATACACATCAATATTTCAAAATCTGCTCACCATGAGCAAAATCAAGCAGAACTAATTTGAGTTGCTTAACATTCTTAATGGGAGCTGCCAAACAGATGCAACAGAGAAATAGTAGACCATAAAAAACACAAAATAGAAATTTGAACATGGTGAAGAGAGTTTCCCTCACTTTTCTATCAAATGCAACAAACAGGTTTCCGCGCCGAACAGAGTTCATTTGCACGCCTTCTCACGGCCTATGCCAAAATGGGAGCTTTGTAACAGGGTATGGACGTCCATCATCATTGCTGGAAATGCTCTGGTAGACATGTCTGCAAAATTTGGAAGCATAGACAAGAGACGTGAACTGTTTGACAGGATACCTCAAATAAATGTGGTCTCGTTGAATGCTAAAATTGCAGGGTATGCACAAAACGCATTCATTGAAAAGGATATAAAAACTTTCAGTCGAATGTCATGGGTAGGTGTAAACCCAGACTCTGCAATCATTGCCATCATCCTCCCTGACTGTGCCAAAATGGGAGCTTTGGAATGGGGTATGGACATCCACCAGAGGATAAAGGAAACAAATTTTATCAGATGTTGTAGCTGCAACTGCCCTGGTAGACATGAATACAAAATGTGGAAGCATAGACAAGGCACGTGAACTGTTTGACAGAATACCCCAAATAAATGTGGTCTCATGGAATGCCAGGAATGCCATGACAGAAAAATGCTCAAGTTTTAGCTCAAGTTTTTTGTACATTCTGGTTCTCTTAATTTTTATTTTTTAAGATTATCAATACAGTCTAGACTGGTAACATTCTGATTTCACATAACTTTGTATCCCTAAGTTATTTGATTTTTTCTTTGCACTTATAAATTGCTATCATTCAGGACTTTTTTTTGCATTGGAAAAATGTGACTTATATTAAATTGAGTATTGCCTTTTCTTTTCATAAATCATCTTGGGAGCTACTTTCTCGAAAAATACATAGTTCCTCAAGCCTTTAAAACATTGAATGGACATGCAAAGTTAGTTGAGGTCACTTAATTGAGTTGTGAAAATTGGAGGTGTGAAGTTTATAAATGTGAAGTGCAAATTTTTGGAAGTGGAGATGCAAAACGGTCACTTAATTGAGTAGTTAAAATTGGAGGTGTGAAGTTTATAAATGTATAGTGAAATTTTTTGGAAGTGGAGATGCAAAACTTTTAAAGGCAGTAGGTTCAAAGTTTGTAAAGGTAGTAGGTGCTAAGTTTTAGATATTTTGAATATTTGGGCTGCAAAATATTTACATATATAAGATGTGAATTTTGGTTATTCCTTTATTGAATATCTAATTGATATAAGGGGAACCCAATTCCTTTATTTAATTCAACAATAGAGTATTCCATGGTGGATAGCAAAAATAAGGGAAATATCATAAAACAATTTTGATGGAAATGGTAGTCTAGTGTGACAAACCTCATGATTTGCAGTACCACTTCATCCAAAGGATGAGGTAGAGAATACCTTGCATAGCTTGTTTTAATCCTCATAACTTCAACCTTAAGAAATTATCTTAATATTTCTTCCCTATTCCTACGATCCATATAAACCTCCCTCCCTCCTTGGATCAACCAAATATATGAGCAATACGCTCCTTGAAAACATGTCATTTAAATTCTCATATTGTTACCACTCTGGAATTCCAATTCCTATTGGATCTAGGTTAATCTATGCTTATTTATATGCTTCTTATTTGTTTAGCCTAGATCACACTTAAGGAAAACTCATTTTCCAATACATTTTTGGTGAACTCAATTTATCTTTGCATATAGCTATATATCTCTCTCTTTCTCTTCTCATATATCTCTATCTTTGGCTCTTTCTCACTCCCTCTCTATCTCCATTTTTCTATCTCCACTTCTCTCCATTTTTTTGTCTGTCTTTGTCTCCCTCTCCCCACTTTCTATATATTTCTCTTCCATTTTTTTGTCTGTCTTTGTCTCCCTCTCCCCACTTTCTATATATTTCTCTTCCATATCTATCTCTTTATCTCTCCCTCTCCTCCTCATTTTCCATCTTTATCTCTATCTTCCTCTCTATCTCCATCTCCTTACCCCCTCCCCCCCTCTCTCTCTCTCTCTCCCTCTCTCTCTATCTCTCTCTCTCTCTCTCTCGTCTTGCCCCCTCTATCTCTCCCTATCTCTCTGTTTCACCCTATTGCAAACATAACATGAGCCTTTTGGTAAAGGAGATTGATTATCTTCCTAATTAAAAGGTTTTCTTTTGTTGTGTTTAGATCCCTATTTGTGGTGCATAGCTGATTTGAAACTATCGCTTAACCATTGAGACATTTTTTGCAAAAACATCATTTTCTAAATACCTTGCCAATTGACCTTATGTACTACCCAAATGTATGCAAAAAATAGAGCAATTTTTTTCATAATTAACCTTCCACACCTCTTCGGCGTACCCATTGCACACAAAGATGCAATTGCTAGTAATATTATAAACATTCAAAATGAGTGAGAACTAGAAATGTTTAAATAAAGGTCACTAGAAAATCCAATTAATAAAAAATTAAGTGATACGGATACATGAAACGATACGCGCCCCTACAAAATCGAATTCAAACAAACAAATAAACTTGGCGTAAGGAAAATAAAAAATAGCTTAAATTAAAATTCCAAGCCACGTGCCGGACAAGTATACGAGTTTGACAAAGACAAGCTCAAATAATATTTTTTATGTTGTGGCTTTTCAAAGCCTGGGTGTATTCCACGCCAAACCCACTTCAAACAAATTACATCATATTTTTGTATTTTATTGGGGACATGGAAATTATTTTAAAATCACTTGGACGGTCTGTCATTTATAAAGTAACCAAACATTTTGTGTCGTATCAAACTCAAATGTTAGGCAATAGTATTTGGTCTGTCCTTTATCTTATCTTGAATTTTTAAATTGAATATAATGTTGAATCATAATAAAAAAAATAGTCATAAAAGGTTGGAGAAATAATAAGTATTGGTATTTAAAAAGTAGTTATGGAAGTTAGAAATAGTAAGTATTGGTATTTAAAAAGTAGTTATGAAAGTTAGAAATAATAAGTATTGGTATTTAAAAGGTAGTTATGAAAGTTTAAACAATACAATTTTTTAAGGAGATTAAAAAGTAAATTGTGTATCTTGAGTCATTTTTGTTAATGGTTTTATTTTTTTGAAGTCTTTTATGATGGTAAGTAAAAGAATGTAATTAATAAATTTCAGTCTTGTGTATATTGGATGAATTAATTATAATAAATAAAAAAAATTATTGATCTAAGTTAAGGAAATTATATTAAGGGTGTATGTGTCTTTGCAGAGAATTTAATGTAACATTTCAAAGTATCTACTCAAGCTTTGTCAACTTTTTAATGTATATGTTTATGTGCAAATTAATTACTCTTTTAGCATTTCTTAAATGGTTTAAAAATCAAGCAAGATCATCAATCTGACATTCTTCTTTTTTGGATAAGTTAATTGTGGTCATAGGGACCATTCCATTTAAATATATCTTAACAATATAAATATTAGATTTCTACATTAAACTTGTTAATAAGGGTGTAAATCAGAATCAACAAAACAAAACCCACATAGCGAATATAATCTACTTCATAAACTACCTCGCTAAGAAATCTACCAAAAATATCTAAAATAATCTATATTGTATAAGGACCTAGCTTTGTTGTCTTAAAATGAGAAAACACTTACCCTTTCTAAATTTACAAGATGAATTATTTTTTCTTAATATTTGTCTAATGATCTTGTGTTTTTTCTAGATGATCATTACATTCAAGCCCAAAGCTTTACACAGGGACCACATCTAAAGATGATTCCTTGCTTTGAAGAATCACTTTTGAAGTCATGGTAGAAAAGACTTAAGCCTTACAAGATTCAAGCCCCTTTGAGGAGAATTAAGAGACTTTGACAAATCAAAATCCAAATAAGCACCATTCTCAACACCTTTCCAATTCTTAGGAAAATATTTAGCTAGCTCAGATGTAGGTCCCTTTCCACCAAGTAGCTTACTTATAGGTTTTTCCCTTTTAGCTAAAGGAGATAATTTTGAACAATCATCTACCTTACGCCCTATATCATAACACTATCTACACCTGAACTTTATTCCTTCATATTCCACTAATTGGCTCAAAATTTTGGTGCCTACTTTTATCCCTATATCTACTAGTAACTATTTGGAAGTGTTTGTTTCCATGAAAATCTAAGCAAATGTGAATGAAGATTGAGGTTCTAACATATTTATCATTGAAATGAAAGTTTCCAATTGAAGAGAGACAACGAGTGCCCCACAAATGCAATGGTAGGTTAGGGAGTCTCACCCAAATTAGAATAAGAGAAAATATCTATATAAGTGGGTTGAATTATGAGAACTATGATTTTAGACAAAGGTAGGATTTTCCCAAACCTAAGGCTTCCTCTAAAATAGCATATCCCTATCCACATAAGAGCTACAAATCACAAATAATAACCTTTAGAATAGGGATTGATGAAAATTTTATCTTCAAGAAAAGGTGCCATATTTTTAGAATCCAATTATTGAGCTCATCTAGACTTGCCTAAAAATTATGAAATAGGTAAATTAATTTGTATTATTTATGTGCCACATTTTCCTCCAAAACATCTTCCCAAATATCCACTATGGGAAGGGTCTCATGCTAGGACATGAAAAAATCTACACTTGTTTTGTAGAATTCCTTTTTTATTGGTCCAAGATAGGAATAAACCCTTTAGACATTTTAACACAAGCCTCTGAGTTGATGATGTCGATAGAACTAGTATTTCCACCCATGATACACAATCCATTTTGATATGAAAGAAGCATCAAACATTTATTTCTTGTTTCTTCATCACAAGAGGTCACAGAATCATGGGTAGAAGGAAAATGTAGAGGGATGGATACATCTTTTAAGGAACTACACTTCACAAGAGAAAACCTAGCTATGTATTCTCACATAAAATATCATTTTCTTTCTTCTTATTAGAAAAATAATCAAGAGCATCATTAGCAGAGGATCACCTACACTCCACAACACCAATAGATGTAAATTATTGTAGAGACCATCCAATAAAACACCAACATGCACCACAAGGGCATGACCCAACCATACATCTTTATTCATACAATTAAGATAAGAGGAAGGAGCATGTGCATATTCACATGTGAGTCATAAAAAATAGTGAAAGTTTCCTTAATAAGAACGATATATAGAATATTTATTCTTATTTTGATTTTTTAAAGTAGAATATGTTTATTAGTAATTTAATAAAAGAGTACAATTTGTTTGTAGTGTGCTCATTTAGCTATGCACATAAGCTATATATGACCTTTTAATTTAGTTTTTTTACAAGATGGGGAGGACCTTTGGGCATCTTTAATACTTTTAAAGAAGATTTGTGACACCTTTTCATTTTAGTTTCTTGGCTTTTATATTGTATGTTTTAGATTATGACATAATTATTTAAGATAAGTTAAAAAAGGAAAGTTGAGCATGCTAAAGGGTTGTTCAATTGATTGAGCATAATTGGTGAGGTTGATGTTATGTTCCTTGATTACACCATCCACCAAGGTTCAAACTCTTGAAGATGCAGTAAATAAGGGATGAGGTCAAGTTCATGCCCTAAGAAAATTTGGCAAAATGGATACCCCTCAACCATTCTCTCTAAAGAAAAAATAATTCAATTGTTCATGCAACTTAGGCTCATGTTCCCAATACCAATAAGCTGCTAAAACAACTTGAGATCATTCTATAACTTCTCAATAACAACAAAATGTTAAATTTATCTCAAATTTTATATTTTGATTTGTAATGTTCTTTCAGTGGGGTTACATAAAATTTACCCATAACCATCTCTATCTATATGATTGTTCACATGACTATTTACATAGAAAGCATGCGTTTTAAGAAACCTATTTATTAGATATTTCAAGATATTAGATGAGAAGCATTTAGAAGTATAACTAGGTTGTTTGAGAAATATTTTCAAGAAGAATGACTATAAATTTAAGTAAATATTGAATTCCTTCCAACAAACCAAGTAGAACCATGAGTATAGAATAGGGAAAGATCATAAAAATAAACCTACTAATTTAAATGATAATATGCTAGCTAAGAATTTAATGTTATAATTAGTAATTGAATAAAGCTCAAACAAAATAAGATTGACAATTATTAAATGGTTGAACAAAGTAGATTTTTATTTTAATTGAGAACTTACAAAAATGGAAAAACTTTATAAAAGAGACATATGCCTTCTCCTTGAATTACACGCTTCAAATCTAGCCATTATATAGTTCTTCATAAAAGAAACTAAAAAGTTACTAAAAAAAACTAAATTAAGGTTCTTGGTGAAAATTGAAGAGTCCCCACACTTGGTAGTGACCTATGTACTCTTTAGAAGTTGAAATGAACTACCAATTAGGGAAAAACTTGTTAGAAAACTAAAAAAATTGTTGGAGTTATTTTTTTTCCTATCCCTACTTGCTAGGGTCATAACTACTAGCTTGTTAATCAAAATTCAGAGTTTGTATGTGATTTGAAAATGTTAGATCAATTTAGGGTCAACATTTACCCCTAGGTTTACACCTTATGCATTTTATCATTAATATATTGGTCTTTGCTCTTGTAATAGTCTTTATTTTCAAACATTTTCTCTATTTCAACTAATCCTCTAGGAATTTTGTTAATATTCGATTGCAAGTTACTTATTCCCCAGTATCATTTCTTTCTCATTTTTTAATTCTACCATAGAGTTCTAATCAATTGCCTAGCTATCAAATTCCTCCATATAGTTTAAAAATATATAAATGTATTGGTTATCATTAAATATATACCAACTATAGATATTGTTCAATATGTTGGGTCTTGTTAAGATTGCAATTCTGAGTTTATATTAAGAAGAAACAAAATTCAAATCAAATTTGGATGCATCAATAGTAAGAGAATCTATTGCTTCATTATTTAACATTTCAACCCATTCAATATTGGATGCATCAAATGATTCAATTATTTCTCAAATAACATTTATCTATCTTTTGAGTGTCATTATATGTTGTATAAGCATTCCTTATTTGTAATGTGATGAGCTTTGAATCTCCTAGGACTTTGATTTATTTTACACCATGTTTATGTGCAATGTTTAAGACAAATGCCAATGCCTCATACTAAAAAATATTAGTTGTTTATTTGAACATCAACTTGAAAGCATACAACTCCAACTCCAAATACTTCTTTGTAACATGCACAATCAAAGTATATGGTCCACAAATCACTACTATCTTCACTAGAGTTGGAATTATACAGGGGCTATAAAATCTCATTGTTTTCTTCATCATACTACCTGATGAATTGGTCTAGTTTTGTGTCTATATAGTGCACATTAGTAGATGCTTTGAATCTATCTTCAACAATATTTTGTATCTCTTTTTCTCTATGCAACTTGACAACTTCATCTTACGATGGGATAGTGGCATAAGATATCTCCATTTGTATACTTCCACCTGGGTGGACTCACAAAAGTGGTTTACAATTGGAGTGAGGAAGGAAAACTTGAAAAAAATGACCCCATGCCAAAAAATTTCATTTTGGGGGTTTGAGTGAACTAATAGGATCGAACGAACCAAAAGAGGGTTTGCTAGAACCTGGGTTCGAGTGAACCCATTCAATGCAAGTTCCCACCATCCCGCCAAAAAAACACAATGAAAACCCCTTTTTGAAAAGGGGTTTGAATGAACCCTAGTTCGCTCGAACCCCCCTGGTTCGAGCGAACCACCCTTTTCCCACCTTTTTGCTCTCTAGCACCAAAAAAATTAGAATTTTTTCCCTTTGAAGCTCGGGTTGAGGATGAAAATGGAGGAGACTTGACAAACCCAATTGGAATTAGGTAGTCCTCAGAACGAGCTATCCAATGACTATAATATTAATATGTTTTGATTTTACTATGTATTTGTTTTTTTAGTTTTATTAAACATAGGTTTTCCACCAAAAAGTCAAGCTCTTTGTTTTGCACATGTGGAAAAATAGAAAATTATCAAAAAAAAATTTGAAAAATATGAGTGCACCAGATATTGAAGTCCTTGATCCAACAAAAAAAAAAAGAATTTCGATACATACAAAAAGTTACGTGTTATACGCTCCGCCTATGTCTGAATTGTAATTGGTTTGACTTCAAAATTTGATTAAGGAAAAAATATTCAATAAAGCACTATCTAACCAAGTGGAAGCACTAGATATTAGAGTTACAAATCTATATTCGAAAGAATTAGAATTTTATCCTTCATGGAAAAAAAGTTATGCGTTATACGGTGAGCACCACTCCTTAAAAATGTTGTTTTATGAAAAAAAACTAGTTTTCAAAGGAGATGGAAAAGAAATGCAATCTGATTCCAAAAATTTTGAAAAAAATATATTTAGAATCTACAGAAAAAAATGTCATGAAACTCTAGTTTGCATCATCTTCAAATTCCTCAAAGTTTAGCCGCTATAGGTGCCCGAAAGTAAAGATTTAGTTAGAAAAAATTATTTCAATGTCCAATTTGACCAAAAATTGTAAACCAATATTGTGGGATCACCCACCTATAGAAGAAACCCATTTTTTAGACATGCACCATTTAGATGGGTAATCTACAATAATTATATCCATCAAGAAGGATTTTTTTAGGTATGTACCTAATTGAACCTCATCATTATTGACCATGTCTACATAATTAACCTCCATTAAATCCATGGAAAAACACTTGCCATAAGATTTGGATACTTTCAAACCTAGGTAATTCATTATTTTTAAAGGCATTCCATTGCTTCAAGTGCTAGAGTCCAACATACATTTGTGCACCAACAAATTATCAATTATTAGAGTGGTATAAAAGTATCAACATTGGAATGACTACTAGATAGAGAATTCCATAGATAAATCTCATTCATTTCTTCATAAATCTCATTCATTTCTTCATTGTATTTAGGGAGAATAGTAGAATTGAAGTTTGTAACATATTGATAATTCTCATTAACAATAGAAAAGTAAGACAAAACCCTATCCATATGCTTAGGGAGTCTACATAGCTCACTAATTGGTACCAATTTTTTTATTGACTCAACACATGTGTCATACCAACATGGTTGTAAATAAGTAGAGGTGACACCACAACAGATAGCATTTCAACATGAAAATACAGATACGAGGGCATGCAACTAAGGTAAAATCTTAGTTTTGATTGAAAAATTAAAAATAATAATAAAATGCACATATAGAGAAGAGGGGTTGCAGTATTGAAGAGGGGCGATAAAGAAGTTTGGCAGGCTATGAGAAAGAGTCTGCAATATAGATGAAGAGGGTTGTGAAGAGATTGGGAAGGTGCACAACCAATGAAGAAGAATGGTTGACAGAATTAGAAGAAATGATAAGAAGTCATTGCAGATTTAGATGAAGCCAGTGCAGGGTACGACAGGATAAAGAGTTGACAACCAAGATAAAAATTTAGTATGCCTTGAGCTGACCATGAATGGTCGTGGGTAAGGGAATTGAGGAGCTTTTGCAGAGAAGTAGATATATTTGCAGATCAGAGTTGTAATTGGTGTAATGCATAATGTATTTGGGTTGTTCAATAAATATAATTGTACATAAATTTTGGGGCATACGGTAAATTCACTGTTAACAATTCACTGCGGGAAAATTCACCGCCATGACAATTCATTGCGCGAAAAATTAATTGCATAAATTTGTGGCGGTTAATTTTCCATGGCGGTGAATTGTTGACAGTGAATTTTTCATCGATGAATTGTTGGCAGTGAATTTTCCTAGAGCCGAATTTTTGAGTAATCTAAAATTTTGATATTGATAAAGCGTGAAGCCTACGTAATTTGAAAGCTTGAATTGAATTTATTTTCATTGTTCATGATTGACAAATTAAATTGTCCATTCGATCAATTGTTGGCTTTTACGGAGGATTTTCCATGTAATTTGGGTTTGAGTGTGGATATGATGATATAGCTGAGGGACTTTGTTTTGCCTCTTGTGCCATCAAGAGGTGTGCCTTGTGGGATCGTTATGTCATTTGCCTAAGAGATGAAATGCATTGATAAACCACAAGGCACGAGATCATTATCTTTTTAATGTATCTTATTTATTTTATTTACAACTTCATCTAGCAATTGAGAAAGTATGTATTGCTACTTCACAATAGGATTCTTTCCTTTTAAAGGGTCCTTCACAGTTGTAGTTGTTAGGATTAAATCTTCTCCCTTTTTCATTGTTGTCTCTTTGTGGCTATCATTATTCATGCTATTATTTTTAGAATGCTTCTCTTTATCTAAACTATGTTTTTCTACCTTTGGCATTACAACATTATTTTTTTTGGGATGGATATTTATGTTCCTCAATTGATATCCATTGTGTGCATGTATGAATGAAAGCTCAATGTGGATTTTCTTATCTTCATATAAGGTTTACTTGATACTTTTTCCTCATTATCTCCCTTAGATATTGAAAATCATTAAGGTATGAAAATCATCAAACTAATCTATCTCCTCATCATGATATTTTGTATGTTCATCCTCATAAAATTTCCTTTCATTTGTGCTTCCATTTAGGGTGGTTGTAAAACTCGTAGGATCATGGGGAGGGTATAAATCTTCACACCACAAAGACACGTCCTAAAAAAACACATTATCTTTTGTAAGAGGATTAGGAGAAATCTATTTTTTATTTGGAATCCTTGTGTCATGCTACATTGTTCCGACCATATTATTATGGTCTTTTGGACCATTCATAATTATATGGCTTGTTATGCAAATTCTTACCCTCATTGAAATGAGTTACAATATTGGGAGGTGGAAACCCTTTTCATTTCTTGCAGCCTTATAGGATAAATCCTTAACAAACCCCACTAGCTTGTCTAAATTTATATCACTAGTGAAAGGTTTAAACATTGATTTTCTATTAGGTTAAGCTAACTTGAGATATCCTCTTTTGAGGTGTTTATTTGAAATCCTCATTTCACTCTCAATATTAAGTGCAATAGAATAAGCCTCCTTGAAGGTTTGTGGGTTCTTTTCCTTGAGGCAATGTCTATTCTTGGCATTGAAAGCTCCACAACATAGAATGAGGTACATGGGGTAATTTGGTCCCAAATGTGGTGGAACCTTCCTTATTAACACAATAAATCTATTATTAAAATAAACCACTATCTTGTTCACTCCCTTTTTATGTTTTTGAGATCATTTATTAAAAATTTAGGGTCCACACCATATTATAGCCTACAAACTTTAATGAATTCCTTCCATGTATTAATGGTATTATCAAGGAGGATCCTATACCACTCCTTTGCATTCTCTTCTAGAGATTAGACAAAAATATTCATCATTACATCATCATATTAAACTTCATACTCATTAGTAAAATTAATGAAATTCCTGAGATGTTATTCACCTGATACAACATTTTTACTTGGAACCTTGGGATCTTTTCCTTGATCTCATTTGAGATGATGTTAGGGTAACCATGTATACAAATGAAGTCCAATTTATTGTACTTATCATTGTTGAGAGGATATCCCAGTGGAGAAAACATTTGCTCCATTCTCCTAGGTTACACGTTAACATTCTACCCACATTCACATTATTGTTTCCCTATAATCCAATTGGTTGGTTTGGGATGGTTTGATGTTGAACATTAGGGAAAATCAGTAAATTGACATGAGGATTTTTGTGATTGTTTTGAATTTGTTGATTTTGATTCATCAATTGGGAATTCAAATTTAGTTACATGTCAAGGTGTTTCTACATTTCACATTACCTTTATGCAAGTTGATTAATTATGTCTTCATGATGACTATTTCCTCTTTCCCCACGATCAATTTTTGATTGTATAATTGCATTAGCATCTTGAAGGGGAGCTCATGTTCTTGTTTTTTTCCAACCTCTTATGATGTAATGATAGGAGAAGGACGAGGATTACCCCTCAAATTCCTCACATGAGGAGGTGGAGGTAATTTAGGGTTCACATCAATTGTTGGGATGTTCCTTTTTTTCTCCCTCATTTTGTTGATTGCATCTCATACCATGGTTGTATTTAAAGTTTCTTGTACCTATTCAAACCATTTTGTCAACATAATCATTTGAAGTATATTGATATTGATCTCTCAAATATACATCATTCTTCCTACTAGATGATATGTACCCAACTCAATACTTTGGCAATTATCCAAGGATGACACACCTAGATTTTTATCTTTTCATTCAAATTGTCTCCTTGCATCAATTGGAAATATATCAATCTATCCCAACTTCTATATCTTTTTCCTCTTTCCATTTTTTTATCATCTTTGATAATTTTGTTATTTTTGAGTATAATTTATAATAACGCCACTACTTCTCTTACTAAATGAGACTTAAGTTTTAATATACATAGTGAAAAAACTTCTCTAACATTATCACCAAGGTATTCAAATTAATCTTGTGATTAGTGTATCCTTGAAAATGATGCCAAAGTGTTAGGTCCCAAAATTGCTCTCCCAAATCCTAGAGCTCCTCTCCACACTTAAGGTTGGTTGAATCTTCAAGAAGGGAAGCATAATATCATCAATAGACTCAAGATGGTTAAAGGCATACTCTAAGAGTGAGTTTAATCTCTCATAATCTTTAATATTAGCTTAAAATCAAGATGTATTCCTCAGCATAGTTTCAAATCAAACAAAATGGACAACCAAAATTACAAACAACAGGTATACCCAAATATACACTTAGCTATAATGACCTATAGATAGTTGATGAATACTTTCACATACATCAATGAATGATTATAGTGTTGCACTCCCTTGTAATGGTTTCATTTACACTTCTATAGACATTGGAAAAGTATAGGTATACTAAACATGGTTCTTTGAGGATATAATAGTTAGGTTTTCTTTGAGGATATAAATAAGATTGCTTAATTTTTTTGATTAAAAAATTTGAATGTTGTTTAAATTTTACTAGTCAAAAAACTTTATAATACAACATTGAAATGATACAATTTTAGGGGGGAGGATGTTATACCTTATTGGTATTTGGAAGTTTTTCATTATACTGATAGATTTCATGTTGTTTTTATTATGATATTAATTATTTTTGATGTCTTGATTAATTGATATATGTAATTTTTGTAATATTTATAAATATTTTTATGATTATTAAACTAATTGTCTTTTTTATTTTGTTATTATAATTGAGGTATACTAATGTGAAATGGTTAAAAAGGGAGCACATGGAGGAGGGAAGTATCATTTAGTTACAAGTAAGGATTAACATCATTAGGGATGGATTAATTAATTTTATTTTTTTTACCAAGCAATGAGTTTGGTCTAAATTATTGTACACTTCATTTATTTCCATATATATCCATATATGCATTCTTTTGGTGATATATAATTTGTCCATGTTCCTGCATGATGAAATTTCTATGAAACTTTGCTTATGATTATTAGATGATGATATTATTTATGTAACATATTTACATACTCTTTTTTACTTACCTACTCTATTAGTCATATTATATCTTCTTCTCATGTTTGAGGGGAAATTAGGGGAAATCAACTTTTTCCTCTGTTTCAAGGCTTTCACAAGACATACTCTTATCATACTAAGATCCTACACATTGCATATGTGGCCATTTATACTATCTTCTCAAATTATATCTATTACAATATATATGCATTCAATTTGAGGGTGGGACATACTCATACTATCTTATTCACAACTTTCCACGTGTAGATTGAGGGGGGCAACTCAATTATTACTTTTGACAACCTTATGCTTGGGGTTATCACTTTTTCACTTCAATGTTTGATCTCATGTCATGTAGATTGAAGAGGTCAGCATAGTTCCCAATCCTCAACAATCAAACATAATTTGTTGTATCTTCTTCAGGTCATGTCTATATAGGTTGAGAAGGCTCACTTGGTTGCTACTCCTTAATAACCCTATAACATAATGAATTTTTATTTAGAGACAATTTTCATGTTTCATGGGGGCCAACTTGATAACAACTTCATGAACCCTTCCTTACCCCCTATGGTCTTGTTTCATTTGAAATTTAATATGAAGACATATAATTATAAGAGGTTTATAATGTTATTTATAGTTACACTTGCATGCTTAAGACATATTCTACTAATATATTATTGTTTGCATGTGTATAGTTTTGGAGACATGACTCTAGCAACACAAATAAAATGACAGTGCATCATCCTAATTGTATCCTTTGAAGATTTCTTGCTTTACTACTCTATTTAATTTAGTATGCACAAATTGTAGATTTGCATGCTCACTAAAGTGAAGCAAAATATAGAGGAGAAATATGCACACTTCAAATTTAGAGCTAAGCTTCTACCATTTGGAATAAGATAGTTTTCATTTCTAAATTTGAGAATGAGCTTAGGGGAGATAGAAAGACATGCAAGAAAATTTGGATGAATGGATCAAAGGGGAAAGCAATCAATGTTGTTGTCTTGAGGTCAACATTAGTCCTTAAGAAATTTGCATTGGCTTAAAGTAGAGAGTTTGAGAGAAATAACCAGCTCTTGAATCTTAGTGACAACAAACTTATCAAAATTGTTGAGGTGGTATTCATGCTTATGGTGGTTCCAAGAATTTCATGGCAACTTGGACAAGTCCCATAAATCCTTGAACACTTACTTGGATACCTTTGAAACAAGTGTTTTCCCTTTTGTTTGGTGATAAGCCCCAAAGGAAGATCATTCAATTGAATCGATATATTCCACCAAATTGAGGATGTAGAGAAGTCAAGACCATATTTACAAGATTGGGCATAACAAGTCAAATATTGAGACAACTTTCTAGGCCTTCCAAATACTATTGAAAGGTGTAGAACTCTAATTTCTTAGAGAAATGGACAAGAATAATCTTATATTTCCACAACACCTCCTTTCAAGGATTATCAATAATGGTTGGCTAAATTCTAAAAAGAACCAAAGAGTTGTAAGTAGCCTTACCTTCCAAGGCATACAATCCATTAATAATGAGTTATCCTCCTTGAGAATATGGGTTAATAATGTTGAGGTCCTCTTATCTTTTGGTTAAATATATCAACTATGTTGAAAAATCCAAAGCAACTGAGTATCTTTACTTTTGAATTGGTAAGCTTTTTTGTACAAGAAAAGATTTCAATTTCAAATAATCAAATACAACACCACCTAAAAGTGTTATCAAATGGTTGGTATGTATAGATTTGTTGGTTAAGTGCTAAACATTTATATGCATTTTTAGAGACATTAAATGCATATTGCTTAACCAAGAGTGTTGTTTATATTGTCTTCAAGACTTTCATAAATATGATAATTTTAGAGATTTTTGATAAATTTATTTTGTGTATAAAGAAAGAATGCTAAAAAGGACAAACTATACTATATAAATTTTATACTTATAAATCACTTGAAAATCTTAGAATAATTTTATTTTACTATGATGTACAATTGCAACATTTATCAAAAAATCTGAAAATACATTTCACAAAACAACTTCAACGATTAAAAATGTGATTGTTCAAAGTGTTGGCTTAAGTGAAACAAATGTCCAAAGACAAACAAACTCAAACAATTCCACATATAACTAAATATGGCCACCTTTGGTACATGAGATTCCATGGAAAACATTAAGAGTATCGAATTGTACCTAATCATACCCGTAACATTTTAACTTGTGTAATATAATATAATTGAATTTTATTTGTCATCTTTCAATAGATTTTCATTTATGTTGGCAATGTCTATTCAAACGTCAAGATACACATTTGAAACAAGGGTCAATGAGTTTGACTCGTAAAACTAAACAATTGAATCTTGATAACAATCTCACATTTGATTAATTAAAAATACTGATTTTTAATTAATTAATAAAGACAGTTAAAAGTGTATCCTGGCGTCTGGATAGACAGTTCGATTTATGTCCAAGGGAAATGGTCATGGAGGCGCAGTCGTAAGAAATGAAATGAAGAAACAAAGTTTTATCATTGTATCCTCGACAGTACGGGTCAAATAATTCAAGGTCCCCTTGTCTCTTTGGCTGAATATGCCGACTTTTTGGAAAAGTTCCAAAGCAAATTGATTACCCAAGTAGGTACCGACTGTTTGGAAATTGGCAAGCAAAGGGCTTTCGAATCGGTGTACTTTTTTGAGCGACCGAATGTTCCAATTCTCAAAGAATTAATACATTAAAAGCAGTTAATGCGTATTTCAATTTTCAAAGGATTAATACATTAAAAGCAGTTAATGCGTAATTGGAAATAGTTGAATATCTATTTAACTCGGCCTCCAAATATGTACATATCCACGTCATGTCAGAGTACCAGGGTGGAATAAGAACAGCTGATTACAGAGTACTAGAAAGAGGGCTTGCTTAGCCATTAATCCCATCCTTTTTCTATATAAGTATCGTGGCAAGGCCTTCTAATTCATTCCTATCTAATCAAATTTTCTCTTTTGATTTCGTTTCAGTTCTATCTAATCAAGCTAACTATATTGATTCACAAAATTGTCTGGTCAGAAGCCTTTCGGAAGATTAGCCCATCAGGCAACAATTGAGAATACCCAAATTAATTCTGTCTCCTCAGAAGCCACTTTGTTGATGATCAATCTATTAGGAAAGAATTGAAATAATCCATATTAATTCTTTAGCTGATCAGAAGCCACTCTCCTGAAAATTGAGAATACCCACAATAGTTCTTTACCTTCATCTGCCCAATTATATTGTGTGGCCGTGAAAAGATGACTATTGGTATCCCTTCGCCTGCGAAAGGAAAGGAGAGGAAGGGTTTGAAAACAGAGAGGAGTCCCCTGCTGCCCAAGAAGAGCGAAGATGTGGAGGGGGTCCATGATGGATTCAATGGCGCATCCTTCTCTGGGGCAGTGTTTAATCTGTCGACCACTATTGTGGGGGCAGGGATAATGGCGCTCCCTGCCACTCTCAAGGTATTGGGGTTGGTGTTGGGGATATGCCTCATTGTGCTTGTGGGCCTCTTGACTGATGCTTCCATTGAGTTTCTGCTAAGATTCAGCAAGGCTAGTATGGCGGCTTCTTATGGCGGTATCATGGGAGACACCTTTGGGAGAATGGGGAGGATGCTGTTGCAGATGTGTATTACTGTTAATAACTTTGGGATTCTAATTGTCTACACCATCATTATAGGTATGCCTCATATTGTTTTCTTTTGTTTTTAAGGTTCTGTGATTGAGGACTTCTGTTGCTGGGGTTGCTTGGAATAAAGAATCAATAAACCATAGTTTGAGAGTTCCCAGAGTTCGGTCTTTAAACTCTCCTGTTTCAGTTATGAGTGAGCCATAAATAGTTCGAGGGTGAGCCTTGGCTAAAACAAAGCAAAAAATGCACAGAAAATCGCGTTTATTTACTGGTCAAATGCCCAATTTTGAGAAGCCCAGTCTTTTGCAGAGGTTTTTGGCCGAATGGTTGTGGGTTTCCATCTTGTCATGTCCAAGAGTTTCATAGCATGGACGAACCCAATTCCATTCTGGAATACTGACTTGTCTCTTCTTGTCCAAGAGTTTATTAGCGATGGATGCACCCCGTTCTATTCTCGAATACTCACATGTGTTGGCTATTTTTAAAAGCTTTACAGTGATTTGTGAACCCGATTTCATTATCAAAAATATCCACCCCAGTCTTGCCATGTCCAAGAGTTTCTTAGCTTTGGATTAAATCAATTCTATGCTCAAATACCCACTTCAGTCCTGCCATGCCCAAAAGTCTTTTGATTACAGAGGAACCCAGTTAGATCACCCACTTCAGCCTTGCCATGTCCAAAAGATTCTTGGTTATAGATTAGAACCCAATACCATGCTCGAATACCTCAGTATTTCTTAGCTATTGATGAATCCAATTGCATTCTTGAATCCATTTCGAGTCCTCCCATGTCTCCAAGAGTTTATTTATTATTACTCACGGATGAAACCATTTCCGTTCTCCAATTCACCTCATTCTGCAAATTTAGTTTTTGTTGCGACTCTGAGAATAGAACCAGAGCTACAGTGGCAAGCTCCAAGCCACTTTGTCAATGTGGACATTTCTAGGTCAGTGGATAAATAGATTACTTGTTGGAAAATTTTATGCAGGCTGACTGGTCTTCTGTTACTCTGTATTTTGAATTTTAGATGAATTAGTCAAGTCTTTTGAGGTCTCAATCAAATTATCTATGCCATGCAATTTCTACTCTCCACATGCTATAATGCATCTTCCTTCCAAAGGTTATTGAAAAAATTCTACCGTGCTTGGTCTTTAGGTATTTCATTTGCCTTTTTCTTTGGACATTATATGTTTCTAGAGCTCTTTTAGAAATGTATCCAAGATAAGGTGATTTGACAAATATTGTGGATTTTGTTCAACAACTTCATTATGAATTGAACTTGGCTAGCTTTGTGGAAGTCCTTTGCGTTGTTTTAAGCTGGTTTTACAGAGGAATCAAATCCTACCGCATTTGTTATGTGCTCTTATAGCTTTTGCGGTGGATTCAGCTGTTGGCACAATGGTGCAGGTGACAGAGAGACTATATAGAACCATTTGGAGAATCGCTCTGCTAAGTGAATTTTTGTTTGATTGCCAATAAAGTCTTAGAACCAAGGCAATTTATATTCCTATGTGCTTTGCTTGTCATTCCTTCACATAAATCCTATGTTAATAATGCTAGAAATTACATATATTGGCTTTGTGTGGTATCTAGTAAATATTCTTCTTGGAGACTTAAGTTGGTGCATCTCCAGTAGAAAGCTTTCAAGATAAGGTGAACTGATCTGACAAGTCCTGAATATGTAATTCATGTCTGTTGTACTCTTTTAACTTTTTTACTCTTTTTTACAGCTATAGTTCACACAGTTTTGAGGATGAAGAAAATTCCTTGTCAATTAGATGACTGTGTTTCTTGGACAGAACTTTTTTAAGTACTGCTTCCACCATTAACAATTGCATTGTCATTTACTCAGACATCTTTTCAATAGTATTCAAGTTCTTGATGTTTCAATTTATCTTCTTCCTTGACTGTTAGATGGATTATTTAGTGGGGTATGTTCAAGATGGTACATTTCATGAGGTTTTCTCGAGGTTTCCTTCAATGGTTGACTACCTGGAATACTTCCCATCATGTATCTTTTGGTTCATAAGTACAGATTAGTGTTGTGATTTTCTTTTTGGTATTAGAAGTTTTAGCAGCTCATGGAAGATGTATTGATCATGGGCAGGCGATGTGCTTTCTGGAACATCATCAAATGGTGTGCACCATGTTGGCCTATTTGAAGAATGGTTTGGAGTGCATTGGTGGAATGGGCGTACAGTTGTGATACTTCTAACTATGGTTTTTATTTTGTGTCCGCTGGTGTCTTTCAAAAGAGTTGGTGAGTGTCTCAACTATTAGATTGGCTCATAGATATCATCTTGGTTTATTGATCAATTTGTTATATGGTGTGCTTTTACATTGCCCATTGATATCATAGGTTCTATGTAGCAGTATGGAATCATCGAGATTTATTAATATATTATACTGTTAAGGCACATTATGTGCATTTTTGAAGGTGCTTTAAGGATGTGGATGCTAGTTCATTATTGTTGCAATGTTTTTTATTTAGGGATTTGTAATGATTTGATAGTTGTTTTGAATATATGGCAGATTCTTTAAAGTTCACTTCTGCATTAGCAGTTGCATTGGCTGTTGTGTTTGTTGTGATCACTGCTGGTATTGCAATTGTGAAATTGTTTATTGGTGGCATCCACATGCCAAGATTATTACCAGATGTTGTTGATAATGCCTCATTCTTGAAGCTTTTCACAGTGGTCCCAGTCATTGTGACTGCTTATGTCTGCCATTACAATGGTATGTAATGTTTTCAAGTGTTTGCAATATCCTGATTTTAATCTTATAGCTTAACTGAAATTTTATATTTACACTTCTAGTGACTGGCTATGTCTTTGCGGTGCAGTTCATCCAATAAACAATGAACTTGAGGAGCCTTCAGATATGCAAGCCATTGTTCACACATCCTTGGCATTGTGTACAGTTGTATACATAACCACAAGTTTTTTTGGGTTTCTTATTTTTGGAGATCAGACTATGGATGATGTCCTAGCGAATTTTGACATCGATTTGGGAGTTCCATACAGTACAGTACTGAGTAATGTTGTTCGGATAAGCTATATTTTACATCTGATGCTGGTCTTTCCACTCATTTTCTATCCTTTGCGCCTTAATCTTGATGGGCTTTTATTTCCAAGTGGACGGTCCCTCATTCTGGATAACAAGAGATTCATCTTGATTACAGCTGGATTAATAGTGATTGTTTTCTTGGGGGCAACATTCATTCCTAACATCTGGGTTGCATTTCAGTTCACAGGGACAACAACAGCAGTCATTCTTGGCTTCATCTTCCCAGCTGCCATTGCTCTAAGGTAAATAGCAATCTGAGTCTTATATATTATTCTTCTGAATTTTGGGTGTCCACTTGGAACCTATCACCAACAATTGTCGTATAGTTCCTAATTGTCAACATTTTCACTTGCAGAGACACTTGTGGGATTTCAACAAAAAAGGAAAGGTACCTTGCAATCTTAATGATTATTCTGGCAGTAGTTTCCAGTTCGATTGCTATAGCAGGCGATATTTATGCTATGGTAAATAAAAGTGATGGAGATTCTCCACGATCTTAGGATCGCTAATTTATACTAATTTGCACTGTATTAGAAAGAAAAGCTGATCAAGGGAATTTCTGTTACAGAGAAAATATCATTGTAAACCATCTATTTTCAATCATGGTTCTCATTTCTCAACAATATTATTGTATTGTATTGCATCTGTATATATTGAAAAGCTCACAGTTGGTCCTGCTACCAATGTTTCCTAGGTCTTTTTTGAATGCAATGGTAACTAGCTTTATTTAGAGTAAACTTGCTTCTGCTCGATTACTCTCTTTGGCGATTCATTTTGTAATTATTTGTTCCCAACATAATGGCATTGGTTGATGCTTTTCTTGTCCTGGTTCCAACTTGGGATGTATGTTAATGCTTTTGGATCATTATCAAGAGAGTTTCTCCTGAAGAGGATAGACTTCTAAGCTCCATTGAGCATGCTCTCTGTAGATAAGGTATCTGAGAGTTCAAGTCTTAGATACTTGGCTATTTTTGAAGCTTATACTTGCTAAGAAACTTGGAGAAAACATGTAGAATAAAAACAATCAAGATGCAAAATGACAAGAACAAATCATTGCAACAGTAATAAAAGAAAAATTTCCACAATGATTGAGAGAAGTTTTAAATGCTTGGCCGATTTTTAAGCCTAGACTTGCTACCAAACGTGGACAAGCTAGGCAGAATAAGAAGTATGAAAAGGGCAAAAAAGACAAACAAAATGAAAACAGCAAAGAAATAAGTGTTTTTATGGAATTATTAATTTAAACTGAAGGTATCATCTTCATTAAGGACAGTTGGACTAACTTGAGTTGTACTACAATTTTTAACTAAGTGAATTTCAAATATCTCTTCATTTAGCAAAAATATATCAGAAGGCTATTTATTTATAATGAAAGACAAGGGTAAAATTATTCACATAAAAAGCAGGCTTGGATGGTGGAACAAAACACATTTCGAGGATATTTTCTCTGTCAAGTCGAGAGTCGAATCTGAACTGCAAGGCTAAATGAGGAAACACTGTTAAGAGGTATGGATCAGCTCTCTTACGCGTCCAAAGAAAAGACTTTTGGCTGAGTTAGTGGAAATACAAGGATGGGAAAGTGTTATTGGAGGCAGAAATCAAGGGAGCCATGGTTGAAAGGAGGAGATAAAAAAATTCACGAGTCCATTCAGGAAAGGAGAAATGTGAACAAAATTTCATTTATCAACCCTCTGAAGGAACTTTGCTTATGGACCCACGCGCATCTTTTTGAGAATTTGCTAGGCAGAGAGGAGGTTTAAACTCTTTTTGATCATAACAGTCTTCTCTTGAACATTCAACCGTTTGTGTCCAAAGAGCAAAATCAGAATTTGCTAGCTTCTTTCACAAAATAATTAAATTGGATTTTTGGATGGACATGTGGAATGGCCCAACGCCTTTGGTGGATATGACGGATTTCTCGGAGACAAGATGTATACTTATCTTTGGGGCAGCAAGGTCTCAGATTACACTAGTTCCATAACTTTGAGGGAATCACTTTATACGAGGGGAAAAGTCTAGATATGTTCACATCCGAGAGGTGTAGAGGCAATCACCCATTCAAGAATTGGGTAGGTGAAGACCCATTAGGGGTATCCAAATGAACAAGATAAGATGGTCCTATTCCAAATCTGGAGAATATTCTAGTAGTTAAGGTTATAAGGCGGTTACAACATTTAAGGATAACCTCGATTGTTTGCATATTTTATGTTAGAACAAATGGTGCCTTCCTAAGGCCAAGGTCTCCTTGTATTGCCTTTCACAAGAAGGTTCTAATAGGAAAAAGGTTTAAAAAGCTTGGATTCTTGGGCCTTTCTAGATGTGTATTGTGCTTTCAAGTTGAGGAATCATTTGACCATCTCCTTCTCCTTCACAATCGTTTCTTTACTTTAAAAAAAAAGTGTAAATACTTGGGACATTGATTGTCTTGGAAAAAAAATTCACTAATTTGTTGTTAAATTTGTTTCCCAGTTGGCCCTTAATGTACTCCAAATTTGTGCTTGCTTTAGCATCTTATCCTTTCCCAACTATTTGAGTTTGCTTCAGTGTCTTATCCTTTCCCAACTATTCTATGCATATGGAAAGAATGGAATGGAAGGATTTTTCAAGATAAGATTTTTCCCTAAGAAGAGGTTGTGGTTGGGTTGGAGGTAGAAAACAATGAAGTGGTAATGAATAGTGTGAACCGCCAATCAATCAATTTGCTTCTTCTCTTCCTAAGACTAGAAGATGATTAAATCTTGGCCACTTTTTCATTTCTTTCCTCACCAAGGGGCTTTTAGTGTTAAACCTTTTGCTTTAGCCAAATAAAACTGCCAATGGAGTACCCCTATTTAACCTATTTTCAAATTGCATTATGATTGGATTTTTCAAGGAAACCCTAGGCTTCCTAGGTTAGGTTGTGTAATTATAGATAGCTATAGACTCCTTATCAAAGTCACCTCTTAGAAGCTCCATGTGGGATCTAATAATGAAGCAAAAGCACATGCATTGCTTCTTGGTCTTTAACGAGTTTGCAATTGTGGTATACATAATTTTCAAATTAAAGGTGATTCTATAGAGTTTGAAAAAGATGCACCCAAAATTGGAAATTGGCAAACATATCTAGTGAGGCTTGGCATTTCTTGGATTCTTTGGACAACTATGAGGTAAGCCATTGCAATAGGGAGGCTAATGGGGTAGTTGATTTCTTGGAAAACTAGGGGATTGGTTTGGTGATTGAATCTTTAGCAAATAGTTGGATTGGACTACTTGAAGTGTTAAGAAAGGATCTTCTTTGGTTGGGTTCCCAATTCTTCTCTCCTTCGTTTCTAAATCAAGGAGGTTTATCAAGTTAGGTAGATTTTGTTTGAAAAGACATTCAATGGCCTTTTGATACTTGTTCAAGTTGACTGTGTCTTTTCCTTTTGCAGTCTCCCTTATTGTCTGGATTGTTTTAGATGCAAAGGACAGTTAGAAGTCTTTAGTACATGCATATAGCAGGCAACTTTGTCTTCTCCATTTAGAAAGATTAATTTTGGCATCTGACCTCGCTTTAGACATATAGCTAAATTGAATGTTGTCAAGTTGCCCCCTCAAATTTAGAAATTTCATTGGAGTTTAGATTACTACTAACATCTTTCCTTCATGAACTTTCTTTCTTTGGATTGTTTGGTAAAGTGGAGAAGGTGGATATTAGGCTCTATGGATTTTTATACTCCTCTTTTCACATGGTCATGGTTTATGCATTCAGTAGTAGCATTTTGTTTGCTTTCCTTGGTGATTTTAAGAGTCTTCATTTCCCCAAGGAAAAGGAGACATCTATTCACCTCACAAGATCATAGTGAAAAGGCTTAAGAGCTATTCTTTGTCCAATCAAGATTGGTGAACCCTATTTTTCTAGTTCTTGGAGATGAATTTGCAAGGTAGTTCTACAAAAGAATACTACAAAGTGAAGATAGCCTCAGTATTTCTACCAAACTCAATACACTTCATACAAGAGAATAAGATAGTTAGTGCACTAGTAGAAAGTTACATTTGGGAAAAATACCTCCCCAACTTGGATGAAACACTTGAGGACAATGACTTGCTTTCTACTATATATGTTGATTTTGGAGGGATCTTCCCTTTGGATCTATATTTCTCCTTATGGGAAGTCAATGCCTTTATTAAGGCAATTGAGACAAAATTTTGCATTGCCATATCTAAAACTCCTAGAACCTCTTCACCTTCCTAGATTGACACTTCTTGTCTAATTAGGTTTCCAAATTGAAAAAGACAACAAAGAAAATGAGTTTCTTGGTTTGTAATGCCAAAATGGGAGGGTCTTTTAATGAAAAGAAGCTAGTATTAGTGGTGGTGTATCCTCTAATTAGCAGAAAAATCCATCTTACGTTTCTTTTTATCCCACTCTCTTGTGAATTTGGCATAGCATGGCTTCTTGAAATTTTGGGTTATTTATTTTAATGGTTTAATATAAAGGGCATGGAGCCCATTGTCCATAATTATGTATAAAAAAAAAGATAGGATAGAAATGCATCATAAAGATAAAGTATATCAAGATTGTCTTAATATCAAACAAAGCAATAGTAAAACCAATTGGCAAGTCATCAAAATATTTGTTAGAGGGGCATTAATATTTTGGAACCTACCTAGTACTTAAACAAAGTTATCCTCTAGTATATCATTATCCAATTTAACTCCTTTTGATGCGTTCACTTTTGCTTTCCTATGCAATTCTTCTTTCGTTACACCTTTTGTTGCTTCCCTTTTAAATTAACAAACTTCTCAATATGTTTTCCCCTTGCATCCTCAACAATCCACTCTTAATACAAATCAATGTTATGCAAACCAATCACATCATGTTTGTCTTTCTTCCTTACCCTTTTGATGCAATGGTTAAGGTTTTGTTGCACAAAAATGAGGTCACTGTTGGGCTCCTCTAATGGTTCAATAACTAAGCCCTTAAAGTTGTAACTTAGAGACTAGATATTTGTTGGTGTGTGGCGACTGATCATGCTATATTGTACACCCCGACATGTATCCTTGCCGGGGTCTAGGGTCGGGCCTTGGGCGGGGATTCGGGGGCAGCAGCCCCCGAGAAAATTTTTCCTCCTACTTTTTCGTGTCATCACTGAAAAAAAAATCAATAAAAAAAAGAAAAAAAACCGACTTTGTAGAACCCTAATCTAGAAGCTTCTAAGCTTGTTAAAAAGGGGTTTGGATGGGGGTTACAGTATAATGAAAAACACGATTATTCGTAAGATTGTAATAGGTTTTTGCATTGTATAATAAAATCAATGGATGACTACGGTTTGGTGGATGTAGCCCGGATTGGGTGAACCACGTTAAATTCTCTGTATTATAATTTATTCTATGTGTGTTTTAGTTTATCTGTTTATTAATTAAATCTGCATTTAATTGTTAGATATTTGTCTTTCTAACTCTAACAAGTGGTATCAGAGCAGGATGTGTTTTGATTATCGTCTATAGGAAGGTCTCACGGTTGAGTGGGAGTCTCATGGTTGAGTGGGAGTAATGGAAGACGAGGGTAAGAAGGTTGAGAATTTTAATGGGCAGAACTATCAGTTATGGAAGATGTAGATGGAGGACTACCTCTATCAGAAGGATTTATGGCGGCCATTGGAAGGGAAAACCAAGAAACCCTCAGCAATGTCTGATGAGGACTGAGATATTTTGGATACAAAGGCTCTTGGTAGTATTCGTTTATGCCTGGCACAATCGGTGGCGTTCAATATTACAACAACAGAGACAACTCAAGAGTTGATGAAAACCCTCGCGAAGTTATATGAAAATTCTTCCACTTCGAATAAGGTATTTCTTATGAAGCATTTATTTAATATGAAAATGGTAGAAGGTGGGTCAGTTACTGATCATTTAAATGAGTTTAATATGGTCACCAGTCAATTAACTTCTATAAAAGTAAACTTTGATGAAGAAGTTAGGGCTCTTTTGATTCTGTTATTTGCCCGAAAAGTTGGAATTGGTAATGGTTGTTAGCAATTCTCGCTTCTAGTTCAAATACATTGAAATTTGATGATGTTAAAGCAGGTTATTTTGAGGCAGGAAATTCAGAGGAAAAGCTCAAGTGGAACATCCACATCGGGCAGTGTTTTGAATACAAAAAGCAGGGGCAAAACAAAGGAGAGAGGAAACAATTTTGGAAATCGTGGGAAGTCACAAGGAAAATCAAAGGACAAAAGGTCCCAATCTAGAGACAAGAGGGATTGTTGGTACTGTGGTAAGCCGTCATTTAAAGAAAGATTGTTGGTCTCAAAAAATAAAGAAGGAGAAAAAAAGGAAGGAAGTAAAGAGGCAAATGTGGTAAGTAATAAATCTGATGAGAATTTTGATTCTTTTCCTTGATAATGTTGATGATTCTTGGGTGTTAGATTCAGGGCTTCATTTCATGCTACCCCCATAGAAGTTATTTTCTTGATTATGTCCAAGGGGATTTTGGGATGGTTTATTTAGGAGATAACGAACCCTGTCAAATTGTTGGAAAGGGAAGAATCAAGATTAAGTTGTTGAATGAGAATCATTGGCTACTACATGAGGTAAGGCATGTTCCAAAGTTAAGCAAAAATTTAATTTCAACAGGGCAACTAGATGATGAAGGTTGTGTTGTTACATTTAGTGATAAAAATTGGAGGGTCACAAAGGGTGTCTTAGTGGTAGCAAAGGTGTGAAGGTAGGCACCTTATATCTTTGTATAGTTTATACTGTTCCTTCTACTTTAATTGTTACAGAAAAAAGGTCAATGTTTAGGAACAGTTGCTACAGTTCAGCAGGTAGAAGATCATACAGTTGTTGTGGACTCTGAATCAGCATTGTGGCATAATAGACTTGGGCATCTGAGTGCAAAAGGTATGAAATTACTTCATTCAAATAATGTTTTACCAGGTCTAAAATGTGTTAATATGGATTTTTGTGAAAGTTGTGTATGGAAAACAAAAGAGAGTAAGTTTTCTCAAGGATGGGAAGCAAAATAAAGATGAAAAATTGGAGCTTGTGCATATGAATGTATGAGGACCAACTTAGGTATCTTCTCTCGGTGGCTCTTAGTATTATGTTACATTCATTGATGATGCAACTAGGAAGGTATGGATTTATTTCCTTAGGAAGAAATCTGATGTATTTGAAACTTTTAAAAAATGGAGAAGCTTGGTTGAGAATGAGATGGGTAAAAAGCTAAAATGTCTCAGATCTGATAATGGTGGTGAGTATTGTAGCAAAGAGTTTGAAGATTATTGTTCCTCTAATGGTATTCAAGGAGAAATGGTTCCAAGGACTCCACAGAAAATAGAGTGGTTGAGTGCATGAATAGAACAATAATGGAGTGTGCACCTGACTATGAGATTGCATGTTGGGTTGTCTTTAAAAATGTGGGCAGAGACTGTAAACACTGTTGTTTATTTAATTAATAGAGTTCCCTCTAATCCTTTGGATTGTGGTATTCTAGAGGAAGCACGGAAAGGTAAGAAGGTGAGTTATTCTTTTCTCAAAACCTTCGGTTGTGAAGCATTTGCACATGTAGATTCTGAAAATAGAACCAAGCTTGATGCAAAATCAAAGAAATGTATATTTGTTGGATATGGCATTGATGAATTTGGTTATAGGCTTTGGGATTTTGAAAATAAAAAAATTGTGAGAAGCAAGGATGTCATATTCAATGAGAAAGTGTTGTACAAAGATCTGTTGCTACAACATGAGAAGAAAGAAAATGATTATGCAGTGTTGGATGATATTCTAAACAATGATGTTTCAGTGGTTCCTCATGCTCCGCAACAACAACAACAACAAATACCACAAACTCCTGTGAATGTTAGATGATCTTCAAAGATAAGTAGACCTCCAGAAAGATTCTCTCCCTCTTTGTATACTATTTTGTTAACTGATGATGGTGAACCAGAATATTATGATGAAGCTATGCAGGTGGATACCAAGGTTCAATGGGAGCATGGAATGGAAGAAGAAATGGACTCCTTGCTGAAAAATTGGACTTGGGAATTATGCAAGTTGCTTGCAAGTAAAAAGACTTTACCAAACAATTGTATTTATAGGCTAAAAGAGGAGGATGGAGGTAAGAAGAGATTTAAAGCCAGATTAGTTGTAAAGAGATTTGCACAGAAAAAGGGTATTGATTTTGATAAGATTTTTTCTCCAATTGTTAAAATGACTTCTATTCGTATTGTTTTAAGTATTGTGGCTGCTGAAGATTTGCATTTAGAACAGCTTGATGTTAAAACACTCTTTCTCCATGGTGATTTGGAAGAGGAAATATATATAGAACAACCACAAGGATTTGAGGTCAAAGGTAAGGAGAAACTAGCATTGAAGAAAGTTTATATGGTTTGGAAGTAGCACCGGCAATGGCAATTTGGAATTTGATAGTTTTATGGTTGAGCAAGGCTAAAATCAGTGTAATTATGACCATTGTGTTTATTTTAAGAGGTTGGATAATGAAAATTACATCATTTTGTGTTTATATGTTGATGACATGTTTGTAGCAGGGTCTAACATGGATCACATAAGTGATGAACACAAGCAAAATTCATATGAAGGATTTGGGTAGCAAAACAACTTGGTATGAAAAATTTGTAGAGATAGGAAAAACAGAAAAAAAATTTATCTCAAAGCTAATTATGTCGAAAAGGTGTTGGTAGAGATTTCCTATAGAGAATGCAAAGTTGTCAAGACACCTTTGCCTAGTCATACAATTGATCTGAAGGATATAAAGTCCAAAGACAAGAGGAGGAAGAAAATGTCCAAGGTACCATATGTCAAATGTATAGCTTTATCGCACTATGGTATGCACGGACCGATATTGCACATAGTCGAGAGTTGTTAGCGCATTTATCATCCCAGAAGCTGAGAGCATCGAATGCAAGAAATGGATTCTCGTACTTGAGAGGTGCCATCCAATAAATGTTGGTGTTTTGGGACTCTAATACCGATGGTAAAGGCTATAAGTTAGACTGCATTTAAGGTGGGATATAGACACTGCTTGAAAGTACCACATGTTATGTATTTACAGTTGGTGGGATAACAGTGAGTTGGATCTCTCAATTGCAAAAGGTGGTTGCTTTATCCACCACAGAGGCATAGTATGTTGTTGCAACAGAGGCGACAAAGGAGATGATATGGCTGCAACTTTTCATGAACGAGTTGGGCAAACAACAAGCTGGAAATTACTTGTTTACAGACAACCAAAGTGTTATACATCTTGCAAAGAATTATGCCTTGCATTCTAAAACAAAACACATACAGTTGAAATATCATTTCATTTGGTTGGTGTTGGAGGATGGACAGGTCAAGCTGGACAAGATACATACAAATGTCAATCTAGCGGATATGTTTACGAAGGCAATGACAAGGGAGAAATTGAGCTCCTCTTCAGCTTCAGTTGGCCTTCAAGGTTGAATTCAAGTATAACAAAGTAGCGGGGTCCAAGGTATTTTCTTCCAGTGGGAGCTGTAAGTGCAACAATGTCGTCCAGGATCAGTCTCCAAGTGGGAGATTGTTGGTATGTGGCAACTGATCATGCTATACTGTACACCTCGACAT
>VDFB02271358.1:988897736-989123383 GCA_007258455.2 Sequoia sempervirens | reverse complement strand
CTTTTGTCCGTATGAACACCAGTGCACTAGTGAGATGCCAACATGCCATGCTATCATCCTTGTTCTACATTGATGTCCTTTGGAAAAGAGTTGTCTGAGGTGTGGGTTGAAATCTGGAAACCTGCTCTCTTAACCCCCTAAAACTTTTGGGTTAGTAGATAGAAAATAGTATTGAGAGTTCTCTTCTTTCTCTACCTTAAACACCTTACAAATTTCCTAAACCTTCCATCTAGCTTGAGGTAGATCAGGGCAGTTGATCGTTCTAGACCCTCCCGTGATCTTGGGTCCTGAGCATTCGATCCCCCTCTACATTTTGGTGAATCTTGCGATATTCATTTCTTCATGTTGAGGTCCTCTTCCTTGTATCTATGTAGGTTGTAACCTGGCATGTTGTGAAGCTTTATGAGCTTCACAACTCAATCTACAACCTTTGAGTACGTATTCAGAAGGAGTGCACAACATCGACACTTAGGAATGGAATTTACGAGGGTCACTTCGGCTCTTGTCTCTCACGAGATGATATCAATGATAGAGACAAGTTTCTTTTACAAAACCAATTGTTCCCCTACCCCTCCTACTTCCCCTTCACCTCCATCTCTAGACGAGAATAAGGTTGTCCCTATTCTCGCAGAGCATCTCATTCCTCTAGATAGAAGGTTGTTGGATCTTGGAAATCATTTAGGTAGAGATCAAAGCATGGTTAGGTCTTCTAGGGTTGTCAATGTGATCAGCTATATGCTAGAAAAGGATCAAATGAGCATAGAGTTTCTCCGTGGCCTTACCGATTTAGTGGAAGCATACGTCCCCTCTTACAATCCTCAATCAAGTATTACTCAAGGTCATGAGCACGACACCCATGAAATAAAAATTAGTGTCTCGATGCTCGTGACGTTAGTATGCATGGTTTAAGTGGGCCCCTCCTTTAACATCTCTACTCTTGATCCCCCTCCTACTATCAAGGCAAGTAGGATACCCTAGGATTTGAATTTCTTCCTCTTAGGGGAAACCCTGCCTTTGGCAGTAAAATCTCAGGTGGAATACAGGGTGGTGGTTCTAGTATGTCTATTGATAGCTTTGGTGGTGGCTCTGACAATAGTCATGGTTGTGGCTTTGGTAGTAGCTCCTGTGGAGACCACGCTGGGGGCCCTAGCGATGGTTTTGACAGTGGCTCTGGAGGTGGTTCTGGAGATGGTAGTTCTGTTGGAGGTTCCACTAGTCCCTTGTCATCTTTTGACGCTATTTTGAATGCTCTCCTATAGAATATGGGTCAAATGCAAAACCAGTTGATGAATTTTTCTCAGGCTTCTACCCAACCTATCTTTCAACCCTTCTTCTGACATAGCCCTTTGTTAGTGACGATTTTGAACACTCCATTCCCTCAGGGGATGGAAATTCCTAAGTTTGAGAAGTATGATGGTAAAGTAGATCCCTAGACACATGTATCAACTTTTAATGTGATGTGCACATATTTCTTTCACCATGATGATCTGATAGTGAAACTCTTCCCTCGATCTCTCAAGGATACAACACTAGAGTGGTACAGTTCCTTGCCTGACAATTCTATATTCTCATTCGATCAACTTATAAATCAGTTTCTCTGGAAGTTCTAGGCTAACATCGATCTGAAGATGACCTTCTCAAATCTCATCTAATGTAAGTAGGGAGAGCATGAGAAGATCACCAATTTCATTGCGCAATACCAAGCACTCTTTTCTCAAATATCCTACCCATTGTACAAATCAAACATGCAAAAGGTGTTCATAGGAAACCTACAGTAATCTTGGCAAGAGAAGTTCACCTTAATGAAATATCCTTCTTTCACACATCTGTTTCCAGCATTATGAGAGTACCAACAGATGGTTGTTGAGTTTGAGGGGTCCTCCTCGCACTCTCATCTGAAGGAAGATCTATAGTGCCCATTTCAGCAAAAGGAATATCTATTGAAAATGTAGTCACCACGACTAATGATCAAGGCCTCAAGTGGAACAGAAAATTTACTAAACTATTTGAATCTTATTCTTCTATTCTGCAAAATTTGTTGAAGGATAAGATTATAACATTAGAAGATCCTCAACCTCTAAGAGAGCCTTATCCTGACTGGTATGATGGAAATACATTCTGCCAATACCATTGTGTTCACGGACATGATACTGAACATTTTTTGTGCCTACATCATGAGATACAGGATCGCATTGATGACGGTACCATTTGTCTCAATGGTAAGAAGAAAAATGTGAATAAGTTGGTGACTAAGGCGAATAGAAAGTTGCAAATTTATATAGACCTATTTTTGTCTCACTCTGCAAACTGAATTATTGATCCTTCTGATGCTTCTCCTAATGCCTCAACATACGTAAATGTAGTCTTTTTTACTTCTCCCTCGAAACCTACAACTAGTTCGCTAGATGTAACCTTTACATTGTAGGACTTACCCATGAATAACAAAGCCTCTCCCCTATACATTTTTTCTCGCCTCAATGGAAACATTGTGACAGGAGTCTTAGTTGACCCCATGAGTTGAGTGAATGTTATTATGGAGGAGACGTTGTGGCTAAATTCATTGTAGAGGGAGGAATATGAGAAGACAAAAACTACTATACGTACACATGATGGCCTCTCTCTTGCTCTATATGGTTCCATAACTCTTTCCATTTGAGTGGGACCTAGGGTTGTGGATACTACTTTCGATGTCATCTCAGAATCTGACCTGTTCAACGTGAAGTTAGGCATCCCTTGGCTAGCTTCCATGAACGAAATCACTTTCATCATTCATAAGTGTACAAAATATCTCACGAAGGTTTCGTGCATGTGCACGACACTGGGTATCATCCATTGGTATCCCATTGGGGTTACTCGGATCATTTTTGGCCCAACTCGGTTGGTCCGCTTCCTCCCAGAATGGACCTACTTTATCGAAATTACGTTAAGTATAAGACCAAGGGTAGGGCACAACCAAAAATGACTCATCTTGTAGCACAACAGCAAGCTGCCTCTCCCTCTCAAAGGGGAAGGGAAATCCTACCCGTGCTAGGGGCCCTTCTTCTTCCTCCTATGTTGTCCCACTTGCTGCTTCCTCTTGCCCTGTCATGACACCATCGAATTTCACTCCTATGCATTTGTTGGGGAGTCCGATGGTGTCCGCTTAGTGGAATCCAAAGCATCCAATGTTTGAACTTCCTATCTTACCCACGGTGCCTCGACCCATTTTGTATGGTAAGGAGAAGGGTCCTCGTGGAGCGTCTTCTATGTCTTGGCCCTCGCGGCCTCTTACTACTCCTACCTCTAAGGTAGTGAATGGGAAGAAGTCAGTTGTTGAGGTGCTTGATCCTACTCCTCTTGATGTTGTTCAATCGTCTTCTCCATTGCTTCCTCCTTTTCCTGTCTAGGAGTCCCTCCCTCCACTAGAGACAACTATGATGGATACCCTAATGGCTAAATAGAAGTTTTTTGTCCCTTCTTCGGCCACAACCTCTAGCTCTCAGAGCCATAGAAACTTCCTTGCACATGAGCTCAAGTGTCAGAGGAAGGCTCTGGCTATTGAGCAAGCCACCTTGTAGAAGAAGGAAAGGGATCTAGCAACTCCTGCTTTGACATCTTCTATTGTGTCCTCCTCTTCTACTCTTTTTGTTTCAGTTCCTTTTTCCTCAGTCTTGCTCCTGACTCCCCTACAAGCATGAACAATCCTCATCTGAAGAGGGTGCATTTATTCATTTCTCCCTCGGTTGAGCCCTTCTAACGTCCCTTTTGGACATCCCATCCTTTTTGAAACCCATGGACATGTCAAATACCTCAGTAGTGTCTGTCGCAGTTTTCTCCTCTTCCTCCTTTCTCTCTACCTCATCCTTGGGGATATCACATCCTTTGATGAAGCGAAATATGGAGGATGACCCTACTAACAATGGGGGTCAGAAGAAGGGTTCACATTCTTTGGAGGGTGGTTCTGCATTGGCTTGTGTCATCTTAGTGATGGAGGAAGCCCTGATGTCCCCAAATTTCTTCACTACTCCTGAATCGTTTGGTAAGGCTAGTAGTGGATCTAGGGTGCCACCTCCATCACCCATTGAGTTGACACATGGCACTCCTATAAAGTGCATGTTCAACTTTGTAGACGATTTCCCGACCTTATCGGTGATATTTACGAGATCACTTACATTCACCTCACATAAACTAAGTGGAGAAGACCTCGAGGGGCCTTCTTCCTTAGCTCTTGTTGCAGGAGGGTCAAAGGGTATGCCCCTTGATATTCTGCCCTTGCAGGCTCGTCCAACCTCCCCTTATGATTATCTAGACTAGGAGAACGATGACCGCTTGGTTGATGCAGACTAGGGGTGCCTCTTCTTTATCTGTAGATTAGTTGTGTATGTGTGTATTGTGTTCCCTCGTGCTTGTTTTATATGTTCTTGGATGACCCTTATCACCCTCGTAGGTGCTTGGATACAAGAGTGTTTTGTGTCGTAAAACTTCTATATGTCACATCATTCTTCTCTTTGTCATACTTTTGATTTTTGGCAATTGGGGCAGATGCAAAGTGTTGGGGGAATTTAGGCCTCCCTTCCATGTCAACCCAATTTTTTATTTTTATTTTGTTTTTATGTGCCCTTCTTCACATGGTTTGATATAGTAGGGGGTTGATGAAAGTTCATTTATATATTATTATATCTATTTATCTATATTTATGAGCAGCTCTGGCCCCAAAATATTAGATCCCCTTGTCTCTTGTTCGCTATGTCATGATTTATCCCTTCTTTTTATCTTTCTCCCTTCTTTGCTTGCTTTTTGATGTTGTGGTGCTTATGTGTTGTCCCTCGCCTGTATGAAAACATGAACAAAGTTACATCTCATTATGTTTTGCGGGCCACAACATCACTTTTATTCTTGCTTTTCTCTCCTTAGAATGTCACATGCCTTTGTATTCGGCACACACCATCCTAAAGGGTGGGGCTATCATACTACTCTGATTTTCAAAAGGTGTGTTCAGTGGCCAATGAATCCCTTCTTGAAAATCTCCTTTTTTTAAAAATTGCATTCTTCAACATGGATCCCTAGACAAATTTTTCTTTCATCTCAAATTCGTAAGATAGAATTTGTACTTTCCCTTGCGAGGGAACATTCTTTCTTTTGAATTCCTTGATGAAATGAATATTTCAGAAGGAATCCTTGATGCTAGAATCATTGGCAAAAAATATCTCTTTTCAAAAATGATTTTCACTTTCAAAATGAGAATCCCTTTAGTGGACCCCCTCTCTTTTGAAGGGTTCTCAAGGGACCCCTTTGAAAGCTCTTCCTTTGATTATTGACTGTCCAGGTGACTGTGTCTTTATCTATGTACATGGATTATTATTTTTATCTAACATATTGTGTTTATGGATTAACATGTTGCTTTGTAGGTGCATTTGTAAAGCTGCTTTTCAACTAACCTTGCAGGACTGAGTACTTGTAAGGCCCCATCAGACTCTGCGAAGCCTCCTACATATGGCTTCCTTCAAGATCGAGCACTTGGGGGGTGCCTCCTTTGCAAGTCCAAGGACCTGTGAAGCACTTACATCTTACAAGATTTCTTTGTTCGACTCTATAGCTCTGAGGACCTATAGAGCCTTTTGTTCACCTTTTGTAGGTCTACAGATCTATGGCACATTTTTTCAACTCTCCTTGGGTCCGAGGACATGTGGATCCAACTCTACTTCCTGAGCTTTTGATTGGGTCAGATTGCGGTCTACTTCTTCAACGATTCAGGTATACATTTCTAAACTCCTTCGATCTACTTTACCTCACATCTGGTAGCACATATTCTTGCTAAAGTGGGGGAAAAATGTAATGGAGTGAACTTGCACCCCTCGCAAATTCCCCATTTGCATCCCCTCACCTTAGAAAAAATAAACCCATCAATGCATTTCCACTTCATCCACTTGCTTTCTACCCACTTGGCGGTTGTCTGTAGTGTTGGTGGGGGAATTTTTGTCGAGGACACTAGCGTGGCGTGTGGATTTCTATGTGGCGTGTTGTTGTCTTGACAGGATTCCCACCTTTGGAATCTACAAAGGTGTTACACTTCTCCATTAGAAATGAAGAGTAACGCTCCTATGCCCTTGATCAACCTCAAATGGCTCTTTTGGGCTACTATTCATGATAAAACAATTCATTCTTCATTCTATTCAATCTTCTTCATACTTCTACACACTTTGGCTTGACGTTGTTGAATTCTCTACACACTTCTCAATCACACTTCACTTCTTGTTGCACTTTTGCTACCATTGGAGTTGTGACTTGGTGTCTTGCGAGACTACTTTGTTGTTGCGACAACATCGACTTTTCCAAGCTTGCATCTTCCTCTACGTGCTTGAGGGAATCTTGATTGGGAAGGTGATATTGTTTCCTTTTCTCCATTTCCATAGCATTGTCATTTTATTTGCGTAGGATAGTTTTGTTGTCATTGCTTGGCATTTCTTCCATTGCTTTCTTTATCATATTTTCTATCTCATGGCTATTTTGGTTGTCCATGGAGGTGGGAATACCGAAACGGGGTTTTGACTACAGCAAGCCCCGAAACAACCCCAACTTTTTTCCCCATCCTACTATCTGTGGGTTTTGTGTTCGTGTGGAGCTTGCGAGAGGCTTGACCATTCGTAAGTTATATACTCATCATCTTTCACTCTTGTCAAATTCTAGTTAGAACTTTAAAGCATGCCTCTCATTATTATGCTATTTTGTCATTTTCTACTTTTTATGTTACATTAAACAATACCAATTAAGTGGTTGGATCGTTTCCCAAGGTTTTGTACTACACTTCATACTTTATGTCCGTATGGACGCCAATGCACCAATGAGATGCCAACGTGCCGCACTATCATCCTTGTTTTGTGTTACTGTCCTCTGGCAGAGACTTTTCTAAGGTGTGGTTTGAAATATGGAAACCTGCTCTCTTAACCCCCTGAAACTTTTGGGTTAGTAGAAAGACAACTATATTGAGAGTGCTCTTATTTCTCTACCTTAAATGCCTTACAACTTTCCTAAACCTTCCATCTAGCTTGAGGTAGGTCAGAGTAGCTGATCGTTATAGACCCTCCTATGACTTGGGGTCCTGAGCTTTCGGTCCCCCTCCTCTACACTTATTTCATCCAATTTTTCTTGCACGAGTCCTACAATCAATTTCCTTATGACCAAATTGATTACACATGAAACAATAGCCAAAGAAAGAGGGTTGGAACCTAGTCATGTGCACTTGCCTCAATGGAAAAGATATTTGAAATTTTTCCTTATTAACTTTTGAAGGAGTGCCAAATTTTTGTGGAGCATGATTCTCTTCCTTCTTGCTACCTCCACCTTTGATGGGAATTTTGAAGGAATCAACATAAATTTTTGGTTTTACCTCATTGGTCTTCTCTAATGGCTTTTTGGAAACTTGGTCTTCCTTTGCTTCATAACCAAGACCTATCTTTATGAGAGGTGACCTTTTCTCAGTTATAATACCATTCAAGATCTCAGTACTCTTTTCAAACTTGAGGCTTTTGTTCAACTTAGTGGTTTTCTTTTCAAGTTCCTTTCTCAACAAGACAATTTCAAACTCTAACCTTTAACAATTTTCTTCCCTTTTCTTCAATTGGATTCTTACCTCCTCTTCAATCCTTTTTTCTTCTTTGATTTAAAGTTTTAGATTGATGATCACTTTTCATGTACTCGTTAAGACTTTGTGATAACTTTTCCTTGGATTCACTATTTCTTGAAGTTGTACCTTTTGCTTGAAGTTCTTTTTGAGTTTCTTGATTTCATCTAGGGTTCAAATAAGTTCTTCTTCCAAACCTACTTCCCCATCCATATTATAATTCTCTCCCCTTTCTGTCTCCTACTCTACCTTTTCATCATTTTTCAAGATATCATATTTTGTTTCCATTTCCATGAATATAATCTCTTCTTTATTAGCGACGGATAAAATTTCTTCATATGAGTTTCTTTCCTCCTTGGAATAGAAGTTTTTCTTTCTTTTTTGAAAAATATTTTTCTCAGATTTTCCATGCTTGTGGATCTTTTTATGTTTGATATATTTCTTCATATTATTCTCTTCCTCATCATCACTACTTTTATTTTCATAAGGAAATTTAGCAACAAAGTGTCCTACTTTTCCACACTTGAAGCATTTAAATGGCAACTTAACTTTACACTTGCTAAATCCTTTCTTTAGCTCTTCACAAAATGAGCTTCTTCTTCGTCTAATTCATCATCAGAGCTATCACTTGGCTTGGGTTCTTTTCTCTTCATCTTCTTTAAGGCTTTGAAAGTTTCCTCTCAGTTAGATGTCTTCTCTTTTTTGTTCCTCATCTCATATGCAATGAGGACCCCATGCAACTCATCTATTACTAGGGTATCCAAGTCTTCCATTTCTTCGATTGTAAATACTTTGACATCAATTCTCAAAAGAAGATATCTTAATACTTTTTGTACAATTATTTCATCATCAAACTTGTCTCCAAGACCTCTAATGGTGTTGAAAATCTCACCTATGCGAAGTAGATAGGCTACAATGTACTCCTCATCTTTCATCGTCAAGCTCTCAAATTTCCTTCTATGAGTTTGGAGCTTGGATTTCTTAACCTTTTCATATCCTTCATAGGCCCTTTGAATTTTTTCCCACATTTCTTTTGTTGATGCACAATGAATCACTTTGAAAAATTTTGATTCTGATAATCCACATGAAATTGCATTCATCGCTTTTGCATTATTTTTGCTTGCCTTCTTTCCTGCCAAATCCATTGGTTGAGATGATGGTGCAGTATAACAATTCACAACCGATTTCTGAATATCAAATTTGAGAGCTATTAATTAGGTGTACATTCATATTCTCCAAAAAGAATAATTTGTGCCATCAAACAACGGATCCCTATTAGAGGAGAATCCTTCTTGGTAGGCCATGTGTGCTCTTAAGATCTTCTTTCTTGTGATTAAGCTATATTTTGAAGGAATTTACTTTGATACCAATTGATGTGCACAATATTATACTGAGAGGGGGGTGAATCAATATAATACTATCTTTTAATTTATCAAATTAACAACCACAATAATTCCAAATTCATAACATTGAAAAAATAAAGACACAAGAGGAACACAAGATTTATATGGAAACCCTTTCAAGAGAAAACCACAAAAAAATATTGCTTCTATAAAAATATTTTACAAGATTTGTAGGAACCACCTACTTGGAGACATCAATCTCCAACACTTGAGCACTGACTCAATATGAGGCACCAACCTCTTGATAGACAAAGTATTTATTCTTGATAATCCTCCTACAAAAATCTACCTTTGAATGATCTTCAATTATTCTCTCTTCACAAATCGGCTGGTGTATATATGATTTATCAACTTATCTTCCACACACCCTCTTCTCCACAATCCTCAAACTTTATGTATATCTTCACAAAAGTAGGCGACTCCATGAAGGAATTGAATTGCTTCAAAAATGAGATGAATCTTCATTATTTTATACCTCTTCAATGTAGCCTTTCATTTCATATTTGGGTGCGCTCCATTAGGGGTTGGCCCCTATAATGATAATTTTTTTTTTTTTTTTGGGTACTAGACTGAGGGCGGCCCATGTTTTAATTTATTTATTATTTTTGATATCCAAATTGGGCGCCACTATGAGGGGGTCAGCTCAAACAATAATAACAATTTATTTATTTTTTAACTTCACAAGGAGGGTGCTCATCATGAGGAATTTTCCATCACAGATGAATTTAAATATTATTTTATTTTTGCATTGTAATGAAAGGAATTGCCCTTGTAATTTCATCGTGATGTGTCTTGTCAATAGAAAGAAAAAAACATAATTTCATTAAATTAATAAATTAGTTAATCAACTAATAATAGCCACCACCTATCACATACACTCCACATTAAATCCTATAAATATTATAAATTGAGATCAAATTCTTCACTTCAAATCATCATGCTCCTAATTTGAAGAGCATTAAAATCAAGAGCATATCCACATAGCACTTTATTGTAGGTTTACATTGAATTAGAATAACGAGTTTTTAATATTGTTTTTTATTTTAAATTTATTTTGATTTGCATGCTTACACATGATAACATGATTTTTTTAGATATAGGACACCATTTAGTAAAACAATCTTTAGTTGGTTTCCTTCTATTGCAATTATATTTACTTGATTGTAAAAGAGAAAATACTAAAATTGGTACATAGTTTAAAAGGAAATGGGATAGCAAGGTGGAACAAATTAACTTATGTACTTATCCTTAAAGAGATTTTGCACAAATTATATCAAATCATGGAACTTGAATTTAGCACAACTAGGACAATATAAAAAGACAATAATCATTCATAGACTAATATGGGCACAATCACCTCCTACCATAAAAGGCTTCTAGAGTTTGAGAAAAAAAACTAAGACTATTCTATAAATTAAAATTGAAAAAGTTTGTACTATAACATAGAAAATTACATATCCTTACAATTCCACATTATGTTTTGGAATCACTTTAAGTCTCCCCTATCATGCTTTTAGGCTTATTTGGTCCATGTTTTAGCTTTTTTGTCTATGGTGCCAAGGTTTTTCCTATCATGATTTCTTTTGTGCAAAATTATGTTCTAGCTATGCTAACTTTTCCATTTATTAGTGTTTGACTTTTTAGGAGCTATAACTATTTAGACAATAGCACAATATGTAGACATCCAAAAGATGCACAAATGTTCCATGATAGTTTGTTGTTCATTGACTATTTTTGAGTGTTTCACCACTTGCTATATGCTTAGTTTGGATGTAATCACTCTACAATGAATCCAAATGACTCTTTAGACTTGAAAATTTTCTATTTTTTCCTCTCAAGTTAACATTTTAAAAATCTATTTCATTCGATTATGACTCTCAATTTACAAATCTTCTTTAAGCATTTTTTCAGTAGACTACAACATTGTTTTGGTATTCAAATATTAATGTGAACACACTAACATTTTTAGCACTCTCTTGAAGGTGTTGGCATCACCCTACAACAAGCTTGGTCTCCCTTAGCTTCTCCAATGAGTTAAGATTTTTTTGTTTGTTTGTTTTTTTGTTTGTGCTCTTTCTTTCTTATTTACTTACCTCTATTGATATAAAATCCTTTGTTGTGTACTTAACACCATTTAGATTTCACTTCCATTTTTCTCACACATATACAAATTATTTTGTCACTCCTTGTAGATGTGGGAGTTGCATCCATAGCTTTTTTTGTTGCTTTTAGTTCCTAGACACAAATAATATAAGTGCAAACATGTTTCTGGTGTAGTCATGGTAGGAGGGTCCTCAAAGGAGAACAATATGGACCATACAACAAGAGTCACACAACAGAAGAAACACAAAATATGGAGGAAAATGCAAATTCAAATATTCTTATTAACAAAAATCTTAGTTAAATTCAGCCGACAACATCCAGGCTTATAGATTCAACTCACAGGCCTGCTACAACATGTTCAAAATACAACATTCTAATATGCTCCTATATGCAAGAGAAAATATTACCTATCAAATCTATCTTAATCTAAGTCTTATTCACTTACTTTCCTAATGATCTATTACAAGATTTATATCACATCCGTAGATCTAGAATCTTCCGCGTCGGCCAAAGATCGTCACAATCTCCAATGAAAGAAAATGTAACTTGCGCATGAAATAGGTCAGCCTCAAATTTGAATTTCTCCTTGGTGAATGCGTAGGATGAAGTGTGGACCTATACTTAAGGTTGGGGAAACCACATGGAACAATTCAAATCACACCGATAAGATCCGCAAGTAACGGGAAAGATCCACAAGTGATCAAACTAGTTGATAGGTTTGAAAATTATTCTGGTGTCGGTTCAAGAAACTGCCACTTAATCCGGAAGCGATAACTTGCCGAAAAAAGATCCAATCATGCCCAAATATTGGAATAAGGAAAATGAACATGTCCATAATTTATACAAAGATCCACAAGGTCTGGTGAGAAAATATGATGAATCCACCAACATGAACTGAGCAAGAACAAAACAAGAACAAAAAATGAAAGAAAATATTTTTAGTTGATGCAAGATTTCCAAGAACCAAGGATGCTCCTGCATCAGACATCTGGGGTTATTGAAAAGTGAGTCCCTCACTTTGCAGGGGCCAAAGGAAAACCAAAATAGTCTACCTCAGCTTGAAAAATCCAAGAAGAATCCTCCATTGGTTTGTCTTTCCATTTCACAAGATATTCCTTGTACTGTCTTCCATAAGTTTTTCTCCCATCTCTGATATCCAAAATTTCTTTAAAATATTACACAGTCCAAACTTCTTCTTCTTCAGCTTATTGTATGTACCAACTAGAAATCTATCCTTCCTCAAATACACCATCACTTCATCTCTAACTTCAAACTCCTTATATCTCCTCTTTTCATCTTCTTTCTCCTTATACTTTTGGTTCATATCTTCCAATTGCTCCTTCACTTGAGTATGCACTTTCTTCATATGTTTTGCACATTCCTCTACTTTTGCACTCCTTTTATCTTCCTTACTGATGTCTCTCAACTTTGATATGTCTCTAGGATGAACTCCAGTCACAATCTCAAAAGGTGTCTTTTTGGTACTCATGTTCACTGAATTATTGTAGGAAAACTATGCTTGTGCAAGGACTAAATCCCAACTTCTAGTTTTCTCTCCAACCAAACATCTCAAAAAATTCCCCAAACTCCTATTTACTACCTTTTTCTGTCCATTAGTCTGTGGGTGAAAAGTAGAACTGAACTTCAAATCCATCTTTAACTTCTTCCAAAGTGTCCTCCAAAAGTAACCAACAAACTTTACATCTCTATCTGAAACAATACTCTTAGGTAATCCATGCAATCTGACCACTTCCTTGAAAAACAAATCTGCTACATGTATTGCATCTATTGTCTTCTTACAAGGTATGAAATGTTCCATTTTAGAAAATCTATCCACCACCACAAATATAGAATCATTACCTCTTTGTGTTTTTGGCAAACCAAGTATTAAATCCATGCTAATATCCTCCCAAGGTCTCTCTAGAACTGTCAAAGGCTTATAGAATCCAACATTCTGACTACTCCCTTTTGTAGCTTGACAAACTCTGCAACTCTACACAAATCTCCTAACATCCTTATGAATCTGGGGCCAAAAGTAATACTCACTTACCAACGCTATTGTCTTATCAATTCCAAAGTGTCCTGACAATCCTCCACTATGCTTTTCTTTCACCAAATTATCCCTCATTGAACTCTGGGGTATACACAACTGATTTCCTCTTAACATGTCATCCTGAATGAAATAATCCAACCACTAACTTCTATCCTCCAAGACTGGTTCTTTACAAGCTTTCCAAGGTTCTGCAAAATTTGGGTCTTCCTCATACAAGTTCTTTAATTCTTCAAACCCTAATACCTCCACTCTCATCTCTACTAGTAAATTCTTTCTCCTACACAAGGCATCAACAACTCTATTTGAATTTCCACTCCTATGCTTCAAAACAAAATTATAACTCTACAATAATTCTACCCATATCAGGTGTCTTTGGTTCAACTTACCTTGACTGTTCAAATATTGCAAAGCCTGATGATCGGTATACAACACAAACTCCTTAGGTAACAAGTAATGTCTCCACTTCTTCAAGGCTTGAACTATGGCATAAAACTCTTGATCATACAGTGAATATCTTCTCCTAGCATCATTCAACTTCTCACTGAAATAATCTACTAGTCTTCCTTCTTGACTCAATACTGCTCCAATTGCATTTCCACTTGCATCACAATCTACCTGAAATACCTTGTTAAAATATGGTAAAGCCAACACAGGCTGCTCAATCACCTTCTTTTTCAACAACTCAAAATTTTAGTCTGCTTCAAATGTTCACCTAAAATTCTTCCTATCTCCTCTCATTGTTTCTGTCATAGGATTGCAAATAGAACTAAAATTCCTAATGAACTTTCGGTAGAAACTAGCCAATCCATGAAATGATCTTACCTCTCCAATGCTATCTGGTGTAGGCCACTCAACAATTTCTCTTACCTTCTCAGGATCCATCTTCAATCCATCCGCAGATATCACAAATCCCAGATATACCAACTCTTCCTTCATGAAACTACAATTCTTAATGTTTATCAGTAACTGTTCTTCTCTCAACTTTTGCAAAACTTGTCATTTATGCAACAAATGTTCTTCTCTATTCTTATTGAAAATCAATATGTCATCCAAATATACAATCACAAACTTACCCAATAATTTCTTCAATACCTCATGAAAGTACTTGGTGCATCTGTTAGTCCAAAAGGCATCACCAACCACTCATACAATCCTTCATTTGTCTTGAATGTTGTCTTCCACTTATCTCCTTCTCTGATTTTGATCTAATGATACCCACTCTTCAAATATATCTTTGTAAAGTATTTAGCTCCACTCAAACAATCCATAATGTCATCCATCTGGGGAAAAGGAAATCTATACTTCACCATGATCTTGTTTATGGCTCTAGAGTTTGTACACATCCTCCATTCTTCATGCTTCTTAGGTGCTAGCACATCAGGTACTACACATGGACTTAAGCTTTCTCTGATCAAACCCTTCCTCAACAATTCTTGCACTTGTCTATTCAACTCTTCATTCTCTGTCAGTGTCATCCGGTGTGCTGCTTTATTAGGAAAACTAGCTCTAGGAATCAAATCCATGCAATGACTAATACTCCTCATAGGTGGCAATCCATCAGGGACATTATCTGAAATGATCTCTTCATACTCTATCAACAACTCTTTTACCTCATCCATTTGTTCTTCTACATGCTTCAAGTCTTCAACCTTCTTAGGAACCAAGTCATAGCACATGTTCTCATGTCTCAATCCATCCAAAAATCTTCTTCCATTGACCAAAAAAATTCTAGCACTTGTACAAACCTCAACTCTAGGAACATCCTCTAATGGCAACAATGGTCTATGCGTTCTTCTTTCCATCATGAATAACCTGTCTATCAAACTACCAAGGTCTTCCCAACAAAACATGGCATGCATCCATAGGCATTATATCACACAAAACTTCATCATGGTAATTTCCTATCTTCAATTTCACCAAACATTGTTCACTTACCAAAATCTTATGCTCATCTTGAATCCAAGCTATCTGATAGGGCTTCGGGTGTTTCAATATTTCCAACTTCAATTTGGTCACCATTTCTTCAGAGACCAGGTTCTCGGAGCTTCCACTATCAACAATCACTTTGCAACATTTACCATCTACCTTGCATCTGGTCTGAAACAAATTCTTTCTCTGCAATGGTTCCTTCTCCAACTCACTTTGACACAATACTCTTCTATCCACCAACACTTCTCCTTCTTCAAGTTTGTTAGATGATCCAACATGATCCTCCTCAACAAAGGTTGTTCTTCTATTGCTCTCTATCTTTATGCTTGTCTCTCCCTGATTACATTCAAATTCTCTATGTCCTTCTCCACCACACTTAAAACAAGTTCCCTTGAACACTCTTTTCTCCTGTCCTCTATCATCTCTTCTATAACCTTCATTCTGGTAACCACCATATCCTCCTCTCCTATAAGAGTTTCCATCATCTCTACGATACAAATTCTCATTCTTACTGACTTCCTTGTCTTTGTTTTGATCTGAAAAAGGTCCTCTTCCTCCTCTAGTAAAAGTTCTTCCTCTTTGAAATCTTCCACCTCTTCCTCTCTGTCTCTTCTCTTGTCTTTTATTTAGCTTCTCTTTTTCCTTCAGGGCACGCTGATATGCCTCCTCCACACTCTACAACTTGATCAAACTGATTTTATCTTGTATAGACGACCTCAAACCATTCACATATCTGGCTACTTGCTCGACCTCATCTTCTAAATGTCTGGATCTAATATTCAAATTATAGAACTCCTCAGTATACTCTCTCACACTTGATTCCTTCTACTTCAAATTCTGCAATTTTTGAAAAAAACTAATTTGATAGTCTGTACGCATAAACTTTGTCTTTAACTTATTCACCATCCGATCCCATGATTTTATCTTCTCCTTTCCTCTTCTTTGCCTATCTATTTGAAAATGTTCCCACCAAAGGGATCCATTTCCTCTCAACTTTGTACAATTAAATTGTACCTTCTTCTCTTCAGTGGTACCTTCAAAATCAAAATACTTTTCCATCTTTGTGATCCAATCTAGCAATACATCTGAATCCAACTTACCATTATAATTTGGTAGATTGAAATGGGGTTTGGTATTTGCTCTAGTTAGGGCTCTTATGAACCTCTCTTCTCCCTGATCAAGGCTAGGTTGATCTTCTCTTCCCCTTTCTTCATGTACTTCTACCTCTTCATCACTCACATCATCAACTAGTTGACCTCTCCTTTGGGTCATTTCAACTGCATCTAATCTAGCATCAATTCCTCTCAACATCTCCATCATAGTTGGGTTTGCATTTCCACACACTCCATTTCCTCTACCATTTCTTCTTCCTGCCATCTTTACACAAGTCCTCTACAACTGCAGGTCGTATCCTCAATTTTCCACCCTACAACAAATCTTCAACATGACTCTGTGAAATCTGGTGATCTCTCAAGGAACGAATCTCGCTTTGATACCATCTAGCATAGTCACGGTAGAAGGGTCCTCAAAGGAGAACAATCTGGATTGTGCAGCAAGAGTTACACAATAGAATCAACACAAAATATGGAGGCAAATGCATATTCAAATATTCTTATTAACAAAAATCCTAGTTACATTCAGCCGGAAACATCCAAGCTTACAGATTCAGCTCATAGGCCTGCTACAACATGTTCAGAATACAACATTATAATATGATCCTATATGCAAGCGAAAATATTATCTATCAAATCTATCTTAATCTACTTCTTATTCACATACTTTCCTAATGATCTATTACAAGCTTTATATAACATCCGCAGATCTAGAATCTTTCACGTCGACCAAAGATCGTCACAATCTCCAATGAAAGAAAATGTAATGTGCACATGAAATAGGTCGGCCTCAAATTTGAATTTCTCCTTGGTGAATGCATAGGATGAAGATTAGACCTATAATTAAGGTCGAGGACACCCCATGGAACAATTCAAATCACACTGATAAGATCCGCAAGTAATGGGAAAGATCCACAAGTGATCAAACTAGCCGATAGGTTTGAAAATTATTCCAGTGTCGATTCAAGAAACTACCACTTAATTCAGAAGCGATAAATTTTTGGAAAAAGATCCAATCACGCCCAAATCTTGGAATAAGGAAAATGAACATTTCCACGATGTATACAAATATCCACAAGGTCTAGTGAGCAAATATGATGAATCCACCAACATGAATTGAGCAAGAACATAACAAGAAAAAAAATGAAAGAAAATATTTTTGGTTGATGCAAGATTGCCAAGAACCAAGGATGCTCTTGCATTAGTTTCTCTATATTCTTGATTGTCCATGGAGGTAAAAAGACCAAAATAGGGGCTTGACCATTCAGGAAAAGCTCCTAAGCAACTCCAAAATTTGTTCTTTTTAGTTGTAGGATTTTATTTAGAATTCTCCAATTGTATGGAAATTTTGTTCCTTCTATTTCATTGCCTTGTCATTTCATTATTTCATTTATTCTAGCTAGTTTAACTCTATTTCTATATCATTTAGTCTCCCTTGGTTTGTTGCTTTGGTTGTCTTTGTTTACTATTGTACAAGTGGGTTTGAAATTTGGTAATCTTGAAAATTTAATATTTTTTTGGATGACAATTCGAGATTGAGATGACAAGCATAATAAAGACTACATCGTATCATGCAAGCATTCATGCATCATGACATTGTCCTAGACAATGAACTCCATCCTCTAGTACTAGGTTCTTTCTTTTTTGCTATTTTTAATTTTGAATTTAATTTATCAATTTTATACTTAAATTTTTGTAATTGATATTTTACAACCCAAATCATTATTTCATTTAATATATGTCATGTCCCCTTTTCAAACTAAGTAAAATAATTCAATAATTTAATTTAAGTTGCTAATTTTTTTACTTTAATTAATTAAAACTAACTTATATTTTAAAAGGTGACTTAAGTTGTTTTATAAAGTGATGCCACGATAGGGGGGAAAATGGAATATTAAATTAAAAAGAAATGAATTTTTAGACTTCTTTTGAAGGGCTAAAAATGACAAACAAGTGATCATAAAATTAGTTGGGCTTGAGAAAAAGCATCCATTATTTTGTTGCAAAAATTCTTTTTTGAAGATTGAGCATTTGTGTTCATCTTTTGGCTAGAGGACAAAAATCTTCTTGGTGATGAAAACCTCTTTGGTGACAAAATCAAAGGACAAATATCCTCTTGGTTTTTAGGTTGGATTCAGAGACAAAAACCCTCTTATCCATTAGAAATGATTTCATCCAAGGATTGTATTTGAGTGAAAAGTCTATTTTAGGAGTATATTGAAGATATTGGGATTTGTGTCAAAGTTTGATGAATGTTCAAGTTTCAATTGATTCATAGTTTTTTAAGTTTTATTGTGATTACTTCTTCAATATTCGTTTCAATGCAATTATTTATTTTATTTGTGAAATGTATCTTCATTATTTCAGAATATTATTTCTTTGGGTGTTATGAGACAACATATTATTAATGTATTTTTGAATAATACATTTTGTGACATTTTTAATAGAAATTTTTTGTTGGCTATTTCATAATTGATCGAACCGTCAAAATTATTTTATTTGTAAAAGATATCTTCATTATTTCAAAATATTATTTTTTTGGGTTTTTTTATTGGAGAAAAAAGCTTTAAAAAGCAATTATGGAAAATAAATACAAAGTTGTTGCAAAACAACAATATCCCAGTCCATGAAATAGATTGTAACAAGAGCAACTCCAGGCATTAAAAAACAAGTACAAACTTCAAGAAACAATAAAAAAATAGTGTAAGAAGATGGTTGTGACTGAAATAGATGCCCAAGGCCTACAAACAACCTTGCTCAAGTAAGACTGAAATACAACAAGTACAAGAATCCATTTGTGCCTACAAGTGTACATAATTTGTACAGGAATAGCCTGGAAAACCTGTATGCTAATCTACCAAGAACAATCAGAATAAGTGTTGCACAACTGGAAATAATGAGTGGCATAAGGATGGAGCTCACAATTATATGGAGAAGCCAACAACTCATTAACCAAAGTGTTTCCATATACCAACTATATGCTCTTCTTCAATGATTGATCAACCCTTTTTATCTTCCTTCGTATTTGCTACAATAAAAACAATAGGAGTAAAAACAACCCATGGGGTAAGCAATAGTTCATAACTCAAAACTTCTTGAATTGAACTGCTGAGTCACAATATGAACTTTGACCTTAAGCTGGGACAAAAGAGATGTCACTTGAAGATAAAGAGTGTCACAAGTAGTTCCCTTCCCTCCCAGGTAGGACTTGAGGCACAACACAAGGGTATGAAGATTGGAATAAATAACATGCAATTCAATCTCAAGGGGGGAGGAGGTGCGAGACAAAGCAGCTTGGCATTGAAACCTCCATATGTTTTTAATTATAATATGCTAGCATGAATTAGATATCACATTGTGAGTAGCAGAGTATCCAAGAAGAGGAAATTTCCATGACCAAGGTGACTAAAATAGAGTTGGTAAGGAAGCAAAGAGTGCAGTCCACAACTTAGAAACGTGAGGACAAAACCAAAAACAATGTTTAAAGGTCTTGATCTTGCCACAGAATGGGTAGGAGGGAGGTGGGCAAAGGAATTTGAGGTGAGTTCCCAATAGGATTTTAGTGTGCAAAAGCTTCCAAGCAGTGAGTTGAGATTGTGCATTAGCTTTAGATTTCCAGATTTGCAAGTTGAGTTTGTTCCACTTTGACCTTCTGAGGTTGCAATGCCAAATAGAGATAAGCCGACATGACAGGGTCAAGGTAGGAATGAGTTGTTTGTAGAGAACCTTGACAGGGAAATTTCTAATGTAACTACCATTTGGCCACCTTCAATCCTTGAAAAAGCTTGAATGATAGCTCGTGGACATGAGGATGGAGAGATTAGGGGGCACCATATTTTGGATTTCCAAAACTATGATTTTATCTTTATGATTTAAATTAAACTTGAATCTAAGTTGATGCCAAGATTTCCTTTTGAAACTGGTGTGATCCCATAAGTCACGAAATACTTGGATACCTTTCTTGAAAAGGCGTTTAGCTTTCATCCTAGGAATTTTGGCAAGAGGTAGATTATTATCTTGAATTGGGAAATTCCACCAAATTGATGAAGTGACAAAATTAAGCTCATGGCTAAAAGACTGATCAAACCAAGAGAACTTTTGAGAGACCAACTGCCACGCTTTCCATATACAATTAGGGGTGTTAATCCATGGAGTTTGAAGTAGTGAGAAAGGAGGATGTTGTCATTCCATTAGATTGAGCTACAACCCTTGCCAGAGGTAGCAATTTGGATATGGTATCTAATTAACGCTTTCCAAGGAGCATGGCCATCCAAAGTTCTACCTATCCATTTGGCTGAAATACACTCCTTGAGTATACGGATCAATGATGCCCAATCCACCCTTCTCCTTAGGGAGGATAAAATGAGACCAAGAGGTGGTAGACCTTCCCTTTTTATTTCCCCATTTGGACCAAATAAAATTGTGAATTAGCTGAGTGAACTGATTATAACAGGCTTTGGAGGGGAGCCAACAAGAGGAAGTATAGACATGGATGGCCAAAAGGATTTTATTGGCCACTTGAATATGCCCAACCATAGAAAGAAATCAATTAGTCCAGAACAATAGTTTAGATTTAAATTTGTTAAAGAACCATCTCCACATGTCCTTCAAGGAGACTCCTAACCCAAAAGGAATGCCAAGATATTGTGATATGGTTTTGTGCTTAATTTCTTTCCATTCCTTAGGAATCCATGGTGGATGAGGGTTGGGTCTTGTCAACCAAAATTCAATTTTATGCATAGCTAACTTGGATCCTGAGACATTACAATAGAGATCAAGGATATCCATTTGGGTTTTATGAGACAACATATTATTAACATATTTTTGAACAATATATTCTATGTGATTTTTTAATAGAAAATTGTTGTTGACTATTTCATAATTGATGAACCACCAAATTGTTGTTAGTTATTTCATAATTGACTATACTATCAATTTTTTTTTATTAACTTGGTTGTACATTTATTTTTTAATTGTCCCATGAAAGAATCCTCATACCTACCTATTTGTTTCCATATATTGAAGAATAAAGTTTAATTAATGAGTTACTATTTTATTTAAGGAATTTTCATATTATAATGAAGAAATAATTATTGGTTTGACAATCGTACACATGAGGGATTTGTATTTACCTAAGGGATTGAGTCATAATTTATTGTGCTAGTGGATGAAAGAAGTTAGAATTGATATTGTATTGGTTTTTTGGGTTTCCATTTTCTTAAAATTGGAATGGTAGTTTTTAGTCACAATAAATAAAGGAAATTCATGGGTATTTGTGGTGGCTAAATCTTATGCCTCATTCTATTTTGTGAACTAACTTATATCTGATAACCAAATCATTCAATTTATCATTCAGTCTTTGATTTCACTTCATTGTAGCTTCAAACAAATTGTTAAGCTATAGCCTAGGAAAACTATACACCAACAAGGGATAGTTTATTTCAGTGACAACCATATAGAGTATTTTTGAAGATCAAATTGCTATTAATTTATATTTTCTAAAATTTTGAGTAGCCATTTTTGGAAACAACTATAGTGTATTAGTCTAAGGATTCCTATAAGTTTTGAATTGTTTTAATCACTTCAGTTTGATATATATTTCTCTGTTTAGTACAGATTGCAACATTGTTTCATCCTACAAACTTTGAAAATTATCGACATTATATTTCCCAATATATCAACATCTAATCTCATTGCTTTAGTATATAATTCAAAGGTATTGTAGGTCCACCTAGATTTTGTATTAGATACTTTGTATTACCACAAGACAAAGCTACAACTATCTAATCTTGATGGTGTATTTTTGTTGGCAACTCAAGGGTAGACAACTAAGAGGGGGGGGGGGTGAATCAGTTGTCACAGAATTTCAAATTTATTCAACTTATTAACCTTATTCTCAGATCTAATCAATAATCATGAAAGCATAAATGAACAAATCGGAATCACACATAACACCAAGATTTTTTATGTGGAAAACCTGTTAGGGGAAAAATCATGGTGGAGGTCAATCCACAAGATTTATACCTTGTTAAAAGTATAAAGAAATATGAATGGGGAATGCACATGCATTTAGGCACATTGCCTAGAGCTCACTGCTCAAATACAAAAGGAAGACACAGTGTCTTATAGAAATATTCTGATTACATCCATTAGATTTGAACTGAGAAAAATAGCATCTACTAATGCCTGATTACAGTTCTAGTTAAGCACATGAACACTTCACTCTTCTTCACTCTTTGCTATTCCTTCGAATGATTTAGAACATTATTCATGCATGCATGCCATCAAATGGTATAAGCAATTGCTTATATATATCTACAACAAGAAATTGCATTGCTACAAGTCAACTTCAACAAAATAATAAAAAGAATATAAACAGTCGGCCCAAAACAATAAAGATTATTCATGCGAATCAACCAAGGTCAGCCATAACATAGTGAAGACCCAAAATAACATCCTCAAACATGAACCACTTCAATTAATTACTCCTCAAAGATCCACAACATGCTACAAACACCTTGTTGGCCAAGAACATGAAAAATATGAACACACAAGAGAAAATCTCGAATCACGAGCACAACGATTAATGTGGATGTGTAACGCAGATAGAGCACAATCTAGAAACATCCACAAACATCATGAATCACCAAATAAGCATCCACAACAACTAAACTTATTGAAATCACATAATCTTCATTCAGGAACACAAACTGAAGTAACAAAAAAATTGTCAGAATACAAATCTTCATACAGATCTCTAAAACTCGACGTGGATAAACTAGATATACTCAAAAAGAAACCCTTTAGTCGACAACCTCTAAACAACAATGTACTGAACTCACTAACAGACTGAACTTCACTTCACCATTGGCAACTTGCAACCCTTTTTATTACAATTTTCTCAATATCCTTGACATATACAGTGTCTAATACATTAATGCTAATAGTGTTGACATCAATGACAACCACAACATCCAACAATCTCCCCCTTTGGCATTGATGGAAAAACATGATGTGAAAAACACCATCAACGCAACAACACTTACTCCTCCTTAGGTTCTGACTTTTCTATCCTCAGCTCATCCACATAACTCTTCTCCTCACAAGGTTCTTCTCACCCATGAAGTTTTTCACATTTGCTCTTCTCCCACTTTGACATCAATGACATAGATCTCTTCTATACAAGCTCTGAACCACATATCTGAACATTTGAACATTTGACTACTCCCCCTAAGTAGCAGCCACCTCAACATCAATCCAGATCAAAATATGATCATGAAATACACGGATTGATGCAAGTCAATGCATCTTAGTTCTGATTAGGAGGGGTAATCACCCATAACTTCCCTCTGAGATACTCAAAAGTATCCTTAGGAAAAATCTTGGTAAAAATGTCTACAATTTTCTCCTTAGTAGGCACATACTCCAATCTGACTTCCTTTTCACTCATTTTCTCTCTCAAAAAGTGAAACTTGATAGATATATGCTTGGTCTTTGAATGCAACACTAGATTTTTAGAAATGTTAATAGCACTTGAGTTATCACATAATATAACAATAGGTTCATCATACACAACTCTAATATTCTTCAACATCTGCTTCATCCACAATACTTGAGTACAATTATTAGCAACAACAACGTATTTTTCCTCTCCAGTAGATAAGGAAATAACATTCTACTTTTTACTTAACTATGAAATCAACTTCTTGCCCAAGAAAAATGCTCCACCACTAGTACTTTTCCTGTCATTTACATCTCCTTGCCCAATCAGCTTCAGTAAAGGCACTCAAAGTAATATCATCATCTTTAGGATACCACAGGCCAAAATCAATTGTCCCCTTCGAGTATCTGAAAATTCTCTTCACAGCTGTCACATGAGACTCTTTAGGATGAACTTGAAATCTTGCAACAATACATACAACTCGCCATTTAGAAAAGTTGACTTGATATCCATTTGATAAACCTTGTAGTCTTTGTAAGCAGCATAAGCAAGAAACAATATCACAACTTCAATTCTAGCAACAGGGGCAAAGGTTTCTTCAAAATCAATACCTTCCATCTGTGAATATCCCTCACATACTAGTCTTGATTTGTTTCTAACCACTTCACCTTGCTCATTTAGTTTATTTCTAAAGACCCATTTAGTTCCAATTACATTTTTATCCTTAGGTCTGGGAACAAGAATCCATGTATCATTCTTTTCAATATGTTGTAGTTCCTCTTTCATTGCTTCAACCCAATGTTCATCTTTGCATTCTTCATTCACATTGTTCGGATTAGTTTTTGAAATTAAATAGTATTCTTCTGTAATATTTCTCCTAGTCTGAACATCTTTGTTCTTATCACCTATGATCTGATCTTCTAAATGATTCAATCTTACATACCTCAGAGTCTTAGGATGTTCTTGAATTCCATGCTCTTCTGATCTCTCTTCTGCACTTTCACCAGTTACGCCTTCCTCTTGATCTCCTTGATTCAACAGAATGATTTGAACTTTATTTGAAGTTTGAACTTGCTTTCCTTCATTTGTATTGTGATTCTGATAATCAAAATCATATTCACAAGTTCTAGATAGTGTAGGTAAGTCTTCATCAACCTTGGCATTTGCACTTTTAACCATTTTCCTCAATCTCTTATTGTAGCACCAGTAGGCCTTGCTTTTAGTAGAATAACCCAAAAAGATATTTTCATCACTCCTAGCGTCAAAATTTCCTATATCTTCATCTCTTTTGATATAAAATTTGCTTCCAAAGATATTGAAATATTTAACAGTAGGATTTTGACCAGTCCATAGCTCAAAAGGGATCTTACCAGTATCACCTTTGATTTGTACCTAGTTAAGTGTGTATACAGTTGTACTCATAGCTTCTCTCCAATAGATATGAGGAACATTTCCTTCCAACATCATAGTTTTAGCAACATCTTGAACTTTTATGTTCTTCCTTTCCATAACTCCATTTTGCTGAGGGGTCTGTGGTGCAGATAACTGTCTCTTTATTCCATGTTCTTCACAAAAAGAATCAAACTCACCGGAAGTGAATTCACCACCTCTATATGATCTCAGACATTTAATCTTTAGACCTATCTATGTCTCAACCATAGCCTTAAAGATCTTGAACTTCTCTAGAGCTTCAGATTTCTCCTTTAAGAAGGTAACCCACATCATTCTTGAATAATCATCAATAAGCAACATGAAGTACCTGTATCCTTGTAAACTTTTGACTCTAGCAGGACCACACAAATCAGTATGCACAAGATCCAACAATCCATTTGAATTTTGGTGTTTTCTCCAAAATGAAATTCTAGATTTCTTTCCTAATTGACATTCCTTGCATATGGCATTAGTAGGTTTCATGAACTTAGGAAGATCTCTCATAGCCTTAGTAGAACTTATCTTGACAATATTATCAAAGTTAACATGACACATTCTCCTATGCCACAACCAACTTTCATCAACTTGAGCAATCAAGCAAGCAACACTCAGGTGAAAAATATTACCTTTTGTTTTTGTACCTGATGCAATCACATTTCCAGAATTCCCAAATATTTTTCACTTTTCATCCTTGAACTGGAGATTTTATCCCTTATCAACAATCTTTCCAACACTTAAAATTATGCTTCAAACCTTCTACATATAGGACATCATCAGTATTATGCTTACCATCAAGAGAAATACATCCTCTGCCACGAATCACACCAGCTTTATCATCATCAAATCTCACAACACCACCATCATACTTTTCCAAGCTCACAAACTTACTTTTATCTCCTGTCATTAGATGAGAAAAACCACTGTCAATTACCCATTCATCTTTCTCTTCAACTCGAGTAGCTAGGGATTTCTCCACATCTGTACAATTAGCAGATTCAGTAGACACAAGATTATTTTCCTTGATAGCAATAAATATAAATTCATCCTCACTTCCATTTCATTTATCAGATTCATCATCTATCACACCTTCATCAACAACATAATAACACGTCTTTTAAAATTTAGGCTTGTTATGTCTTGGCTTAGAAACTCTTTCAGAACACCTTGATGCAAAATGACCTATCTTATTGCAAGAGAAACATTTAATAGGCAACTTCCCTTTATACTTACCTTGTCCTCTAGCTTCTCTTTTCACAATCAGTGCTTCCAGCTCTTCTAGCTCTCTTTCTTCTTCTTCCATTTGTTTCATTTCATCCTCATACTTGAATGTCTATCTTGATGAACTTTCACCCAGATCATATCTTTGTTTATCTCTTCCAGAAGTAGTGGCTTTGAATGTATATTCTACCTTAGGAAGGGCATCACCAAATTCACTCAACTCAAAAGAAGTAAGCTTACCAATCAACATATCTCTGGTAACATTTGTTACAGTCTGGAGCTCTTCAATATCACTAGCTTTGACTTTGTAGGAAGTAGGAAAGGATCTAAGAATTTTAGGAACAATATCTGATTCCTCCAACTGTCCACCAAACACACAAGTTCATTCACTCTTTGCATGAAATTAGTAATGTTCTCATCATCACCCATTCTCAATTTTTCATATTTCCCTTTCAAACTTTGTAGCTTAGCAATCTTCACATTAGCATCACCTTCATACAAAGTTTCCAAAATTTTCCAGATCTCATAAGCAGTCTTCAAATCCATCACATTTGTCATCTTAGTATCAGTCAAAGCACTCAACATGCCTCCTTAGCCCTGATATTATACTCAACATCCTTGATCTCAGCAGTAGTAGTAGGACCATTCTGAGGAATAATATACATATTTCTTATAATACTCCAGTAAGCTTCACCAATGCATCTCAAATGGCACTCCATTCGAGTCCTCCACAAGGAATAATTTGTTCCATCAAATCTAGGACTATCCTTCTTATAAGTCACCATCTTGGATCACCTCAAGCTATTAAACTTCTTCCAAGGAACTTGCTCTGATACCAATTGTTGGAAACTCAAGGGCAGACAAATGAGAGGGGGGTGAATCAGTTGTCACAAAATTTCAAATTTATTCAACTTATTAACCTTATTCTCATATATGATCAATAATCATGAAAGTATAAATGAACAACAAATTAGAATCACACATAACACCAATATTTTTTATGTGGAAACCTTGTTAGGGGAAAAACCATAGTGGAGGTCAGTCCATAAGATTTATACCCTGTTAAAAGTATAAAGAAATATGAATGGGGAATGAACATGCATTCAGGCACACTACTTAGAGCTCACTGCTCAAATATAAAAGGAAGACACACTGTCTTACAAAAAGATTTTGATTACATCCATCAGATTTGAACTGAGAAAAATAGCATCTGTTAATGCCTAATTACAGTTCTGGTTAAGCACATGAACATTTCTTCACTCTTATTCACTCTCTACTCTACCTTCGAATGATTTAGAAAATTATTCATGCATGCATGCCATCAAATGGTATAAGCAATCACTTATATATATCCGCAATAAGAAATTACATTGCTAAAATTCGGCTTCAACAAAATAATAAAAAGAATATAAATAGTCGGCCCAAAACAATAAAGATTATTCATGTGAATCAACCAAGGTCGGCCATAACATAGTGAAGACCTAAAATAACATCCTCAAACATGAACCACTTCAATTAATTACTCCTCGAAGATCCACAACACGCTACAAACACCTTGTCAGCCAAGAACATGAAAACCATGAACACGCAAGAGAAAATCTCATATTGTGAGCACAATGATCAATGCAAATGTGCAACACAGATAGAGCATGATCTAGAAACATCCACAAACATCATGAACTACCAGAGAAATATCTGCAACAACTGAACTTACTAAAATCACATAATCTTCATTCAGGAACACAAACTGAAGTAACAGAAAAATTGTCAAAATAAAAATCTTCATAACTTGATCAAATCTTCACATGGATCTCTGAAACTCGACGTGGATAAACTAGATATACTCAACAAGAAACTCTTTAGTCCACAACCTCTGAACAACAACACACTGAACTCATCGATAGACTGAACTTCACTTCACCACTGACAACTTGCAACCCTTTTTATTACAATTTTCTCAATATCCTCAACATATACAGCTTCTAATGTATTAATGCTAATAGTGTTGACATCAATGACAACTACATATCAACAACACAACCACAACATCCAAAAATTTTGTCAATGTCTAGGGTTTTCAACTTAGTATATATATGATGTTCCCAAAAGAGATTATCTTCATTGATTGAATTTCATCAAGCCCTAAGTTGAAAATGATGTTGCAAGTTAATTAGTATTGGAGTAATTTATTTGCAAGTTTATAGTGAAGAAAAATTTACATGGAAGTCTTTTCCTAATGATGGTAGAAGCTACTAGATGGCGAGAAAATTCATGGTCAAGATTTAGTATTGGTAGTCCTAAAATCCTATTTTTTTTGAAAAGTTGCTTAAAGTTGGTAGTATCAATATAAACTATCGACATAGAGATGGTGAATGGGCTCTGCTAGGGTTTCTTGCATCTTTGGTCATTCTTGGCCCCTCTTGTGTCATACCATGCCTTAGGCGTAGGATTTTCTCATTTACTGTGTGTACGACCGCATTTACTATGATTTTCTTGGTTTTATTATTTCTTCAACCAGCTCTAACCCAATAGTTATTGATGGTGTTGGTGGTTTGACAGCTTTTCTCAATGGCTCCTCCTTCGAACAAGCAACCCCAGAAATTTATTCTAAAAGTGTTCCATGAGGTAAGTCTTTTGATTCCTTGGTTGATGTGGTGTTACCCATGCCAGATTTTGATTCTGTATGTCAATGGTTAGAGCAACATACTCCTGTTGGTTATTTTGTTGGGAGGAATCCCCCTAAAATTGTGCTTAAAGAGTGGGTTCAAAAGGCCTAGGTCCCTCATGGTGTCTTCCTTCATATGGTCCAAAGTTTGACTAAAGGATTTTTTCTTTTTCACTTTGTGGAGGTCAATCATGTTTAGGAAATCCTGAACCATGGTCCTTGGTATGTTCGGTCCTCTTTGTTGGTTTTCCAGTCATGGACTTAGGACTTTGTTGTCTCAGATGACACCAAGTTGCGGGTTCCAACCTGGATTGAGTTTCCTGGTTTTTCATTACTCTGTGTGCATTTTTTGCAACATATTGCCTCCTCTCTAGGGAGGATTATTTGTGTCGAACCAAATAGGTTCTTTCAAGCTTTCCCTCAAAAGTGATTCTTTGTTGAATTGGACCTTTCATAGGATTTGAAAGAGTCCATTGATATTCAAATTGGTTCTTTTCAGCATACCCAGAAGGTCACTTATTTTAATCTATTGAATACTTGTTATAAGTGTCATTTCGCTGACCACAAGATTAAGGATTTCCCTCTGGAAATTCCCCGTACTCCATTTCCGCCATGGGATGTTGATAAACCCTGTCAGGTGGAAGGTGTTGCAACCAAACTAGAGGAAAAGTGGACAACGATTACCAACCAGAAGAATAATTCTAATGGCTTTGGGACAGTTTCCAAAACCCCTGAGTCGATAAAATAAGTTTCAAACCCTTCTATGAAGGGGAAGGAATCCCAGATGGGCTCTAATAGAAATTCAATGTGGCCAAGGCCTAAGGCTATGCCCCAACCTGCCTTAGTTATGATAACACATCTAACTAAGTCTCCTTCTATGTCAGGAGTTCATAGGAGGTCTTGAAGTCCTTCTCGATCGAGCTAGAAGAAGGAGAATATGTTTAGGAGAAACAGATACATTCATCTCTAACTATTCAAATTGGTTCAAACCACCAAAATTTTTATAGAATCGCCACTCTAGATGAGGAGCTAAACTCCAATGAAATGGAGGAGTTTCATTCATGAATTTCCTCTCATGGAATGTTCGGGGTCTAACAAACCTCTCTAGGAAGTATTTTGTTAGGGATACTCTTCAGAAATATGCTGATATTGATGTTCTATGTCTTCAAGAAGTGAAAGTTGCTAGTTTTTTGCTTTCTTCGGCTTGTCATTCCATTTGTCCAGCCAGTAAAATGTATTGTATTGAACATGAGGTTGGAAGTGGCAGAGCGATCACCCTTCTATCCCCATAGTGGCACACTTGTGTGTTTGATCATGGATATGACCCCACACATCGGCTCGTATGGATTCTTCTTAACATTGATAATCATTCCTTTGGGATTATTAATGTTTATGCCTTGAATGATGCTATTGAAAGATCTCTTCTCTAGCATTGGATTGTTGATTCACTGCTAGTTTCTACTTGGTTGCTTTGTGGGGATTTCAATATGGTTGAGGTGGCATACGACAAGGATGGTACTTTTCCATTTCGATGGACATCTGGTGAAAGAGAGGCATGGTACTATACGTGCAATAAATTAGGTCTCTTCGACCCTAATATTGGTCGCTGCCACTCTCATTCTCTCTAGCACACTTGGTGCAATTATCAAGTTGAGTGTGATAGGATATTTAAATGCCTTGATCGTGCTATGACCTCAACTTAATCTTTTTTTCTCTTTTTCCAGCCCTTCACCAATTCTGGTAAGGCCGTTAGTGGATGTGACATTTTTCAAACCATTTTCCCATTACATTCTACATTGAATAGGAATTAAGGAAACCCCATGCCAGCACGAACCAGTTCTTTTTGAACACTTCCTTGCTAAGTCATCAGATCACATTGGCCCACATCAACACTATTTGGAATCTAAAGTGTAGACCACCTCACAATACAGGCTCGATTGCTTGGTGGAATGATGTCGTCACTCGCACCACAAGGTTTCTCCGCATTTATGGGTACCATTTGGCCATCTTTTGTAGATGCTCCTATGGAGCGACAACATCTGACCTCCATGCTACCTTCAAGGCCTTGATAGCTAACCCCTTTTCCCCTTCTCTACAAGTCAGGGTTGTGGAGTTAAGGAATAACAAAAAAGTTGTTGATAATTATGTTGCTAGAGGAGTGCAAATCAAGGCCAGACTTCACTGGCTTAAAATTGGAGATCATGCCTTGAAATAATATTTTTGGCTCTTCGAGTCAGGCACTCATCTCCTAGTATCAAGCAGATCAAAGAAGGAAGCACTATGCTTTCTAAACTACTTGACATTCTCTAGTCATTTGTTAGGCACTATGAGTAGGTGTTCATAGCTCAAGAGTACACTCCGAAGTGAAATCAAGCACTTCAATATTTTCTTGTTGTTGTGCCAAATAGGCTCTCCTCAACCCAAAAATCCTTTTGTGAGCAATTTCTCACAATTGAAGATCTTAAAGAATTTGTCAACACTATGGCTAATGATAATGCCTTGATGGATTTCTGTGTGAATTTTACAAGGCCCTTTGGGATTGTGTTTGAAAAGATCTGCATAAGGTTTACCTTGAAGTTTTTCATTCTAAAACTTTAGGAAATCTTATCAATAAAGGCAATATTAAATTCATACCTAAATTTCGTGATCCTAAGGATATCTACAACTAGCAGCCCATCACACTCCCCAATGTCTTATAAAATCATTGTCAAAGCCCTTGCCTTGAAAATCTTCCATCTTCTGCCTCAAATTGTGCACCCAAAGAAAACTAGATTTATTAAATCCAAGTTCATATTAGACAACATTATTGTTGTCTAGGAAGGCATGGAATGAGTGAGATGCTCAAATCAAAAAGCAATCTTTCTAAAGATTGATTTCGCTAAATCTTATGATCACATTGAATGGTCTTTTATACTTGTTATGCTCTTTGTGTTGGGTTTTGGTCCTCAATTCATACAGACTGTGCAAATGTTATTTTCCAACGCCTCCACCTGCATCACCATTAATGGCCACTAGTCCCCTTCCTTTGGCTTGTTCTTCTTCATTCACCCAAGTTTCCCGCTTGCGCCCTCACTTTATGTGCTTGCTACTAAGGGGTTTGGGTATTTGCTAGCTCATGATGTCTCCTAGAGGTGGGTTTGTGGCATCTCTTTACCTAATTTTCCAGCCTAGCTAGTCAATGGCTACTTCACCAATGATTCCTTCCAAACTTTTCTAGAAGAGGAAAATAATGTCAAAGTTGCTCTTGATTGTGATCTTGAGACCTTTTGTTTGGCCTTGGGTTCTGCCATTCAATGACACAACTTTATGTTACAGACAGTTTGTTCTTCCCAGTCCCCAATGGATTTAGCATTATGGATGAAAGTGGATTTCTCCTGGAAAAATATTTTAATTTTTGGGCATTCCTTTCGCCTTTCAGGCTTCTTTCATTGATTGCTAGCAAGCAGTGCTTTCTCAAATTGAGCAGAAACTTGCTTTCTAGATCACCAAGCCGCTCTCTCTAGCTAGAAAATTCCAAATTTTCTCAAAGGTGTTAGCAGTGACTCATGTGTATTATTCATCATGTTGGGACCCTTCCAAGGCCTCATATGCTAAGTTAGAGAAGCTGCTTCATGATTTTCTTTGGGCCTCTTCTAAGACTCATCGAGGGTTTCACCGCATTGCCTAGGAGTTTTGCTACCTTCCTAGAGACTTTGGTGGGCTTGGCCTTCTCTCCACCAAGCGGCAAGGGATTGATCTTTGTGTCAAATGGATTATCAGAGCTCTTACCAAAGATGAGGCCTTGAAAATCCTCCTCAGGCATTGCATTCAATCTAGCTTTCCAGTGCACAGACTGTCATGGAACAAAATTGGCTTTCAGATTCTTCTGGTTATGAGGGAGCCAATCGCAATTGTGGGAACTTTCATGGCCAATAGCATTTGGCAAGCCTAGGAAGCTTTCAAACCCTAGCTCTATTGGTTTGGGTCTAGATTTCATGATGGGCTCTCACTCAATCAACAGAATGTTTGGTGGTCTCCTCTTTTTGCTAGTGCTAGATGGTTGTTGGCCAAGCTTCCATGGCTTAAGGCTCTCAGGTTCCATAAGAAGGGTATTCAAACCCTTCAAGATTTATTTCATAGACCCACAATGCACATTTAGGTTGGAATGGAATTGGATTTCAAACCCTTCTGGTTATGAGGGAGCCAGTCCAAATTGTGGGAACTTTCGTGTCCAAGAGCATTTGTTGGGCCTGGGAGGCTGTCAAACCCTAGCTTTGTTGGTTTGGGTCTAGATTTCATGATGGGCTCTTGCTCAATCAGCAGAATATTTGGTGGTCTCCTCTTTTTGCTAGTGCTAAATGGTTGTTGGCCAAGCTTCCTTGGCTTAAGGCTCTCAGGTTCCATAAGAAGGGTATTCAAACCCTTCAATATTTATTTCATAGACCCACAATGTGCATTCTACCTTGGGAAGTTTTATGTGCTCATTATGGTTTTCAAAACCATGACCATGAAACCTACGATGGTCTGGTGAATGCCATTCCAAATGACATGCTTCATAAGGTGGGTATTCATGCCACCAAGCCCTAGTGGAAGGACTAGAAGTGGTTCCCAAACACCCCTTTCAAAAACTACAAGCCTAGGTTTGGTTATCAATGGATTTTGCCTTATTTTCCTATGATTGACAGTATGAAAAGAGATGGAACCTCCAATATTTAGTGTCTATTTGGCATAAAATATTTTCTACTATTTGTTGTGCAAGTGTTGAGCCAAAGCTCACCCACTTTGCTTGGTGTATTATTTTCCAAGGCTTACTAGTGGGGTCTTGGTTTGTTCACTTGGGGGTCCTGGACCCTTGCTACCCTTTTTGTGGGAAAGTTGAGTCATTTAAGCACCTTTTTTGGTTTTGTACCAGAGCTCAAAAACTGTGGAATTGGATTCATGACTTATTTCAGTTGTTCAGGCCAAATCCCTTTTCCTTGTGTATGGTTTTCTTGGGTGACTCTCTCAGGCTCCCCGCTAAGTATACGCAGATTTGGAACACTTTCACGGTGGAAATCCTCTTTAGCATTTGAAAAGATAGAAATTCCTACATATTTTCTCACAGCCAGATTGATAAATTTGTTTCATTATATTCTAAAGCGATTATTTTCTCTAATGTTCTTTTACAGATTCAAGTCCAAGCTAACAAGGTTATGCTTGATTTTTCTCACATGCAGGAGCTCTTGGACCATTGGGGAAATGCCCCTTATATCGTGGCATGCGTGCCTCCCTCACCCATTTCTTCTTAGGGTTGATCGCCTTCACAAGGTCGGTGGCGAAGTGGCTATGCCAGGGATTCTCACCCGCACTCTCAGGCTACTCCTCGTCGTGGCTCTCACCCTCTTCAGCAGTCACCTTCTCCTCCTCCATGGGTTGACCTAGGGTGACCTTCTGGAGGGGCGGTGGGGGGTGGCGGTGGTGCTTCTTGGTGGCCTTTTGGTGATGCTCCTGGTGGCGGTTCTGGTTGGCCTAATACTACTAAATGGTTCCCACGATTGGACTTGGCTATCTCACCTTGCCGAGATGTTAAAGATAAAGATAAAGATGATGACGGTTGGGCTCCCCCTGACGTCACTCTAGACCCCGCTGATGTATGGGGGGGAAACACAAATGACAGGGACCCTCCACCCTCTGTTGGCACTGAAATGGTTGCCTAATGGCCTTTTATTTTACTATGTTTGTAATGTTTCTTGCTTTCAAGGCTTGGCCCATGTGACTTTGAATTTCTAGGCTCAGCCCATATGAATCTCAGGATGTGCCTTCCTACCAACCATATTTTTTTTGTGAATATGTATTTCTATCTTATATATATATATATAATGCCTATTCATCAAAAAAAAAAAAAAAACTATCTAGTTAAAATTAAGCTTTGCCTAATGGTGAAGAACTTGTACTCTTGAAAGAGAGGTCACAAGTTCAAATCCTGCAGGGGGTAAGGTATGTACACCTCATATTGTGGAGCACGAGTTGGGTGCCTCCCTCAGATTTGGGAGTATGAGGAGTCCCATATATACTGTAAGCTGTCTGTAGACCCAAAAACAGATTGCCTGGTATTCGTGGACTATAAAAATAATATTATTATTATTATTAATCAAGTATATTGAGATAATGCATATATGTGGCTAATCTAAGAATGACAAAAGATCTTTTATTTTGTCCACAAAAAATTTGGTTCATAAATGCATCCAACTAATTGAAGACTTTTGGCTTCTTTTTGTAAAAAATGAGTATATCTTGGGACTATATCCATTCTCAAGGTTTGAAATTGTGTTTAGATTTTAATTTGATTAAAATTAAAATTTATTGTCCTAAAAAAGCCAAATCTAATAGGAGTAGACCTTTGCATATTTGTTTATAGAATATCTTGGCTGAGCCAATCTACAACAATATTGTTTTTCTTGCAATATATTTAATTGTACAATTAAATTGATTACCCAACAAATATATTTTCCTCTATCCTTTTCTTTCAAGGTTAATAATTGGTATAATTTTTTCATATTAAGAAATGTTTAAGATGCATTAATCTCAAAGAAAAAAATTTCAAACCTTTCTTTACTCCATAAATTTCTTTATTAGAGGAGCTTCATTATCATATGTCATCTTCAAAGACTCCACTAGTATATTTTGCACTATTTTTCATCTCTTAAGAAACAAAAAAAAACTCCACCCTAGAGATAATCAAAATTATTTGTATATAAAATATAATCTTTTCTAGTTGGAACATGCAAATAAGAAGATTACTTATCGTTCTTTTGATATTATATATTGTTTCAATATGCTCAATAATCCATGCAAATTTGTTCTTTAAAAGTTGTTGTAGAATGTCTCAATCATAACTAGACCCTAGATAAAAATTATTAACATAATCTAATATACCAATAAAAAATTGACGCATTTATTTTTGTAAAATGGATATTCAAAGCTAAGACTTTATCTTTGGTGTGTGGTTAAACTTCAAGGATTTCGTTATTAACTACCATACCTAAAAGATTACAACTATTCTTACACTACTATATCTTATTTACTGATGATACAATGTCAATTTTTTTGTCAAATCTTAAAATATTTTTATATGATTATAATGATCATCTAGAGTTTATTAAATGTAAGAGTATCGTCTATACGGATACATAACAATTCAAATGTTTTTTTTTTTAATTTTGTCTATGTATTCCTAAAAATAAGTTGGAGCATTCATTAATCCAAATAGCATAATAGTCCATTCATAATTCCCGAAGGAGAAACTAAAAGTAGTTTTATATCAGTCTTCCTCCTTTCCCTATATTGATGAAAACCAAAATTACAATCAAATCATGAGAATTATATAGAATTTGCAACATTTTGTAACAAATATGTTTTATTTATTATAGGATTGGAAAAAATATCAATGACATGTAATGGATTTTAATTGATCACCATTCTTTTCGTTCCTCTTTTATGCTCAAAATATTTGTTAACCATTAATATATAACAACAATATGGAGATTTTGAAGATACAATATACTTTCATTTTTCTAATTCTTTGATTGCCTCTTCCATGTCATGATAGTCAATTGTAGAACTTAAATTTTTTCACCCATCTTCATTTGCTTACCTTCTTGGATTTTCATCTCCATTGTAGGCATGCTTTTGTACTAGAAATTTTGAGGTCTTCTGAACAATTTTTTTTTATCATTTTCTTCATTTTAAGGAACTTTGAGAAATTATTATATTGTATAGTCATGATAGAAGGAATTTTTCTTGATGTATATATTAGTCTATGAGATTTTACTTTTTCTCTATTAAGTGCAAATAATACATGCTTATTGGTACTTCCATACGAAGCATATGTTTCAATGAAATTGCTTCCTATCAAAATATCTATTAGCATCTTAATTCAAAAAAACCACATTTAAACCTTTTTCCTTCTATCAATATTTTCTTGATGCTAACCATAGGTAAATATTTTTCCTTTGGAAATTTATACATATATTTCTTATGCTCCTTTATTTGTTTGCAATTTCTTAATATATGAAATTTGCAAAATGAGAGTGACACACCTTTATTGATTTGAGCATATCATAAAACCTATCACTTATTTTTACTAAAATAAATTGATCATACCTTTTGTTTATTAAAACTACAATGTATTTTGGTTTTGGCTATGGTTTGGGAGTAGGTAGACTTTATATTACTAACTATAGTTTTTTGGATCATGAGCTTGGAACACTTACAGTTGAGATAAAAAGTCTTCATTTTCTTCTTCTTCAATCTAAACAATATTAGCCTTTTCTTTTCTTGATAATTCTAGAACATCGTCAAAGTTTTCCTCAAATTAATTGAAAAAAAGTTTTGGTACTACAATTTTCACCAAACATTCACAAAAACTTTCTTCATCAATTTCTTCTATAGATTTCTCAATAGATTTTTGTAAAAAAATTCCTTCTTTCTAGCAAACCTATTCTTAAGTTTTTTTTTTTGTATTTTATATTCTTAGTTCAAAAGAAGGGGATGGTATTGGGTTACATAAATAAAATTGATGGAATTGCATTTCTTTTATAAAAGAGAATTGGTGTCTTCATCTTCCTCTAAATGAATTCCTTATGAAAGGATTTCCTCTACCCCTCCTATCTTGTCATGTTCTATTCATCATTGCACTAGGTAATTTATCCTTTAAATCATCTGCTACACTTTCACATTCATATAGGTCATCTTCTTCTATTTATTAAAGTTCTTCAAGAACAAGCTCAAATATACCATCCTACATATATATGTCTTCATATTCTTCAATAACATCCCATGATGCTACTGTAGTAGTGAAATAAACAACCGTAATGGCTCTATTTTTATAAGAACAATAAAGAGTAATATGATCTAGTTTATTACAAATATAACAGTTAATAATTTTAGATTGGGGCTTTAGGGTTTTGTGATTGCATACATAGGTATTATTTAGGGCATATGAATGGTACTTATTGAATGAACAACCTCAAAAAGAGATCTTATGTGGCTTTTTATTGTGTTAAAATTTTCTTTATTTGTGACCTTCAAGGGTGAAAGGATTGCATCCATAGGTTTATGTTTCATGAAAATATGGAGCAAGATTCTTGGCTTGTTATTTGATTTTTTTTGGAATACCTAAACTCATTAATAAATTAAAAAATATTTCTTTGAGAAAATTAAATGAGGTTTGGTATAGGAAGTACTTGCATTTCAAGGCTTAGGATATGAATATAATGCATTACTTTATCATATACTAGCAAAGTGGGCTAGATAGTTCCTATTTTTATAATCTTGGCTTAGCTCATTTTCTGTTGGCTTAGATGGATGAAAGGCATATTAGAAATGGTTTATAGTTCCATTTGAGAACTTATAATTTTATTTTAAAGGATGTCATCTTCCTCCTCTATACAAAGAAACATCATTTTATTTATAAAATAAAAGGGTAACATCATTTTATTTATAAAATAAAAGGGAATTACCCCTTAGTAGTGGCATACTTATTTCAATATAAAGGGAAATTTTTCTTTTTCAAAGTCATGAAATTTCCCTTTCCGATTTGGTTTAGGTCCTTGGTTAATAGGACCTTCTTCTACTTTTACAAAAATCTAGGATTTTCTCATAAATGTAGGACTAGATCTATATTTAGGTCTTCTAAAAGAAGATCTATATTTAGGTCTTCTGAAGGAATATCTAACGCTCTAAAAAATGGGAGAAGATAGACCAGTGTAGTTATAATACACAATTCTAGGAAGTGCATGGATATTGGACAGTTCTCTTGTGTATTGGTTTGGATCTACATGTTATTTTAGGGGAAACATTTATAATCCAATCAAGCTTCCATTCATGTGGAATCTCAATAGTATTAACATAGTCTTTATGCATTTGTATATCCCCATTTAATCTTTTAGCATAAGGTAAAGTTTCTAGAATTTTGGGGTGATTTGTGTTGGTCATGCTATAATAACCTACATTTGGACACTAGCATATTTAAATGCACCAATCATTTCTTACCCATTGAAAAATAATCCTCAATAATCTAGAGACCCATGCTTAACCTCATTACAACCTTTGTCTCTTGTACACAAACTAAGGTTAGAATAGTATGCAAAACAAACTAATTTTTTACCTAAACTAGATAGAGTAGATATTTGACATGCATATTTATATTGTGTTTGTTTTCTATCACAAATTTCTAAATAAGAGAAAGGTTTTATGTTTTTAGGTACACAAGATCCTATATACTCAAGGATTACTCCAAAATGAACATAATTTACATCCTTTTGGATTATTATTAAATCTATTTCAAACTTAGGAAAGACATGCAATAGCTTGGTCCAAAATATTTTACCAGGATTGTATTCTACATTTAATTCTATCAACTTAGCCTTAGGTTTGACAAAATGTTTAAAGGTGGATTTATAAACAATACTTTTCAAAAAATATGGTCATGGGTAATATTTCCTATACATATATTCAACTTTTATTGAAGTAGATTTACAAGTATAAATTAAAACTATAAGTGATTCAGCTATAGTTTCAATATCAAGAACCTCTTCACCAATGATTTTATTCTTCATGGGATAGATTGTGGGAACCTCATAGTAACCTTACAAAGATGCTTGATTACTAGTCTCGACTCCATCTTGAGAGAAAGAGACATTTTGGAATTCTTCCATTTTATTGTGACTTGTAAATGAAACTTGAATGAATGTCTTAAGAGGATTAAGAGATTTAAATCAAATAACAAAGTGGCTTAAATAAATAGTTGGATAAATAGTCAACTTGATTTCAAATGAGACTCCCTGTAGAAGAAAATATTCTCAATAATTTAATAGGTAGAATTTATCAAAAAATGGTTTTAGAGGTCATGCAACTAAGTAGAGGTAGGAAAAAAAAATGGATCCTAGAGGCCAAATAGCTTCAAATTCTTAATATTATATAAAACTAACATTATGATTATTTCCTACTTGCAAATTTCTTGAGAATTTGTTTATTCTTCAAATCACATTAGGCATAGAAGAAGATCATATGATTAATCAAGGAGATGATTAGACACTCTAAGGCTCAAGGTGTCAAATGACTCCAAAATCACTCATTTAAAAATATAAACTAACCTAAGGACTCAATAACATCGAAACTTACCTATACAACTAGTTAAACTAGTATATGTATAAATGTGGATTATCAGATGAAATGGTTCATTGTTTCTTCTTTTTCTTTTACAAAAGTTACGTTATTGTAGGTCTAGAAGACTTCATTACATTTATCTCCATGACCTATCATAATTGTACATAATGTGAGATAGATAATGTTGATATTTTTTCTACTTCTACTACCTCTCCCATAGTCTATGATGGTAAAATATATCTTCCCATTTCTCTCCCTCCTGTATTTCCACGTTCAAAATCTTCGAACATCCCAAAGGATGTGGAGCGATCCTCTTCTCCAACCACCTATGAGGATCTTATCCTTACAATTGATGACACTTCTTCACCACATTGCTCTCAAACTTCCATTGAAAAAATTTCTTTCAATGCCTTAGATGACTCTTCTTCAAGTGATCATGAGGCTCACACTTCTATTGATCCTTTCTCTTGGCAAGATTGACTCTTTTCTTTTTTTTCCTCTCCTCTCTATTTAGAGGATGAACTCCCACTTGTGGAAAATTTTTATCATGTCAGCGTCATCATCACTTATTTAATGTTGCATTGGTTGAAAATCCTCCTTTGATAGATATTCAGTATCAATCATATGATCTCTATCTATTATTTATTCTTTTATATTAGAGTCATATCTTCTAGATTTTGACCCATGTTGTTATATCTCTCCACCTTATTTTCCTACTACCACTTTTATATCATTTCTCTTCAAACAACCTCCCCATTTATGTCTTGTGAGCTACCTTATGTTTCTCCTTTTACAAAAGCATGGCTATTCTCTCTTTTGCCTCCTCATATTCTCACACACCCCTCTCCTCTTGGTATTGTATCTCTTTCATTTGAAAAATATAATTGTAATGGTGATATAAATTACACCATTTGAAACACTTCTCCCCCATATCCTTGAATCATACATATGACAACTATGCCTTTGAAAAATTATTTCCTATCACATTGGGAGATATTTCCTTAGACTAGTTCTACACCTTACCTATTGGTTCCTTGCATTCATTTGATGTGGCCCATGCCTTTATCTCTCACTTTCAATATAACATGGAGCCCATAATCTCTCTTGCACACTTGGAATGATGCAAACACAATGTTAATTAGAGTGCTTAGGGCTTCACTTCTCATTTATTTTCCTTGCTTGTTTGATGGGATTGGCATCCCTCTAATGGACTTATACCTTATTTTCGTAAAAACTTACTACCACATATATAATAGGCTATAATTTTTGAGCATTTTTGTTTTTATTTACTTATTTTTTGATTCCAATGAGGTTGACAACATCTCCCTAGATCATCTCAACCTCAAAAATTATTAACCCTCTTTTACACCTCCACCCATGGACCCTCCTTGTGACTCTTCTCCACACACTCAATCTTCTTCCTATCCATCCAAACTTGAACCTAGATCTTGTACACCTCAACTATCCAATTCAAACATCCTCTTCAATATGATACCTCATTCCTTCTTTTATGTTCATGCCAAAGAATGTTTGACCACTCTACCAATTATAGTTGTATTCTAAAATCTAAAATTCAATATCTCTTTGATAAGGGTGCAATCACTCTTTTTGGTGTTACACATCTCTCATTTTCTCTTAATGAAACTACTATATCAATTTTTCAATGAGGCCAAGTAACTTGCTACTTCTGAGGCCTCTCTTTTAACCTCTACATCATCTATTTCTATTGTAGTTGATACACTTCTCCCTTCTCGTGATGATAATTTATTTTAGTTTTTTTTTGGACATTCCTCCTATAACTTCTAGATTCACTCGTGATCTATCTCTACCTCTATAGATACATTTTCATCATTCTCCTAATGAAGTGGACTTGGCTAAGTCATCCAATCACTTCACCTTCATCATTGGTTGATTCTATGTAACAACCCCTACCATTTATATATCTCTACCTCTAGAAATATATATTCATCATTCTCCTCATGAAGTGGACTTGGCTAAGTCATCCAATTACTTCACCTTCATCATTGGTTGAATCTATGTAACAACCCTTACCATTTTTTTCCAAACCTTTCAATTCACAAGTATTTTATAAGAAAGAGTGAATTAAAAGTTCTAAACTTAAGCTTCTCAATTGCTACAATTCTTCTTTCAAATATTAAAGATTCTTACAAAGAAAATTTTCAATCAATATAAAATATAGGATCATTTAAATAACACTTGATAGGAAATATATATTGAAGCTCATATTATAAATTAACCACTACAATTACTATTTAGTTGTTCATACACATTGAGTCAAACACTTCATATGTAGATTGAAATCAAATAAGTGAATACCCAGATGGATGAGATGCCTAGCAACTGGTAGATAATGAATTAATTGTGTTGTTAATATTCTTGCAGAATAATGTTCATCAACAAGTAGAATAAACTTAGCTTTTGTAGACCATGTTCCACCCTAAACCAATTATTGTTGAATAAATTTTAACAACTGCAAATCTCTCTTCAAACCACCCTTACATTTAGCCTTTATCCTATCGTAGAGATGTTGAAAAATACAATGAGAGGGTGCTTCATTGTCACTATTGAATAGATAAACTTGAACGGTTCCTCTTTTAGATCATAATGTTGCAGTTGGATTGCAAAGAATGATTGAGGTGGTTGTCACAACATGAAATACTATAAATCTGGTCCCAGAAGTTGAGACCAACCCCTAGAACATTATTTGACTTTGGGACAATCAAACATTATTGTTTTGGATTACAAAATGTTGTCTTTAGGTATCATTTCCCCTCTAAAATTCCTCATGTACACCTTTTGACATATGTTGCGGAAAATATTCACAAACCCTTTTAGCTAGGTTGCACATCACAAAAAACTCCTATCATGGCTCATTAAATCTTCACAATAGTGGTGGAATGTCACAAATATGTCATGTCGCATTTCAAACTCTGCAATAATGGTGGTGAATGTGATAATATTGAAATACGGGCAACAATAGGTTTTATAGCCCCCGAATCATTATCACTACATGTTTCCTGTGAGAATTTTCAGGAATACTAGCTGAATTGCAAATTACACAATTGCACAAATTGAAAAGAAAAATAAACTCTAAATAATTGCATTGATTATTTTCTTGATAATTGCTTAAGAATGAGTACAATATATAAAGCATGAGAAGATCTAGAATGGAAATTTCCAACTAGAAAATAGGAATGCAACTCCATGCAAGATTGCACAACTAAGCAATCATTATCCTAAAAATCTAACTAGAAAACTAACCCCATCATAATAACCCAAGGAAAAAATAACCCACGGTCATAATTACCCATGGACAGAATAATCCATGGTCAAAATAACCCATGGACAGAATATCCCCGTAAGAATATGCCATTTCTCTATATTCTTATGGGGATATTTTGTCCATGGGTTATTCTGACCATGGGTTATTTTGGCTTGGGTTATTATGACCTTGGGTTATTTTGTCCTTGGGTTATTGTGACCAGGTTATTTTTTCCAAGGTTATTTTGGTCGGGTTATTATGTATTACAATCTTATGATATCCATCACAAATCCAATCAATCTCTATCCACACAAAGGATGACAAGTGAAGCCATACAACCCCCTGCATAATGAGATAATATGTTGCAAAGAAGCACTGGAAGCACACTTGTGGAGTAACACTGGAATCCTTAATCCAACAAGTAAGGAAAGATACTCTGATATGTCTAGGGAACCATTGGCTATGGGATTCATTATGCAACAAGTTGTACTTTAGATCTCATTAGCTACATTGATTCTGATTGGGTTGGCAATAACATTGATCGTAAGTCCACTTTAGGATATGTTCTTAGTTTAGGATTAGGCCCTATTTGTTGGTCAAGCAAGAAGCAATCTGCCATTGCTTTATCATCAGTAGAGGCTAAATATAGAGGTGCATTCAATGTTACCATTCAAGCCATTTGGTTGCAGAACTTCCTAACTGAGCTCAATATCCTCTTTCATCGTTCAACTGTCATTTGGTATGACAATCAAAGTACACTAAAGTTTTATAGACATCCCATATAGTGGTAGCAGACCAAACACATCGATATCCACATGTGCTCCATCCGTGAATTGATACTGAAGGAATATTTTAGGTAGAATATTCTACAGTAACATTTCTACCTCTGTTTTGCTTCTTACAACTAGTATTAAGGTCAAATATTAATATTAATATTTTTTTATAGATAACTCACAATCTCCTCCTCATGCAATGTTGTTCTCCCATAAATTTTGTTTGATAGCTAAATATGACCTTCCATAAGCACAATCAGTGTATAAATCAACCCATAGACATACCTAAACATAATCTTTTGATTCGAAGTTATGAATCGGTGAGGTCACAAATGGGGATCTCATCCATAATATAAAAATGGGGATCTCATCCACAATATAAACAATCAACAGTAACATCCCAATAGGGTTTGAACCTTGGTGGTAAGAACAACACCACCATCTTTAAACCATCATACTATGTCAATAAAAATGAGCTCTAATGATATTAACCAATAGATGAATATATAGATGTCTACAAATTTTTGATTAATTTGTAAATTGCAAACCTGGTAAAACCTAGAAAGATATTTCTCTACTTCAACACAAACAAAATTCGAATTGAATCTATTTTGCACAACCTGTAATCTTGAATGAACCAGGTTGTATTGTATTGAAAAGAGTTTTAACTTCCAAAACCAATCTTACCTTAGAATTTATTCTAAGGAATTTGAGATGAATGAAGTTCAGTCTTATATAGAAAATAGTGTTTGATAAAAAAAATTGAATTCCTTGTTTCCTTCTCCAACCCTCCTTTTATAATTTTTTTTGGGAAATATTTAATTTATTTTATTTTCCTTTTAATTTCTTATAAACCCTAAAAGTGGCCCCTTTTAATAAAAATCACTTTAGTTGCCACTTTGAACTTTAAATAAAATATCATCCTAAAAATCATTTAATTTAAAAATAAAATATTAGTTGCACTTATTAATAAAATAAAGTTATTTCAAGCAACTAAATATTAAATTATTAGGGGCGAGGGGCCTAGCTCAATTGGCAAAAGAATCTTGTTGCAGGCAAGAGGTCACAAGGTCTAGTCTCCCCCCAAACCCATGGTACTGGAGGGCATGTTGCACCAACGCCACCGGTCACATGAAAAAAGTTACTAGGCGCACTGCAGTTTATAGGGGGACAGATACCCAACCAATTCCTGCAGTCTAAAAATAAATAAAAAATATTAAATTATTAAATTAATTTGAATTATTCAAAAGGGAACATGACATTCTACTATCACTTTGTTGTGGTAGTACCTATTAGAGTTGATGTATCTACTCCCACAGCTCCATAAAACACCTACAATGATAAACCTATCACACTATGAAGAAATAAGCAAGATATGATTGCCTTGCAACTTAGGTCTGATGAAAAACACCAATTTGCATTATGCGAACAACTCCCATGAATATGCTGCCATAGAGAATTGCTAATAATTACAATGAATCAATCCTTATGAAAAGGATGAAAGCTAACCCTAGATTAGGGTTAGATTAGAACATGACAAGTGTCCTCATAGGAATGAATGAGACAACATGTTCTAATATTAGAGGCTCCAATTATACAAAAAGCAACTAATTAATTAAAGAAAATAATGAAATAAAAGCACTCCTAAGTTTAGCTTAAGTGTAATAAAGCATAAAGTGACCCAATTAATTAATTAGGTGATGAATTTATTACTCTAACATCCCCCTTAAGATGAACTAGGGAGAAACTAAAGTATGATAAAGAAATACTTGAATGGATGCATGAATGGGTCCCGCCCTAATGGTCGATGAGGTACCCATGTACATAAATAAAACTCTCATAACTGGAGAAAGGGATAAAACTACATGGGAATAAAACTCCCCTCCAAAAGAGAGAAAAGAAAAGAATTTAATGCACTAATAGAAGAAGGATAGAAGGTGGATTATATGATACCCCCCAAAGACAACTTATATCACATAAGTACATATACAATGGTCTCCATAGGAGAGATAGAAAGAGACTTGAAGGTCCACGCACAATAAAGAAACTCCTATCGCAATGGTGGATGCCTGATGTAGAATCCAAAAAGAGATCCTAAAGTGACAAATAACATTCTTCCCCTTGCGAAGAAATGGATCCAAAGGAAAATGTCAAAGAAACCTCGTGAAGAGTGATGAACCAATATGTCTCAAGATGTGTGCCATGATAGGATGCTGAAGAATCTCTGTCTGAACTGAAACAAATGATGCCAAATCCAAACTAATGTGAAGACTTCTTAAATACAACCTCTAAATGCACTAATAATGGTGGGCGTACAGTGATAATATGACTATCAAGATAGAGGAGATGTATGTCCTCAATATAATCCTCAAGATCTGCAGTGTGAGACTCAACAAACAATGATCTATCTGCAAGATAAGAATCCCATGATGTAGCAAAAAATGAATGACCAAGATGGTCATGATGTTGAACTGAATCCATAGGGGCCAATGTGGTGATACTGACGTCATCAAGAACAATGGATTATGCATGTGTAATCTTAGTTTGAAGAGTAGGAACTAGAAGACAAGCCTCTGGTCCATCAGAACGTGCAAGACCTGCTAGATACTCTAGGTCCTCTAATGTAGCATCATCAATGGGTATACAATCTATAGTAGACATGTGTAAGAGACAATCTAAAGCAGAATCCTCTAGGTATGGAGATACTTTAGGGTCTCCATGGATCTCCCAAAGATGAGTCCAAAGTGTGTGGGGACATTCAATGTCCGATACAGCACGCATAGTGTCAAAATCAACACTAGAACATATAAGTCCTACTAAATGATCTCTAATGATATCCCAAGCTATTTTTCTTCCTGGTGTGTTTGGTCCAGGTATGAGGTCATATAAATGAGGCAAAATATTAAGCCACCTACAATGTGTAAGTATGCCCTTTGCCCATGACTCATAATTATCCCGTTCCAAGATTACAACAGAAGGGTGAGTAGAAAAACACATGATTACTCTTCAAATGAAAAAATTGATAAAACTAACTTTACTGCATGAAAATCATGTGAAATAGAGCCAAATGACACAAACAGAGCATTCCCAAGTGCCAAAACGTCCAAGTAATTAAGCAAAGTGTGTAAAAAAAAAAATCTGAATAAAATGTACATGGGGAAAAATCTAAGAAAATAAGTTTGATCCCTGTGTAGAGCACTAAACCATATTTCCAACACTTATTTGTTTTCGAAAAACGAAGACCGTATGCAAAAGATATGCCCCCGGAAGTGCAAAAATGATTATCTAACTTTGACTGGTGAAAACTGCAACATAAAAGAAACACCAAAAAAAAACCTACACACTAGATTGGGCTCAGAACCAACTTTCCAATGATATTTCATTTTCAAAAATCTGAGTTCAGACGCAAAAGTTATGGCCAAAATACCAAAACTACTCCAAAAGGGTTTGGAGGAAAACCTGGTGGTTAGACTAGCTACTAGCATTAACCGTTAGCATTAACTACTAGCGGTTTACTGATGGCAACACCCATTAACTCTATTTTTTTAAAAAAAATTCTTGGATTGTGTGTCATACCAGGCCGTACGACCCAAAAATGAAAAAAAAATTCCTCACAAAGTCACTGTCTTATTTCGATGATTTGACAGTTGATTTTGGGTTTTTTAGGCACTCTAAATGCGATGGTGAGGTCCCCTTGGGCTCAAAATGCTCCAAAATTGTAGGTACGCTCTGGATCTAGAAACCCTCATAAGCTTTAAATCCTCGCAAATCTGACAAACAGAGGCCTTTTTTGACAAAACAAAAGGCAAACCTGACTGTTCTGACAACTCTGTATTTAATGGAATGCTCAAAATTTGACCATGAATCAAAGATATTAATACATGAGTTGATCTATTCAAAAAAAGTGGAAAAGGCGGCTACAAATCTGGTGCTCTGATACCATGTTAGAGTTGATGTATCTACTCCCATAGCTCCATAAATCACCTGCAATGATAAACCTATCACACTATGAAGAAATAAGCAAGATACGATTGCCCTGCAACTTAGATCTGATGAAAACACCAATTTTCATTATGTGAACAACTGTCGTGAATATGTTGTTGTAGAGAATTGCTAATAATTACAATGAATCAATCCTTATGAAAAGGATGAAAGCTAACCCTAGATTAGGGTTAGATTATAACATGACAAGTGTCCTCATAGGAATGAATGAGACAACATGTTCTAATATTAGAGGCTCTAATTATGCAAAAAGAAACTAATTAATTAAAGAAAATAATGAAATAAAAGCACTCTTAATTTTAGCTTTAAGTGTAATAAAGCATAAAGTGACCCAATTAATTAATGATTAATTAATTAATTAGGTGATGACTTTATTACTCTAACAATACCTATTATGTGGCACATGTAGTTTTCTTTCTTCTTTTTTTATTCATGGTGGTATAATTTTAAGTACAACCATGTTCCCTTCTCTTATGTAAAAACACAATTTTCTTCATCATTGTTGTCCTCACTTATATTTTAGAGGGCATGGAAAACTTGTTCTATGGGTATGCATCCTTCCTAAGGATCCCCTCTCTTCTTTCTTCCCCTTCAAATTATCTTAAATTATTCATATCATATCATGCATGCAAATATTTTAAGGGGGCATACATTCTAATTGTTAGTGCTCCATTTGATTGTGTTCATTTTTCTTGAATCCTTGCCCCTTTGTCCTTAGGCCTCATTTTACCCCATATATAACTGATCTAAGAAATATTTGTATGGGTATCTATTTCCCAAATTTTCCTAAGTGTTTTCCCTCTTCACCCCCTCATGTTCTTATCAATATGTTGGAAGTTGTAGGAAATGCTAAAGAATTATAAGTGTAGATCTTTTGTGTTCATTTTTTTAAGGAATGTGTTTATGTCAAATTTTTAGAGTTTCCCTTCCGAACATTCATTTCCTCCAAACCTTCACTTCCCCATACCTTTATCAGTGTTTTAGTCTTTCCCTTTTTGACATGCTTTTCATTTGAACCTTGACTCATTGATCCTTTATACCAAGTTGTCTTTTGGAGTTGAAGTTTCAGCAATCCCCTTTCTTTTCTTTAGATTCCTCAATCCTTGATAATTTATGACATTTTTTTCTATATTCTTTAATGGAGTTGGAAATACATGAATACCTCTAAAGTGGCATGAGTTATGATGTATCATTGAAGTCCAATCCCTAACACTTTTCACCATGTTATCTCATTGGAATTATGAGTTTTGACCTATTTTTATTTGTGTTTATTGACATATGAATTTGTTAGTACCCCCAATCCTCAACTAACCAACAACTTCCTTCATGTGTCTTTCAAAGTCAAAGATGTGGGAACACCCTTTTTTTATTTATTTGAGTGTTAAGTATGTCATTGTCTTGACCTCTGATCCCTAACAATGGTATGGGTTATAAGGTATATTTGACTTCCAAACTCCAAAACTCTCACACTTTTTATTGTTTTTTCCCACCTACCTCCTTGCACAACCCAAAGCATCATTAATGACTTGATAAGTCTTGCAACTACCCATTAAGATTCCCCCTCCTAGAGATGAATATTTATTCCAAGGGAATAAATTCAAAGGCATTTTTAGTGATAGAAGATGGAGATTCACATGCAATCATTAATGTAATGGTTGATGTTTTATGAATTGATGGTCCTCATGCCATCACGAGGTTTCCATTTCAACATATTTTATGGGCTCTTCCTTGCTTTGTACACCAAAACCTAGTGACACTATTAATATGTAAGATAATTGTGATCAAAAGGAAAAATACTTTTGATCAATGCACATCTTGAAGAGGCATTTTTAGCATGAAGACATTGAAGTAGATGATGTCAAGGGTGTGGGTGACCTTTTCATTGGTGAGAAAATGTATTACTCTTACCAAGGTCACACAAATGAGGTGGAGAGATACATATTGCCATATTTTCATTATTTAATGTGTGGAAAAATAAGTTGTAGAGAAAGAGAAAGAGAAATATTTACAAACCATCAGAGTTTGTCCCTAGCAATAGAGTAAGGGAATTTTGTATTGTAATAATTTGGGTTTCATCCCAAATTTGTAATGAAACATTGTAACCCCGAAGAACAAATTTAATGTGTAAATCCAAAATTATTTCAATGTATCCATGTGTAATGTGTGTGTTTTTTGGGTATTATTTCTAATTGTTTGGCCAACCAACTAATTGTAAAATCCTTGCAAATATTTTTGAGTTATCTTTTTAGAGTAATATAAGAAGTGTATGGGATTGCTCATGGATTACTAAGATTATTTTAATGTCCTATTATTTCATTAGTTTTCCTATCTATATGCATAAATCTTAGCTTCTATATAGAATTTGAAGGTGTAGTTTTCAACAATATCATGATTAGGGTGTTATAGGTGGATTCTAGTAATTATATTATTTTTGTTTAAAAAATTTAGACTATTTTCCCAACTACATATAGGCACCCATTTTCCTTTTTCTCAACCTCCCTATTAAGGGTGGTTTTAACACTTTCAACTAGCTAAGCAATTGGGTTATTTCTTCTCTTGAAAGGTGTGGAAATTACTCCAAGGTTACTTTATAGCCAGTTCTTGACCATGTGGGACAGCAAAGCAATCGTTGTCAACATATTTCACAAGGGATCTAGATTGTTAGATTTACTAGAAATTATCTCAAAAACATGCAATAGTAAAAGATAACAAATTTAATATGCTAAAAGAAAATTGCATGTTCATATCTACAATAGATTTATATCAATTCAATGCCCTTTTCAATGATTCCAACTTCATTTTCAAGAAAATTCAAAAGATAAAAAAGGAGTAAGAAAGAAGAAATAAATTCGAATTTAAGCGGACAATGATAAAACCTATTTCATTAATCAACTTTGGATGTTTAAATGAAATATCCCAAACCATTACCAAAGGAAAATAGTCATTCACACATTTTCTATTAAAAATGATGCAATCTTTGAAGGAAATGTAACTGTATACACCTGAAAACAGTCATCGCATTCAAATAATTAAATACAACCTATTTGATTAATACCTCAACTACATATAAATAAGGTCTTACTTTATTTATATTGTCCACTTTCCTTTTAATTCTCCTAATTCACATTCTTCTAAATTAAATAAACAAAAAACCCTAAATGTGTTTATTTAATTAATCTTCCCTAATCCTGATTAAGAATTAGAGCACATTTCTACAACTTTTTTATGTGCCACCTCGTAAAGGTCACATGAAAATAAATAATCCTAATTATTAATTAGAATTATTCTCACACACTTCCACCAATAAGAAAAAGCACATGGCTTTATTCCCCCACACTTCCAACAAATTTGGAGGACATGGGTCTTTGTTTCACACACTTGGAATCTCATAGATTTGGCATGCTTCCAATTGGTCAAGGGATTCTCTTCACACACATGGCATGTTGTCCTTGGTCAAGTGGACAACATCCCGATTCCTTTCATCTCCATTGTCTATCTTGTCTCCTTTGAATCTGAACCGTTGATAGGTGCCACCTCACAAAATGCTTGAGAAACCCTATAAATACACCCTCTTGCCTTAGCATTTATCATCCACCTTTTGAGTAATGTTATAATGCTATTTTGAAATACAAATTGGAATAGTGTTATAATGTCATTTTCCATCCACACTTTGAGTATTGTTACCATGCAGGTTTTTCGTAGGAGCTTGGGGTTTTCATGGAGTCTTATACTTAGCTTTCTTATCATGTGTTACTTTGCATTCTCATCTTAGATTAATTAATTGCTTCATAGTTACATTTTATCATCTCCATTGCATCATAGTTACATTTTAGGTTAGTTTTCTTTTTTGTTGCATTTAAGCATATGCATAATCATGGACAGTTCACTATAGTTGCATATCATCTCACTCATCTCCACTTCTTCATCTATCATCAACATCATCCTTTGTTTATCATTGCATCCATTATCCTTTCCATCATTTTGTTTCATTTAGGAGCATACCACTAATCATTCCAGCACACATTTGTATACCACTAATCCTTCCACCACACATTTGCACATAGAAATCATCTTAGCTTGCATATTAAGCATCAAATCTCATTTTCTAGGTAGTCATTTTAACAACATTTGTGCCTATAAAAATCTGAGGGCCAAACTGTTTAATAAATCCCTAGAAATAGAGAACAATGATATGTATTTGAAAGGTTTGATTGTATTACGAATAGATTAGTTTTACTTGCTTCAAACTTTGAATGTAAACTGTCTCATTAAGGTTTGTGTTGACATTAGAATAAATCACTCTACACATTCGACATATGCACAGAATGGCGCCCACCGTGGGGCCTTTTCCTCACTTATTACTAACTTTTTTCATGATTTCATGATTGTAGGTTCAAGGTTTATGGCTTGGGAACATTTTGCACCGGTTTGGAGGCAATTTTGAGCTGTTTTGAGGCATTTCTGGGCTATTTTTAGAGTTTTGGCGCCTCTTGCAAGAAGTGTAGAGACCATTTTCAACTATTTTGAGACCATTCTGGCTTGTTCTGAGAGTTTTGGCACCTCTTGTACCTATTTTGGCGCCTCTTGCAAGTTGTCCTGAGACTGTTTTCACCTGTTCTGGGACTATTCTAGGCCACTTTTAGAGTTTGGGTGCCTCTTGCACCTATTTTGGTGTCTCTTGCTTGAGTTTTGGCACCTCTTACAAGTTGTTCTGAGACCATTTTTCCTATTCCAGGACCATTTTGGGTTGTTTCTGGAGTTTTGGTGCCTCTTTCCTTTGTTTTGGCGCCTCTTGCACCAAAATGGAACCCACCTTTGCATATCTTATGAAATTCTACCCCATTTCAAAAAAAAATCTCCCAAAAAGACCTTTGTATGACCAAGATACGACCATTTTTAAGAAACTTTCAAAAAATCAAGTATATCTCTATTTTGGTGCCTCTTGTCTCTATTTTGGCACCTATTTCCTCTTTTTTGGTTCCTCTTGCACCAAAATGGAACCCACCATTGCATAGCTTATGAAATTCTACCCCATTTCAAAAAAAAATCTTTGAAAAAGGCCTTTGTATGACCAAGATACGACCATTTTAAGATTGACTATAAAAGTGTTTTGGCATGCAACTCTGAAGTGACGCCTTTGGTGTCCCAAGTGGTGCCTTTTGTCTCTATTTTGGTTCCTTTGGTGTCCCAAGTGGTGCCTCTTGCAAGGCTTGATTTTCATGTTTTGACATGCTTACATTGTTTTTGCGCTTCTTGTTTTGTTTTGGCACCTCTTGTAGTTTTTCACCAAGTTAGAAAACTCACATTTTGTGTTTGTGCTTTGCAGGCTTTCCCAAAAATGCTTGTCAAAGACATTCTTATCAAACTACTAACATATTTCAGGGGTTGGAAGTGGTGTATTTGGTTTCCTTTTGGTTAAGCTAGGAACATAGCTTAATTAAAAGGTTAATGAACATCATGTTTTCTTTTGGTTAAGTTAGGAACATAGCTTAATTAAAGGTTAATGAACACCATGTCTTTTGTATGTGATGAATGGTAGGCATATGCTCTCCCCTTAATTGGGTGGTCCAAAAAGCTAGACCCATTCTTGTTTATGTGCGAGTGTAAGTGGAGTGTATGGCATGAGTTCTCTCTTTATTCATGCGAAATAAAGATCACGAACTACGGGTATACTTGCTTGCTTTTGTTTATCCTAGAGGGCCTGCCTTGTGGGAAAAAGTAATCACCCAAGGGAACGACCCAACCGGTAACACACTAAAGCCAAGCTACTTCCAACCGGGATATAAATGTTGATACTTGAGGAAAGTTCAAGTATCATGAGGATAATTCTGATGAGATGGATCAAAAGGGACTCTCGTCGTATGGATTATCCCCCATGAAAAGAATGCCCGCACTAAAATCCTTGTTGTAGATTTGACAAAATCCTTTATCTATTCTTTGGTGCAGCAAAGGTCGTTGCCAAGGCATCCACATTCTCATACTTTTTAGTAGAGGTGATCGGTTCACCATGGGAGTTTCATGGGAACTGGAAGCTTGGTTGGCCTGAGAAGAGAGTGCATTGTAAGGGGGAGCCCGTGCAACCAAACTTCTGAATTCATCCACTAAAGATAGTGCGGTTGGGGTAAAACCCACGTGGAATCTAAAAGAATACAGTCTTACACAGCCCAAGGAGTGTATATTTTGCTTGATGTGTCTTTATCCAAGTGTTTTCAAAACAAAACCTCAAACAAAATATCATCGAAAACATCACATTTTGAAAGTGAAAACCTTGATTCAGAGCGACATTCTTTGAGGCAATCAAGTCCACAATTGAGAAATCCAAGAAAACATGCCTTTGGGGGGGTAATTCAATTGTTTTTAAGTCATTTTGGGCAGTTTTTAGAGTTTTGGTGCCTCTTGTCTCTATTTTGGTGCCTCTTGTAGACCCTTAAATAGTAACTTAGGTTTATCCATCTTCAAAAAATCAGTCCTTTTAGTAGTATTCAACCTTTCCTTAGTCGAAACAGAGTCAAAACATGCAGTCTACATGATGATTTCCTGGAAGATTAAGGTTAGAAAACCCAAGATCAAACCTCTTAGTCCAAAACAACATAAAAAATTCTTGTCTATGCTCTACGAATTTAGAGAAAGGTTAACCTTCAACTTTTACAAGAGAGCTTGCAAAAAAAATCTAGAGTTATACATGATGTACTGTTGTCAAAATCCGAGACTTTTCCAACGTTTTGAGTACCTTAATTACACATCTTGAATCAAAACTCCAAATCCAAGATCATTCCTTAGTTTCCTTAGAATTCTAAACGTGTCGAAACTGACCTCTACAAGTTTGATTGTCCAAACTAAAATTAGATCTAAACATTCTAAAGTTCCTAAATCATCACTATCTATCACATCTTTGAATGCAAAACCTAGTTTTATCTTTGATATTTGTCATCCTTCTATCAACAAAATGATGTCACGCAATCAAATCAAGCTTAGTCTTATCAATAGAATTTTTCATTCTATTTGACTTAGTTGTAATCCTTGGCACTATTTCAAACTTAGATCAAAGCTTAGTCTGAACCCTAACACTTGTATGTTCGTACAAATGAGGTCACAAAAGAGGAGACTTTAAGGACAAGGAACTTGGAACACCCAACCTTGAAAAGGAAAACATTGGAAACCCAAGTAGTGAAACTCTCGATATTGAAACAACAAACCTTGAAACAGAAAACATTGAAACTCCAAGTAGTGAAGATCTCAATATCGAAACTCCCAACATTGAAACTCAAAACAGTGAAATCCAAACCATCATGGCTGAAATAGATGAGGATCAATTGAATGATTTAGCTCATCAAATGAAAAATCTTCAACAACAAATCTGGGATATGCAAGGGGAAACAACCACAGAAGGATATTTGCTACCACACATCTATTCTTATTCATCTAACAGAAATATGGACATGACACCTTCTCCACCAACAACTACATCATCCAAGTTCAATGTCTTTGAATTTTTGCAAAAGTTCAATAAGCCCAAATCTCAGTCCTCAAACACAAGTGATATTGAACAATCTTATCACGCCATGCATCTATCTTCATCTCCCATAAGCCAAAATAAATCTCAGGATTCTTTCACCCAAGTTAATGATTCCATACAACCACCTTCTTCTATCATATCTTCTACATCCTATGATTCATGTCAATCTCTCATTCTAAACCATGCTATCATAGACCCCACTGCACCTTAACATCAAAGCATTCTTTCCAATTCATCCAATGATACCAAAATTCCACAAGTTCTTCCAATCTTTGACTAAGACCAAATCTCTCAAGAATTCTATGATGATCCCCTCCTCTCACTTTTCATCCATGATGACTCCTTTTCATCTCAAGAGAAAAGTGTCTTTCCAAGTCCTTCCACCCCATCTAATGAATCTATATCATCTCATGATTCCATTGCATCCCAGGAGCATGATAATTCTTCCATCCTATCTAATGATGTCCTATCACCCGATGATCAAGATATGCTTTCTCATCAAGATTAAGATATGCTTCCATATGAGGATATCCCTTCATTCCATGAGGATGTTCATCCTTCTCAAGATCAATATATGCCTTCTAGACCACTTCATGATGATTCCATACCTAATAAAGAGCAAGCTACTCCATTTCCTACATCTCCTGATTCTTTTCCAAGTCAAGATCAAAACACCCCATCATCCCCATGTCAAGAGCCTATCACACCTATTCAAGCTATCCATGAACCCCACACCTACAAATTGGGATCCTCCACCTTCATCCGCTCTGGTTTACTTCCAACACCTATCCTTTCATCCATTTCATATCCTCCTCAAAATGGACTCGCATCTTGTTTCACAAACAACACATTTCCCATTGGTAAATGAATGTGTCAAAGTATCAAGTACAAAGGAAAAGGATTAGGCCTTCATGAACAAGGTATCCTAGAACCCCTTTTTGCTCATGAAAACCCATATTACCATGGCTTTGGTTATACACCTAAGTTTCCTAGTCCATCAAACCTACCATCTATCTTAGGTCCTCATCCTAATCCACCAAACCTTCCATCTATCCTAGGTCCTCATCCTAGTTCATCAAACCTTCCCTCTATCCTAGGTCCATATCCTATTCCTCAAGAACAACAAAGGAACACATCCTTGATGCCCTTTCAAAATTCTACCACCAACAACTCATCCATGATACCTCCATACCATTCATCTCCAGCCATCTCTCCTATTGCTCTTGGAAGCAATTTGGGTGCCAAATTTCAAAAGCGTCCATACCAAAATTTGCATGTATCAAAGGGTCAACATGTCTCCTCGAACAAGCATGCAAAAATTATAAAAGAAAATTTGATCCAAAATCAAAGGAAAAATCAAAAAGGCCACAAAGGCCCATCAAAGCAAAAAGAAAAATTTCCAAGACCACAAAGGTCCATAAATCAAATGGAAAAATCTCAAAGGCCACAAAGGCCCATAAATCAAATCTCAAAGTAAAAAATCATGTGGATTCCAAAAAGTCTCATAGAAGCAATGAAATCTAAATTGGCACCAAAATTTGCTAATCCAAAAGCTTCCTCCAATCTTCCATATAAAATTCTATCACCTTCTAAATCCATTTTTCCTCCATCACTTCATCACCCTTCAAGGTGTGTGCCAATGTTGATCTTGCCATCCTTTCCATCTATCCATCAACAAACCTTTCAACCTCCTATCCATTATCCCATCATGCCCTAAATCTACCAACATTTAGGGGTCCAATTTCCCATTTCCATGGTTTATTAGAGCATGTATTCAAGAGATATTTGGTTGTGAAACTTGATGCTTAAGTCCTTCCATCTCCCTATCATCCATATCCTATCTTCCATATTCCTCTTGCACTCTACACTTAGGGACAAGTTTCATCCATCTTATCATTCATGGTCATTATCCCTTTTATGCTCATTCCTTACTTTTCCACCTTTGATCTTGACAAAGTTAAGGATCTTCTTGAACATCATATATCTTATCCTATATGCGTTATCCATATCTTCCGTACCATATCCTTCGCCTTATCCATATCCCATCATTCTTTCTAAACACATCCTATCTTCCCATCCTTGGTCTTGATGAGGAATAGGGGAAAATTAATTGGTCCTTGTGTCTATATCCTATCTAGTTGATCTTGATCATCCCATTCATTATCATTATCCTTAATTTCTTCCATTCCATATCTCCTAGCTTATCAAAATCCATGTCATCATGTCCCTTTGCAACCTTGAATCTTATCATACAAATCATATTTGAGCCTAGTTGTAAAACATTATCCAATCCTCATATCTTTTGTCAATCAATCATCAACAATCATTAATCTTATCATACTTAGAGGAAATCAGTGATCCTAAGTACTTATCATCACCATGCCTTATGGAATCAATCATTCCTGGCATCTTAATCAATCAACCATTATCATCTTTTGACAAAAGATATGTTGCGTGTGTGACATGTTTTGTAGTGAATCTTTCATTTTGATCTATCATTTATCCATGGTTGCATTATCTCTATTGTGGGGCATCTTGTTCCTTCAATCAATCATATCATATCATTCATCCATCCAACTTGGGATACGTAACTTGCTTTGCATCATTTATCCATCATGCTTTCATCTCTACATTTGTCATGCTTCCATGTTCACATCATAGCTTGATCCAGTGTTTGTATCATGGTGTTCCCTGGAACTACTTGGCCCATTCTAAAAATCAGTTTGTCTTATCGTATCACATTGGGGGCATTTCTTGCATTGGATTGGATTCTTGTACATTCTCAAGGTCAGAAAATCAAAAATCCCAAAAACATTCAAAACATATCAAAATCCCAAAAACATTCAAAACAAATCGAAAATCCTAAAAACATTCAAAACATATCAAAAACCCAAAAACATTCAAAACATATTGAAAATCCCAAAAACATTCAAAACATGTCAAAATCCCAAAACAGGTCAAAAAGTAAAAAAGTCAAACACATAGTGTATATGTCTAAAAATGGTCATGATTAAGCTTGTTAATTAATTAAATATGATTTATTTAATTAATTCCTCTAAGGTCATCTACATATAAATAAATTTAATTATTTATTTATATTGTTCATCTTCTAAATTCTTCTACTTTAAATTAAATAACTAATTTTATTTAATTATTAACATTTCTACCATCCACTTGATTAAATTAAATAATTTTTTATAATTTATTTGTATTTAATTATCATTTGGTTCCAAAGTTCAAATATTTTTAAATATTTGAATAATAGAATATTCTCCATCCCATATCCGAATTTAAAATATTAAATTATTTTATTTAATATTTTCCTCTAATTTCATTTCTAAATCATAATTAAATATAATTTATTTAATTATGAGAATTTCCATTTTCATCTCCACTTTTAAATTAAATAAATTTGATTTATTTAATTTTCTAAATTCGTGCTAACTCACCCTTCCAAATTCAGCTTACCCTTCGAAACTCAATGACGAAATTTAAAGAAAAGGGAAACCTTCCATCTTTCTCTTCCACTTTCAAAAATCTCCCGCCATCCATTCGAACAAGCTTAATCCGGACCGTCGATCGATTCAGCCAATCAAATCCATTCGAAAACTCTATAAATTCTGATGTAAATCCAAGCTTTTGGTTACATTATGCATACTCGTTCACATTTGCACACTTCGTATACTCATAGCCATATTTTCAACCAGCATTTGCATTCATGTCAGTTTTGATATCACAGTAATATCTTTCATTTTAGCATAGCTTTTGCATCTAGTTTAGTTTTGCATTTAGAATCTCGTTCTTTAGCTGTCATTTTGTTGAGCCTGATCTGTTGATCTGAGAGCTACCTGGAGAACAACGAAACGCTGAAGATAGAGGAGGATAAGATGGTTTTGAGAAGCTGCGATTACGGTTTGCATTGTTTTGTTTCTTTTCAGCTTTTCGATTTAATGTCTTATTAACATGTGTTTGATTTCCATTTAATTAATCCAATATTTCATACACACATAAAATGGCGCCCATCATGGGGCTCGAACCCATGACCTTAACATTTTTTGTAAGTTTGTTTTGACAGTTTTGGCTTTTTGGTATCGGTTTTTCAGAAAATTCTAACGTTTAGGCGCATTCAAAAATTTCTAACACGCATACGGAAAACTTTAACATTTTTATTTTGTAAAATTTCGACATGCATCCTGTGACTGTTACGGCGCATCCTGTGACTGTAAACGCGCATATCGTGACTTTTAAAGCACATATAGTGAATGTTTGTTTAGGCGCATAGAGTAAATGTTTGCGCGCATATAATTTTCTTCCACATGCATAGTAATTATTGAGTCTTTTTTTTTACAGTGCATTCAGTTTCTGTTTAGGTGCATCTAGTGTCTGTTCGGGTGCATCCAGTCTTTGTTCTAGTGCATATAGGTTTCGGCGCATACAGTCTCTGTTCCGGCACATACAACTTCTGTTTAGGCGCATATAGACTGTAACAAAATCACAGAATTCTGAGTCTGACGCATTCCGCAGACAGAATTCTGTTTCTTTTCTAAAAGTTTTAAAATGAAGCAATCCTAGGGTAGTCACATCTGGATTAAAATGAAGCAATCTAGGATAGTCACCAAACAATGAATCTTGCAGTTTAAAATTAAACAATCTGTTTTGGTGAAGCAATATCTTCACTTAGATTAGCTCATTGTTATTTGGATTTTAAAAAGAACATCTGCTTGCTTTGATTGTGGAAATAGGTCTATGCTCTCCCCTTAACTGGGTGATCGGAATACCAGACTTGCCTTTTTATTTTATGCAATGTTATTGTTTCAATTACATTCTTTAGAGAGCCTGTCGTAGTGGGAAAAAGTACTCACCCTACGGGAACGACTCAAGTGGGTTCAAGCCAAAGCCAGGCTATTCCGCCCCACTATAAAATTTAAAGCAGATCTGGGGAAACCCTCTTTTGCCGGTAGTGTGCAAGATAACCATCCCCAAAGCCTTTGTTCTAAAGGTTGGGAGGTCTCCTGAGGGAGTTTATTATTGCCGCACCGAACGAAAATCCTTACTACGAACCTAGTGTAGTAGCCAGCCGAGTCAGTTGCCAAACATTTTGATAATCACAGTGCAAGGAGAGGGAAGAATCTGCCCCCAAGATACTCACCATATAACTGCCAAGGACCGTTTGCTCAGGGGATCTAGAATCCACTTCCGTAACTCTGAGTACGCACCTGGAAAAGACAAAAACACGGGCGCCCCTTCGGGGGTGACACGGCTGTGTGAGTCGACGCAGTTCTAAGATGTGGGCTGTTGATTACTAGAATGACCTACTTGAGCACTTAAGAGTGCGTCTGTCTGAACTGTCTTTCATGTGCAAAAACCTATGATAACATTTGATGAAAAACATTTCTTGATCAAAACACTTCATGTTAGTATAGGGCCTTAAGAACAATTGTTTTCAAAAAATGTTTGTTGTGTCTTCCAATACAGATAAAGAGATCATCCAAAAGAAACATGAAGAACAACAACTGAAAGCCACTTAAGAGTTTTCATATCATTGCTTCAAGAACATTCCCAATACCTTTTTCCATGCTTAGGGATTGGAAGTCAACAAAGTTTACCAAGAAATCAGTTTCCAAGAGAATCAGAAAACCTAAGAAACCGTTAGGATACAAGAAAACACTGCAAAAGAGAAAATTCTTGTACAAAAGTCGACAAGTCTTGCTTCACTATCGAGGATTTCTTCACAGATATTAGTATTTTGTTAGAGGATTCACTGATGAATATGTTGTAGATCCCTTAGATTCCTGAGCTTATTATCAAAGAAGAGCTCTATCACAACGGCATAATCATAACCAACCTCTTGAATTTGACAACATACCCCAACCTTCCATAGAATATCCTTCACACCCAAGCCATATTCTTCAAAGATCTTGAGAGAATCTCTTTGAAAACGAAGATCAAAATCTTTTAGAGTGCACTTGTCAAAAACAGCTTTTTAATTTTTGGTTCAAGTTTCCTCAACAGGATTCTGAAATCCTTTATCATCTTGGAAGCCACAACCAATAAGTTAGGAGCACCCTTGATCATATCATAAGATTACATATCTTATCAAATCAAGATATCATCACCATTGCACTTGTCAAAAAACCGTGATCTAAGTTTAGAGGAAATTTTCAAAAACATATGCCTATCTCCACAAGATCTCAACACAACAAATCGAAGGATACAGTCCAAAAATAAATTCATATTCAGAACATTCACGAAGAAGGAGAAAGCAGTAATCCCATTTTCAGCATAAATCAAAATCCAATTTTTAACAACAACATGGACAATAGAGAAGAAAATCCTTTCCATAATTTCAGAGATAAAAATCAAATGGATAGTGATGAAGAACAAGAAGAGGAACGTCTTAGAGAGGCTGAACAAGATCCAAAATTCCATAAAGCCATTGAAAAAATCTTGCAGCGAGACAAGGAAAAATATTTTCGCTATCTAGCCGAACAAGGGGCTAAGTTACCTCATGACTTTAATACTGAAAATTTGAAAAACAAACCTGAAGAGACACCCCTTTCTGATCTTAGTGCCTTGACCCAACAAATCAACGCACTTCAAGGACAAGTTAAATAATTACAAGGGGGAACAACCACGAAGAAATACACTCTCGAGGACATTTGTCCTTATCCTTTTGACCGAAGTCTAAACATGATTCCTTTTCCCAAGCATTGTGAAATGCCAAAATTTGATCGCTATAATGGGAAAACGGATCCAATTGATCGTGTTAGAGACTTCAGAAACCTGACATTGGAATTCGCTTACGAAGATACTTGATGAGATTATTTCCTAGGAGTCTGGGAGTACACTCTATGGAATGGTTATCCAAGATCACACCTCCCATCAGAACCTTTGAAGAATTGATCAACCTATTCATATCACAGTATACTTACAACATACAACATCAGATCACCATGATAGACCTTTGTAAAGTTGCACAAAAACTTGGTGAACCTTTCATTACGTTTCTTCAGAGATGGAGAAGAATGTTTTCCAGATACCCACGTCCTGTCCCTGAGAAAGAAAAGATGGTTACTTTCATCAACAGTTTAAATTCAGAAATGAGCTATCACTTGAACTTACATTGTCCCTCTTCTTTTGAGAAAATGATCAAAGATGCCTTAACCATTGAAAATGCTTTGGTCAAAAGAGGCATAATAAAACATGACAAAGAAAATCCTAGCTCATCTAACCATCACAATAATCAGGACAAGTCCAAATTTTGGACTCGCAACAAAAATGTGGTGAACGATGGTGTTGTTGACGCGAATCATGCCTCAACCAAACCATTTGTCCTCAGTACTCTAAGCACTCGCAACAATAATGTCAACTCAATTGCAAATCATGGAAATAATCCTCCTCTACCGAGAAACAATACAAATCAAAATTCTACTCCCCATCAAGGGATTTCCAACAACCAGGGTTACCGAGGAAACAATAACAATCACAATTCTTTAGGGAACACCTCAAATTCAAATCCGCAAAGATTTTCTTTCTTCTCGAATAGAAGAACTTTCACTCCATTGGGTCAATCTGTAGAATCTGCGTTCAAAGAGTTGATGGCCAAAAATGTCATTACTCTACCGCCTCAACGGAATTATGAACCCAGTGTAAATCCTCCATCATGGAATGAGGCACACTATTGTGATTATCATCGGTGTAAGGGTCATCGTACAAACAACTGCCAAGCCTTGAAGAATGTTATTCAAGACTTGATTGACAATGATATCATCACAATAGAAGGAAATCAACAAACCAACGTAGACCACCAAGCATTTTGCAATCCTTTACCTAATTATCAAAAAAGTGAGTCTTCCAATTAAAAAGTGAATCACATCATTGATGATCATATAATCAACCATCTCTACGCAGACGATGAACGGGTGAATGTCATAAAAGTCAAACAGAGGGAGGAATATAGAGAAGTCAACGCAACAACAAGAGCACAAGCCAAAGTTGTCTTAAAGGGTGCCTCCTCGAGATCCACTGAACCTCCACCTCAACATAAATATGATTTGGTTAATCAACTTCGAAAAATCCCCGCTCAAATTTCTATTTTGGAAGTATTAAGGATTTCTCCAGCCCATAAAGAAATTCTTGAAAAAGCCCTCGTTGAAACCAATGTATCTACTGATTTGGATGTGAATCAATTTCAAGCCATGGTAGGACATTTTTCCTCACCCACTTGTCTTTCATTCTTTGATAAAGATGATGTTTCCATAACTCATCCCCATAATTCCTCTTTGTACTTAGAAGTCATGGTTCATAAGTTTCGCATCAGACGAGTTCTAATAGATGGAGGTACTGGTTTGAACATTTGTACCTTGAAGTTGGTCAAAGCCTTAGGATTCTCTAAGGACTCTATTGATTTCAGAAGAAAGATTACCATAAAAGCTTATGATGATGAAGAAAGAGCATCCAAAGGTCTAATCATGCTCCCAATCAGAGTGGGCCCTGTTATAAAGAATACTTTTTGTCAAGTACTGGATCGTGATCTGGCATATAACATCTTGTTGGGTCATCCTTGGATCCATGAAATGCAAGCTGTCCCATCCACTTACCATCAATGTCTCAAGTTTCCTTATGATGGACAAGAAATCACGATACCTGCTGATAATCCCAACATCCAAACTTGTGCCAACATGAAAGCCAGTCAAGATACTTTGGTCCCTAATAATCGAGAAGCTCATGCTAGTACTTCTCTAAAGATTGACACACAAATCAATGAATTGACCAATAGCTTTGACAAAAAGATGAAATTCAAGGATCATGGAGTTGGAGAATACTCTCTTTGTCTTGTCAATTTACCTACATCACCTACATCACCTCGATCACATGGACAGCCATCTATCAGGGAACGCCAAATATTAGCAGCATCAACATCAAAGCAAATGCCAATAGAGCGAATTACAAAATTTAATGGGCAATTCATCAAAGAAAAATTCCCCATGGAAAACCTTGAGGATACTGAAATTCTAAATTGGCTCTATAAAGATGAAGAGGAATCAGTTTCTAATGTCAAATTACCCATAGACAAATATGGAAAAGGATATTTAATCATGCAAAAGATGGGTTATGATGAAGGACCTATCAGAAAAAGGAAGGAGTAGTTGAACCCATTCACCTTCGTGGACTCACTGCCAAAGAGAAAACTGGATTGGGTTATGATAATCACTCCAAATAAAAACAACTGCATAGCACTGTCTTCGCATTGCAAGAAGGTTCAAATTCACAAGAGACATGTTTGACAACAATTCAGAATTTCCTAGACAACAATTCTGACACAGACTCTGTTGAATATGAATGGGACACCATTTACAATGATGAGTTCTGGAGGGACAAAGAGGTTGATGTAATACAGCAATATGCCTCAACCCAAATTAAAGGACAAGGTTCAGGGTCCCAACCACAAGAATTTGAACCACAAATCGACTACGATTCTAGTGATACTGAATCAGATCTAAACGAACAAGACTATCATGAGGACAGTATCATCATTGACTCACCTCATACCTCAGATCCTACTGATCACTCTGTTATGACCTTAACCATAGCCGATCTCACACAACCCGACGATCCTCTACCTTTAATCCATCCTAACCTCATTGATTGGGATTCTACTGAATCTATTAACATACCCATGTTTCCAAGTGATGAAGCTATTGTAAACTTCCTTTCCATAGAGGATACAAATGATTGTTCCACCAGTGATTTTTGACATAGATTTTTTTATCAGGAGAGTGTCAAGTCTCCTAGTTGCAAAAATAAAAACAAAAAAGAAAGATCTAATGGTGAAAACCAGAATATGGCAATATTAGATCAAACAAAAGATAAAATAAAGAGCGTATCAGATGGTGAAAACCTCTTTGAGGCGCCAGATGATGGGACTCTTGACACTCTCCTGGAGCACTACCATGAGCGATCACCTATTTTGATTGAGCCTACAAATGTTGTCGATCTCAATATTTCTGACAAACCAAGAATTTTACAGTTAGCTACATCAATGACTGAAAAAGAAATACTAGAATTCATGGAATTCCTGAAAGAAAATCAGGTCAATTTTGCGTGGTCATAAGCTGACATGCCTGGTCTTGATCCTGATCTTATCATGCATCATTTGTCTATTAAACCAGGGGTTAAGCCGGTAAAACAAAAACTCAGAAAGATGCACCCTCATGTTGCATTATTAGTTAAAGAAGAACTGAGAAAACTTCTTGATGTGGGCTTCATCAGACTAGTCGACTATGCAGAATGGATCTCCAACATTGTACCTGTATCCAAACCAGATAAAACTGTCAGAATATGCACAGATTTCAGAGATCTTAATAAAGCATGTCCTAAGGATGACTTCCCATTACCAAATATTGACACCATAGTTGATCTGATAGCTGGCCATGCCATGTATTCATTAATGGATGGTTTTTCTGGATATAACCAAATCAAGATTGCACCTGAAGATCAAGAGAAAACAACCTTCACATGTCCATGGGGGACTTATTGTTGGAATGTCATGCCTTTCGGTCTGAAGAATGCTGGGGCTACCTACCAAAGAGCCATGACTATGATTTTTCATGACATGATGCATGTCTTCATGGAAGATTATGTGGATGACATACTGGCAAAATCATACACCAGAGAAGGACTTCTTGAAGTATTGTCCAAAATATTTGCAAGATTAGAAAAATTCAAAGTTCGTCTTAACCCAAAGAAATGTGTTTTTGGGGTCAAATCTGGAAAACTCTTAGGGTACATTATTTTAGAAAAAGGAATTGAAGTAGATCTAGCAAAGGTTCAAGCAATTATGGAAATGCCCCCACCAAAGAACATCAGTCAGTTAAGATCACTGCAAGGACGACTTCAATCTATATGAAAGTTCATCGCACAATTGGCTGACAAAAGCTTACCATTCACACATCTACTGCATAAAAATGTTCCTTTCAAGTGGGATGAAAAATGTGAATTGGCTTTTTAGAAAATCAAAGAATATCTAATGACTCCACCAGTTCTCGTATCACCAAATCCAGACAAACCACTCATCTTGTACATTGTTGCAACAGAGACATCTCTGGGGGCACTGCTAGCACAAGAAGACTCTACAGGAAAGGAACATGCAATCTACTACATCAGTAGAACATTAACAAGTCATGAACTCAACTACACTTCTATTAAGAAGGCTTGTTTGGCAGTAGTCTTTGCTTCACAAAAGTTTCGACATTACATGCTGACCCATACAGTCAATTTGGTTTAGAAGATTGATTCACTCAAGTATTTGTTGAGCAAGGCATCATTGACAGGAAGGTTAGCCAAATGGGTAATGATTCTGAGTGAGTTCGATATCCATTATGTTGATCGTAAGGCAATCAAAGGACAAGTTATCACTAATCAACTAGCTAAAGCACCACTACAAGCACACCATCCCCTACACATTGAATTTCCAGATGCTGATGTCTTTACTGCAGAATCCAAACAACCATGGTCTTTATATTTTGATGGTTCTTTCACTCAACATGGATCGGGGGCAGGCATACTTTTTGTCACCCCTCAAGGACACACCATTCCTCGTTCATATAGGCTAATGTTTCCATGCACAAACAACATAGCTGAATATGAAGCATTGATCACCGGACTCAAGATAGCACTGGAATGGAGAATAACAGAACTACAGGTGTATGGTGATTCACAGCTGGTCATCAATCAGATCAATGATGATTATCAAACCAAAGATGACAAACTGTTGCCTTATAAAAAGATGGTGGATGACTTCAAGAAATACTTTGTGGACATCAAATTTACACAAATTCCAAGGCTAGATAATAAAGCAGCTGATGGTATGGCTATAATCGCATCATTGTTACAACTCCCAGAAACTCAGCATCGTTATAAATTTCTGGTGGAACAATCATTTACACCTGCATATGATACCCCTAAAAGCCAAATCATTTGTCACTTGGTAGGATCCGATTCACCTTGGTATGGAAGAATTTATGCCTATCTCAAAGATGACATCTTACCACCCAATTTATCCTGTAACCAAAGACGCAACTTTATTCGTCAATCCGCTCGCTATACCCTCATCGTTGACACCCTTTATCGTCGTGGTCTTGATGGTACTTTACTTCGATGTCTTGAACTTGAGGAATCTGACAAAGCTTTACAAGAAGTTCATGGTGGCATCTGTGGTACTCATTCAAGTGGACTGACCTTATCTAAGAAATTAATTAGAATGGGTTACTACTGGCCTACAATGGAGAGGGAATCATTCACTTTCGTGAAAACATGTTCAAAATTTTAGATTCATGGGAATCTCATTCATGCGCCTGCATAGGAATTACAACCGTTCACACCAACCTGGCCATTTTCTCAATGGGGGTTAGATCTAGTGGGCAAGATTCATCCTTCTTCATCAAATGGACATAAATTTATCATCATAGCAATAGAGTATTTTACCAAGTGGATTGAGGCAGTCCCTCTTACTAAAGTCATCGGCAAACAAATATCATCATTCATACTCAACTATATCATTTGTCGGTATGGCATTCCCAACTCCATTATCACAGATAATGAACGTCCATTCAAAAATTAGGATGTTGATGAACTTTGTGAGAGATTTCACATACATCATAGATACTCAACACCTTACTATCCACAAGGGAATGGCCAAGTAGAGGCGTCAAATAAAACAATATTGAAAATCTTGAAGAAGACTGTAAATACTTCAGGGAAGGATTGGCACGCTCAACTCAATCCTGCTCTATGGGCCTACAGAACCAGTGTCCGTACGCCAACAGGAGCAATGCCATTCACCCTTGTTTATGGAGTAGAAGCCATATTGCCCTTAGAAGTTGAGATTCCCTCACTCAGAGTATCATTGAAAGGCCTTACAACAGATGATGAATATTGAGTTTCCTGACTCCAAGAACTGGAACTTCTAGATGAAAAGAGACAAAGAGCAGCTGATCATTTGAAAGCTTACCAACAAATGATGTCTCGTAGCTATAACCACAAAGTAAAGCCACGAACCTTTCAAGTGGGTGATCTTGTTCTGAAAGAGAATCCACGCAATCAACAAGACAGAGAGAAGAAAGGAAAGTTTGAGCCAAATTGGCTAGGTCCTTATGTGGTTATCGCAGTTTATGGTTCCGGAGCATACAAGTTATCAACGCCAAAAGGGGACCTGTTTGATGAGCCTATCAACAGCATGCATTTGAAAAAGTATTATGTCTAAAACGGTTATCATCATCAGAAAAAGTCCTGAAGAAATATCAAAAAAATCAAAAAAAGTCCTGAAGAAATATAAAAAAAATCAGAAAAAGTCCTCAAGAAATATAAAAAAAAAAATCAGAAAAAGTCCTTAAGAAATATCAAAAAAAAAATCAAAAAAGTCTTGAAGAAATATTAAAAAAAATAAAAAACGTCATAGGGTGAAAACTTGGCAAACAGGCAGTCTATTGACAAGAAAAATGCAATAAAACCAAATAGTGAACATACGCTATTTGGAAGCTCTCCATCTATTAGTTCATGTTCTGCATTTACTTTCATGCATCTTTGTCATCATCTTAGGGTCACACCAGCACCATGCTCTCATCATTTGCCTCGAATACTAACGTCTTATCATGGCTTGATTATTGTACATATTCTTTTCAACAAGTTGTGTTGATACCAAGGGCAAACCTGGGAACACTGGGGGCAATCAACTCTTAACAGTAAGACACTGACATCGAAACCAATCACGCAAAACAAAGCAACCAAATCAAATCAAAGCATCCAAACATTGATCCATATCACGGTGGTTTTCAATTGCGTACCTTACCATGACTCATATCTAGATGATCTCTAATCTGACTAATGTTTGGAATCACAGTGTTTCATTTTCAAATAATGGTTGTTTATTTTTTTCAATATCATTTCTCTGGAGCACACTCAATGATGTACTGAACTAGAGTGGCGAGGAAAGAGGAGGATTTTTCTTTGTCTGTTGTCTGAAGGTTAATCATTTATCTGTTGTAAATATGTCATGAGCCATGATTTTCCAAAGATTATCATTGATGATAGTTCCAAATTTGCATCAGATGGTGGTTAGTCTTTGTCTGTTTACGCAAGAAATGCTCAGGTCATCTCGGTTCAATTATACCTAGATGCTTGTGTTCACTTGTTGTATCAAAAATCATGAAATTTGTACTCAGGTCATCATTGGTGCTAATTTCCCCTTTGATGCTTGTACATACTTCCAAAATTTTCAAACGCTCTATGATGATTTAAGCACTCACTAAAACGCTCAACAAAATGGTCGGTTTCATTTAGTTGCATTTCATTTTAGGTTATTGTACATAACTGCATATTGGATTTTGTGTCAAGAGTTTTTGAACGATCAACCGCTGTCATATTTCTTTGGACTATTTGTGGAGGACAATGCAAACATTTGTATCATTATCATTGCATTTACATTATCATTTCATCTTCCTTATCATTTCATCGTCATTAGCATTCTCGTTTCATTATTGCACTCATTACCATTTCAGTATCAGTAGCATCTCATTAGGTGCATTTCATATCTTTTCATATTAGTTTCATTATGGCCTCCATTTCATCATCTCATATTGGTTTCATCTCCATTATCATTTCGTCAATATTTTATTTGCATTTCATTTCATGCTTGTTACCATTCCATATCATTTTATTTCATATCATGGGGCATTCATTATTATTTCATTATCATTCTCATTTAACAATTCCACTTCATATCATTATCATTTCATCTCCATTTTTATTTTATTCATTATCATTACCATCGGCATTATTCATTATCGTTACCATTATTATTTATATTATTTTCCATTTACATTTTTCCATTTCCATTTATCATTTCATACCCATTCGCATTTCATTTATATTCTTTCCAATCTCACCATTGCATCCTCATTATCATTATCATTAAAAATTGCATTATCATTATCATTAAAAATATAGCATTATCATTACCATTTCATATCACATTATCATTATCACTCATATTGGTTTCATATACGCTTCATTAACATCAGGTGTTATCATAATCATTTATATTATTCTTTGTATCATATCATCCATTATCATTATCATTCATTACATTTCATATATTCATTTATCATTTCATTTAACAATTCCATTTAGCAATTCCATATCATTTTCTCATTATCATTCATTACATTTCATCTATCCATTTAGCAATTCCATATCATTTTCTCATTATCATTCATTACATTTCATCTATCCATTTAGCAATTCCATATCATTTTCTCATTATCATTCATTACATTTCATCTATCCATTTAGCAATTCCATATCATTTTATCATTATCATTCATTACATTTCATCTATCCATTTAGCAATTCCATATCATTTTATCATTATCATTCATTACATTTCATTTATCCATTTAGAATATCATTTTATCATTATCATTCATTACATTTCATCTATCCATTTAACATATCATTTTATCATTCATCACTATTTATTCATCTCAATTTCATATCATCTCATCACATTTTATCCACTCTTATCATTTCACATCTCATCATATCATAATGCATATCATAAACACAATATTCATTTTTTATTATTATTATCTACATCAAAATCCAAATAAAATAAAAACATTGCATATACACCTCATAACTCATTCACCTGCATGACATCGTTAGTACACATCATCAGATAATCATAATCATAATAAAATATCATAATCAAATCATCCTGCATATCATATTAGTCATCAAAATCTCCATAAACACATAGATATAAATGCATATCATATCATCACATCATAAATGCACATCACATCATCATCAAAACAATCATCGCCGCTGCATATCATCACTCATCAAAAATGATACAAATGTCCAAGTGTTCAATGAAACTACAATGTCCAATACATCAAATATGATCAAAAATGGCATACATCATAAAAGTCTAGCTGGTGGATGCTCTTGATGGTGCTGATCTGGAGGGAGGTGGTCTGCCACTGGTGCCTGCATCTGGATCCTATCGTGGCCCTGTCACTCCCTTGCTCTGGGTATGTGTTTGTGACCTGCTCCGGGTCCTGCTATGGGATCGTGGGTATGGCTCCCTGTGCTCTGGAGGGCATAGCTCCTCGTACCTGACCTTGTAGTACTCAGCCTCCCTAGCCATCTCCATACCCTCTGCAATGGCATCTCACAGTGATGCACTCTCTATAGTTCCCATCGGTCTCTGAGCCACGCCCTCAGCCTCTACTGCCCGTCGCCTGAATGCATCCCTCTCGGTGATCACCTGAGCTAACTATGGGTCTGGGGCAGGTGCCTGTGCCTGTCTCTATACCTGTGCCTATGCCTGGGTGAGCTGTGCCTGTAGCTGCACAATAAAAGCCTGTGCCTACGATAACTAACTCTGTATCTGACCCTGCTGCCCCTGCAATGTCTGCACCTGAGCCTGAAGAGTGGCTATTTGTCCCTGCTGTGAGGAGGAGGCCATCCGGATCACTGTCTGCCTTCATATCCCTGTCCTCGGTCGCCACATAATCTGCACACCTCTCAGGATATCCTGCCTCAACCTCCCTAGTTTAATTAACATGTGTTTGATTTCCATTTAATTAATCCAATATTTCATACACACACATAGTCTTCATTCGAACTACGTCATCTCTGAGCTTTGAACGTATGTGTTGATGATGTTTTTTGTACAGCAACAACTTAGACAGAATATAATATCCTATCTCTCTTGAAAGGTAAATCTCTATCAGCAAGCCTCAAGAGATAACCCCAAGGTCTCTAATGTCAAGTCTTGACAATGCATAAACAACGCAGTGATAAATGTGAAAATGTTGGTAATCACAATGGGACCTTACTACAAGCAAATATTGAATCAGATCTAGCAATATGATGATGCTTTAATCCTAAATCTAACTCAAATGGTAAAGAAATAACAAAAGATTAGGGTTTCAAAGAGATTCCTATATTTAACACTACTCCTAAGATTAACAATGTAAATGATGAAATACTTGAAATGGGCCAATCCCTCATAAACTAATTCATGATTAACCAAGATAAATCTACAATCTTACAGAAACAGTGCAATCTTCTAAGGCATTAAAGATTTTCAGATCATGAACATTCATCCAAGACAACCCAATTGCAATTGAAATGAATAAATCTCCACAATTGAACTAAGCACAATGAATATAAAGGCCCATGCTAACTTTGCAAAGCAACTGACAATCAACCAGCTGCAAAAAGTATGGACTAGGGATTGCTGCAAACACTTCAAGCATCAAATCATGAACACCATTGAATCAGATCTAACATACATCTAATAACCTTGAGCAATTTGAAAGATAGAACCATAAGAACCATGCAAGATAAGTCAACACAAAAGAGATCACTAGAAAATCACAATGTCTTCAATTGTATTGAATCACCAAATTTCAGCAACAATTCCAATGTTATGTTACAACACTTGCTCATAATCGAATAATTTCTAACCCTAATTCTTACTTACTACCCTAATTGCTTCTAAGCCAAGAACTCTCTTCTAATTTATACTACCATCTAACCCCTTACAAATGAGGCGAAATGCCATATTTATAGAAAACCCCAGTGCATGTCGGCCTAGCTGGGGTTTACAATTGTAAAATAGCCACAAACAAGTCGGCCCAACAATAATCAATGGACCTAAAATAGGTCGGCCCAAGGAGAATTCAAAATAAAACAAATTAGCATTAAATGCTTGAACTCAATCCAAGTTGGCATGGGATCTTCAATGCAATTTGGACCAAGGCATGGAAAATAATAGGGAAGCACAAAATTTGATGCAACCTTATATTAACTGCTTCCTTCCATTCTTATCATGAGCACACCCCACCAAGTCGGCCAAAGGGTGGAGTAACTAGTATTTCAAATTTCCTTTCCATAGATTCAATTTCATCTCCAAAATTTCCTTGATGACTCAACAAAATCCAGCCTACACTCAACAAAAACCATCATCAATAATCATGAGGATCAAGATTAACACGTCACCAATAATATATTCAAAATTCAAATAAATCCAAGCAAAGATCGAAATCCCACGAAATATCGTAAATGCATAATTTCTACACAGTTCGAGATTTTCACCCCTCCGCGGAATCCAGGCCAGAAGGGATTTTCGAGAAGATTTGGACCAGGCGGATTCTGGCGAAAACAAACAACAGTCAATAAATTCTAGAAAATGCAGGGGCAATGAGAATTTTGGAAAAATTCAGAGGGAGCGGAAATCCACGACGTAGGCAAAACTCTAGATTTTCAAGAAAACGTAGAGGACAAGGAAAACCGGGGAAATCTGCCAGCATAGGAAAATCCTAAAACTGAAGGAAAACCCAGATTTTGACGTTCTCCAATGATCTCACTCAAATTTATCAAAGATCACAAATTTGAGGACCCAGGCTCAAATGCTAAATTGTTCATTGATGGATCTAGACTCATAATTCACTCAAGGGAAATTCGATCGGTATTAGTGATGGCTCTAAAGTCGAAACCCTTAAATCAACCAAAACAAAAAAATCACACACAAAAGGTCGAGCATGAAAATGCAATAATAAGAATGTAAGGCACCATTAGACTCATCGATCAACAGGAGAAAACAACAACTGGGCCATCAACATTCATAAAACGATAGACCCAAACCCAAAATCTAGGAATTCGACAAGGAGAAGGAATTTCGGGAATATCCGACCCATGTGGAATTCTGTGAGGTGAGAAGATTTCTGGAAAATAGTGCAAAACACCAATCGTTGGGCCTTGAGTGAAATCTGGGAAAATTTGGACAGGGCAAAAAATCCCGAAAGCAGCAAAAAACCCTAAATGAGCTCAAAACATTATATTTTCAAAGTACTTCCTAGAAAGGGGGTATATGCACAAATAAGATAATCCTTCAAGCATGTGCTAAGGCAACAAAACCTCAAATACAAAGGGCCAAAGCATCAAAAACCAGAGCAAAAGAGGGTCCCTACTTTCAGTGGGGCGTGTGTGCGAAAACTACACAACAGTAGGAAAGGGTGATCTTTGATTATCCCCTGAGACATTTTAGGTCAGTCTTCTAGGTGTTCGCTATGTTCATATTTTCGTCTTGTAAATCTTGGTCTTGTCGTCAGTCAAACTACGTGGTCTCTGCATGTATAATGTAGGCAAGGCTAATCTGTTGATCAGCCCCCGAGGCCCCTAGGATAGGTCTTTAGGTTAGGTCTTGGTTGTCATGGTCGTGTCACACCCTGCACTGGGGGAAAAATCCTACACTCACTAGGGGAAAATAAACTTTGAGCTTGAACCAACAGTGAAATAATTGTCGAACCAAAGTTACAAACACAAACTTCAAATTGATGATGAACTTTTTGAATCAAGGGTTTATCACGTTAAACACGAAAGTTCAACTTGTTCTACTTTGATTTTTGATATCATATCTCTCGAGTCCTCGATGATGTATCGAACTAGAGGAGCAAGGAAGGAGTATGATTTTTCTTTATCTATTGTCTGTGATTTTATCATTATTACTATGCAAGTTGTCATGAGACATGCGTTACAAAGTATCACTGATGACATTCCTAATTTGCATAGGAAAAATATTAACTCTTGTCTGTTTACGCAAGCGATGCTCAAGTCATCTTGGTTTACTTATACTTAGATGCTTGTGTTAACTTGCAATTTTAAAACATCATAGAAGTAGTACTCAGGTCATCTTGGTCTAAAATATTCCATCGATGCTTGTACTCACTTTCAACATTTTAAAGGCCCAATGATGATAAAAAGCACGACAAATTGGTTAATATAAATGACAACTTTTGAAAATGAGATTTGCATAGTTAAGTTAGGTTGCATTCATGTTAGCATTGCATGTGTATTTATGGGGTTTTTCACTACTGAAACAATTTCACAATGGTGTCATCTCTATTATTAATGGATTGAGTACAATGGACATTAACCAAAAAAAAAAAGACACATCATTCTCATTTAGTTGCACATCAGTTGCATCATCATTTGCATATGTTGGAAAACATCCTCAATTCATTTACATCCATACATTCCATCATGATGTTTGCATCAGAAAATACAAAATAAAATAATAAAGGACATATATTACATATCATTTCTAACATCACAATCATGTCATTCACTACGCCTAAATAAGTGAGTCTCTTCATATTTCCAAGAAAGTGGGGAAATATGTCAGAATTATGAAGCTTAAAAGATCAATCTACTATAGTCTTCCCACAACTTTTGGAAGTTGGACAGATTCACCTATTTAAGCTTAAGGCCCTGAACATTTGAAGTCGTGCATCTGCATAATCATTTGCATTACATCATTCATCATTACAAAAATCATCATTGCAGCCATAGCATATCATAACATCATAATCAGCATCATACCATGGAAATCAAATGCATCTTATAATCATAATAAATCACATCATTTTCATTACACATCATAATCATCTCATCACATTGCATAATCATAATAAATCAAATTACATTACATTACACATCATAATCATCTCATCACATTGCATAATCATAAACACAAATACATTCATTGCCTAATCATTATCATCACATAGAAATTAAATCAAGTCACTACATTGCATATCATAATAGGGAAATCAAATGCATCGTAATCACTGTTGCATATCATATATCATCAAAAATTTCATAATGTCCACGTGTACAAGGATGTCCAAAAAATAGGATGAGATACATCAAAATCCAAAAGGGGACTGTATCATGGGAAACACATCCTCAATATCACAAAAAAAGGTGTATACACAATGTCCAAGGAACATCACAAAATGCTATGTTGAGCTCCCACCAGATGTTGTTGCTCTCATGGAACTGGTACCCCCTCTACCCGACAGACCTGCACCTGGATCTCTCCTATCTCCAGGAAATGGCTATGTGACACCCATGCTAGCAGTCTGAGAACAAGATCTTCCAAAACGAGACTGTACAAAACTCACTCGTTGCTTAGGAGGAACCAACTCATGATATTTACCTCTATAAAACTGCAACTCCTGAGAAATGTGTCTGATCTCTCTGAAGAAATATGTTGTACCTGCAGATGGTTCCATCTATTGTATCCTCTTGGAAATGGCCTCAGCTTGCTCTGTCCGGTGTCTGAAGGCATCCCTCTTTGAAGTAAATATAATCATTTGTGCCTGCAACTATTGTATTTGCTGCCTATCTGTCCCTCTATCAGTCCTCAAAATATCAATTTGTGCCTGACACTGCCCAAACTCATCTTGAAGGGACATAATTTCTGCTCGAGCTTGCGCTATCTCGCTCTAAAATGACTAAATCTCTGCCTGCAAAGATGCTATCTGTGTTGACTACTGTTGAGGGTATCCCAATCCAAATCTTGGGAAGCACCGTCTGAGCTACGGTGACACTCCTCCTGCGCCTCAGAACTACAAAATCCAATGGATGATTGTCATCTACCCCAACATCATCACTCACTGCACCACCATCACTCTCCCCACCATCACCACCCTCTGCACCACCATCATCACCTTTGCAACCACCCTCTGTACCACCCTTATCACCTTTGCAAGCCCCCTCCTCACCATCATCACCACCCTCGTCATCTCCTCCCTCTCCATCAACTAGCAGTATTGGCTCCTCTGGATGAGTAAATCTAGGAAAGGGATGTGTGTGGAAGAACTCTGAATAATCCTCGGTCATCCCGATGTCTATAATATACGGAACATAATCCCATAAACCAGGGGTCAAGGTATAATACTCTATGCAGGTTGTCTCAGGATACACATGGGCCCCACTCTAAAACATCTTGTCGTCACCGTGCATAATGGGAAACTCCTAGGGGCATCCCCTGAACCTGTCCAAACTATCGACATACTCGCAGATACAACTAGCGCTCAAGCACAACATGAGTCTACCCAATCAGATAGTGGGATAATAACATATATGGCATCTCTAGCTGATCCTCTAGCCACTGCTCACAATCCAAGTACAGTCGCTATGTGACAGTCTCTAAGTCATCCAGAACCCACCTCTAATAAGCAACCTTGCCCAGCTTATGCTAAACATGTGGACCACTATAACTAAAGACATAGGGTCTCCCTAATGATCGATGTCTCTCTCCCATGGGTCGAGTGATAGCTATATGCTCCCATGCCTAGGTCTGCAATAATGTGACACCGCATGACAAAATCATCGCCCTGTAATAGACAACCTCGTGCAAATCTTGATATAAGTGGGCTAACATACATGAACCCCAGGAATACCTTGTACCATCAAGTGTCATCCGCAATAGCAAACAACCCCAACCTGCTGAAAATCACTTTGACCTACGATCAGGACAAAGGAATCCACCAATGAATCTGAAAAGTACACATGGCAAAGGATCATATATGTCAATCATCTTAGTCCAAGGGATCCATCGGCCCTGGCATAATCATCTCGACACAATCTCTGTAATGCATTTGTCCCACCCTACTCTATCTTATGGTACACTACTATCTCTCCCATCACTGGGATCTGTAGAATATGATAGACATCCTCAGGAGTCATGGTCATCTCTCTAGTTGGTAAATGAAATGTATTATGATCACTGTGCCATCTCTTTGCCAAAGTTGTCAATAAACCTTTGTTGATTGTATATTGTGGAATGTTTAACAAGGAATTCAACCCACAATGGGAGATAATCTCTAAGTCAGCTGACAACAACTGATAGACCATGTTCCAGGTCTTCGGGAATCGCTCCTGAGACTGGAGTACATCTCCATCTCCCTAATCATGAACACAAATCAATCAATCAATGTCATGTTCAATCAAGATTATCAGTTAATCAAGCTAATGTGCAGTCATTTGAATCAAATCAAATTAGAACAATCAACATCTCATTCAATCAATCCATCATTCCTCGCCTATCATGAGAATGATTTGTTATCAATCAAACTATCGTTCCTCACCTATCATGAGGATGATCTGTTATCAATCAAACTATCATTCCTCGCCTATCATGAGGATGATATGTTATCAATCAAACTATCGTTCCTCACCTATCATGAGGATGATCTTCTATCTATCAACCTATCATTCCTCGCCTATCATGAGGATGATCTGCTATCAATCCTACCATTGTTCCTCGCCTATCATGAGGATGATCTACTATCAATCCTACCATCGTTCCTTTCCTATCATGAGGACAATATGCTATCTATCCTATTATCATTCCTCGCCTATCATGAGGACGATACAACACTAGTTCTATCATTTGATTCTCACCTATCATGAGATCAAATCATCACACAAAACATCAATCGAACACTACACATACCACAATCTGACTGAAATCAATCCAAAGCATGACAAACTGACGGCTCCTAGACTTCAAGGACATCTTGCGAACATCACCCCGAAGGCTTTCTGAAATCACACTCCGCAAAACAGGTCAAACAACAAGCTAAACCACCTCAAATCAACAAGAATGACAACTTTCCAAGGCAACAAGAGGCACCATTTGGGACCCCAAAGGCACCAAAACAGAGTTTGCATCTCAAAAACATGTTTTCCAAGCTTGCAAGAGGCACGACTTGGGACCCCAAAGGCGCCAAAACAAAGTTCAACTTCAAAAACCTTCATTTTCAAGCTTGCAAGAGGCACCACTTGGGACACCAAAGGCACTAAAACAATGTTGGAGGCCAAAAACATGTTTTCCAAGCTTGCAAGAGGCACCACTTGGGACCCCAAAGGCACCAAAACTCTCAAAAGGCTCAAAAACATCAATTTCAACCTTGCAAGAGGCACCATTTGGGACCCCAAAGGTGCCAAAACTCTTAAAACACATGAAAAATTGAATTTCAAGCTTCCAAAAGGTGCCATTTAGGACTCCAAAGGCGCCAAAACTCTTAAACATGCTCAAAAACACTCGAAAATGATAAAAACATCACCTGAAAGTGCATAAATGACATCCCATAAGCTACAACATCCATCTATGACGTTTAAAATACCATTAAAAGGCAAGACAATGACTAACAAAGAGGTTCCTCATAAAGTATACCGTAGGTCTGGAGGCAGCAGGCTAATAAGGTTGGCGAAGACGCTCGAAACGATGCTTGTGGTATGGGATCACCATCTTTCTCTAAGCTCTCCAATCTTCAACTTCTCCAAACTTAAAATGTGCAAATGAATCCCATTTTACCCCTTTTTACCTTTTAAGGGTAAAATGGAGGGAATTAGGGTGGGATTTATTTCACATTTTTACCAAAAAGGAGGGGTAATTAATCAACACTATTCAAAGAAAGAGCTTGCAACTCAATTTTGAGAGATAAATCATCTCTAACATCAAACCTTCACTGAATCGACATTGGATCATCATTGCATCATCACAACACTTATCACATCATTCAACACTTCATTTTCACATCCTTACATTCACTAGTTTATCTCTCGAGGAGGTATATATCCATCAATACTGGAAATTCAAAAGTTTGGGGCATTGAAATCTTGCATCATCTGGGGCATCAAAATTTTGCTTCATCTGGGGCATCAAAATCTCACATCATTTGGGCATCAACATCAAAATCTTCTTTGAAGTAACGTGTAAACACATCACTTCAAAGAGAGGCAAAATGTATACACCTGAAAAACGGTCATCACATTCAATTAATTAAATACAACCTATTTGATTAATACTTCAACTACATATAAATAAGGTCTTACTTTATTTATATTGTTCACTTTCCTTTTAATTCTCCTAATTCACATTCTTCTAAATTAAATAAACAAAAAACCCTAAATGTGTTTATTTAATTAATCTTCCCTAATCCTGATTAAGAATTAGAGCACATTTCTACAACTTTTTTATGTGTCACCTCATAAAGGTCACATGAAAATAAATAAGCCTAATTATTAATTAGAATTATTCTCACACACTTCCACCAATAAGAAAAAGCACATGGCTTTATTCCCCCACACTTCCAACAAATTTGGAGGACATGGGTCTTTGTTTCACACACTTGGAATCTCATAGATTTGGCATGCTTCCAATTGGTCAAGGGATTCTCTTCACACACATGGCATGTTGTCCTTGGTTAAGGGGACAACATCCTAATTCCTTTCATCTCCACCGTCTATCTTGTCTCCTTTGAATCTAAACCGTTGATAGGTGCCACCTCACAAAATGCTTGAGAAACCCTATAAATACACCCTCTTGCCTTAGCATTTATCATCCACCTTTTGAGTAATGTTATAATGTTATTTTGAAATACAAATTGGAATAGTGTTATACTGTCATTTTCCATCCATACTTTGAGTATTGTTACCATGCAAGTTTTTCGTAGGAGCTTGGAGCTTTCATGGAGTCTTATACTTAGCTTTCTTATCATGTGTTACTTTGCATTCTCATCTTAGATTAATTAATTGCTTCATAGTTACATTTTAGGTTAGTTTTCTTCTTTTTTTTGCATTTGAGCATATGCATAATCGTGGATAGTTCACTATAGTTGCATATCATCTCACTCATCTCCACTTCTTCATCTATCATCAACATCATCCTTCGTTTATCATTGCATCCATTATCCTTTCCATCATTTTTTTCCATTTAGGAGCATACCACTAATCATTCTAGCACACATTTGTATACCACTAATCCTTCCACCACACATTCACACATAGAAATCATCTTAGCTTGCATATTAAGCATCAAATCTTATTTTCTAGGTAGTAATTTTAACAACCTTTGTGCCCATATAAATTTGAGGGCCAAATGGTTTAATAAATCCCTAGAAATAGAGAACAATGATACGTATTTGAAAGGTTTGATTGTATTACGAATAGATTAGTTTTACTTGCTTCAAAATTTGAATGTAAACCATCTCATTAAGGTTTGTGTTGACATTAGAATAACTCACTCTACACATTCGACACACGTATAGTAACCAAACATAATATTTTCATATTTCATGCAACCAAAATTGGGTGAAATCAGTGAAAAACTGTAACGCCCCCACCGAGAACCCTAGAGGATAAAACCTAAACAACGAAAAAACAGACATTTTTAAAAAAATAAAACATTGCATGATAGAAATTGAACATAATCTAAATTACTATCCTGCATCCTCTAGGGTGCACGACTGCATTACTTATTTCCCATTAACCAAATTATAATCATCATTAAGCATCACATTACTCATCACATATAATCAAAAGAACCATGAGATACAATCATAAATTAAGCATTTATGAATAACTGATTACGTTCATTTCAATTAACATGTACAATATCACTTGATTACATAATTCTTTACATACATGAGATACATTAGTTCAATTTTATAATTACAATTGTATAGTAATACTTCCTCAATACAAGTGAGGAGTGCTCAACATATGATACATGATACATGATAAAGATACAATACATTTACAAGTACAATGATCAAACTCCCAAGAGTAGATGTGGTGCAGAAGTTAATGGATTAGATGAAGTCGCCACATCACGTACAAGAATGGAACCCAATGGAGAACATAACATGTTCCACCCAACCATGTGAACCCAAAGGTTCACCCCCTGTGCTAGGAGGTAACAAAGGGCCCCACCAAAATTGAAAGACAAGGAAAAGGACATCACAATACTACCATGACTCACAAGGACAAGAAGAAGATCAACAACAAGCAACAATGACTATACTTCCAAAGGCACAAAGTTATTTAGGGTAAAACAACAAGGAAAGGAACTCATGGTTGTTGTAGGGAAAGTGTCATCACATATTTGGTCATAGGTTATCCAAGTAGATCTTCCTAGGCCTCGGCCCCCATCCTGGGTTATCCTAGTAACCTCTTCCGATATTTTTCCCCTCATGCCAACTTATGCATAATCAACTTACCTCTCAAGGATATTAGGTATTTGATTTTCCATTCCAGGCCTTCCTGTCTCATGTCAAGCCAAATGGGCATTTGAGCCTGAGCGAGGTATAAACTTATCTTGTTAATGTTTTAACTACCCATTCCCCCTAGTTTATTTTATATTTTCACTTGATTACAAAACTTCCACATGGGTTATCTAGGTTCCCCTTTGTGCGTTGGCCCCCATTGGAAGCCACTTCCCTACTGACAACAGAAAATCACAGAGACAGAAGACAAGGTCACTTGTACAAACTCAAAATACAAGGAAGATCACAGGGTGGGGCATAATCCCATCCCGCTCAAAACTTTCAAAAAGAAATACCAATTACATAGGTGACGCACGGTGCAAGGTAACAACTATCATAATTTACAATCCATTTAAAATCCCCAACATCAAAATTTAATCAAGTTTCCATCAAGAGGACAATACTTCCTCGCCTCAGGATGACTCTAAGGTCCACTTTACAAAATAACAGAACATTAAACCATGCCAGTACTCCTTTCCAAATAACATCCATTTCATTACAATACCTGAATAATACAAGCATTAGTAGAAGCATGGGTTCAAGACTCCATTAGGGATACAGAACAATTATTTGCATTCAACCATATGGCCAACTACAGAATACATGGGAGGCAATCAAATGCGTTAACTCGAGTTCTTTTATTTGTAACACAAATAATATCTATAATATTAATACTCCCATTTATTATAACTCTATTCTCATAATTTGTACCAAAACAAGTGCTACATATACCTACATGTATACTTAATTTATTTATATTCTGGAACATTGATGAAGATCTAATTTGAATACCAGTTATAAAATGTTCAATAGAGAACCTTGTATATATATAAATGCATACATATATATAAATATATTCATAACTGTATATATAAAAATATGTGGTGGAAATTATTGTAGGGCGCGGTTGTTGAGTTTTCTAGTAAAACACACATATAACAACTATATTCTATCGCAGTCTATTCTGACAGATGCCAATTAAATAATATATATATAATTATTATTGAAGTCATTTCCAATAGTCAACATGCAGATTTGGTACAAAGAAACTAGACTCAATCTAAACTGAAGATATAACCTATGATTTTTATTTACCTATAGATATTCAAGTACTAAATGAGTTAACTAATACATGATAGGGTGGCGATATCATCGAATGCACTTACAGTCACAAACTTATGAGATGAAGTTGACACTTTCCAGTATTAGGTAAGGTAAAACACAACAATCTAAGGTAAAATGACAACTAAGCATCCGCAAATTGATGGGAGAGCGAAGGATAATTTGAGGGCCAAGGGAATTTGAGATATGCAGAAGAATAACCAATTCAAGGCCATTTCTCCTTGAAACATACAATTTCCAATTCTTTAGCAATCATTAGATATCAAAAAAAAATACCATATACGTGGCAGGTGATCAATGGTAAGAGAGGAAGGGCGGCGACCAGCGATAGATACAACAAGGATAAAAGAGAAAAAAAATGTTAATAATGAGTAAAGGTATCAGTAGTAATATCCCTGGTTCGATACAAAGAAAATGTATCAAAATCTATAAGTTCATAATAGAAGAAATACGCCAGCCGATTATATAAAACTCCGATTTATCTACTTAGGTCGACGCCATCCCAATCTTCAGACCAACTGGAATACTAAATACAAGGTAAATCAACAGAACATAAATGTTCCATAATGAGGTGCTGGCAGCTTGAGTCTATGAGGATAGGCAGAAAAAAAAGATAAAACAACATGGTAACCTGCAAGAAATATTGAATGTACTCATCCAGCACAAGGGTGATGACTCTAATATAGATTTTCTTACAATAATAAAAGGGTCAATATTGACAAAGATTCCTGCACCGCAAGATTTCATGGGTGAAGGCCCAAATTGAAAGAGATACATATATATTTATACTATCAATCTCATACAAAATTAACAAAATAAAGCAGCAGTATAAGGAAAGAGATTGACAGATTTCTTCAAAGCAAAGTTTTCATTTGTCAGAGATAATAAGACTACGGCTAGTGGAAATAATTTACTTGGTTGGACGAAACATTGAGCATGGACAATGCCATTCCAGTAATTTTCAAATGACAGAAACAATATAATGTTCTCAAAATATAGATGTGAAATTTGAAGGGGTCAGTAAACTATCTAAGAATGAACGCCATAAGATGGGTATAGGTTGAGTCTTAGTATACTACAGTTTCTAAAGTTTGAATAATTTAAGAGTTTTTTTTGTTTGCCTGCTAAAACCACAATTTCATTATAGTTGAGATCATGGAGTGTCAAGCTACAGAGAAAACAATTTTTGTGTGCAATCCTATGATTTTCTTTTTCTTTCAAACTTAAATAATTAAAGAATCAATAGTTTTTCAACAGGACAAAGTATAACAAGAAGAAAATGGAGGAACCTGGAAAAATTGCACAACTAAACTAGATTATGGCTACCGAATTCGATACCCTAGTAGCAACATTAACTTCTACCAACTTTCCAGTGTATAATCTCAACAATTCCAAGCACTAGAGTTTCCCTATTGCTGTAAAAAAAACCCCGATCACAATTATCCAAAACTCTTTTTCAACCAACTTTTTCCCCCAAACCTTCCAAAAGAAATTCATGGCAAAAACCATTCAAGATTCAGTTTTTCCTCTGAGATAAAAAAAAAAGGCCAATTGCCCCTGTGGAGTTAACTCCACTTCCTTTTATTAATCCTCCACTACTTTTTGGTTACGTTCTTTTCCGAGAGTTTTTCCATTTTAAAAATTTTCATTTATTTATCTTTCCTTTAAAATTACCTTCCACTTACTCATGTTTCTTAATTTTATTTCCTCTTTACAATTTGGACCTCATCAAACAATTTACACAAATTAACCACTAATTAATTTATTTATTATTTAGACATCCTATTTTGAACAAAAAGTCTTAATTTAATAAAATTTAATTCCATTTTAGATTTAATTTAATTCTTTAATTTAATTAGACTTTTATTTCATTAACCAAGCCTTCAAATTTGACATTCTAAATAAGTCTCAGGCATGACTCCAAGATTATTCAAACAAATATCAACCAAAAACATGACGAGGGTTAAATGAATACATGAAAGCAAAACAATACCAATAGGCCTCACAGACGAGACAGAACATCAGGGATTCATCCTTGACGAGGATGATGGCTCGAAGTGGGGGACCCAGTGTAACCTCTGAAACAACAACTCCATTGGGATCTAGCATGCTTAGACCTAATAATCAGGTGGAGTCGATTCCATGTACTTGCAGCCTGCAGCAAAATGAAGGATCAAGCATGTGCATAAAGAAATAATCAGTCACACTGTGATGGGGAAATCATAGAGTCGTAGGGTGCTTGCAAGCAAGTGATGCAACACTATTCCCCATCACCCACACATAACAACTAATAATAGAACATGATACACATGCATCTAACAATACATAGCATCATCATATCCATGATACTCAAATAAGAAATCAACTAATATGCTAAATATGATATAAATAAGAAGCATCAAATACCACAATATCATCGAACTAACATCATAATGTCATCAAATAGTCACAATATCTACTCATCAAAATATCACCATGTCTGAGTAACATCCAACAGTGTCATAATGTCTATCAAGCAATAACATAAAGTCAATCAAAACAACATCATAAAGTCTAGATGAAATCCAAGAAGTTGTCCAAACATAAGAAAACTGAGGGGGCATCACAAAAACCATCCTCTCAAGCACTTAGTCCATTCCCTACTGAGTAAAATTCCACACATCTTTGGAATTTCCACCACACTAGGATCTGAGGCAAGCTACACGTGAACATTTTTTAGTTCTCCTATGACTTTGACCTTTGTCTTATCTACTTAAACTATAACCCCATTGGCAGGCTTAGGGGTCACTCCCAACTTTTGACATATGGAATATGGTATCACATTACATGAGGCTCCAAAATCAACTAAACAATTATACAAATTTTCCAAAATATTCATATAGTTAATAAGAATGGGGGAGCTCTAGTCTTACCTTTGAATATTGTAGCCATTGCATCTAAAGAGTTCAAAGCTTTCCCTTTGTCCTTTTGAGGGATGTTGGAAGATACAACCTTGGGATTATCTAAAGATTTGAGTAGTGCATCATTTTGGTTGGGATAGTTCTGCAACATGTCATAAATAGAAATATTAGCTTTGGTTTTCCTTAAATCTTTCACTGCATTGTATCTTTCCTCATTCAAGCTGGGGGTTTTGTGAATCTGGAAATGTTGGGTTTGAAATTACCTCTAAAAGGTCCCTTGGGAGTTGGGAGATTATTGTTATCTTGAGGACCTAGAGGGGTAGGACATGACCTAGGTGTAATTCCATCAATTAAAGGCTCTCTTTTGTTTCTCAAGTTGTAAGTGTTCCTATTTTGCTGAAAAGAAAAGATATCAGTATTTTTTGGTTCATTCTCATTTTTGAAAGGGAAAGTAATTCCTCTTCTTTTGAGTGATGATTCAAGTTTGCTTCACTCAACAATGCAAAAGAATCTACCATCATTGTATTCATATTTTCAGGAGAAGTTAGAGTAATCCCTTTCATGATTGTAGATACTCTTTGCATCTCTAAACAATTAGTCTCGCTATGATCAAAGGTTTCATGGAACCTACAACCATTGACATCTGAGTTTACCACATTTGTACTTTCTAGGGGGTTTGGAACTCCTCCAATGTTTGGCTTAGTATTCCAAGGTTTGTTTGGTCTTTGTGAGTTGAAATTTCTACCTTGGAAAACTTGGTTGTTCTAATTGTTACCTTGATTATGGTCATAATTCTGACTATTTCCCTAGTTTTGGCTATTTCCTCCATGAGGAGGGTTGACTATCAAGCGAGTGAGCTCATTTGTGACCTAAGATAACATCTTCATTGTTTCAAACTCAGAGGATAGTTTATCACTTTGTCCTGAGTCTAAAATTTTTGTTGGTTCCTCAAAAAATTCTCTTCATGATTTTCATGTCCCATTGGTGATGTTCACTTCTTGCCCATAACCTCGATATGTGAGCATGGGTGTTGATGCAGGAGCATCCAGGTCCACAAGAGATTTGCATCACCAAAAATAATTTTTATCTAGTTTATTTTAAATTTTTATTTTTCCTAAGGTTGATTAGGTAGAATTTGATAAATAAAAGTAATAAATAGTCCAAAAATATGTAAAATAAATATTGGCCTTATATTTTTTAAAACTTCCAAATTGCCTAGTCTAGGTGGCAATCCAATCCTGGTCATTCATTGAAAAATATTAAAAGGAAAAAGAGGGCATTGGATTTTTAGGAGTCATAACTATTGAAAACTCATTTAATGCTCCTAAAAATATTCCAAAAAGATATGGGTGCCCAAGTTGAGGGGCAGTTACAACTCTTAAAGGATCCCTATTTTGTAGGAGCTGGAGACCAAGTTGCCTTCTAAACTTGGAAAAATGAAGGAAAGTGGAATTGAGGAAGTTTTAAATGTTGCAATTAATTAATTTAATGTTGGATAATGTTATAAAATTCATTCTTGGGTGTGACTTCTTGGCTGGGTAGTTTTTGGAGAGTGAAATAGAGAATTAATGGCATATTTTGGGGTTTTTGGGGGAGGCATTGTTGCAATTTTGTCGCATGTCTTTGCAGGAAAATGAAGATGGGAAGGGGAAGGCGTTGTATGTGAGATTTTGAGGTTTTGTATGTGTGTTATTTTCAGGTATGAAGTGGTTGTGAACAGCAGCAAGTGATGGTGGATTCAGAGGTGGAAGCATCAGTTTGTTCAAGTGAAGATTTGTAGGATGAAGGTGCAGGAATGAAGACAAAATTGATAGTTTGAAGGTGGAAAATGTGTGAATTTGTTTTTCTGTCATATATCAATTTTGTTGCAAGTTTGAGGAGATTTTGGATTAGTTTCCATGGATGCATGTAAGTTATCTTTTCAAGTATGCATGTTAGTGTGTTGTTCAACAGGTTACAGGAGCTACAAAGTGAAGGAGAGTGGGATTGTTTTGATGCAAGTTAGTTTACTGTTATGGACAGCTTGTTTTCTGTTGTACTTCAATTTTTAAATCATTTTTTAAGTGTTTTTTATCAGCCCCATGGCTGCCCCTTTGATGTAATTTCATTCATTTATTGAAAAACCATGTTTTAGCATAGTCTATGATTTCAACATTGTTGTGATGAATGTGTAGTTGATGTTAATTCAAACATATTTCTTTGTTGGGTTATGAGGATGTGTCTTGTGATAATACTAAGTGTGTGGATTTGAGTTATGCTAGGAGGTTGGATTCTTTCCTCCTACGTCAGGTGTAACATGAGTTTTATAGTAAGGCAATAAATTCTATGAAATTTGTTTCTCTCAGGATAGGATTCATTAGGGTGTATGATTGCTCAGGGTGTTGTTTATTGCACGGATATGATTTGTCATACCTAGTGGACCTAATGACGATAGTGATCTCGAAGGATTCCTTGCATGGGGATCCATTTGCTAGGAAAATATGATTGATTCATTGTATATTTTATCCAAAGTATCTCTACTAAATTCAGGAAATCTTCTTAGGAATAATTTGGTTAAGGGACCTAAGTGTTGCACAGGAAGTTGTTGTTGCACCAAAAGATCAACTTGTTAATGTCTGATACAACTACCAGACTTATACAAGATCCAAGATCCACAAGAGGTGGTTAAGCCATGTCATGAACCTAAGCACCACACTACACAACACAAGGAGACCAAGGGTGAAACTCTTTCAACAATCCCCCCTAGCGCAAGTGAGGGGTTTGAACCTATGACCTTGGATCTAATACCAATTGTTGCATAGACGGTTTCATTTCCACAAAAAGATCGACTTGTTAATGCCAGATACAACCGCTATATTTATACAAGATTCAAGATTCACAAGAGGCGGTTAAGCCATGTCACAAACCCAAGCGCTACATTGCACAACACAAGGAGACCAAGGGTGAAACTCTTGCAATAGTAAGGATCTAAAGTATGCCTGAATTACAACTAACTCAGGCATGAGGTACGGATCGACCAACCTTTTATATGTCTTGTGGAACCTTGTGTTGTAAATACTAATGGGTTCATTGGGTTCTTTCCTACAAGACACAAACTGGTGATACAATATAGCAAGATCTATATATATCTTAAATTGATTAATAAATTTATTTTCTAGATCTTGCCATGTGGTAATTCCTCGTCTAGGTAAGTTAAGATACTAGTTATAAGAAAAATCTCCTAGGGATTATGGGAATAAGCTATAGACTACATTTTGGTGACCAATCCAAGCTCTATTACAAATTTATTTGAACGTATTTTTGTTGTCTTTTGTTGTTCTGGATTCACCATCTACATATTTGGGATAGAATTTCTTTGGGTTTGTGGGTAATTCATGAAGAGGTCCTCCCATCAATAATGGGGAACTTTCATCTGATGTGAAAAAAGGCTGTTGTTATTGGCAGAGGCACAACAAAAGTTATGTTTTGGGGTGAGACTGGACTTATAGGTAAGGATTGTACATCTGGGTTTAATGGTGATGTTACAAATTTTGATGTTTCACCCTTGGCTTTACCCTTATCGCTTCTTACCTTCCTATGTTGAAATAATTCAGTTAGATCTCCTTTGTTTGGGGAAGATCTAAGAACTCTGTGGTATTTTTCTGAGGAAAGGATATTATATATTCCAGCTTGGCTAACATTCAGGCCCTCCTACTAGTGCATTTTATGTTGAGGGTGGTTTTAACACTTCCAACTTGCTAAGAAATAATGGGTTATTGCTTCTCTTGAAAGTAGGGAAACTACTCCAAGGTTCCTTAATAGCCAGTTCTTGACCGTGTGGGACAATACAATGGTTGTTGTCAATGTGTTTCACAAGGGTCTAGATTGTTAGCTTACTGGAAATTACATGCAATTAAGTAATAATTCAACCATTTAGGAAATAAATTGCATTTTCAAATTTATATAATATTTATATCAATTCAATGCTCTTTTCAATGATTCCAACTTGATTTTAAAGAAAAGTCAAAAGATAAAAAAAGGGAGCAAGAAAGAATGAAATAAGTTCTAATTTAAATGAACAATGATAAAGCCTGATTCATTAATCAAATCTAAAATTTTAAATGAAATATCCCAAACCATTATCAATGCAAATAGTCATTCACATATTTTATATTAGCAATGATGCGATCTTCAAAGGAAATGTAACCAAACATAAGGTTTTGATATTTCATGCAACCATAATGCCATTAAACATGTGCAAATTTGAGACAAAATCTTACTTAATTTCAAAATAATACTCAATATTTCACTAATTTATTCAATTTAGATAACATAAAACAACCATACCATTACTAATGAACCAGATTGAGACACATGCAAAATAGGCATAATCCTTCAATTTATCAAAAAATGATCATCACTAAAGTAGAAAATCCCACGCTGAGAATGCATAAGTTTACTTTATAACGATACATCAAAATCAGATCCTTGAAATAATCCAGAACCTACATTATATAAAAAATTGAGTTCCTAAAATCATGGATCTAAACAAAAAAGGAAACTAGAACTAACTCTAGCGCTTCGGATCTAACTAAAGCAAACTGAAAATACAACTAAAGCATAAATGGGTTCCCCAATTTTAGTTTCAGTTTAACTAAACCCAACTCAAGGAAATAAAAAAACTAACTAAAAGTAATTAAATCCCAACGCCAGTTCCAACTCCACAAGCTGGGCATGGGAATTTTACAATAGTTTATTTAAAATAAATCACAACAACAACAAAATCATGTCTCTATTTATTTTGAGAAGTTGTTTATGAATGTTGATATCACTTAATTCATCTTTTCCATTCATGGTCCTCGGTGATATTGCAACTTTATTTTCTAATTGAAAGTAGACTTCTCCATTTACTAATATAGGTTGTTGAAGGCAATCAAATCCTCCTGAAGGGATTGGAATTTTTCATTTTTATTCATCATTTTATCTATTGCAGCTTGGGCGATCTATCCTTGCATTTTTTGTTTTAACTCTTTTATGATTTTGTTGGGATCTCTAACCAAGATAGGTGTCTCCCAAAATGTGTAGTCTAGATCTTCTACTGACTGGAAAATTTTGACCATGTTTTGTCCTGCCAAATTTTAGTCTACTCAGTTTAGACTTGCACTTATTCAAAATCTTGACTTTGAATTATATTTCTCTCAACCACTCGAGGTGCTTATCTTGATCTTCTTCATCAATTACTGCAGCTTTGAGAAGATCCTCCAAAGGCGTTTCCTTTATTTTCTACAAGATTGGGATGTAATCCTCCCAAAGCAATAATTCCTTATCAATACTCAACTTAATTTGCTAAGCTACACTATCCTCATCACTAATGGAGTGATAAAAATTTATTAATTCCTTTAGCACTTCATTGGATAAAGTAAAAAATCTTATTTCCATTGTTGGGTTGTCGGGATCCATCCATTCGAGTCAAAATGTCTGACTTCTCCCTTTAGTGTAGCCTACAGTATGGACTCAAGAGTTGTTATGTCTATAGGTCCAATCAAATTGTTAATATAGGTTGTTAGCTGGGCCACCTGAGCTTTTAGCTCTTCTTTTTTCTTTGCATCCATCTACATCCTCTTTAGGATAGCATAAACAAACATCTAGAGAGATTGTTGCTCCCCTTCCCTTGTCTAGACTCCCATATCAACTTGCCTGATCTAGTAATTTTCTAGCCACATTTCTTAATCAAGCTTATCAACCAATGGGATGGCTATTTCTATAGTTTTCTTACCTTTCTTTTCCATAGTGATGATTGATATTCTCTTGGACCTCTTTCTTCTTTTGAAAAGAGACTGGAAGACTTCTGAAAAAATGCTCAAACTTTATTTTGAGCTACCTTCTACATACGTCCTTTTCCTTCTCTGAATGGTGTGGTTAAGCCAAATAGGAATGATAGCTAATGTTTCTCTAATTGGAGAAGAAATAATTTTCATCTTATGGGATCCTTCTTCTCCATTTTGGCTCTGATCTCTTCGTCATGAGCATGTTCCCCATGAGTCTCCCTTGTCTGGTCCACTTCCTATTCTATATAATATTTAGTCATGGTATCTCCAACAAGAACCTCCTCGGCATGGACCTCTTCAACATGGACCTCTCTTTGTGCTTCATCTTCCGTGGGGGCCTCTCTTTGCATCTCCCCTTCTTCTAATACTACTTCTTCTTCTACAACCTTAACAATAATTTCTTCCTCCCAAGTAGGTGGCTCATCTTCGAGAATTGGGGGAGGAGAAGGAGGTGGACACGAAGGTGGATCATGTGGTGATTTTGGAGATAGTGGAGGTGAAGGTAGAGGGGATTCATGTGGAGGAGTGGAAGAATAAGTTTGTTGGGCTTCCCTCTAGGAAACCCTTTCTTGAATTGCTTCTCTAGTCCTCTTCTTCCTAACTAGAGTTTCTTCTTCCTCCATATTTTCTTCACTTGAACCAACATCAATTGGTTCTTTTTCTTTTCTTTTCTTTCCCACTACCTTAGGAGGTGAACTCCTTATGGTCTCTTTAGCTTGGGTAGCAGCAATAGGAGATCCTTATCCCATTTTATCCTTCTCGGTTGCTTTTGCAAGTTTTGGCAGCTTCGTCATAGGAAAAGGATGTCTAAGGAATTCAAGATAATGGGCTATGAAACCTGTTGCCCTTATTTGAATATCATTATTTTCTTCCACTTAACAATCTTCATTGAAGATTATTTGATTGTAGATGTGTTGCTTGTCATAAATGGGGTCAAGGATTTTCCCATCTTTCACATCCTAGGACATACGAGCCTTTGTAAAAAATGTGATCATATTTACTGTCAACTGACAATAATCTTTCATTTTTACTTCAAATTCCTCCTCACAATTTTCCCAATGATCTTCTATCTTAGGCTCATGGATGAAGAAAGAGCCTATCACTTTGTCGATCTTTTCAATTAGGTTGAATATGTGTCGAGCATCATTATACATCACTAAAGCATATCTTGCTAGTTCCACATCTACACCCTTAGTATTTTTCATGTTAGAACAATAATATAATCCCATTTTGATGGGGAAATTGTATCCAAACTCGTGTTTCCCTGCAATGAGTTGGTTGATTTCATTCACCTTCTTGCAAACTTCCAGCAAAATAATTTTATCCAGCGAGTACCTTGGAAGCTTATATGGGGTGTTCTAGAAGTCATCCACTTAGATATATGTGAAGGTTTTAAACTAGATATACCAATTTCCCCAACCTTCAAGTGTTTCCATGGATTCATTTGAGATTCTCCTAGAGAAATCTCCAACCCCCTAATGACAAAATATATGAAGTTGTCATTAACAACATAGAAATGAGTATAACTATCCTCTAGTTTTAGCTGAGGATAATGTTCATAGATGGTCACCTCCCCCAACTAGAAGGAACCCACTCTGTCTAGTCCTAGGAAAGAGGCTTGAGAAGCCAACAAATATATCAAGTAGGAATTCATGTAGAATTTTGATGTTTTGAGAATCATCTTCAATTGTTCATGAATTGTGTCACTAATAAGAGTAGCCTAGTAATTTTATCTTTCTTGGCATCATTGATGGTTATTATGAACTTAACCATCCACAAGTAAATATCCTTAGCATGGGTACATCCAAATACTCTACTCAATAGGACAATCAAGTCCTTGATACCTTCTTTGAATTCACTCTTGTGTTGCACCTTGGCCATCTTGACGGCTACTTTCTTGGGAGTAAGAAACATCTAACTATTAATGTAGGTGAGGTTGTTTTCCTAATTATCATCAAATTACTTCATGGCTTTCTTCATGTCAACTGCCTCATACTGGGGGAAAACATGAATCTTGAAGATCTTTTCAATCATGTCAAGGCTCACATTAAGCACCACTTCTCTTGAAAATCCCATCACTTTCTTGGTTTTGTGGTTATAGTAGTGAGAACATGTTAATACCAAATTTAAGGATCAAATGGTTATTAGGAAAGCAACAGCCTGCACCAGTCTAGAATTTTCTAATGTTGTAGCAACACATGTTCGAGTTTCCTCATCATTTATCCTCCTCTTGAACTCCTCCATATCGACATGACTGAGGTCAATGTCTCCAATATTTGTATAAGGGGAGAACATATTGGATGATGGATGGTATCCCTTATATTGGTACTTTATCTCTGTGAGATCCTTAGGTGACATATCTCCTACATATAAAAACACCATGTCATATAATTCATCCATCTCAAAAGAAAAACATGCCTCTTAAACAAGTTATACTAATTGAGATATAGCTCATAATGTAAAGTGATAACTTGCTCAAGGAATGTTAGAGACCAAACAAACTTTTTGGGGATCAGGCCTCAGGCCTCCCCTTTACCACATAACTTATATTTGTAACAAGATAATCACTTTAAGAAATATTTTCGACTAGTGAAATTTGAAACTCGTTTGCAATATGTTCGAGAGTCGAGAGTTGGGTTCATTGTCTACCTCTTGTTTGTAATACTTGGATAGGCTTAGGAGGTAAGTCCAACCAGTGATACTTGAAAAACCTTCTTACACTATCGAGAGTTGATGGTCAGGGATGTTGTCTAACATTTATCATATGAGTTTTTCATTCAATAAATGAAACTCTTGAGGCCTAATGTCCAAACATCCTTATTCTTTAAATTCTTTAAACTTTTCTAAGACCTCTCAAAATAATGTTCCTGAATTTGTTCATTTTATTCGGCCAAGGGTAGTTTTTTTTAACTCTTTAGGGTTTAGGTATCGGGCTTTCCACATACCTTCTACCTCAATAAGAAGTTATGTAAATAGGATGCTCGATCGGTAGTGCCTAAAAAATTTTTCCATCAACAAGATTTTTGATAAGTCTTCTCATCGAACTTCGCAGATTGAAACTTTGGCTCATTGTTCATTAACTCAAAAGGAAGACATTCATTCAAAATGAAACTTGAAACCTGAAACCCAAGATTTTGGAAAGTTTGAAAACTCGGTAGTTGGAACAATCGGTAGTCAGGAGTCAGAGGTTTCTCATAGCATTTTCCACACTATCAACTAAGGATTAAATCGATCATCCAACACTTGACACTCGAAAGGCTCAACAAAAATGCTAAGGAAAAAAAATTAGCAAGGTTGAGGCCCAATGCATGATCAGATGATGTCATAAACATCCTCGATCGACATGTCAAGAGGAGAACCGATCTGGAAACAAACAAAAAGCAAAAAATGAAAAAAAAACAAAAACCAAACAAAGGAAAGGAGAAAAAAAGGAAAGAAAAAACAAAACACCAAATCAATTCACACAAGCACGCACAAACCATGAGGAATGATCAAATAGATTAAAACTTGATGGGGTTTTGATCCTACCTAGAGAAATCAAGTGGAAAGAACAAATAAAACACGCAACACCACAAATGGACCACACACCAATGCACACAAGAGCAACACACAACCATGAATACATGAACACGACTGAGAATAAACACACAAACCAACCTGAAGAAGTAGTAATGGTAGATTCACACGCGTAGGAGGGATTTTGCAAATGAAAATAGTTGTAGAGCTCAAATAGCACAAATATCAAGGGTGACCTTTAAAATGAGCATGATATACTTGATAAAAACCCCTCCAACAACCCCTAATAACTTATTCATTTATTGCTCATTAATACTCTGTCAACATAATTAATTTGAGTGATTGATTTAACTAGTGCAGGGTTCGAGGAAACAAGACATTTCCACCATCAGGTATTCAAGGGTCAGGGGTCTATTATATCAAATGTCTAAAGCCCAAAACCTAAAACAACAACAAAAAACACCAAGCCCCAGGTGGGCGTCAGGGATCGAGACCAATCCACAAGGTATACCAGTACAAAGAAACCCAATCTCTCAATACCCAACAAGGAACTCAAAGGGAAGAAAAATAAAAGGAGGAAAGAAAGAAGGGGAAAAAAAAGAGGGAAAGAAAAAAGAAAAGAAAGAGAGAAAATAAAGACAGAAGAAAAATGCAACACGAGAAAAAGAAAAAAAAAGGGGGGTCCCTATTTTGTCAAAACCAAAACGGGGTGTGAGTGCAGGGCACAACACTTCCATCACACCCACTTAAAACCATTGAATTTGAACATCATTTTAGCTTGTGTTGTAGTTATTTTTTCTCATTAATAGGTCTAAATATTCATGAAAACATTAGGTACTATTATAAATCACATCCTTAGATACATCATGTGGTAGATTATCTACTATAATAAGGTGTGGAACCTTGTATAATCAAACCAACAAACATATACAATGTGACAACTTGAATAGGGGTATACTACACATTGGATATGATTTGTTTCAAGGTAAGTGTCCATATAATGTAGTTATATCCAACATAGCGCATTAGGAAAGACCCCTTGGTTTAGCAAAGTTGGAAGTCAAGCATTGCCCACCTTAGAAAATTGGTACACTATAATTTTAGGATAAGAATCCTCAAACATTAAAGAAATTTTATGTTATGATGATTAACATAGAGAGCAACATGAGAGATTATAGTAAAAAATTAAAGAGATTATGTTAATATCCCTGATACTAGTCCCATAACTATTCCATTATCCACTCCACTACATGATTATTAGCCAGTAGACATGAATCTATTTTTAAGTCAACTAAAATTTCAAATGCCAATAAGAGAACTACTCAAGTTTCTAAGCATAGAGAGAGGGACATATTATGTACCAATTCCTCAACCATATTCAATTAGTCCCATGACTTCCCAAATTATTGTAAGGAAAATGTAGAGATGGAGGCTAATATCTAGAAAACACTTGAAGTGTATCTTGGCATAATATCTACAAGTAACCAACTAATTGTTAATCTATTTTATACCTCTTTGTTAATAAAGAGATCGTTAGTCCATAAATGTATGTTGGATATTGGAGTAATAAGGTTAATTACTTAATTAATTCAATCATATCGATTAATTAATTAAGTCACCTTTTACTTTATTTTCACTTAAGCTAAACTTAGGCCCTTTAATAATTAATTATTCATCCTAGGGTTCTCACTTTTAGGGTTTTGATCTCCTTTCATAAGGATTGATCCTTTTGTAATTATTAATTCTTGATTATGCATTTTTGCTTCGAGTTTGCAAAGCACCATTGTTGTGTTTTGTTATCTCTTCTACGTGACAGGTTATTTGCTTGCAGGTGTTCACTGGAATCTGTGAGGTTGGTTTATCAACTTCAACATAGTATCAAAGCTTCAGATCTATAGCTTCCTGTTCATCTTTTGAGGGATTCAAGCCTTGAAAGAGTATTTTGGTACATCTTGAGTCACTTTTGATCACACCATTGCATTCAGAGTGTTGGAAATAGTCAAGATTGGCCTTTGTTTCGTCAATTTTGGACTCACGGGCTCAGATCTACAAGGGTTTCTATGGGTGCCCTTTTTCTCAGATCTAGAGGGTACCTACAATTTTGAAGCTTTTTCAGCCCGAACGGACCTCACCGTTGCATCCAAAGCAGCCAAAAACCCTAAAAACTTCTTGTCAAATCGTCAAATTTGGTGAATTTGGCCTTCGAGGCAAAGTTTTTTTGCCTGGTAGAAGTTGTACGACCTATGTACGGCCCCTATGCATGCATTCTGAGAAAATATTTTACAGGTCGACTTATTTTTCTAAATTTCATTTTTGAAATTTAAAAAATAAAAAATAAAAAAAAGGGATCGTTATTTTTTTTGGGAGGGAGGCATTTGATTTTTTGGGGAGGCATTTTAAATTCTGTTAGGGGGTGAATTTAATGAGCCCGCAGGGTACCACCCTACGGGCCACTTTGTACCCTACGACCAGTATTTTCAATACCACCCAATGGTACTCTCCACTACCCACTGGCGTACAACCATGCCGATCGTCAGCCATTTTTATTAATTTAAAAAAAAATTATTAATGTAAATTTTTTTTAAAATATTTTTTTGTAAAATAAGCCCAATTGGGAAAATAAAGCGATGACCATTTGGCTATCAATTTTAATACCATATTTCTATTGCAATGGCCATATGGCCATCAAATTTTTTCCAGCAAACTATGTAATTGCCCTTTAAGGGTAGCTTTCTTCCGAAGGCCATAACTTTTGCCCACGATGTCGAAATTGGGAAAACGAGATATCATCAGAAAGAGGACTTAGAGAAATTTATAGAGGTGTAGGTATTTCTTAGATATTTTTTCTCAGGTCCCTATTATTTTCAATCAAATCCATATCTTCTTTTCTGGAGTTTCCTACAGTGTTTTTGACATAACTTTGCATACGATGTCGAAAATGGGAAATGAGATATCATCTGAAAGATAGTTTTGAGCTCTTTGTAGTGGTGCAAGTGGTTTCCAAATTTGATTTTTGATTTTTTTTCTAAAAAATCTTCTTCTTAGATGTAGTCCTTTTTGGACCTTATGGGCTCACTTTGCATGTGTTTATCATCTATAAACACACTGAAATAAAGTGCCTCAACTTTGTATGTGTATTATTAGGATTCTTGTACATCATATTGTGCCATTATTTTACTTGCACTATTCTATAAATTTCCATGGGGGGTTGATGTTTTCCTTTTTTTCCATCATACTTTTTTCTAGTGAGTGTTCCTCCATGACAATAGTGAATCACATTGATTCTTGACTAATGTGTGTGTGCCTTTGTTTGCACACCCTTTATACTTTGTTGGTACTGTCATGTTTTCAAATTCAGATGTTCTTAGTTCTTCATACACTTCTTTTTGGCATTTATTTTTAGTGTACCTGTCATGACTCTCCCTTGTCAACATTACGGGGGGGTTTCTATTGTTGGTGATATTGCTTCCTTGGTTTCATTGGAGTGAGCTATGTAGTCAGTATTCGTTCCTATGTACTTTCAGATATAGAGTACATCAGTGGTTGGTTACTTGTATTTCATTGAGATGGATCACTTACCATATATGGACACTCTTGCATTTAGGAGGTGACCTTCCATTTTCACTTGATCAATTCTTCAAACTATTGGTACTTGGTCCATCTATACCTTTGAGTTCTTGATGTTTTCCTTGGTTTGCCATTGGATTTGAGTAGTGTCATTGGGGGATCTCATACAGATTCTTGTCTTCTTGATCTTGATCATCATATGTTTCAGCAGAGGTTCTTCTTTCAATATTTCAATAGTCATTCTACGACAGTGTTTGTAGCTTCTTCATGCTTCAGTGGTGTTTTTCATGTTCATCCCTTGTTCTTATCTTTTGGGAAAAAAATTTCTTGGTTGGAATCTTCTTCATCCTTCACTCTTGTTGGAGGCTTCTTCAGTCCTTCACTCTTATTTGGAGGCTTCTTTAGTCCTTCACTTGTTCCTATTCTTTTTGGGACATTCTTGTTTGGAGGATTCTTAGTCCTTCACATGTATTTCTCTCTTTTGGAGAAGAGTTTTTCCCACGAGGTTTTCTCTTTTTCTCCTATTGTGAGAGATCTTTTACATTTGTACATGGGTACCTCATCAAGCCTAGTTGTTGGGACCCATCTTTCCTTTCATGCATTTTTTCCTTAGTTTTTAGCTTCTCCCTAAGTTCATCTTAAGGAGGGGTGTTGGAGTAATAAGGCTAATTACTTAATTAATTCAATCATATCTATTAATTAATTAAGTCACCTTTTACTTTATTTTCACTTAAACTAAACTTAGGCCCTTTAATAATTAATTAATAATTAATTATTCATCCTAGGGTTCTCACTTTTAGGGTTTTGATCTCCTTTCATAAGGATTGATATCTTTGTAATTACTAATTCTTGATTATGCATTTTTTGCTTCAGGCTTGCAGAGCACCATTGTTGTGTTTCATTATCTCTTCTGCATGATAGGTTATTTGCTTGTAGGTGTTCACTAGGTTCTATGAGGTTGGTTTATCAACTTCAACATTGGACTCTAAATCTTCCAATAATTTAATGGCATCTCTTTGTTAATAAAGAGATGGTTAGTCCATAACTATATGGAAAGTACTACACAATGGACTCATGAGCTTGGTGAATGCCATTTGAGTTTTTAATGATATTGAAGTACAACTTTCTACATACTTAGGAAAATGTTGTTTTTTGAATATAAATATTGTTGATTGTCCAACTAAATGGGATAATCTACTATTGAGAAAGTGGGAAAATTCCATAGGTAGTAGCATCTAGATGGACCTATCATAAGCTATTATACCACTGCCAAGAAAAGAAGTTTGATTGCATAGGGAGAAAAGGACATTGCATATTATCCAAAAAATACTAAAGAAGAAAATATTGAGAAATGTTATGTAGACATTGAAACAAGTTGTGAAGCACCTTCCATGAGCAAACAAAATATCAACATTGTCAACTACTCTCTAGGAGTAGAGAATCCCATAAACTTACTACACCACCTAACCTTATCTTTGTTGATTGACTTCATTAATGTAGTTGTAATATTTAGTAAAGTGTCAAATTTGTTTAGCACTGCTCTACCATTGCATAAACAAGATGGTATCGGACATCTATGTTCTTTTTCCTCTCATGAAAAGTTAATTTATTGTTCCTGCATATAGTACTATAACTATCCCAAAGAATGTTGATAGCTCCTTGACTTAGCTCCACATATAAATAAAATCTCTTGAACTAGATGACCTCCATATATGCATGAGTAATTAGCATGTACAAGTTGGCCTTTGTAGTGGAAATTTTTCTTACTTATCTAGCTAATAACATCACCAAATAAATTGAATGCAAATTTATCGATGGATCTTCTACAATTAACATCCCAATCCAAATCCATGAATCTATGAATATTCACTATGTTGGTCCCCTATACAATCACCATAATCATGAATAGGGTACTCATAACTACCCAAAAAAATTTGAAGACTCTCAAGATTGGTCATAAAGTAGCTCAAGATTGTCATTTCTCGAGCAATCCCTAGTCTAGTACAAACCATAGCATACATCAAACTCTCAACTACATTGACATAAAGAACATAAGAAATATCCTTTATAAGTTTCATGTAACATTGCTCAACTAAAATCTTATTTTCCATACAAATAGGAACACCAAAGGTTTTCTATCTACCATAGTAAAACATTTTAGTACACATTTCACATACTCACTTTGATCCAACCAAATATTTTTCACTTTATATATTTAGATCTTCATACCTAAGGTATACTCAGTAGTCCCTAAGTCTATGTCAAACTATGTTGGAAGTTGAGACTCCAATCACAAATCACATCCCTACTATTACTAAAAATAACATATCATTCACAGATAATGTGACAATGAGAATCAATCGCTATCTATTTTATAGTAAACACAATGATTGGGTTTGGGTATTAGAAAATAGAATCCCAAAATAAAGGAATCAATTTTTGGTACCACATTATAGGATATTTTTTGAGGCCATAAATATTTTTTTAATTCTAGAAACTAGGGACTCCTTACCTTTAGCAACATAGTGTTTTGGTTTTGTTATGTAGACCTCTTCCTCTAAGTTACTACAAATAAATATTGTATTCATATCTATCTTTTACATTTGTAAATCAATTTATCTATTGTTATAGATAAAAAGAACTTGATAGATGCCAACTTAGAAACTAGAGAAAAAATCTCATCAAAGTCTATCCCCTCAACCTAGGAATATAATTTTGCAACCAATCTTGTCTTGAAATTTTTAACAACTCCATATGAACTAATCTTCTTCTTGAATACCCATTTTTAATCGATTCATCAAGAAATGGTACCAAGTCCCATGTTTCATTATTTTTCAATGCAATTATCTCCTCATTCATAGTAGCTCTCTAGGATTGATAATTATCCATATCTATTGCATTCTTCATAGTTTTTGGCTCATTGGTATTAGTAATGAAAGTAAAAATATATTTCCAATTAGGAGAGGTATACCTTTCTAGTTGTTGTCTCTACCAATTGGACCTCCTCATGTTTGAGGTGGAGGTTCTAGGTTGTCTTCAAAAATATTAGAACTATTTGAGCTCTCCTCCTCTTTAGGTCCTTCACGAGAATATAGTTCAACATTTCTATCTTATAAGGGGAAAATAAACCACATACTTCTTTCCATCCTCTTTTGGTTGCAACCCTATGGAAGAATACCTTAAAATCTCTTTGAAAATAATACGTTGTTGGGAAAATGTGTCTCAACCTTGCAATTACATAAGTTATTGTTGATACATAAGGTATTGTTCATACAATGATGATGAGGGTGTGTGGGGGGGTCCCCCCTGTGAGGGGTTTGGGGGGATCATCCCCCTAGTTGGGGGTTTGGGGGCAGCACACCTTGGTGGGTCCTTGAGGGTAGCACCCCCGAAAGGAAATTTTTATTTATATTTTATTATTGTAAATTTGGACCGTTTATCATTAGGTCTTAGATCTGAAAACCGATATTTTATTAGCTTGACTTTCCCTAGAAGGAAACCCTATTTTATTCAAGGGACTTGTATTATGGTTGTGTATTGTGATGTATTCTGAGAGTCTGATAGCAGTCATGTTACCTTTGGATCTCTAGTTAGTGATAGTAGCTTGCTCTACAAGTATATTGTAATCTTTGTGATTTTTGAATAACATACTGGGCGGCTTTGGAGTGTGGAGTTTTTTTCTCGAAAAGGTTTCCCCCACATAAATCACTGTGTTGTGGTATGCATGATATTTATGTCTATTTTTGTTTAAGTTTCTATAACTGTTAAAGATTTGTAAAAAATTTGCATTATTATCCTCCCAAGATTAGTGTAGGAAGTCATTTTCCTACCTTAGCTTCCTTACATTCCACTATATAAAAATTCTTGGCCACATGGTCCCAAATTCCTTTCACACCAATATCATAGTTAATGAAGATACATTTCACCACTTTGTTCTCCAAGTTTGACCACCTCTCCCATATACATATGCCTCATAAGAAAAATATGAAGATGTTGTAATTCATATTTGTTCCCATCTATGCCTCTATAGAGGTCTTTTCAACAAGATTTAATGTAGAAGAATTATTAATCAAGTAACAAGCTATAGCGGCCACTTTTTCTTAGAACTAATTTTCTGTGTAGGTTCCATTAAGCATACTCCTAGACCTCTCCATCAATGTCTTATTAACTCTTTCTACAAATCCACTCTATTGAGGAGTATATGGAGTTTCTCTTATTTTTCTCAAATCTATTATCCTTACAAATTCTATCAAAATATATGGAACAAAACTCATTTCCATTATCTATCCTTAAAATATCAATCTTCCTAAGTTAGTATAGCTTTCCAAAAAAATCATTAAACTACCTACAATAACTAAAGACTTCAAATTAACTACTAAGGAAATGCACCTACATCCTTTTAGAGCAATCATCTATAAAATATTTAATTTACAAAGACTTAAAATGAAGGAACATTAATAGGATCAAATGCATATGAATGAATCGATTCCAACAACCCAAAAGATTTATGAGAACTAAAATAAAAATTAACTCAATTTTATTTCCCATGTATACAATATCCAAAAAAGTAAAATTCAAGAGTACAATCATTCAAGCCCTATACAAGATTTTTATTTTTAGGGTCCTTAGACTCTTTTCACATATATTGCTCATTCTCATGTGCCATAGAATTTTCTCTACAAGTAACCTACTCTCAAAATTAAAATATCACTTACGTTCCTAAAGAACATTCCCATCAAAATTAGATACAAAACTCATGTTTATTTCTTGGTCTAATAGTGAAGGGATAGATTTTATAGATATCTTCACCATAGGAACATAAAAATTATTATAGAAAATAGTGCATGCATCTAGAAAAAATAGTATACCCACACAAACACCTTTGTTGAGCACCATAGCTCCTCTAACCATATCAACCTTCACTAGATAAAATAACCTATACCATTAAGTTTTCTAATTGAGTACAAGTTTTATGCTAAACTTGAGATACATAGAATACTATTGATCCCCCTCCAATTGTTTATTAGAGAATTTTATCAACTCTACCATAGCCAATAATGCTTCGATAAGTATAAACACCAAGATACAATTTTACCCCACTATATTCATCATACATTGAGAACCACCCTTTTATGAAATTTAATTGGAATGAAGCTTTATAGTCTATAAATCATGCACCTTATGATGCATGTGTTTTCAAGGCTATGACAAATTCATCTCCACTATGCTTCTTTGAAGATATACCAAACCCATCATTAGACTGATTCTCTTTCTTTTTCACCTCCTTAAAGTCCTTTCTAAAATGCATATTCTTGTCATAGTTTCAACACTTAAGCCTTGGAATTTCTAGGACTTTTGGATCTACCATAAGATTTGGATCTAGGATTATTTTTCTTCGTGTCCTTATTTTTCCTTGCTCCTTTGATATTCTAGGAATTGATAGGGCCTCTTTAGTTGTTTCACATATCCTCTAAGAGTAAATAAACCATTAACTCGTCCAACTAAATATTCAAGGTAGTGCTCCTATTTTTCATGACCAAGTGATCCCATGAGTCTAGAAAATAGTATAGAAGTGCCATAAAATTATCCTCCTATGGACCCCCTACTTGAGCTTAAAGAAATGAGCTATTAATAGATAAAAAAACCCTAACTCAAATAAAAGGAAACACTCAAGATAGAGAAAATAATGATGGAAATAACAATGCATGATAACAAGATCAAGTAAACCAACCTTTATACCTTGGACATTGTGATATTTTTATGTGCTCCAATTGGTGGACTATGGATGTTCATTGCAACTATATCACCAATTTTATAGCATAAGGGTACAAGTGTATGATAATAGTTTTAAAATAAATAAATTCATATCATCATGACAAGTTTTAGATAGTCGAAGAATATCCTTGATGGAGAGATATAATTTGATCAAATTAGGAGATTGAAGGAAATTTGAGCAAGAGGTGGTGAGGTGGAAGGGCATGCATGTTCACACATGTGTGAACAAGAAAGTGGGGAAGATTCAAAGTTGAGGGATGAGATGGAGGTTTGAAAGTATTTCAATATTGCATGCTTGCATGTTGACAAATGTGTGAGAAAGGAGTGGAACAAGTTATCCTTATCACACATGTGTGATCATCAAGGAGAGTTTGGGCACATGGTTTTGATTTTGATCCATGTGAATGGAATGGAGAGCTAAGTTTAGACGAAAAAATATTTTATCCACTTATGATGAGGTGGAATTTGATATTAGATAAAAATGGTAAGCATGATTAATTTAACCTAATCAAGTAATTAAGATGTTATTATTTATTTGATTAATTAGAGGAAATGAATAACTAATTAATTTTAGTTTAATCAATTAACTTTATGGAAGGAGCAATGGAGAAGAAATGTTAATTGTAGGAATAATTAATTAAATAATTTCTTATTTAATTAAATTATCAAAACTTACTTAGAGGAAAATTAGTGGTGAATATGGGGTTTCTATGTTGAAGTGAGCGACTAGGATACAATCAGGATCTACTATCTGCAACACCAAATAACCCTCCACACACACAAGAGAGAAACAACAACATAAGATGCTATTCCACCAATAAATGATATAATATGAATATAATATTCTTAAGATGATTAGGTGATTTGATGTCTTACAATATGCAAGAGGAGTCTTGCTTATAAAGACAAGGTGAAAGATAGGATTAGATAAGATCATGAATGGTGTCTTAATCTAATGACATGAGAAAAGAAATATTAAATGACCTAAGAAACAAGAAGTAAATGAGATAAGATAAAATCTCATGATAGCTAAGACTTCTAGAAAGATTCCTAGGACCTAAGTAAACTTAACATGTGAATAGGGCCCACTAGGTGAATTAGTTAGGTAAAACATTTTATTCACACCAACACCCCCTTTTAAAGTAACTTAGGGAGGAACAAACCAATATAAAGATTCAAAATATGTATAAATGGTGGTTCCCAACAATAAGGCCATGTTAGATACCCATTTACAAACAATATATCACAAACAAAGAAAAGGAGAAAAACTCAGTGGGTGAAAACTCCTCTCCAAAAGAGAGAAATACAAGATGAAGGACTAAGAAGCCTCCAAAAAAATTCCAAATAAATAATAAGAACATGAATTACACCACTAAAGCATGAAGAAGTTTCAAACAATTGTCAAAAGATTATTACTATAGTGTTGAAACCGAAGAACCTTCGTTGAAATCAAGATGAAGATTAGGATCAAGAAGACATTAATCTATATGAGTTCCCTCAACGATACTACTTGAATAATTATCAGATGGAAAAAAAAAAAGAAAAAACATCTAACCTTTGAAGATACAAATAACACATGAATTTGCACGAGTGACCCCAACAACACTACTCAACCAATGCAAGAGAAAACTACAAGTTGAGCTTCAAAACCTTGTTGTCTAATGTGGAAAATGGTGTATGGAAATTGAGTGAAAAATATATAACTATGACTTTCTCGAGCCTCTTGAATGCAATGAGACATTAGAAAATGTTGTCACCATAGCCATGATAGCTACAATCACCAAATCTCACCAAAAAATACGCATGTAGTATAAGATCAACATACTTTTGTAAAGCCTTTTTGATTCTCCAAATCGTATTAAAACATAAGAGAAGAGCATATAAAAAATTTCAATATCATACAAGAAAATCAAAGCACAATAAAAAACTTGATGGAAAAAACTCTTTAGATCAAGAAATAGGCTTGTTAGATTCAAAGCTTTAATATCATGTTGAAGTGGGAAATTAGGATGCAACCAAGATCTATGATCTGCAACACCAAATAACCTTCCACACACATAAGAGAAAAACAAAAATAAAAGATGCTATTCCACCAATCAAGAATGCAATATGAATATAATATTCACAAGATGAATATTTGATGATTTGATGTCTTACAATATACAAGAGGATCCTTTCTTATAAAGGAAAGGTGGGAGATATGATTATACAAGGTCATGACAAGTTTCTCAATCCGATGACATGAGACAAAAAATATTAAATGACCTAAGAAACAAGAAGTAAATGAGATAAGATAAGATAAAATCTCATGACAACTAAGACTTCTAGAAATATTCTTAGGGCCTAAGTAAATTTAACATGTGAATAGGAACTACTAAGTGAACTAGTTAGGTAAAGCATCTTATTCACACCAACAATCTACACCTACTGGATTCTATCTTCACTCCAATACAATGCAATTATGTTTGAAATATCCCAAGGAAAATTTGTATGCAATTTTTTTTCCAAATTCCCCTTCCTAGTTACACTAGCATTTCGTCAAATATATGGAAACAAGCTGAGCTAATTCATTTTTGTGTTTGTTTGAAGGATATGACCAACACTTAGTATAATAATGCAGACTTATTGACAAACTTAACACAATATTATAATTTTATATCCAAAATAATTAACATACATTTATATTTAGGAATTTAAGCATTTGTATGGCAACTCACATGCAAGATATCTGATATTTATATTTCATTGTATCTGAAAGGTGCATAGAAATATAAATTTCTTATCAAATAAATGTAATTTATGATATTCACCGCTAACATGTGGCTCCAATAATATTATATGGTAGACCACCTAAGTAGGTATGATCACTTTATCTGCTTAAAATATGATGTATGACCACAACTAATATGAGTACAACTTCTCTAATGTACACTCCACTCCTTAAAAGCTTGTGACTCCCTTCAAAAATTAATACAATGACCACTATGGAATTTAATGTCTAGTTTAAGCCTTGTGTCATCTCCTTTGACCATTTAAAGCTTTGTGATGCCCTTAGGTTGCAATTCCATGAGGGGGGATTCAAGATCTATTTTGAAGGAGCAAGGGGGCCCATGAAGGAAATAAAAATGCTACATGATTAATTAGAATCTTTTCCTCAACAATAACAACCCCTACTTTTTAGTTCAAAAATTTAAGTAGGTGGAAATGAGGTGGGGTTGAAAATTTCCCCACCAATTTAGGCTTTTTTCTACCACTTGTCAATCATATGGAGTTTCTAAATCTCCAACAATTAATTTTTATTTTATTTTATATTTATTTACTCTATTGAATTGGATATGCAAAATAATAAAATTCATGAGACCACCAACTTCCATAAATTTAGGAGCTTAACTTTTTAAGCTTAAACTACACTAAAAAATTCATGGGATTGCCCACTTTAAATTAATCCTAAAAACTCTCAACACCCATTAATTTTTTTAGGAAGCCCCCCTCCATGGGACCACACCCTTATTGAACTCCTTGTCATGTATTGTTCACATTTACGAAGGCTATGATATAGATATAGGGTTTGGCATACTTCCCAAAGGGGATTACAATGATCAAAATGAGAATATTTGATGCTTTTGAAAAATCAAAGCCATTTAAATTTATAACCACTATTATTAATAGAATGACTCACCAAAGTTGATAGCAATGGTACGACAGGAATACTTCTGAAATAATATTTGATTATGCATTTAGATATTCCTCTACAAACATTAATCCAAATACTCTAAAATTTGTCTCTAAAAGAGACTTCACAAATTTCACAAATTTTGACTGACGATGCAATGTGAGAAATTTGTATAATCTCTTCAATGGGCTAGCTAGGGTAGATTTGATACACCATTGAAACCAATCACCCTTAGGGTTTTTGTCCTAAGCTTTGAACTCTGAAATCTCTCCAAAATCACCAAGTAGAATAATATTCAAGCATAAACCAATTGAGCTTCACTTTTCACTTTTGTATGCAATTCCCCATTAACCTTTTGAATTCTTGCTTTTTGATATTTTAAAATAAAACATGAGAATAATAATAAAGTGTCATTTTTAATATTTCATAAATAATCACCAAGCCACTTTATAAACTCCATTAAATTAATTAAATAATATTATCCTTAAAATATGTTGGAAATGGATAATATCAAATAATTAATTAAAAGATTCCCTTACTTCTGACATTAGCCTACATGAATAAAATAGGCTAATTAAGTCACTCTTTCCTAGGCATCGAAAGGGGACATTACTATGTCACAATAATATAATTGAATAAATTCAAATGTTTAGACACAACAACTATCATCCATTCTCAAGGTATACAACTTTTTTCTTAGGAAAAATTTGTTAACTAGGGATTTAACCTAGTGTAAATCTCCCAACTTCTTACAAAGAAATTGTGAGGTGGAGTTATTTGTGTACATTCAAAAAAATTGAATTGACCAAGTAGAGCATAATGAGGGCCTTCCCCTTGCTATCTAATAGATTCTAATAAGCTCGTGATATTGCAACTAGTTTGGATCTAAATACAATAGCCTAAACATCTCTATCTATAAACATATCCTTCATCTTAATCTTTTGTATCCTAAGGTTAGTGTTTGTAAACCTCTCTATTCTATCCTTGATGTTCTTTCCATTTTCTCACAACAAGATCTCCTATTGCATAAGCTCCCACTCAAACCAATATTATATCAAAAATTCTTATCTCTAACACCTAGGACCCCATATGATCAATCTCTTGTAGCAAATGAAAGGAAGTAGACGTGTTGAGCATGCCTCCTACACTAATCTATGAGAAGAGATATCTGTGAAAACTAAATCAATCATACAATTACAAGGAAATAACACCAAAATAATATATTAAACATAATGATTTATGTGAGGAAAACCCTTTTGGAAGAGAAAAACCACACTCCAAAGTAACTCAATGTATTTTTTAATAATCAACAGTTACAGTCTAAGCCTTTACCAGATTATTATCATATTATCAACAAAAGTTCCAGAGCAATTTTGGTAACATAACAATGCCTACAAAACTCACTATGAAATTGCTATCTCAAACACACAATGAATAGAAGCAATACAAGAAACCATAATTTGGTAACTAGAAAACTATGAGCTAAAACAACAATAAATTGCTAACTTTTTTTATTTCCTTCTTCCTCTAAAGCCCCCTAAAATTTTATTTTTTATTAATAATTGTCTAACCTTAAGTATTTGGAAAGTGGGGTTTGTTGATGATGTTTTCTGCACAGCAACAACTCAGACAGAATGTGAAATCCTATCTCTCTTGAAAGGTAAATCTCTTTCAGCAAGCCTCAAGAGATAACCCCAAGGTCTCTAATGTCATGTCTTGACAATGCATAAGCAACTCAGTGATAAATGTGAAAATGTTGGTAATCACAAAGGGACCTTACTACAAGAAAATAGTGAATCTTTAACTTATCAGATCTAGCAATGTAATGATACTTCAATCCTAAATCTAACCCAAATAATAAAGGAATAACAAAAGGTTAGGGTTTCAGAGAGATTCCTAAATTTAACTACTCCTAAGATTAACAATGCAAATGATGAAATGCTTGAAATGGACCAATCCCTCATAAACTAATTCCTGCTTAACCTAGATAAACCTGCAATCTCACAGAAACAGTGCAATCTTCTAAGGTATTAATATATTCAGATCATGAACATTCATTCAAGACAACCCAATTGCAATTGAAATGGATAAATTTCACAATTGAACTAAGCACAATGAATATAAAGGTCCAGGCTAACTTTGCAAAGCAACTAACAATCAACTAGCTGCAAAAAGTATGGACCAGGGATTGCTGCAAACACTTCAAGCATAAAATCATAAACATGGTTGAATCAGATCTAACATACATCTAATAACCTTGAGCAATTTGAAAGATAGAACCATAAGAACCATGCAAGATAAGTCAAAACAAAAGAGATCACCAAAAAATCACAATGTCTTCAATTGTATTGAATCACCAAATTTCAGCAACAATTCCAATGTTCTGTTATAGCACTTGCTCAGAATGACCTAATTTCTACCTCTGCTCTACTACTTAATTCGCTCTAAGAACTATCTGTGTAAATCTTACAAATGAGGCAAAATGCCCAATTTATAGGAATCTCCAAAGCATGTCGACCAAGTTGGGATTTACAATCATAAAATAGCCACAAACAAGTCATCCCAACTAATGTTTACAATAATAAATGGCCATAAAACAGGTCGGCCCAAGGAGAATTCAAAATAAAACAAATTAGCATTAAATGCTTGAACTCAATCCAGGTCGGCCTGGGATCTTCAATGCAATTCAAACCAATGCACAAGTTTCAATGCGACCCTATATTAATTGCTTCCTTCCATTCTTATCCTAAGTGCAACTCACCAAGTCGGCCAAGAGGGGAGTAACCAGTACTTGAATTTCTCCTTTAATCGAATTAATTTCATCTCCAGAACTTCCTTGATGACCTAGTAAATTCAACCTGCACTCAACAAAAACTAGCATCAATATCATCCATTATAACATAACAAATTAGCCCATCATCAATAATATATTCATCATATAAATAAATTCAAACACAGATTGAAATCAACCCAGAAACATCGCTAAATCACAATCAACACAATTCAGGATTCCAAGCCAACCGTGAAATCCAGGCCAAAAAGGAATTTTGGGGAAATCCAGGCTAGGCAGATTTTCCCGAAGAAGGCACAAAATCAACCATAGATCATCAAAAATGTAGAAAATATGCAGATAATAGTGTAATCTATCAATTAAAAGCATGGAATAATAAGAATTTATCATTGAAATCATTCATTTCACCCAATTTTCAAGTTTCACAGCGCTTCCCAGAAAATCTGGAAAAATCCGGCCAGACTGGAATTCTACGAAAAGGAAAAGTTCTAGAGTTTCAGCACACTCCGGGAAAATGGAGAGGGCCAGGAAAACCAAGGAAATCTGCCAATGCAGGGAAATCCCGAGGTTGATAGAAAACCCGAATATCGGCATCCTCTCACGATTTCGCTCAAATTGATCGAAGATCACAAATTTGAGGACCCAGGGCATGGAACCAGCCTAACCTGAACCTCCTATAGATCTTCTTTGAATTCTAGGCTCATTCGAAAGCAAGTTAAGATGAAATGGGGACACCTTAGGCATGAAACCCTAAATTTTAACCATGAACGCACAGAGCAAGCCACGAAATGCCCAAACACACAGGAATTCAAACTCCAAGCAAGTCTAAAATGCCAAAGCACTACTTACATCCATCAATCAAAAGAGAAGCAACGTGGGCATACCATTTGATGAAGTGGAAATTGATCATGGCAACAATAGACAGCAATCTGAACACCCGAGCAAGCAAATCGATGAATCCAAACACCCAAATCACCAAATCCCAAATGCAAAAGCAATACACAATGAAAGATGGGAGCAAATGATGCAAAATTCACTTAAACTTAACCACACTCACCACGGAGATCAAACCAAGGTGAAATAATGAAACCAACAAGACAAGCTGGAGAAGTTCGAAAACCCGAAGAGACAACAGACTTCAGGAAAAATCTGACCCACGTGGAATTCCGCGAAGACCAGAAATTCCTGAACCATCATGTTTAGCCGGAGTCTGAATGAAATCTGGGAAAATCTGGACAAGGCGAAAAATCCCGAAATAGTGCAAAAACCCGAACTTGGCCCAAAACTTAAGATTTTCAATATGCAACTTAGGGGGGGTCACTTAGGCAAGAAAGATAAACACTTAATCTCATGCCAAGGCAACGCAAATCCTCAAAATCAAAGGGCCAAAAGAACAAGAGTGAAAGAAAAAGAGGGTCCCTACCTTCAGCAGGGCGTGTGTGCGAAAACTGCACAACAAATCGTGACTCTGCTGGGGAAATGCTCCAAAGCATTTGATAATGGAAAAGAATCATGAACCCATAATCTTTGGTTTCGATCCCACTATCAGAAAAACAAATCAAAATGCAAGATTAAAGGATCAAAACCAAAGGCAGACTGAACCTTTCATAGACTGAAAATCCAAGTGTGTGCACATGAGTTCATTTCCCTCCTTGAGCTACTACAGAAACCAAGTTCAATCAGGTCAAGCTATGTAAAGATTCTAACTCCAAAAGCAACCTAGATAGAGCCTCGCTGCCAATCAGGCATCCATATCCCCGACGAGGTTATCATTGTGACTCTCTGAAACACAGCTCTATTTCCAGCCAGGCATCTATAGCCTCGAAAGAGATATTCGGATACCCCTAATAAGTTGAATTCATTTGATTTTCAATATTTTCTCTTTTTCTCTTTTGGTATTCTTTTCTTTTCACTTTTTTTATTTCAACCTATGAACAATGAAGTTCACACTGAGGGCTGAGAACCGCAGTGGCACTGAAGCAGAAATAAGATCCTTCACCTGACAAGACCTCACAAGGATCCTACAACAACCTCAAGATTCTTAAGATGTATAAAAGATATAAGATTTCAGAATACTTCAAATTCAAATCAAACCAGTGGCCCATCCTCCTTAAATCAGACATTTAGACTACATGACAATAACAAAGACCTCAACCATCCTTTCAAAACACAGGATTAGATTTCATCAAGGAAATACTCAGAACAGTCCTAGACAAGAGAATATTTTCTATGCAAGTGCAACACATCTAGAAGAAAACAAGAAGACCTCCAAAGCAAGAGCAGAGAAAAAACACACCAAACCAAAAGTAAACCTAAACTAACCAAAACAAACAAAAGCAAAGCAATCTGCATTCATTCAAATCAAACTATATACAAAGAAACACCAAAATGACTCATCACCAGACATGATAAACTGAGACCTACACCTACTTGACTTTTCAGTGCACGAACAAGCAATAAGGTGAAAGCAACAGTCCTTAAGAATGAAAACTTATCCTTATACTCAGCAAAGTAAATCACCAAATTGTAGCATTCAAACTTAACCTTATTGATAGGAATAATCAACAATTGTGGCAACTCATTGAAACCATGATCAATCCGTATGCAAGCTATCTTTCCTAAACTTCCATAATTGAATTGACAAGCTTCAAAATTTTTAGTAAAGAAAGAAACAACCTGATTTTGTACTGATGTAGACTAGATGTGGTATTCATCATTCTTCAATTGTAAAGATTTGACATCTATGTCATCAGGAGGTCTCCACTGATGGTACAAAAATCCCCTTGTGTTGGAAACATGCAATATAGAATTGGAGGCATCACTATGCAGTACAAAGTGAAATTTAGATTGAACAAGTCCAGAATTATCAACATGGAACTTTTCACTTGTTGGAGTGTTTCCATGAGGAATCAATGATGAGAATGTAGAAACATTGTCTTGTACAATAACTTTCTCAATAGGATGCTCATGAAGAAGCGTCGCAAGCTGGCCTTTAAGCACATTTTCACTTGCAGCTGTGTGATCATACCCATCAATTAGGATTGCAATATTACTATTTTTAGCATCATTCAAATTTTCCTACATATTAATATGGGCCACATTAGTTATCTCATCATTGATGCATAAAGTCTGTAAATTTTCAGTGCCTAATTCATCAACAAACAAAGAAAAAATAGAGTTTGATAAACAAGAGAATTCCCTGAATTCTTCCTTTGTTGGCATTGGTTCAAACTCTTGATCACAGTCATCAGGAATGTTGACCACTCCATTAAGTGCTTCCTCATGTTTTTCAAGACATTCATCAGCAACTTGTTGAAATTCTCCCACTGGAGCTTTTTGTGTATCCCTCGCATGTTGTGGCAATTGCATCTACTCTTCCACCTCTTTTATGGCTGCCTAACACTAGAAGAATGTGAATTTTGAATGCTCTTCCTCGTGTATCCTGTACCAAGCTAGTAACAAGAAGTCCTCTAGGTCGATTCTATAACTCAAGCTTGACCAATCTTTTATAATCCTGGCAATAAACTCTTCATATCTAGTCTGTATTGGATCCTTATTCTGAATGGGAGGAACTTGCATGGTAACTCCTTCTTCTTGCAGCTCATCCTCCACTATATTTTTCAGGAATTTGACTAACCCCTATAAGAACATCCTCCTTGATCTACATAGGTAACTCTTCACTTAAATGTTCCCTTGTTAACTCTTATGCCTCAGATTTGCATTCCTTACACTCAGTCCCTTCAAGAGCTACCTCAACGTGTCGCAACATCATCTCCAGATTCAGAATTTGTTGACCTCTTTGCAGTGCATTCCTTATCTAACTTTTCTTTCCACTCCAAGTATCTTCCAACTTTAATGATGGTATCCACACATGAGCGGCAAGTGAATTCTGAATGGGTTGCATTATGAACTTTGCACCATTTTGGCAAGAGAAAATCTCCAAAATTCATTCCCCTACCCAACTGAATCTTATCCTTAATGCATTTCTGAATGAATTCCTAGAAATTATCTAGTAAACTGAGCTAATTATCTTCAAGATCATCTTCATTTTCAACTGGTTCCACCAAGGCTTCAGTACTACTAGATTCTATTGTGAGATCAACAGGAATTGTGTGGAATATAAGGACTTCCTCTACATCTGACTCCTCAAAAGGGGCTGCAAGCACATAGTTACCCATACTCACCTCTATTATCAGAATTTCATTGGAGGTGTTCTGATATTCTGTAATCATGTACCTCATCCTAGGTTCTCTTTCAATTCTAATCTGGTTTGGCACTCCCTTCTAGGGAAGCCACATATGAGAGTTATCAGTTGATACATATCCATTCAAGGCCTTAGTAAAGTCTCTTCTCAAAATCAGGCCATAAGAATCAAGTATATCATCCACTTGTATATTAATGACATGTTGAATCCTAGGATCAGAACCAACTTGCATATGAATCATATTTAATTCCCCTACAACATTAACTTCATTCCTATCCAATTTTGTAACTTTCTTTTGATAATCAATAGGAGTAATACCCAAAGCTCTACAGACACCAAAGGGCATTACATTGGTGGAAGCACCTGAATCTAACAAACAGTTGTGCAAGTGTTTACCAAATATACGGACTGAGATCAGGAATGAAGGAGTCTATGTTTTTCCTTGAAACAAAGTTAAGGGAGTATCCACTTGAGCAACTTGAGTTATGTCCTTCTCTTTTCCCTTATCTCCGGGAGGCACATGAACTTGATTATGAGTCTTATTTTTCCTTCCCATTGTTTGAGAGCTAGATACTTTGTTGATACTTTCACTAACTGATCTATCTTGTGATATGGAATTTGCATTGTAAGCTCCTAGAATTGCATTCCTAATGGTCAGAACTCTCAATAACTCAAATGTAGAGAGGCTTACCTTTAGCTTCTTGAGTTCTTTTGCAACATATATGGCTAATTGTTCTTCACTCATATCAGCAAGGGTCTCTTTTGGGTATTCCACCACCTTGTCTTTGTTCGCATCAACACCTCTCCCTTTCAGCATGTCCATCTGTGCTTGTCCTTCCTTTGATAGAACTACTTAGACACATGTGGGTATAATGGATTATTGTTGGCATTAGGATCTGGAGGAGTGGTGAAGTTGTTTGGAGGGATGGAAGTGGTGAAGGGGTCTCCAGCTTGTGGATGTCTATGTGGCAGGTCCCTCAGATCATACTTCTTGGTAGGCCTCTGCAAAGTCTGTACCTCCTCAACATAAGCTTCTTCTTCATCCAAGGGGCCATTGTCGTTTACTGGATTTTCATCAAACAACTGTGAAATCTCATCTCCGTTGCACACTTGATATGCCTCTTCCTTGAGCTGGTCTGACTCTTCTTCAGGCACATTGTCTTTGCTCTGTGGAAAAGGAGCATGGTTCAGGACTAACACTGGTGAATCATAGGGAGTAGATGGCACCATTTATTGATTACCTGAATTATTCTCCACTTCATACTAGAAGATTGAAGCCACTTTTTGGAACTCTTGACAATCTAACTCAGAATGTTAACTTGTTTTATGGAGCCTACACCATCCTGATAAAGTAGCTTCAGCTAAATATACACCACCTGGAGGCTTCTCTTGGTTGATTGGCTGATTGACTGGCTAATCCAATGGGGTAGGGACACCTCCATTTTTAGGCCTCATATTCCAAGTCCCATTCTATCTGGGTGGTTGTCTCTTGTCAAAACCTTGTCCACCACCTTGCCCTCTATCAAAGTTTTGGCCTGAGGATTGTCCTTTATCATAATTTTGTCCTTTGTCACTACTATATCCTCTATCATTATTATATCCTCTTTCATTGTTATATCCTATGTCATGGTTATATCCTCTTTCAGGATGTTGCCCTCTATCAAAGTGATGTCCTTTTTGATTTTCTCAACTTTCTCTGCTCTAATTGGACTGCATATTTCTTTGAGTAGCTTGCAACTGACTGTTTTGGTTCCTCAAGTCACCTCTGTATTCAACTTCTTCACTTGTTCAGATAATTCATCTAGTCTCTCCTGGTCAAGATTTCTATATGGAGGTTGGCTCACATTATTTTTGGGATATCCTACTGTAATGCCGATATTTAATGACTGGTTCAAAACTTCATAATTTTGCAAATATGGGGAATAGCTAGCATTAGATTGTGGATGAAGAGGTTGATTCACACTTTGTTGGGGATAACTGACTGTGGGTGGAATTTGACTCACTGGAGGCCCTAGGTGAGGGACCATAGGCAACTAAGGAACCGAATTCATGATGGGAGTATGATTGGTGAGAGCCTGATTGAGAGCTGGGACTTGTCCAGGGTGAGCAGTGGGTCCTAATGATGGTAAAGGTCCAGACAAATGTTGTCTTAAGGTAGTGCTAACCTTTACAGCCTTTGCATATGCATCAAGTAGGGTATTAGGAGGATTGTTTCTTCATTTCATGAAGGTAGTTGTCAGACTATCAAGACCTTCATAGTAGACTTCTAAAGTAGTGGCATCATCAACAGCATAGGGGGCCTATAGTCGGGTATAGGCACGATGAAACCTATTGTTAAAGGACCATTTAGGCTCATGGACTTCTCTTTTAACATTAGTGAACTGAAGATAGAGCTCATTGGGACTAATGGGAATCCTGAACTTCTGCAGGAATGCAGTCTCTAACTCAGTCCAATGCTGGATGGACCCAGAAAGTAAGTGATTATACCAATAGAATGCATCTTCTCCTAAGGAATAAGGAAAGATCCTACATGCTATATCCTCATGATTGATTCCCCTATCCTTAAGGATAGTCTGAAAGATCCTGATGTGTTCCTTAGCAGTTCTAATGGGATCATTAACATGGAACTTTGAACAGAAGTGCTTAGGGTTCTTGGGCATGACATTGTAATTAGTGAAACTCAAAGGAGATGGGTTATTAGCTAGGAAATCCATTGGTGGAGGTGGGGGTGGTAATGGCTGATTTATGGTTGGATGAGGCTATTGGATGGGAATTTCTTAGAATCAGATGAAGATGAACTTGATGAAGATGAGAATGATGGGGATGATGGAGGTGGTTGAGTGGATGATAATTCTCCCCTTCTGTTGATCCTTCTTGGCCTAGTAGGGGCTTGTAATTCTTGAAATTCATTCTCTCCTGGAGTAGATCTGGTCCTTCTTTTGAATCTTTCAGGAGAGATGGCATACAAAAATGGATCCAGCTTAGCTTATTCAGGCCCTCCTTCTAGCGCCAATCTGTTGATGATGTTTTCTGCACAGCAACAACTTAGACAGAATATGAAATCCTATCTCTCTTGAAAGGTAAATCTCTTTCAACAAGCCTCAAGAGATAATCCCAAGGTCTCTAATGTCAGGTCTTGACAATGCATAAACAACTCAGTGATAAATGTTAAAATGATGGTAATCACAAAGGGACCTTACTACAAGAAAATACTGAATCTTTAACTTATCAGATATGGCAATGTAATGATACTTCAATCCTAAATCTAACCCATATAATAAATGAATAACAAAAGGTTAGGGTTTCAGAGAGATTCCTAAATTTAACTACTCCTAAGATTAACAATGCAAATGATGAAATGCTTGAAATGGACCAATCCCTCATAAACTAATTCCTGCTTAACCCAGATAAACCTGCAATCTCACAGAAACAATGTAATCTTCTAAGGTATTAATATTTTCAGATCATGAACATTCATCCAAGACAACCCAATTGCAATTGAAATGGATAAATTTCACAGTTGAACTAAGCACAATGAATATAAAGGTCCAGACTAACTTTGCAAAGCAACTAACAATCAGCTAGCTGCAAAAAGTATGGACCAGGGATTGCTGCAAACACTTCAAGCATCAAATCATAAACACTATTGAATCATATCTAACATACATCTAATAACCTTGAGCAATTTGAAAGATAGAACCATAAGAACTATACAAGATAAGTCAACACAAAAGAGATCACTAGAAAATCACAATGTCTTCAATTGTATTGAATCACCAAATTTCAGCAACAATTCCAATGTTTTGTTACAGCACTTGCTCAGAATGGCCTAATTTCTACCTCTGCTCTACTACTAAATTTTCTCTAAGAACTACCTGTGTATATCTTACAAATGAGGAAAAAATCCCAATTTATAGGAATCTCCAAAGCATGTCGGCCAAGCTAGGATTTACAATCATAAAATAGCCACAAACAAGTCGGCCCAACTAATGTTTACAATAATAAATGGCCATAAAATAGGTCAGGCCAAGGAGAATTCAAAATAAAATGAATTAGCATTAAATGCTTGAACTCAATCTAGGTCGGCCTGGGATCTTCAATGCAATTCGAACCAATGCACAAGTTTCAATGCGACCCTATATTAACTGCTTCCTTCCATTCTTATCCTAAGTGTAGCTCACCAAATCAGCCAAGGGGGGAGTAACTAGTACTTGAATTTCTCCTTTAATTGAATTAATTTCATCTCCAGAACTTCCTTGATGACCTAGTAAATTCAGCCTGTACTCAGCAAAAACCAGCATCAATATCATCCATTATAACATAAAGAATTATCCCATCATCAATAATATATTCATGATCCAAATAAATTCAAACATAGATCGAAATCAACCCAAAAACGTCGCTAAATCTCAATCAACACAATTCAGGATTTCATGCCAATCGCGGAATCCAGGCCAGAAAGGAATTTCGGGGAAATCTAGGTCAAGCAAATTTTCCTGAAGAAGGCACAAAATCAACCATAGATCATCAAAAATGCATAAAATATGCAGATAACAGTGTAATCTATCAATTAAAAGCATGGAATAATAAGAATTTATCATTGAAATCATTAATTTCACCCAATTTTCAAGTTTCACAGCGCTTCCTAGAAAATCCAAAAAAATCCAGCCAGACCGGAATTCCGTGAAAAGGAAAAGTTCTGGAGTTTCAGCACATTTTGGGAAAACGGAGAGGGCCAGGAAAACTGGGGAAATCTGCCAGCGCAGGAAAATCTTGAGGTTGACAGGAAACCCGAATATCGGCATCCTCTCACGATTTCGCTCAAATTGATCGAAGATCACAAATTTGAGGACCCAGGGCATGGAACCAGCCTAACCTGAACCTCCTATAGATCTTCTTTGAATTCTAGGCTCATTCGAAAGCAAGTTAAGATGAAATGGGGACACCTTAGGCATGAAACCCTAAATTTTAACCATGAACACACAGAGCAAGCCATGAAATGCCCAAACACACAGGAATTCAAACTCCAAGCAAGTCTAAAATGCCAAAGCACTACTTACATCCATCAATCAAAAGAGAAGCAATGTGGACATACCATTTGATGAAGTGGAAATTGATCATGGCAACAATAGACAGCAATCTGAATGCCCGAGCAAACAAATCGATGAATCCAAACACCCAAATCACCAAATCCCAAATGCAAAAGTAATACACAATGAAAGATGGGAGCAAATGATGCAAAATTCACTTAAACTTAACCACACTCGCCGCAGAGATCAAACCAAGGTGAAATAATGAAGCCAACAAGACAAGCTGGAGAAGTCGAAAACTCGACGAGACAACGAACTTCCGGAAAAATCCGACCCATGCGGAATTCCGTGAAGACCAAAAATTCCCAAACCATCGCATTTAGTCAGAGTCTGAATGAAATCCGGGAAAATCCGGATAGGGCGGAAAATCCCAAAACAGTGCAAAAACCCGAACTTGGCCCAAAACTTAAGATTTTCAATATGTAACTTAGGGGGGGGTCACTTAGGAAAGCAAGATAAACACTTAAGCTCATGCCAAGGCAACGCAAATCCTCAAAATCAAAGGGCCAAAAGAACAAGAGCGAAAGCAAAAGAGGGTCCCTGCCTTCAGTGGGTCGTGTGTGTGAAAACTGCACAACAGGGTTCAACTCACAAAAATAGTTTCTTGTTTGTATAAAAAATGTAAATGATTCTTGAATAATTTAACCTAATTTATTTTTATTTTTTGACAACATTAGCTAATTGTTAAATGATTTAAATGTATGTTACTAATTAAAAAATAAATCTACAATACAAATTTGATCTTTACATGAAGAATACCTATCATTAAATGGAGAAATCCTTGATTGGTTTGAAACACTTTATGCAATAGTTAATGTTGTAAAGGTTAATCATCCATGGAGATATGCAATGATATATTTATACTCAAACTTGATATACTCAAAAACCATTTTTTAACATGACCATATACTCAAATGATACAAATCAAACCCCCATTTGTATTCCTTTTCTATGCAATGAAATTAATTTTTCATAATTCATATGTTGAGTGATTGTATTATTAGTCGATAGGCTACATATAGTGTGAGATTTGAACCTAAATTGAGTCATCGAAAAACAAGTTTTAGTTGTCATTTAATGGTAAATCAACTACCGTTTAATGCTAAAAGCCTCCAAAATCTCACTTATCATGTAAAAGCCAAATAAACATCAATTTACCTACTAAATGGGAACATTCTATTTCCATTTATAGTATTTTTTGCCAATTTGATCGTAACTTTCCTTTTCTTTTGTATTGATTTATGTTTTAAATTTGCATGCAAATATTTTAAATCAAATGATACCTATTTTTTTTAGGAAAAAATCTAGATTTGTCTAAGTTTATTTCATTCCATTATTTAACACTTATTATTAAACACTACTCTCTCTTAGAGTAGGTCCCCATGCAGCTGCTTTGTTTATTTTGGCTAGCACCCACTGCTCAACTTATTTAGGAGTTATTTGTGGAGTTGAGGCCCCATGGATGCTTAAATTTGTATTAATAGTATTAATTATAATTTGTACAACAAAAAAATAGAAAAATAAAAATAAAAGCAAATCTTAAAAAAGAGGGAAAGAAATTTGTGGAGCCACGTGGATTTTTAACAATATGTAGTTGTTGCCAACCCCCCTTTTTTTCCAAGAGCTTATTTTCAATTCCTAAATAGTAGTTGCTCCATTAATCCTAGAACCTCCTTTAGGTGCAAGTGCTAGTAGTAGATTAATCAATTCATATGACATTGAGTGTCCATTTTGAAAAGTACATTGATTGCTTTTTCTTGTAGGATGCTCTTGGATATTATATCAAAATGTTAAGTGCTTATAGATTACCAAAATATTTATATACATTAAAGAACATTAAATATATTTGAAGATTATTGGATAGACATTGCATTAAAAGAATTTAAGTATGTGCCTATTGATCATTACCCTAAGGCCTAGAAAGATTCCTAGGGCCTAAGTAAATTTAACATTTGAATAGGACCTACTAGGCGGACTAGTTAGGTGAAACATCTTATTCACACCAACAGTCTACACTGATTGGATTCTATCTTCACTCCAATAGAGTGAAACTATGTTTGAAATATCCCAAGGAAAAATTGTATGCAATTTTTTTTCCAAATTCCCCTTCTTAGTTATACTAGCATTTCGTCAAACATATGGCAACAAGTTGAGCTAAATTTGTTTTTGTGTTTTTTTGAAGGATATGACCAACACTTAATATAATAATACAGACATATTAACAAGCTTAAAAATATATTATAATTTTATATCCAAAATAGTTAACATACATTTATATTCAAGAATTTAAGCATTTGTATGGCAACTCACATGCAAGATATCTAATATTTATATTTTATTGTATATGAAAGATGCACAAAAATATAAATTTCTTATCAAATAAATGTAATATGACATTCACCGCTAACATGTGACTCCAATAATATTATATGGTAGACCACCTCAACAAGTACACTCACTTTGTTTGCCTAAAATATGATGTATTACTACAACTAATATGAGTACAGCTTCTCCAATGTACATTCCACTACTCAAAAGCGTGTGACTCCCTTCAAAAATTAATACAACAACCACTATGGAATTTAATGTCTAGTTTAAGCCTTGTGCCACCTCCTTTGACCATTCAAAGCTCCATGTCCCCATTAGGGTGTTATTCCATGAGGGGGGCTTCAAGATCTATTTTGAAGGAGCAGGGGGTCCCATGAAGCAAAAAAATGCTACGTGATTAATTAGAATATTTTCCTCAACAATAGCAACCCCTGCTTTTTAGTTCAAAAATCTAAGCGGGTGCAAATGAGGTGGGGCTAAAAATTGCCCCACTAACTTAGGATTTTTTTGTCACTTGTCAAACATATGGAGTTTCTAAATCCCCATCGATTAATTTATTTTATTTTATATTTATTTACTCTATTGAATTGAATATCCAAAATAATAAATTTCATGAGACCACCAGCTTTCATAAATTTAGAAGCTTAATTTTTTAAGCTTAAACTACACTACAAAATTCATGGGACCACCCACTTTAAAATAATCCTAAAAAATCTCAGCAACACCCACATAATTTTTTAGGAAGCCCCCCTCCATGGGACCACACCCTTATTAAACTTTTGTAGCATACAATTCACATTTAGGAACATTGTGATATAGATATAGGGTTCGGCATACTTCCCAAAGGGGATTACAATAGTCAACAGGACAATATTCAATGCTTTTAATATATCAAAGTCATTTAAATTTGTAACCACAATTATTAATAGAATGACTCACCACAACTGATAGCAATGGTACGATAGGAATACGTCTAAAATAATATTTGATTATGCATTCAAATACTCCTCTACAATCATTAAGCCAAATACTCTGAAATTTGTCTCTAAAAGAGACTTCGAAAATTTCACAAATTTTGACTGTCGATGCAATGTGAGAAATTTGTATAATATCTCTAATAGACTGGATAGGGCAGATTTTTTACACCATTGAAACCAATCACCCTTAGGGTTTCCGTCCTAGGGTTTTAACTCTGAAATCTCTCCAAAATAACCAAGTAGGATAATATTCAAGCATAAACCAATTGAGCTTCACTTTTCACTTTTGTATGCAATTCCTCATTAACCTTTCAAAATTTGTTTTTTGATATTTTAAAATAAAACTCGAGAATAATAATAAAGTGACATTTTTAATATATCATAAATAATCACCAAGTCACTCTACAAAATCCACTAAATTAATTAAATAATATTATCCTTAAAATATGTTGGAAATGGATAATATCAAATAATTAATTAAAATATTCCCTTACTTCTAGCATTAGCCTACAGGAATAAAATTGGCTAATTAACTCACTCTTGCTAATGCAGGAGCATTTGTGGCTGCAAGCTATCTTGCATCAACAAAATAATATTTTAACTCAATTTCTTAAGGTTTGGTAGGTGATTAGCTTGGTGAGGTAATTTGCAAAGTTATACTAAGTTAAATATTAAATAATTACCCTTTTATTATCTTGTTGCAATTTTGGGGTGTGGAGACAATTTAGGGGAGATCTTGGAAATTATTTAATATTCAAAATTTGGTAATAAATATTCTTGGGTGTGGGTCTTGGAGGGAGGATGAGTTGGAATAATGCATTTAAAATTTCCTAAAATCATGCATGCAAAGGTGGGCACCCAAGGTGTGTTGGCAGGAGTTACATTGGAAACTGCCCTAAAATCTAGGAATGAACTCCCATTTTGGAAATTTCGGTGGGAGTGGGTTTATGAAAGAATTTTTAATATTATTAAAGGTTTTTGGCATACATTTTGAAGGTGTCTTCCCAACTTGGTCATGGCTTTTTCTGTAGAAGTTTTTGGAGCTTGTTTTTTAAGATTATAAGCAATTTGGACTATGTTTTGGTAGCAATTCTTGGCTAGAATTGGAAGATTGTTGTTGCAAGTGTAGTTCTTTTCCAGGTTGAGGACATTTTTATTACAGGTTATTGTAGGTTTGAGAAGATATCTATAGCAACAAATAATATTTCAATTGTTACAGGTTCATTGTGTTTAGATTTTCCAAAGAAAATTGTAGAAAGAGAGAAATTGATGCTTCAAGAAGTTGAGGGTTTGAAGAGGCCATATCTGTGAATGATTTTGTTGAGTGTCTCAGACTTCAAAGTTTGATTTCAGATGTTTTATATCATTCCTATGGGTTTCCACGATTGTGATTTAATTTTTCTTTGATTTCTTGTAACCATGATAATTGTTAACAATAGAAAATTTACAATCTTGTTGTTTCAACATTGTTGGAATCCAATTTGACGACATGGTTTCTTATGAATTTGAGGTGAGTTTTGAGAGTTTGGAACCCTCCCTACATCACTTTCCTAGGCATTATAAGGGGAAATTACTATGTAATAATAATATTGAATGAATTCAAATGTTTAGATACAACAACGATCATCCATTCTCTAGGTATACAACTTTTTTCTCAAGAAAAATTTGTTAACTAGGGATTTAACCTAGTGTAAATCTCCCAACTTCTTCCAAAGAGTTTGTGAGGTGTATTTATTTGTGTACATTAAAAAAAATGAATTGACCAAGTAGAGCTTAATGAGGGCCTTCCCCTTGCTATCCAAAAGATTCTAATCGATTTGTGATATTGTAGCTAGTTTGGATCTAAATACAATAGCCTAAAGATCTTTATCTATAGGAATATCCTTTATCTTAATATTTTGTATCCCAAGGTTAGTGTTTGTAAACCTCTCCATATCTATCCTTTATGTACTTTCCATATTCTTACAACAAGATCTCCTATTGCATAAGCTCCCACTCAAACCAATATCATATCAAAAAATCTTATCTCTGACACCTAGGAACCCAAATAATCAATTTATCTTATACCAAATGAAAGGAAGTAGACATGTTGAACATGCCTCCTACACTAATATGTGAGAAGAGATATGTGTGAAAACTAAGTCAATCATACAATTACGAGGAAATACAAACCAAAAATATATATTAAACATAATGATTTATGTGAGGAAAACCCTTTTGGAAAAGAAAACCCACACTTCAAAGTAACTCAACGTATTATTTAATAATCAACAGTTACAATAAACTTGCACAGTCTAAGCCTTTACCAAATAATTATTGTATTATCAACAAAAGTTCTAGAGCAATTCTGGTAACATAACAATGCCTACAAAACTCACTATGAAATTGCTATCTCAAACACACATTAAATAGAAGCAATACAAGAAACCATAATTTGGTAACTAGAAAACCATGAGACAGAACAACCAAAATTTGGTGCCCAAATCTCTAGAGAGAAATTTCAAAGTTGTACATCCCACTTTTATAAATAAAATTAGTAACATAAATACGATTTTTGAACTTGGAGCACCTAAAAGTGACATGCATGTTTTGAATTTTAAAATGTAGGCTTTCATATTGTCACTTGTTTTATTTCCTTCTTTCTCTAAGCCCCTCTAAAAATTGTAATTTTTATTAATAATTGTCTAACCCTGAGTATTGGGAAAGTGGGGTTCAACTCACAAAAGTAGTTTTTGGTTGGTAGAAAAAATGTAAATGACTCTTGAATAATTTAGCCTGATCAATTTTGATTTTTTGATAACATTAGCTAATTGTTAAATGATTTAAATGTATATTAATGAATTAAAAACTAAATCTACGATATAAATTTGATGTTTACATGAAGAATACCTATCATTAAATGGAGAAATCCTTGATTGGTTTGAAACACTTTATGCAATAGCTAATTTTATAAAGGTTAGTCATCCATGGAGATATGCAATGATATATTTATACTCAATAACCAATTTTGAACATGAACATATACTCAAATGATACAAATCAAACCCCCCTTTGTATTTCTTTTCTATGCAATGAAATTAATTGTGTAGTACCCCTCAATTTATGCTTATGTTTTATGTTTGTATGTTTTCACACTGTTAGACTTTGGTACTTTGGTTTGGATATTTTGATCACTGATTTTGAGCGACAGTGGATTCACTTTGTAATATGATGATACATTGTATGGTGATAATTGATTTTTGACATGCTTTGTGATAGCGTAGATATTTCCTTCAGATGTTATTGCTATATATATGTTTATGATGGACTAACTGTTATTTAATTTGTCAGTCTGATGTGACGTGTATTGGTGTGGAGAATGGAGTTGCATCACTCGCTTGCGAGTGCCTTGTGATGTCTGTGATTTTCTCCGCACGGTGTGTACAATGGATTATATATATGCATGTTATTTGTTTGGTTGTAGGATTGCAGGTACATGACACCGACTCCACCTGGTTATTCAGGTCTGAGCGTGTCAAGACTCAATGGAAATGTTGATTGGGAGGTAGTAACATGGTTCATCCTAGTCTAGTCTTAAACCCAGTCACAGTTATCGTCAATTTTAGTTTGGAGTCTTTGGTTGTCTTGTTTATCCCTGATTGGATTAATTGTTTTGAAAGGAAAATTTTGTCAATTTTATTGTTAGTTTATTATACTTTAATTTACTGTGGTTTTAATTAATTTTAAATGTTGAAAAATAAGATTTTACATTTTATTTAATTAATTAATTAGTTTGTTTGGTTAAGTAATTTAATTATTGGGATTAAATTCATTTAATTAAATTAATTAATTAATTAAATTAAAATTGTTTTAAATGTGAATAGATTTAATTTGAAATTAATTATTATGTGGAAATGGTATTTTTGTTGGTAAATAAATTAAATTAAATAAAGAAAAGGGAAAATTTGTGTTTTGAAATTTGAAAATTTTAAATTATTTAAAAGCGTGCAAATCTTGAAAGAGGAAGAAAGGAAAGATTTTCGGGAAGTTGTTGGAAGATATTTGTTTCTTCTCGACATGTGTGCGAGTTGAATTTATTGCTTTTTGGTTGAGGATTTTCTCGGAGGTTATCTGGGATTTGGGGAAATAGAAGATTACTTTTTTCTTCACGGAAAATAAAAGATTCGTCCTCTGTTAAAAAAATTGCTTTTGCTTTTTGTGTATTGTTGGTTATTTCTGGAAGTTCTCTGGTTGGGATTTTGGCATATTGGGAATTGGTGTTCGGGAAAGGCTTTGGAAGCTACAGGCAAAGCTATTCTTCACCAGACAGATTCCTGAAGCTAAAGAAAACAGGTATTTCCCTTGTGATTTATAATTTGTTTGTTGTTGAAAAGAATGCCTGTAAAAAGAAGTTTCATTTTATTAAAATCTCTATGTTTCTCGGGAAAAAATTGTTTACTGTATATTCTCTGTAAGGATTTGTAGATTTCTTGAAAACTTCTTTCTCTCTATAGAAAAGTTTGAGTAAATTATTGTGAGGGAAATCATTTGTTGAAAAGGAAATTGAATCCTCAGGGAATAAATTTAAAATTTGGTTGGAAATGTTGTGCATATTTTCCAGTAAAACCCTGTTGAAATTTGAAATTTTACAATTTCCCCGTAAGAAAACCCTATAGAATTTTCTTAAATTCCCCACTGTAAAACCCTGTTGGAATTATATATATATATATATATATATATATATATATATTTGTATATATTTATTCATATACAAATTGGATTGTGAAAGTCATTGATTTATAAATATATGAATTTTTGTTTTGAAATCGTCGTACAGGTGTAAATGGAAAAATCCGAATTAAAATTTTGTATATGAGAAACCGAATTTTCGCAGGTTTTTAATTTATTTTTTTAATTTTTATAAGGAATAAAACGTATTATAATACATAGTATACGCAGGGGCGGGGCTACCCGCAGCCAACCCCGCGGGGGGACGGCGGCGAGGGCCCAGCCCAGCGCTGCCCTCGCGAGCAGCGCTCGGCTCAACCGCCGCAGCCGAGCCTGTGGGGCGGGCTGCGAAGGCAACCCTACCCACAGTGTGTGGGGTTAGGGCAAAGAAAAGCCCTAACTTCTAAACTTTGAAATTTAATTTCCATGCGGATTTTAATTTGTTATTATAATTTGTAATTATTGGCATTAATAAATATGTATTTTATATATAATATTTATAATTATATATTTATTTAATGTTAAAAATATTTAAAAATATTATCATGTTTTAATGAGATATTTAAAAGAAATAATTTATTAAATATCAAAACATAGATATTTTAATAATTAATTTATTATGATTAAGTTATTTGTGCTTAGAATAGACTGTTATTCTGGAGTTTATATAGATTTTGTTATAATATATGGTTATGAAATAGGGCAAATTGTAGATTTGATTTTTGTATTGCATGGAAGATGAATTAAAACTTAGATGAATAATTTTGGTACTTCAAATTATTGCTTGATTGGATTTAGTAAATTCGAATGTAGACTCTTTATTTTTTAATTTGTTGTAAATCGTGTTTCTTTATTGGAAAAATTGGGAATATTTTAGATGTACAAGTCTTCGAGACAAGTGGTATACTATGGGAGTTGTGAATGTTTAAATTGAATTCTTGTGTTAGCTAAGGTTGTGTACATGATTTTTGTATGGTGTTTAGACACCTGATTTTATGAACATAGTCTTGATGTTCGTTATGAAAAGTGTAGAATTATATGTTGTATGTTTGTACACCTTGTTTACCTTAGTCAGGGAAACTTAGAATTCTTTTGTTATGTTTAGGGGAGTGGCTCTGTGTGAGGGCCGACACACAAAGTGGTGTCAAGGTAACTTACAAAGAGTTAGTAAGTCAATGATAACTAAACAACACAGTAGTTAGAATTAAAATCCTTAATAAGATTATTATGCCTCGCTTATAGACTCTAGAGCTAGTTCAGTCTTGAGTATAAGTTGAGAAGGCCTAGAATGGCAAATCGATATCTTGTTACTTTAAAAGATATTTGATTCCGCAATAGTTTGCAATGGGGCCGGGTTTCGTAAGAGGTTACCAGGGTAACCCAAGTTGGGGGCCAGAACCTAGGAAGAAACACTAGGGTAACCTTTGCAACATTGTGATGACACTCCACCTAAAATAACAGTTTACCTTTTGTACGTAGCACATTTGATTATCTCAATTCTGGAAGCAATGTAACCATCAGTTAGTAATGTACTTGTGTCTAGGGTGAATAGGTTATGTCTAGGTAACCATATTACTATCTCCTAGCATGGGGGGTGAACCTACGGGTACCACATGGTTGGGTGGAACGTGCACCTTACTCCGTTGGGTTCCCAGTTTATGATCATGGCAACAAGAGCTTCATGGATGGAGAGATTGTACTTGGATATATATGTAATTTCTTTATTGCATTATTGGAAATCTTGTATATGAAACCTCCCTCAATTGTTTATGAGGTGAACATTTGTAAAATGTAATTGTAACTATTATTGATCTACCTCATCAGATGAATGAGTATTGTAATATTATTTCAAATGCAATGTAAGAATCATATTTGTACTTTATACTATCATGAATGGAATTCAAATGTTGTGCAATGTTTACTTTCAAGTTTATGTTAATTAAATATATGCAATGCTAAATACTAAAGTCATCTATGGAATCTCAAGTAGTGTGACGTCACATAACTTAGTGAATGTATGCAATTAATTAAATTAATATTAACACTTAAAAAAAATTTATTTCACTTTCATAGGCAATTGCAACATTCCTTAGGTTACAAAATAGGGCATTACAGATTAGTATCAGAGCCAAGGTTTCTAACACCATTAGGTTGACCTAGTATGTAGTGTCACTATTTGTTAGCCTTGGTTGATTAGTATCTGAGACTCATTATTGTTCATGTGTAGGATCATGCCTAGGTGAGGTGGTAGAGGTCGTGGTAGAGGTGGAGGTGGAGGCCAAGGGCCAATCCCTCAGGTTACTCCCCCTCTGAGCCCTCATCAGAGTGATCAAGCAGAGCAGTTGGATCAGAGGAATGAGGAACAGAATCCTGAATAGTCAGGAGTAGAGGGTTCACAGATACGTCCTTTATTAGAGGAGGTCCTAGCTCGACTTGGACCTAGACAGGAAGTTGAGTAGGAGGTTGTTAGAGAGCGTGATAGATCTACAAGAAGAGTAGATGATACAGTGCATCAGGATGCTATTACTACAGGACACATGCGGGATTTATTGAGGGCACACCCTCCTACTTTTGATGGTATAGGAGGTGGATTGGAGGAAGAGACTTGGCTATTGGACTTGAGTAAATGCTTCGCCATGCACCCATACGGTAGCAATACCCGAGCGAGATGCGCTATCATGCATCTGAGAGGATTCCCCTCTACTTGGTGGCGCCTGGAGGAGCAGAAGCTCCACTTAGATATTGGGTCAGTGTCTTGGGAGATGTTTCTAGAGAGTTTTAGAGCACGGTTCCTATCAGAACACTAGAGGCAACAACGGGCTGACGAGTTCCATGATTTACATCAGTTGGCTCTATCTGTTGAGCAATATGAATGTAGATTCTATGAACTCAAGTAGTATGCAGGTATTGGTGATGATGAGTCTATGTTGGTTCAACACTTCATCAGGGGCTTAAACGCCTGCATTAGTGGTGGAGTCAGAGTCTTTGAGCCAAAGACTATGGAAGTTTCTATGGAGAAGGCTCGTATAGTGGAAGAGAACCTTGTTATGGCGTTAGGTGGTCACACAGGAGTATAGATTGGCAGTGCTCCTGCAGTAGGTTTTAGTCCACTAGGTGGATAGGCACAGACAGGGGGTTCTTCTAGGAACCAACAGACAACCTCAAAGGGTGGGCAGCAGCAGCAACAATGTACACCTCAAAAGAATAATAATCCACAACCACAGCAAGGTAATAGCCCACAAATAGGAAAGAACCGCAACTAGTGGCGCAACAAGCACAATAGACAGGATCAGCCTACTCAGAGTGTGCAGTCTACCGTCAGTAGAGGTAGTTTCCAGCAATCCAATGCACCTTCAGGTGGCAGAGGATTCGGTAGAGGCACTAGTTGTTACTCATGTGGATAGCAGGGACACATTGCTAGGCAGTGTTCGATGAGAGGTTCTTCAAGTTTTTGGTCTTGACCTACAGTTTCAGAGCCTACAATGGGTGATGTAGGACGATCACATACAGTTTATGATGTGGTTAATGACCGCCAAGCCGATCACCAGAACACAGTGGTCGAGACTTCAGGTAAGTTACATGGTGTTAGTGTTTCCATTCTTTTTTATTTCAGAGCTACCGACTCTTTTATTTCACCTACCATCGTTGAGCAATGTGGTCTTGTGGCAGTAAAGCAAGGCAGTAAGTGGCAGGTAGAATTTTCCTCTAGGGTGAAAGTAGCAGTACAGAACCTTGTACATAATTGTGAACTTAAAATTGGTACGTTAACTACCTTAGTGGATCTTCATATTACACCTTTAGGATCGTATGACATAGTTTTAGGTATGGATTGGTTAGCATCTCAGCATGCTGTGATTGACTGTCGACTTAAGACAGTTAGTTGCATTAATGATTTAGGTGCGAAGGTGGAAATTATAGGTATACAAAGACCTATCTCTTTGTGGATGATATCTGCTATGCAATTAAAGAGATATCTTCATCAGGGTTGTCAATTGTTTGCAACAACAGTTACTGATTTGGAAGAAGGTGAGAGTCAAGAGATATCTCTTGATGATCATCCTATTCTTAGGGAATTCGCTGATGTGTTTCCTGATGATATACCTAGAATGCCACTAAAGAGGGATATTGATTTTAGAGTTGACCTAGTTCCTAGAGTTGAGCCTATATCTCGAGCTCCATATAGAATGACGACTCAGGAGTTAGAGGAACTTCGTATCCAGTTAGAGGAACTATTAGAAAAGGTTTTTATTCATCCAAGTGTTTCCCCTTGGGGAGCACCTATCATCTTCGTAAAGAAGAAGGACATATCACTTAGACTGTGCATTGACTATCGTCAATTGAACAAGGTTACGATTAAGAATCGTTATCCTTTGCCTAGAATCGATGATCTTTTCGATCATATCAAGGGAGCTAATGTGTTCTCTAAAATCGATTTGAAATCTGGTTATCATCAATTACGAATTGCTGAAGCAGACATTCATAAAACTGCATTCTGAACTCGTTATGGGCACTATGAATTCACAATAGTACTGTTTGGGTTAACGAACGCACCATCAGTATTTATGAGTTTAATGAATGGTGTTTTTCGTACATACCTTGATCGCTTTATCCTTGTATTTCTCGATGATATTTTGATCTATTCGAGAAACATGAAGGAGCATGAAGAACACTTGAGACAGGTATTGCAATGTTTAAGGGAAAATCAATTGTATGCAAACCTGAAGAAGTGTGACTTTTTTCAAATTGAGGTGAAATACCTTGGACATGTGATATAGGGAAAAGGTATTGCTATGGATCCTTCAAAGATTCAAGCTATTGTAGATTGGCCCACACCTACTAATGTAGGTGAAGTCCATAGTTTTATGGGTCTAGCTGGTTATTATATGCGGTTTGTTGAGGGATTTTCTAGAATTGGTCATCCTATTACTTCTCTTCAAAGAAAAGGGAAGAAGTTTTTTTGGACAGAGCAGTGTCAGTTGGCCTTTCAGACACTTAAAGAGAAGTTGACCAATGTGCCTATATTGATTGTTCCTGATCCTACTAAGGATTTTGTAGTTTGCACGGATGCATCCTTAGAGGGCTTGGGATCAGTTTTGATGCAAGATGGGCATGTGATTGCTTATGAGTCTCGTAAACTCAAGGATCACAAATTAAACTATCCCACGCATGATTTAGAACTTGTTGCAGTAGTACATGCATTAGTTTGATGGAGGCATTTCTTACTGGGTCACCGTTTCAAACTTCATACTGATCACCGTAGTCTACAATACATTTTCACGCAACCTAACTTGAATGCTAGACAAAGACGATGGATGGAGTTCTTGTGTGAATATGATTTTGAAGTGAGATATGTTCAAGGAAAAGAGAATGTAGTGGCTGATGCTCTTAGTCGTCGTTGACATGAGATCTCTGCTACTACTCTTGAAGTAGATTTAAGAGGTCAAATATTAGCAGCACTTCCTATTGATAGATTGTATCAGGAAGTAAGGTCGGAGATTGAATCTGGTAGACCTTTAGAAGGTCAGTTTGCAGGGTATGTCCTTGAACCAGATGGTATATTACGACATTTAGGTCATATTTATGTACCACATTTTGAGGGTCTTCGTACATTAATTATGACTGAAGCACATCAAGCTTCGTACTCAGCTCATCCAAGTGTTAAGAAAATGCATGCGGATCTTTGGCAATTGTATTTTTGGCCTGGTATGAAACGGGATATTGCTGACTATGTATCGAGATGTCTCAAATGCCAGTGAGTCAAAGCTAAGCATCAACATCCCGCTGGATTATTACAGCCACATCTCATTCCTGAATGGAAATGGGATATCATATATATTGATTTTATAATTGGATTACCTACGTCATCACGTCGACATGATGCCATTATGGTAACTGTTGATCGATTGACTAAGGTGGCTCATTTTTCACCAGTACGATCATCTTATAATGCTTCATCCGTAGCTAGGATATTCATGGAGGACATAGTTAGATTACATGGGATTCCTCGTAGGATTATTTCTGATAGAGATCCCATATTTACATCAGTCCTATGGACTTCATTACAACATGCTCTAGGTACACAGTTGAACTTTAGTTCAACGTATCATCCTCAAACCGATGGACAAATGGAGAGAGTTAATCAAATATTAGAGGATATGCTTAGAATTTACGTAATGGACCAATAGTCACATTGGGAGGATTATCTGTATTTAGTAGAATTTGCTTACAATAACAGATATCAGAGTTCCATAGGTATGCCACCATTTCAGGCATTATACGATCGTCCTTGTCGAACTCCATTGAGTTGGGATCGACTTGAGGATAGAGTATTAATTGGTCCTGAGATGCTTCGAGACATGGAGCAACAGGTTGACCATATTAGAGAACATTTGATAGCAGCTCAAAATAGGCAAAAGAAGTATGCTGATGCTCATAGAATAGATCGACAGTTTACAGTTGGTGATAGAGTTTTTCTTCGAGTGCGACCGCGAAAGAGTCCAATCCATTATGGAAAAGGCTCTAAGCTTGTGCCTCATTTTGTTGGGCCATTTGAGATCCTAGAGAGGATTGGTCCTATGGCATATCAACTTGCCTTACCACCCAGTTTGTCACGTATTCATGATGTTTTTCATGTATCAGTTCTTAGACCATATCATCCCGACATTTCTCATGTACTTGATTGGAATGCGTTACAGGTAGAGGACGGGCAGCTGGCTTTGGAGCCCATGGCCATTCTATAGTGCCAAACGCTCGGTCTCAGGGGTCGAGACCTTGATCAGGTGAGGGTCCAATGGGATCCTAGCCATGAGGCTTTTGCTACTTGGGAGGATGCGACACGCATGAGGCAACTTTATCCCTATTTGTTTGCAGGCTTTCAGGAGCAAGTCTGATCCTAGGGGGGGAGGATGTAGTACCCCTCCATTTATGCTTATGTTTTCTGTTTGTATGTTTTCACACTGTTAGACTTTGGTACTTTGGTTTGGATATTTTGATCACTAATTTTGAGCGACAATGAATTCACTTTGTGATATGATGATACATTGTATGGTGATAATTGATTTTTGACATGCTTTGTGATAGCGTAGATATTTCCTTCAGATGTTATTGCTATATATATGATTATGATGGACTAACTATTATTTAATTTTTCAGTCTGATGTAACGTGTATTGGTGTGGAGAATAGAGTTGCATCACTCGCTTGTGAGTGCCCTATGATGTCCGTGATTTTCTCCGCACGGTGTGTTTGTACAATGGATTATATATATGCATGTTATTTGTTTGGTTGCAAGATTACAGGTACATGACACCGACTCCACCTAGTTATTCAGGTCTGAGCGTGTCAAAACTCAACGGAAATGTTGATTGGGAGGTAGTAACATGGTTCATCCTAGTCTAGTCTTAAACCCAGTCACAGTACATCGTCAGTTTTAGTTTGGAGTCTTTGGTTGTCTTGTTTATCCCTGATTGGATTAATTGTTTTGAAAGGAAAAATTTATCAATTTTATTGTTAGTTTATTATACTTTAATTTACTGTGGTTTTAATTAATTTTAAATGTTGAAAAATAAGATTTTACATTTTATTTAATTAATTAATTAGTTTGTTTGGTTAAGTAATTTAATTATTGGGATTAAATTCATTTAATTAAATTAATTAATTAGTTAAATTAAAATTGCTTTAAATGTGAATAGATTTAATTTGAAATTAATTATTATGTGGAAATGGTATTTTTGTTGGTAAATAAATTAATTAAATAAAGAAAAGGGAAAATTTGTGTTTTGAAATTTGAAAATTTTAAATTATTTAAAAGCGTGCAAATCTTGAAAGAGGAAGAAAGGAAAGATTGTCGGGAAGTTGTTGGAAGATATTTGTTTCTTCTCGACATGTGTGCGAGTTGAATTTATTACTTTTTGGTTGAGGATTTTCTCGGAGGTTATCTAGGATTTGGGGAAATAGAAGATTACTTTTTTCTTCACGGAAAATAAAAGATTAGTCCTTTGTTAAAAAAATTGCTTTTGCTTTTTGTGTATTGTTGGTTATTTCTGGAAGTTCTTTGGTTCGGATTTTGGCATATTGGGAATTGGTGTTTGGGAAAGGCTTTGGAAGCTACAGGAAAAGCTATTCTTCACCAGACAAATTTCTGAAGCTAAGGAAAATAGGTATTTCCCTTGTGATTTATAATTTGTTTGTTGTTGAAAAGAATGCTTGTAAAAAGAAGTTTCATTTTATTAAAATCTCTGTGTTTCTCGGGAAAAAATTGTTTACTATATATTCTCTGTAAGGATTTGTAGATTTCTTGAAAACTTCTTTCTCTCTGTAGAAAAGTTTGAGTAAATTATTGTGAGAGAAATCATTTGTTGAAAAGGAAATTGAATCCTCAGGAAATAAATTTAAAATTTGGTTGGAAATGTTGTGCATATTTTCCAGTAAAACCCTGTTGAAATTTTACAATTTCCCTGTCAGAAAACCCTGTAGAATTTTCTTAAATTCCCCACTGTAAAACCCTGTTGGAATTTATATATATATATATATTTATATATATTTATTCATATACAAATTGGATTGTGAAAGTCATTGATTTATAAATATGTGAATTTTTGTTTTGAAATCGTCGTACAGGCGTAAACGAAAAAATTCAGATTAAAATTTAGTATATGAGAAACCGAATTTCTGCAGGTTTTTAATTCATTTTTTTTAATTTTTATAAGGAATAAAACGTATTATAATATGTAGTATACGTAGGGGCGGGGCTACCCGCAGCCAACCCCACAGGGGGACAGTGGCGAGGGCCGAGCCCAGCACCACCCTTGTGGGCAGCGCTCGGCTCAGTCGTCGCGGCCGAGCCTGTGGGGTGGGCTGCGAAGGCAGCCCTACCCACAGTGTGCAGGGTTAGGGCAAAGAAAAGCCCTAACTTCTAAACTTTGAAATTTAATTTCCATGCAGATTTTAATTTGTTATTATAATTTGTAATTATTGGCATTAATAAATATGTATTTTATATATAATATTTATAATTATATATTTATTTAATATTAAAAATATTTGAAAATATTATCATGTTTTAATGAGATATTTAAAAGAAATAATTTATTAAATATCAAAACATAGATATTTTAATAATTAATTTATTATGATTAAGTTATTTGTGCTTAGAATAGACTGTTATTCTGGAGTTTATATAGATTTTGTTATAATATATGGTTATGAAATAGGGCAAATTGTAGATCTGATTTTTGTATTGCATGGAAGATGAATTAAAACTTAAATGAATAATTTTGGTACTTCAAATTATTGCTTGACTGGATTTAGTAAATCCGAATGTAGACTCTTTATTTTTCAATTTGCTGTAAATCGTGTTTCTTTATTGGGAAAATTGGGAATATTTTAGATGTACAAGTCTTCCAGACAAGTGGTATAATGTGGGAGTTGTGAATGTTTAAATTGAATTATTGTGTTAGCTAAGGTTGTGTACATGATTTTTGTATGGTGTTTAGACACCTGATTTTATGAACATAGTCTTGATGTTCATTATGAAAAGTGTAGAATTATATGTTGTATGTTTGTACGCCTTGTTTACCTTAGTCAGGGAAACTTAGAATTCTTTTGTTATGTTTAGGGGAGTGGCTCTGTGTGAGGGCCGACACACAAAGTGGTGTCAAGGTAACTTACAAAGAGTTAGTAAGTCAGTGATAACTAAACAACATAGTAGTTAGAATTAAAATCCTTAATAAGATTATTATGCCTCGCTTATAGACTCTAAAGCTAGTTCAGTCTTGAGTATAAGTTGAGAAGGCCTGGAATGGAAAATTGATATCTTGTTACTTTAAAAGATATTTGGTTCCGCAATAGTTTGCAATGGGGTCGGGTTTCGTAAGAGGTTACCAGGGTAACCCAAGTTGGGGGCCGGAACCTAGGAAGAAACACCAGGGTAACCTTTGCATCATTGTGATGACACTCCACCTAAAATAACAGTTTACCTTGTGTACTTAGCACATTTGATTGTCTCAATTCTGGAAGCAATGTAACCATCAGTTAGTAATGTACGTGTGTCTAGGGTGAATAGGTTATGTCTAGGTAACCATATTACTATCTCCTAGCACGGGGGGTGGACCTACGGGTACCACATGGTTGGATGGAATGTGCACCTTACTCCGTTGGGTCCCCAGTTTATGATCATGGCAACGAGAGCTTCATGGATGGAGAGCTCGTACTTGGATATATATGTACTTTCTTTATTGCATTATTGGAAATCTTGTATATGAAACCTCCCTCAATTGTTTATGAGGTGAACATTTGTAAAATGTAATTGTAACTATTATTGATCTACCTCATCAGATGAATGAGTATTGTAATATTATTTCAAATGCAATGTAAGAATCATATTTGCACTTTATACTATCATGAATGGAATTCAAATGTTGTGCAATGTTTACTTTCAAGTTTATGTTAATTAAATATATGCAATGCTAAATACTAAAGTCGTATATGGAATCTCAAGTAGTGTGACGTCGCGTAACTTAGTGAATGTATGCAATTAATTAAATTAATATTAACACTTAAAAAAAAATTATTTCACTTTCATAGGCAATTGCAATATTCCTTAGGTTACAAAACGGGGCATTACAAATTATTCATAATTCATATGTTGAGCGATTACATTATTACCTAATAGGCTACATATAGTTTGAGATTTGAACCTAAAACAAGTCTCACACCTCCAAACAACTTTGAGTCGTCAAAAAACAAGTTTTAATTGTCATTTAATGGTAAATCAACTATTGTTTAATGCTAAAAGCCTCCAAAATATCAATTAAAAGCCTCTAAAATCTCACTTATCATGTAAAATCCAAATAAACATCAATTTACCCACTGGATGGGAACATTCTATTTCAATTTACAATATTTTTTGCCAATTTGATCGTAACTTTCATTTTCTTTTGTATTGATTTATGTTTTAAATTTGCATGCAAATATTTCAAATGAGATCATATCTATTTTTTTAAGGAAAAAATCTAGATTTGTCTAAGTTTATTTCATTCCATTATTTAGCACTTATTATTAATTGTTTAATCAAACCACTACTTTCTCTTAGCATACATATATTTTTTTATTAGCGTAATTCTAGAACCTTCTTTAGGTGCAAGTGCTACTAGTAGATTAATCAATTCATATGACATTGACTGTCCATTTTGAAAAGTACAATTGATTGCTTTTTCTTGTAGGATGCTATTGGATATTATATAAAAAATATTAAGTGCTTATAGATTACCAAGATTTATATACATTAAATATAATTGAAGATCATTGGATAGACATTGCATTAAAAAAATTCAAATGTTTAGACACAACAACTATCATCCATTCTCAAGGTATACAACTTTTTTCTTAGGAAAATTTTGTTAACTATGGATTTAACCTAGTCTAAATCTCTCAACTTCTTCCAAAGAGATTGTGAGGTGGAGTTCTTTGTGTACATTCAAAAAAAATGAATTGACCAAGTAGAGCTTAATGAGGGCCTTCCCCTTGCTATCCAATAGATTCTAATCAGCTTGTGATATTGTAGCTAGTTTGGATCTAAATACAATAGCCTAAAGATCTCTATTTATAAGCATATCCTTCATCTTAATCTTTTGTATCCTAAGGTTAGTGTTTGTAAACCTCTCTATATCTATCCTTGATGTGCTTTCCATTTTCTCACTTGACAAGATCTCCTATTGCATAAGCTCCCACTCAAACCAATATTATATATCAAAAAATATAATCTCTGATACCCAAGACCCATATGATCAATCTCTTGTAGCAAATGAAAGAAAGTAGACATGTTGAACATGCCTCCTACACTAATCTGTGAGTTCGGAGATATGTGTGAAAACTAAATCAATCTGTAGACATCCAATTTGATCACTTTTGTATGATCAAACACGTCTCCTTATTCATCCAGTTGCTTATCCCATATGTTAATATTAATTAAACCATTTGTTTAATTAATACCCTGCATCTTACATAGGGTCCTAAAGTATTTAATTTAATGAATACTTTACCCCTCTTCCTCCTCTAAATTAAATAAATATACCATTTTATTTAATTTAGTCATATTCCCCTTTTGGAATTAAAATTCAATTTTTAATTCCTCTTTTCTCTCTCATGGTCACATCCTCCAAATTTTGCAAGTGGGTCTCTAATCCATCTTAATTACTTCATCTTCTTCTAATTAACTAGGGTTAGCATGTGCACACCCTTAATCATCATTAGAGTCACATCCTCCATAATCTCCCACTTGCTTCTAATGAATCATTAGTCCAGCTAACTAAGTACTTGCACAACCTTAATCATTTGGTTAGTCTAACCTAATCCTCCTCCCATTTATGGCATGTGTCCTTAAGTCAACCGTATTAAAGGCTTTCTCCTTTTGGGCAAGGCACTTCACTTCCCCATGTGAATTTTTAATTCACCTTTTAATCCCCCAAGGTACTCAAAAGGAATTTTTAATTCCTTCACTTCTTCCCACATGTCCTTCACTTATTCTTTATTCTTTCCCATCTCCCCATGAGAATATTTGAGGAATTTTTAATTCCTCACATGTCCTCTCACCCACATGGGGACAAGGACCTCCTTTATGAGGAGATCTTGTCCAATCCCAGGGTACTTTGTACCCCCCTCCATGTCATGTACCATCCTTCCACCTCATGTCCACTTCACCTTTTAGGGCTTTATCACATGCCACATGTCAAGATGTGAGGGCTTGTGAGTTCTCAACTCACCTTAGCCCTACATCTTGATATTTGGTGGCTCAATCTTGACCATCCATCTCCCCTAGGAATTCCCAAAATTCCTATAAATACCCCCTCTTTTCTCTCATTTTGGGAGAGATCATTTTGCTAGCCAAACTCTTGCAATTTTATTTCTCAACCTACATTTAGCCATTTTCATGTTTTTATCCACTTGCACTCATCCTCACAACATCATTTAGCTTGCATCTTATGCCATCCAAGGAGCATACACATCAAAGATCAAAGGGCCAACCAAAGGATCGATTCGAGACAAGGTATAATGTTTCATTTGTTGCTTTTTATCTTGTGTTGATTCCAACTTAGGCTAATCTTGAGGTGTAGGTTGTTTTGGTGTTTATTTGCACTCTTTTGTTTGCCGGTCATTTTCTAATGCTCACATTCAACCTATCACACAATCATACAATTACAAGGAAATAAACACCAAAAGAATATATTAAACATAATGATTTATGTGAGGAAAAACCTTTTGGAAGAGAAATCCCACACTCCAAAGTAACTCAATGTATTATTTAATAATCAACAATTACAATACTCTTGCACAGTCTAAGCCTTTACCAGAGTATTATCGTATTATCAACAAAAGTTCTAGAGCAATTTTGGTAACATAACAATGCCTACAAAACTCGCTATGAAATTGATATCTCAAACACTCATTGAATAGAAGCAATACAAGAAACCATAATTCGGTAACTAGAAAACTATGAGCTAAAACAACCAAAATTTGGTACCCAAATCTCTAGAGAGAAAGTTCAAAGTTTTTTCCCACTTTTATAAATAAAATTACCAACATAAATACAATTTTTTAACTTGGAGTGCCTAAAAGTGACATGCATGCTTTTAATTTTAAAATGTTAGGCTTTCATATTGTCACTTGTTTTATTTCCTTCTTCCTCTAAAGCAAGACCCTAAAATTTTAATTTTTATTAATAATTGTCTAACCCTAAGTATTGGGAAAGTGAGGTTCAACTCACAAAAATAGTTTCGAGTTTGTAAAAAAATTGTAAATGATTCTTGAGTAATTTAGCCTAATTTATTTTGATTTTTTGACAATATTAGCTAATTGTTGAATGATTTAAATGTATGTTTCTAATTAAAAAATAAATCTACAATATAAATTTGTTGTTTACATGAAGAATACCTATCATTAAATGGAGAAATCTTTGATTGGTTTGAAACACTTTATGCAATAGCTAATTTTGTAAAGGTTAATCATCCATGGAGATATGCAATGATATAGTTATACTCAAACTTGATATACTCAATAACCAATTTTGAACATGACCTTATACTCAAATGATACAAATCAAACCCCCATTTGTATTTCTTTTCTAAATGCAATGAAATTAATTTTTCATAATTCATATGTTGAGTGATTACATTATTAGTCGATAGGCTACATATAGTGTGAGATTTCAACCTGAAACAAGTCTCACACCTGCAAACAACTTTGAGCCATGGAAAACAAGTTTTAGTTGTCATTTAATGGTAAATCAACTACCGTTTAATGCTAAAAGCCTCCAAAATCTCACTTATCATGTAAAATCCAAATAAACATCAATTTACCAACTGGATGGGAACATTCTATTTTCATTTATAGTATTTTTTTTCCAATTTTATCATAACTTTCCTTTTCTTTTGTATTGATATATGTTTTAAATTTGCATGCAAATATTTCAAATTAGATGATACCTATTTTTTTAAGGAAAAAATCTAGATTTGTCTAAGTTTATTTCATTCCATTATTTAGTACTTATTATTAAACACTACTCTCTCTTAGCATACATATTTTTTTATCAATGTAATCCTAGAACCTCCTTTAGGTGCAAGTGCTACTAGTAGAATAATCAATTCATATGACATTGAATGTCCATTTTGAAAAGTACAATTGATTGTTTTTTCTTGTAGGATGCTATTGGATATTATATAAAAAATGTTGAATGCATATAGATTACCAAGATTTATATACATTAAATATATTTGAAGATCATTGGATAGACATTGCATTAAAAAAATTCAAATATGTGCCTATTGATCATTACACTAGAAACGTTTCTAACTTACAACATGGATTTTTTATCATTTGTGTACATAAAATCAAAAAGCAACAAATAAAAAGAAAAGAGAAAGAATTTTAGAATATAAGATAAAGATAAGATTTATTTTATTTTTTAAATACTAATCAAAAAGCAACAAATAAAAAGAAAAAGGAAATATTTTTAGACGTACATAAAATCAAACAAGAGCTACAGGGCAGCAAAGTTCCTGCCAAAAAGTTATAAAATAGTTATGTTTTAAAAAACTAGAAAAGAAATTATTGAAGAGATGGGACTATTTTGTAACAAGAACAAATGATTTAGAGTTGTGACCTCCAACATTCATTTTGGGATTTTCCAGTCAAATAAGATAAACCAAGAACCTTTAAAAATAAAAGATGTGAAGATCCATAAATACATAAGAGAAAACATATCTAGCAATAATAATGACAAAGATGTTGTACATACAAATGCAAAATATTTTTTCACTAGCAGTGGATGTCCTTGCACCCTCTCCAAAATTGGACATCCTTGGGCTAAATAGCTTAACTTCACCAAAGCTTGGGCTTACACTATTTCAAGGACTTTCTCTTATGGGACTAAAAATTTGTTGTGGCTCACTGGTTTGTGGGTTGACAATTTGTTTGGGTTTAGGAGCTAGTGGAACCATTCCGTGCTTCACTTCACCGAAATGTGTATGCTCACATGAAAAGTGTATTTGCAGATTGAAAAGGCGTTTGGCTTCACCTGGCTCACTTGAACTCGGTATTTGTGGACTGAAAGTATATTTAACCTCAGCACAGCTTTGAGTAATTATCTCATCAAATATGTCACCATCATCTTCCTTTGCAACCCCTGATCCTCTGTTGAACCCAGTTTGTTCATGTTCCTGCAAAGCAACAAATTACTTGGTCACTTTTAGTTTGATGTAGTTTATGCATAACATGCCTACCAGCATCCAATGTCAATAGTACTCACTCCTATGTTATATGATAAGCCTGGGGCCTCCTCATATTCTGTTGCATCCAATTCTTGAAGATGTGCTTCCTTGAAAAGTTTGGGGAAAATATATTGCCTTACAGGAACTAAGAGCATTATAAGCAGTGGGAAAAGAACACCAGCAATGTGAATCCATGTAATACCAAAACAAGTCAGCAAATAACACGTCTGGAAGATGGTAAAAATAACAAAAATAGAACATAAGAAAGTCAACTCTACAAATTGCATTTGAATACTAAGACATGGTGATTCTAAAAGCAAGAGATCTGCAAAAGAACTTAGAAAATGAAACAGATCTATGACTTTAGATTGTTGCATGACTACCCAAAACAGTGTCTAAATTTTGAATTTTCTAACTGTTGCAACTATTAGTGACCAACAAAAATCTAGCAGTTACTAGGAGCCCTCTACAACGTACCTGATGATTCTCAAAGTTAAAGGAAAAATAAATTCTTGCAATGGACCTCACAATGACCTCAAAATAAATTCTTTCAAATTCAGGATCCTATATGAGTTTGATTCTCCAATGGAATCAACAGACAAAGAGAAATTTTCAATACAATTGAATAAATATAAGCTCATCAACTAATAAATGCATTTAAGCTATCAAAGGGGATGAATTCACAAGGTAAAAGCATTGTAACTTCATAAGGAATCCAGGGTCTTAATCTCCAAGAAATGTAATGAAGAGTTAAAATTGAGAAAAATGCAAAATAAAACTCATTGATTGCCATGCTCAAGCAATCAAAGCATCATTACTTGCATCGTGGAGCAGCAGGGATAAATTTCTAGGAGACATGATAAAAGCGTTAAAATTGGATAAAATGCAGAATTCAAATCTAGTGGTCAAGTGGTAAAAGCACAACTTACATGACATAACCTAACATCCAAATCTGCAATGAACATGATAAGATGTTAAAATTGGGGGCAAAATGCAGAATCTAGCTCACCAGATGGAGTGTGCTCAACTAGTAAAAAGAATTGTGAGTTGCATAATGGGTAAAACTTTCCAATTTCCAGGGGACATGATTAATTGTTAAAAAATGGATAATGTTTAGCATGCTTTTCACTGGGAGCATGCTCTAGTGGTAAAAGCATAGTAATTTTCCTAAAAGAAAACGGATCCAAATCACTAGGAGACCAACCATGTTCATGAGAAGACTGAACAATGGAGAGAGCATGATATAAAAATGTCATTTTAGATGCATGTATGTCATGGCTTCTATAAGCACATGACATGCAAGCATTGAGCTTGAAAAACATTCACAATTAATTAAGTTCTAATTGAATTAATCAATGGAGGTAATATGTCTTTTGGTGTGTTGAAAACTTAAATAGGTTATTGTAAATGGAGAGAGTATTTAGGACCCACATGCATCAGTGTGCTTGGAATATCAAATGCTATACTTATGTTTCAGACTGGACTGCATGAAGGAACTTGACTGGAGAACAGATATCATGAAAAAGGTCATATGTAGTTAAGAAAACCCATTCAACTTTCAACAACATGTATAGCCCACAAAAATGGTACAATGGCAAGTTACCACCAGTTAAATGCAAAAATGGTAGGTAGAGCTACCAACAATAAAACTTAAAATGCTACAAGCAGCCATGTGTTAGTAAAGAGATATTACCCATCCAAGTAGTGATTTTCATGAATGTATTTGGTTTTCAGAGTCTAAGAAGCTTGAATAAAGGGAAATTCTTGGTAAGAATAAACACACATAAATTACTGAGAGAAACACATAATATTTGATTCCATTATTTCAATGTTGTTGGATGCATATGCATATAATTATTACACATATTAAAGTTACATTTTAAAGTCAATATTTTGTTTACTAACTTGGTGGCATGTAAACGAACCATTGTCACTGGTAGACCTCTATCAGCAAGTTGATCCAAGTCCTTCTGGTGAAGCTCCCTACCGTTTACAAAAATGTGAGTTTTTGTAGCAGCACAGTAATGTGGCATTGGATAATTGAATTCATGTATAAAAGGTTGCACCCCACACATACATATTTTGGTCAATATTGTGACATGCAGAAATATAGTTGTAAGATTAATTTCTGAATTAAAAGCAGAATTTGTCATAGAATGAAACCAAAGGACAGATGAAATTAACATACTGGTATGCTTCCCAGACAAGGCTCCCCCATAACGCCCCAAAACTTGGCTTGGTATTCGTACCTGAATGCATCATCTAGAAGAGAAGAATGTGAAATTTCTCCAAAATACATCTAAAAGATGAATTCTGCTCAGAACAATCAACTAAACATTCTACCAATTGGAAAAAAATAACCAAACATAATTTGCAATTTGCACAATATATACAAAACTAAATACAGAATGCAGCTGTTAGGTAGAGTGCGTTAGGGTTTTCCTAATTTGTTTTCTTCTAATTTAAAATATGACATTTTTTTGTCCCAAGCAGCTTCTCTCTGAGCTTAAACAAGGTCCTTCCCTAGCCTACAAATTTGGTCCAGGTTTGTCTAAATATATCTAGACGGAATTGAAAGGCCTGGGGCAGGAGCCTAGGCAAACCCAGGTCTAACCCAAACCAGTATCTATACTTAGTCTGGACCAGTCTAGGGTCAGCTAGGGTTCTTGAAGAACCCAATAACAGAGTGGCAAAAATGAACTATATAATCTGCATTCCCACACTCATAAGGAATGTTCAGTCTTATTAAAAACTACCAGAACCACTGAATTTAAAAACTTGTTCTCAACAAATGCATATATCAATGTATTATTCATTTACCAGGTTGTGCAACTACAAGAGATTGATAAATATGACGTAATCAGTAAGACATGTACACCCAATTAGAAAGGTAATATTATGGAGATACACAAGTTTTAGGCACAAGCAATATATGGGAAATATTAATGCATCAGATTCTTAACTACCTCTATTGTAATTGGTATCTTGAGCTATACCTAGAAGAAATAGTGCCACCTAGAGGGTGTGCTCAAATCAAACTCTATCTACAAGGGGGTGAAAATTAATGAAAAGATGCTATATTTCATCCAAAATGGCACAAACTCCCCCAATTGGATTTTCAAAATTACCAATTACGAGGGTTTCCAAGAGTGTTTAGAGATTATGGGAAAGCCTTGTGATATTTCTAGATTTTGTTGAAAGCTATTGACTAGGCATCCTTGACACAAAGGAGTAATTATCTTTGTCATATGCAAATTCCCAAGCACACAAATCAATTTTTTATGTGAAGACTAGACTAAGAACCTCGAGGTGAGCCAAAAATAAATATTTGGAAATTAGTTTCGATCATATCTACAAACCTGGTTTAGATCTACAAGCCTAGTTTAGATCTGCAACCCAGATTTAGATCCACAATATTGATTTCGTAGTCACAGAAATGGTCATGATGAAAAAAATGTTTTACAAATTCTAATGTGTTTGTCTGTCAACCCTGAAATTTATGCAATGTTGCTAGTACAGTAAAATTTTACATTGAACTAAGAACAAACTACTTGCATTTACTATTCAAATTTTCAAGCATTAATTTCAATATGTTTATCATTCTCAACTCTTATTCCTAAGATATTTCACATTAATGATGATTAATTTTAGACTGGTAGTTTATTTCTTTATAATTATATACAATGGTAATTACAAGCCAAAGTATAACACTTACTACATTGTTCTAGAATTTATAGAACCTATTGTCTTTTAAATACATTTAGTGGAGTTGTGATTGATACCCATCACAAACTAGGAGGATACATCTGAACTTTGAGAATACTCTAGCATAGGTTTAAAGCCAGGAAATGGGTGAAACTTTGTGCTAGTCCACTCCCAACCACGTGCTCTCATACTTAGAACCTTCTTTCCATGCTTGTCACAGTCCAAGATCCTATGATACTGTGCTTCTGTCATTAGTCTACAACCCACCCACTTGTAAAAAGCTTCAGTCTCTGCAAGGCTTACATACACAACTTCTTCAACCACTTCAGTCCAATGCTTGGTTGAATTAGGGCCATGGATGTAATAATTGGTGCCCACCAAAGACCATGTTGCTGGATGGACAAAACCATTCTCAGAGAAGAAGGTGTAATCCTCCTATTTCCAGAGGCTCCTGATTTTATAACCTCCATAAATCCGAGGTAATCCTCGATAGAAACAGGCCTTGCAGCTACAAGAAATGGCTCTGAAACATTTGCAAGAAATGTTGGGTTTTCCTTGTCCCACATGAATGTAGATATATCACATGGGTGTTTCCCTAAAGTGACTTCTCCAGCTTCAATGAATATGTCTAGTCTGGAAATTTTGTGCAAGAGGATGTCTGAAAACATGAAGTCTTTCTGTGGTTTGTTAATAGCTACTTCTGTTTTGTTCTCGAATGATTTTTTCCTGTCCTGGACTATCATGTAGTTCAGGGTTTCTTGATGCATTCTTTCATGCTCAATTCCCAGGGAAGAAATCTTGGTATCCAATTTTCCCTTTGCAGCCTCATTATGTATCCATATTCTTATTTTTCTGACATAGTCAATCACAACTTCCTTTGAGGGCCATGTTGAGGGTATGTCTAGATGGTTGTGGCACTGCGATGGATCCAGGATGTTGGGATCAATTCCTCTTGAAAATATGGTATCCAATTTTGATTCTTCACAGTTTCCTATCATCTTTATCTTTGTGAAGGCACAAACATGACCACTACATGCAATGACACATCATTTACACACCATAATCAGGGGAAAATACAATGGAAATACTCTTCAACCAATTGTAAAAAATACTGGTTGTTGCGTTGATTGTGGAAAAACTTCATTGTTAATAAAGAAGATTCATTCTTTTTTCATTTTAAGTGGCTTAGGACTAAAGAAGCTAATCACTCAGGGTAACAACGTAAGTGGGCTTGATCATAGGAAAGCTTTGTGCTTAACATTTGAGACAAAATAGTACTAGTTCAGTAGTTCTAGGAATAATATAGGATTGGTGAACTTGTTGAAAGTTCATATGAAAGTACAAATCTTGTAGATGACAAAGTAATGCAATGGAATGGTTAATACAAATGGTGTGTTTTTTGTGTTTATAGTGCAAATTTTTTAGATGAATTTCCAAACCCAACTATATAGTATTTTTCCTTTCCAATGTTTGGAGCCTCTCTAATGAACTCATTGCAGGGGAAAAGGCATTACTGAGGCTCAAAAATATTGGAATCATGCAAATGGTTTGGATGACTACTTTCAACCCCTCTGTTTTACATGGTTGCCAGTTAGATCATTCAAGCATATGAGAAATTGGTTATAAATTCTTGGTTCCAACTATTACATATTACTTTGAAAGATGGATGGTTCATTATATCACTATTTTGAATTCCATTTTAGTAGTTCATATTACCAATTTCTATCCCAATGCTTCACTTAATTGTTAATTAGATCGTTTAGGCTCATGAAAAATTGGTCATAGCTTCACAATGTCGTGTTTCATCTCACTTTGAAGGGTTCATATCACTATTTGAATACGACCGAATGGCTTGTATCAGTAATTTCAATTCTAATGCTTCACCCAATTGTCGATTAGACAATTCATGCTCAAGAGAATTGGTCATAACTCTCCAGTCCTAAGAGTTTCATGTTACTTTCTTAAAATTTTAAGAAATTATCACACATATACAAGAATTCCTTCAAAATTTTGGGTTCTCAAATATCCAGGATATTGGATGAGCTAATCTTATTGACATGGTAGATTATATCCACTCCAAAGTTTTCAGAGAAAATAGGATGATAAGATACTCTGTAGCTAAAGTTGCTGACCACCCGCATTGTTGATGTCTAAATCCAAAGCCAGTACTTGAGTTGTGCACAAGTTAACTGTTCTGAAAGCAACCTATTTACAAAATAAAAACATTCAAACAACTATAAAGAAATTATGATATAGAAAAATGGTTTTAAGTAATTACTAGTAGAAGGGATATGGATGTTGCAGATCAATTGGTTTGGAGTTCCAATCCAAGATGTCTGCAAACAACTAATTAGTGGCCCTCCAGCACTGCACCAAAGCTTGACTTATAGGGTGGAATATTTGACAGGTGTAATATGAGTTGTCTCCCCAACATCTGGGCACCTGGCAGCAGGCTCTGGTTGCAGAAAATTTTATATCATCCTCACCATATTTTGTGGAAAATTTGACCAAAAACCTTTCCCTAGGTCTGTCAAAATGTAAACAGTATATATACATCAAAATTCATGACCATCTATACATGTAGATAAATCTGATTGCAGAAGAGGATACACGATGACTTTTTTTTGGGAAGAAACTGTTACCTGATTTGGATATGATGTTTATTAAGATTCAAACCTTGGGGAAAGGAGATGTACATTTCTACTCTTCTAAGAAGTTTGTTAATCTCCACATCATAACACCATGATTGTATCGAGTCCTCATCAGGTGCATATCCAATACAGGGCAGTGCCTTCTGCATAATATGCTTGATGAAGCGCTCAGTTACTCCCTGCTTGTCATGGTATGATGAATAAAGGGTTTCAGGATTCTTCCACATATTTGGCAAACATACAACCTTTATCGATAAAAAATGTTTTTTCTATGAATACTCATTTTGGCAGTGGAAACATAGCAGGGGATTTAGAGAAGATAAAAGATGTCATGGAACTCAGCATAAAATTAAATAATTAGGGCTTACCGAAGACAATGGGGATGGATGAAAATATGACAATAAACACAGAGCTATCATTTATACTAAATCTAGTAAGAGGAAAGGAAAATCGGAAAAAATCCAAAGAGCCATTATAAGCAATTACCACTGAATAATTCATATAGTGTCAGTGCAGAGCCAAGAAAGATTATGATCACTCAAGCACAAGCATTGGAATGAATGTCAATTAACAAAAATAGCATAATTTCTTGATATGGGTATGTTGCAGACGATATAGAGTTCATAATAGTAAACCATAATAACAATAAGTAATGAATCCACTGCTCTACTTTCTAAATCATGGAGCAATAATATTTGTCAAGTGATATCAGAGTGTACAATTAGAAATCATCTTTAGAGTTTTATAAACAAAAAGTTAAAACCAATGAATATGGTATCGTTAGAGTCTTAGCCATGCAGACAAGAAGTTGACAAGTGAATCCCACAACTTTGAAAACATCGTTGAAAAACATTATAGCATCTTCCTTTGTCAAATTGCCAACGCTGCTTCCAAGCCATACAAGGTAGAGTTGTTGTTCAAGATAACAACTTTTCACCTGGTGCAAACCCTTGATAAAATTTGCATGTACCAATTCTATGGCACTAGGTTCCAATCCTTCCAAAAGCACTGCTAGGTTTCTTCTATCCTCATTCAGGGCACTTTCAGAAACATCAATTCCAACATACCAGCATCCTTGTTGATCACAAAATCAAGAAAAAAAAATCAAACCCAAAAATTCAGAAATAATGTGTATTATTATTAATTGACTCCAGAAGTGCAACAACAATCTATATTAATTGACCCATTTCCAGAAGAGTAGAGACATGTCCTTTACTTGCCCAATTAATGGTAAAAACAATAAGGATCATTTGGACTCCCACCCAACAAAAAATCTAGAAACAAAAACTTTTGTTTGGACATAAAAATGCTAAAACGATATATTTTGTTTGCAGCGATTCGTAGCTCAGGCTCACACAACAAAAAGCTTGTTTTCACATAAACATGGGATGTGCTATGAATTTCACTGTCAGCTTTGAATGATAACTAGCCAAGGTGAAATAGTATGGCACTTCATAACTGTTTTGGATTTCCCGACCATGTTCACTCAACAAGTGATGCCCTGTGTTTTCCATCTGTACCATTATGATAATGGATCCGTATAAATCGCCCTTATCGGACAAAACTTTCCTGCCAATTAAATTTAAGAAAATTCATTTATAAAAAATGTTTTGTTATATAATTTGCATATCTAGTTTAATAATAGACAAATATTTGTTAGATTAAAAAAAAGAATGAATTCTCATTTGTTGGAAAGTTATTTATTAATAACTAGTTAAATAATAGGCGTGCCTATAGTTCCTTCAGCAGGAACTAAAAATTTAAATAACAACTTATTATTTTATGTCAATCTCAAAATATTAATCTTTTACATGTGATTTTTAATTTCATTTTTGAAAAATCCATCATTCATTATTTTCATTTCTATTCAATATTATCTATTTATTTGCTATTTTTTAATAATTGCATTTGTAGACATTAATATATTTTAAAAAATTATGTATTTTTATTTAAAAAGTAAATAATTTTTCTACTAAATATAAAGTTATTGACTTGGATATATTTTTGATAAATTAAAATAGAAATTTATTTATTTATTTTTATATTGATTGTAGCTTTAAATATATGTCCAATGTACTTTGGTTTTATAGAAAATATATTTCTTCATAAAAAAAGATATCTAAATTTAAATTGCAGTATTACAAAAGGAAAGTAATATTAGTATACCTGTTTTAGGAAAATCTATGTATGAAATAATGAGAGCATTTCGCTTAAACATGTTTTTGCTTAAATTTGAGTGGAGTGATGTTATGCAAATTTTTATTAATTATAAGAAATGGATAATTTCAAAATTTTCCCTATTTTAATGCAAACAAGTAAATAAATGAATAGAATAGAAAATAAAACAAGTAACTAATTTTGAAGAGTTAAAAAAATTTATTAAAAATTAGCTAAATATATTTTTTTTATTATAGCCTTTGTGGCAAAAAAAACCTTAAAAACCTGCCATAAAAAGTTTATGCATATTTTTCAAGTTTACTTTAACAATATACAATATTGACCGTGCCTATAGTTCCTTGGCAAAACTAAAAAGTGAGGATACGATGCGGTAAGATAAGATAAGATAATAAAATAACAATAATATAATGACAATATAATAAATTTAAAATAAAAAAACAAAGATAAATAAAATAAGATAAGATAATAAGATAATAATGTCATAACAAAAAAATATAATAATAAAATACTAAAATAATAATAATATAATAATATAATAATAATAATATATAAATGATATCTGTGATATCTTCAACATATTTTTTTATAAAAATAGATATGATAGTTTAATAACACTTTTAGATGTGTTTTATTTATCTTTCAAATAAAATTGTATTTAAAAATATATATAATTGATTAAAATAAATATTAAAAACTAAAAGAGATTACATTTCAACCTTTCCCTCCTAAAACCTAGGTGATTTCACAAAAATAGCCATCGATGGAGCAGAGCAAAATAAACTGAGTAGGCGGGCATTTACTTTCACTGGTAGAGTATGGTATGGGATTCAACTTTAATGGCTAAGAATTAGGCAGAAATCTCATGAATTACAGGCGTGTCTTTTGGCCAACTTGTAAGAGAAATTGTTGATTGAAACAGATTAAGTGCTTCTGTCACCCTGATTGTGTGCTGCAAAATTATAGCTGCTCAAATTCCCTAATTTGAGCTGATAACTTTATCTGTGAAAGTTCAAATCAAAACAAATTATCCGAAACATCACATTACAGGTCCCCACTGTTCAGAGTGATTTTTTTTTCTTGTGTTAAGTAATATGCTCAGAGCGTGGCGCCTGTGCTTTTTGGGGATTGTGATAATTCTGTGCTCACTGTGTTCAAATGCATGCTGCACTGTTTTATTAGTCCGACGGAGGAGAACGCTTGTATATGTGGAGGGCAACATCTTTTGTTCCTCCCTCGATGGTTATGTGCATCCCTTAAGCAGTAAGTAAATTCAGAAACAGTTTTATTCAAGTTTGTAAATTGTGTTTGCAGTACAGAATTGATATGTGGGCTCTGTACTTTTTATTTTCGTTCATCAGGGAAATTGGGAAGTTCTTAGGGTTTTTACATTATGGATTGATGGTTTGCCCTTGAATCTGCAACCATTATTTGTCTTTTAACAACTTATTCATTGAGACTACACCCTTAAGACCATATAAACTTCTATATTAATCTGCATTAAAAAAAATCTTATTGTTTTAGTCTCTCTAATAAGCTTATTACATATAGGAATTTATCTTCAGTTTTTTTTTTGATAAATGTCTTGATGATGAGCTTATTAGTGAGATTAAAAATATTGGAGATGAATTCCGATATACAGTTGAATTGAGAAAAATGCTCATAAACAATAAGATATTTTATTCAAAATGCTCATCCAGTATTTATTTCACTCAGTATATCTGAATGAGGGTTATAAATATACTAAATTTGAAGATATTTTATTCAATAATCTTGAAACATATTTATTAACAATATCATTTTTGGTCTTTGTTCTCTTCTTTGTAGTTGGTTTTGCCTTTTTTCTTAAGACTTGTTTTGTTTGCTGTTTTTTCTTGTCTCACTACTGATGAGATTCGTCCTGCTTGTTTCTAAGGCTTTCTTGTAACGGATCCAGGCCCCTTTTCTCATGTTTACCTTAATCAAAACAATATCATTTGTTTTTCATGAGATTTCTTCTGAGTTTAAAACTTGTTTTTCCATAAGTTTTTGTCTTTTCTTGTTGTTTTATGTTTTAATTTGATGTGCAAAGTTTTGGGGGTTTTACAGAGTTTAAAGCCCGTTTTTCCATAAGTTGTTGTATTTTCTTGTTGTTTAATGTTTTATCTTGATGTACAAGATTTTGAGGTTTTTTCAAAATCGGATTCGACTCATTACTTCATCCAAAACTATTTATCTAATCTGCTTCATTACTCCATCCAAAACCATTTATCTAATCCGATTTCATAACTCTGTCCAAAAGAATTTAACTAATAAAAACAATATCACTATTCATCCATCATTACATAAGATCTATAAATATACCAGTTTGTTGATGAAAAGGTGATAACTTGGATATATATGTATAATATGTCTCTTCACATTAAAAGAGCTTGTCTAATAATTGGAGGTGTAATCCAGATTTTCATAGTGATAAATGATTCATTTATATCACTCAATTGCATCTGTTAGATTTAACCCAATACTAGCACATTACCATTATACAATTTTGTAAGCCGCTGGCCAGTGAACATGGTTTCAGTGGGGTAAAAGGATCTTTTGTGGAGAAAGGAATTCATGGAATTCTATAATTGTATTTATTTTGAACTTGTCAAAGCAAATGATATCATAAATAATTTCCATGACAGGAACAAGAGTGAGAGTGAAGTGCAAGAGCAAGTTTGGGGAATATGAAACCTTGGGTATTTCCAACAAGAATGGAGTATTCAGGGTGATACTTCAGGGAGCTCTTGGATATCGATGGCCTGTAAAATTATGTAAAGCCATAATTGTTTCTAAGACCGTTCCTTATGTATGTAGAGAAGGCAGTGATAATTTGAGTATGAATCTGAGGTTGTTGTATAAATCTTCCTCTAGGATTATGCTTGTTACTGGACCATTTATTCTCAAACACCAGGGACATACCAAAAAAATATATTCTAGTTAAAATCATATTTCAGAAAAGTTGGTCCATTTTTTTATATTTAATTAAGTTTAGAAGACTTTATTTCCACTTATTTGAAAAATAATACAGATTAGACTGTTGGCAGAAAAGCTCATGTATTCAGTTCCAATATTATGGTTTGAAGGTCCCTTATTTTATAATTGTTAAAATATTTAAATAAATGGTAAATTTTATTATTTTTAAATCAATAAAATTGATGGTTGAGATTAAATCTATTTAATATAATTCTTATCCATGAGATAAGTAAATTAAGATGGATAATAAATCTTTTTGTTAATTATAGTTACATTAAGATACCGTGGAGGAAGAGTTGAGATTAATTTTTGTTAATAATAGATTATAGAAATAAGTTGAGATGGTTTATGATTAAGATTTTTAATTTATAAAAAAAATTAATTGGATATTATATTATGAATTTAATATATGGATGTAAAGTGATATTATAAGTAAATGGGTAAAGATGTATTATATATACTTTTATTTTTAAATTTTTGTTCACTTGATATGTGTAACTTTTAATGATTAAGTATGCTAAAGTAAAAATAGAAGAAATAAATAGTAATTATAGGATGCAAAATTTTAGAGTTGAAGTTATTAGACTAAGCATGCACTTTAGTTGTACTCATCTACAACAAACTTCTAATGATCTTGTTATATTGTCAAAGGAAAACCATCGACCTATTAAAATAACACATAAATTCAAAATATATTTATTAATAATATGTTACCCTCAAATTGTGTGTAATATGATGCCATGCCCATAAATCAAGAGGGAAAGAAAAGTGAAAATAAAATCTTGAAATTGTGACTAAAAGATGAGTATGAAAAAGAATTGACTATATAATGTGTACTTGTTATATATATAAATGTGTAAAATCAATATTTATGGAAGATGCTCCCACTTTCACTATAATGAGAGAAAATGTGAACACAAAACATATAAGAAGAAAAGAATAGCATGCACTAAGGAATCATATATTTATTAAAATTGAAATGTAGGGAAATAAAAGCATTGGGCTAAATAAAAAATTATAAGGATCAAAACCTAATTGGGTTAAACCGTAGATTCTGTTAAGAAGGTGTGATGCAAGAGCATTTAGGCTCACAAGCAATCTTCCATCACAAAAAAAAAATCATATTCAATTTTTACATTTTTGATGTAGGTTTGAGCTTGAGGAGCATCTTGTTGAGTGTTGTAAGAATAAAATCTTCCTTTTTCAAGACTTGGATTTTATCAAAGGTATACAAGGTGTTTAAAACTTATTATATTGCACAATTTCAAGGTTTTAGGGGTTAAAGGGGTCTATTAGCATGTTAGAGGAAACTTGTATGGTAACTAATTAAAAATTAATTAATTTACTCAAGTTGGACACCTAGTGAAGTGTGCATAAGGAAAGTAATATTTGGCATTCTATTCTTTCAATGTGAGTGCCTAGAATGAATGGAAAAAGCTAGTGATTTTTGGGAAAATGAATGACTTTTCAATTTTCAATTTGGGGTGAATGAGCATGGCCAAGGTTTATGATTTCATTGAAAAAATTCAAAGGCATCTACAGAAGCTTCCAGATATGGTGCATCAACCTTGTGCCACATTTTGGAAAGCACATTTTGGAAAGCATAGTGTTCCAGATATGGTGCATCAACCTTGTGCCACATTTTGGAAGCAAAAACTATGCTGAATATAAGAAATCAGATTTCCAAGAGGAGAGGAATCTATAAATGCTGAAAATTGAAAGTTGAATGATTTAATCTATAAATTCAAATCAAAGAATTGAATGATTGAAATTGAATCTCGAAATCAAATGTGTATGTGCTTTTTGGTGAGAAGAAGGGCTTTTATAGTTGAATTCACGGGGTGAATCCAAGTTACAGGAGAGATGTGGGATAAAAGATGGAGAAATGCATATTGAAATTAATTGAAATTGATTGAAATGAGAGATAAATAAGTGGGTTTATGATATAATGTAGGTTTATAATTATATTTAAAGTGGGTTTGTGAATTTAAATGAATGATTTAATGAATTTATGTATTTACATGATTTAATGAAATATGTAAATGGATAAAGATTAATGTGATATGGATGCAAATGATATTTTAATGATTATGTAAATAGAATAATATGAAATGTTTTATGGATAAATAATTGATAAATGATTATGCAAATGGATAATGGTTATGAATAAACGCTTATAAATATTTATAAAATGGTTAAATGGTTATAATATTTTAATGGTTTTAAATGGATTAATGAATGAAAGAATTTATTGAATTAATTAATTAAATGAATAGTAATATCCATTTAATTAATAGATGAAAAGTAGGACGATTGTGAGGAAAAATTCGGGGTGTCTACATTTTGCCCCTCTTTGAGACAATGCAACTTGTCGCGTTGTGTCAAAGAAAAATATATGCCCCAGTGTAAGGAAGGATGACAAGGAGGTAGTGGTATGCCCCCTCGAGAGTACATGTGGGTTCAAAGAACACGAGTGTGCTCCCAAAATGGATGAGAGGACTCAAAGATGAAGGACATAAATGATATAGGAGAATAGATAAGGATGATGGAGAAAAGAATGAAATGATGAAGGAAATGGATAATGGAAGGAATGATAGATGAAAAAGAGATATGAAGGAAAATGAAGGTGATGAAGCCTCTTGTGCATGTCATAGTGCTTTATCATCATAGAGTGGTAAAATATGACAAATGAACAACAAACACCATGGTATGACATAGACCAAGGTGTGCAAGGTCATCCATTTGTAAAATAGACAATCACAGACAAGGAATGTCCTAACTCATACTTAGGGCAAAGTTGCCCCCAATCTTTTTTTCAAGACAAATCCCAGACAACAATCAAAATAAAAGACGAGTCATGAGACATAATCACCCCTCTAAATCCTTCGTGGGACATCCTCGAGGTAGCTAGTAAAATGACCAAAGAAAAGCTAAAAGATAAGACAAAAGAGACCAACAAGGTCAACAATCATTCATATTTTTTGCCAATAAATGTTTTCCAGTGTGTTAAGGGACGAAGTGAGCGATGGGTGGACTATTTTCACAAGGCTTGGTTTTAAGAAAAGAAACATGTCATATAAGACATCAAGTCTAGTTTTGATCATGCAACTACTTGTATAAGGAAAATGACAAAGGGTGAGAGTGACAAGTTCTAGTTTCAGGAAGGACACATCCTATATAAGACCATTGGTTTGATTGATTTGACTAGTTTGCTTTGATTTGACAAATGACTGATTTGACTTGGAGACTTGTTGGCTTGCTTGTCTTGTTGGTTGAGGATTTGTGTTTGAAGTTCAGATGATTATGTCGTGTCTAAGCTGACAGTGTCCAATTTATTTTGACTGACTCGACGGACCCTAAAAGATTGACCTAGGGGGCCTCGGGGGCTCATCGACAGATGGCCTTGCCTACATAGCAATGTGCAGAGACCTTGTAGTTCGACATGACCCTTGACTTTGTTTCAATGACAAAGAACTGAATCATGATTTTATTGTTTATTTGACAAAACTAAAGGATTAACCTAATGCCTCGGGGGCACATCAATAGATGGCCTTGCCTACGTCTAGTCGCAAAGGCAACGTAGTTCGACAATGACAAAGACTGACATGACTAAATTTGACTTTGTTTTTGGCATTTTTTGAAAGATATCTAGATGTTTTTGGGTTTTGACATTTTTTGATTTTTTTGGGATTTTTTTAGGTTTTATGATTTTTTTGGATTTTTTCGAGACATTTTATGATTTTTAGGGATTTTTTCAGGACAATTTATCATTTTTAGCGATTTTTTCATGCTTTGATGTTTTGGAATTTTTTTGTCCTTTTGGAATCTTTTTATTTTTTTGGCTTTTTGAAATATTTTGATTTTTTTGTCTTTTTGAAATGTTTTGATTTTTTTGTCTTTTGAAGTTTTATGATGATCGTGACAAATGCATATGAATGATTCCTCCAAGCAAGCGAGCAAGCATGCACAAGAATCCAAGGACAAACATGATCTTGCCCCTAGTTAAGTTGAATACCAATTGTCAGGTGATAATGATGATGACAACATTGTTTGACGTGGGATGGACACATCTCGAAACAACATGAGGATGATGATAATGTGACTAAAGGATGAAGGTCTACAACAAGGCTAGGAACAAATCCATGGAATATTTTGGATGATGCGCCAAATTGCATAGCAAGATTACATGGATTAGGCTTGTTTCATTTAGAGTCTTCTTTAGAACTAGATGGGATGATAGAGGATCCTTAGACCATTGACAAGGGAAAACCAGACAGGCGAGAGGTATGAAAGGATGATGGGTGGTTTTAGTAAAAGATAGGAGACATGAGGATTATTGGTTGGAAGAATTATCATATGGTCTCCAAGGGCTATGTCACATAGGGATAATGAGGCTATGAAGGTAATGACATAATATTTCATGGATAGTGCATGACCAAAGGATAGACATGTCAAGAGTTTTTCCAAAGCATGATTTATGTTTGTACACTAGTGTTTATCAAGATCAAACTAGGTGGGAAAATGGATGGAAATGATAGGGCTTAGATGGATAGATGGAAATGTTATGAGAAATGTCATGCAAAGGGTAAGGGAGATGAGACAACTTTCCCCCAAGTTTAATGGTCCACATAGATAATTTCTTTTACACATGATGCCTATTTGCCAGGTTTTTATCATGGTACTTATCCAAAGCAACACTGATGTGGTTTTCACTATTAGACGAATTGGTTTCTCTTTACTATTTTCTTGATTTTTTGAATTGTTTGGTGTCACCAAGATGCTTTTTTCCAAGTTTTCATCAAGGTAACGATTTTTCTTATTTTTTAAATTTTTTTGGTATGTTTTTCAAGACCTTTTTCTCATTTTTTTGTATCTTTTGAAGACTTGATATTCTAGATTATCATTGATTCTGTTGAATTCATTGTTGGTGCTGATGTAGAGACTGGGGCCATGATATTTCAATAATTACTTTTATGAAGTAGTTGCATTGTCAGGATCATAGTGCTCGCATACAACTGATTGATGTCATTGTGATCCTTGTTGATACTAGAGTTGACCTTATCAGAATACGCACATCGCGATAGAGTGCCATGAGAGTCCTTATGATAAAGAGGTGCTGCCAAGATGTGACGGATTTGTGATGTAGGATTTTTGAACTTTAGGCAAGATGTAGGATTATGATGGATGTGTTGGAGTTAAAATGACACTGAGAGGGGGGATGAATCAGTGACAACAGATTTGACCAATTTTCAAAAATTCAAAAACATATCTCAGATTTGATCTCAATATTACTCTGATTAATGCATTCATGAGTTGAATGTAATCATTTATAAATAGAATTGAGAAAAGTAATAATCCCAACAGTAAACAGAAACAACAACAACACAGTAAAGCTGTGAGAACACAGAAGAACAAAGAGACAAAAATTTGCCGAGTGGAAAACCCTCCTGGGGTATAAAAACCACTCCCGAAATGCCTTCCAGGCTTAATCTCTTAATCAACTAGTCACAATGCCTTATAGGCTGATTTTTAAGCACCCACTCAAGGAGCACCAACCCCTCGTTTAGAGATATCTATCTCAAGGAGTACCAACCCCTCAAATTATGATAATAATAACTTAGAGGATTTCTCTGATTTCAGTTAAGCACATATTTCTCTATTTTATTGTCTACAGAATACCTTAAAGATTCAATAATTGAATCCCTAAAATACTACATAGAGAAGAAATTTACAATTTATGCATCTTGTTATTCAGATTTTATTGTTGAGTTTATCCATACATTTTCATACAGCCAAGGAATGATAATCTCATAAATACAACAACAGCAAAAGAAAAGAGTTTTCTACTTCTATTTATACATCTGCCAGATAGGTAACTGTCTTCAGGAGTAACGGTAGAACAACCAACCCAGCTAAGAGTCATTCTCAACAAATCTGTAACATATGAGTTCACTTTACTGCTTAAAAAGCACAACTGTCCACCACAAAAAATCATAACCTCTAATGCATGAATGACAATACTCAGTCAGGGCATCATATTGACTGAGATGCAGAGAGCAGTTAAAATAAAATTGTGATTATAAACCAGTATGTGCAGCATGAAACGCATAAATAACAATACCAGACAAATCTGTAACTTCCATGGCTCCATCAACCACTGTCAAGCTTCCAGCCAGAAATGCACCAAATAAACCTTCCATAAACCACTGTAAAAGTCATTACAGCTAGCAACAATAGAGACTAAAACATTCATGATGGCGACCAGGCTAGGGTTTGATACCCAACTAAAAGAGTAAACTCAACAAGTTTTCCCTATTCCTTTTTATTTCCATCGATGACACGTTATGCCAAAGGAAACTTTAACGTCGCCAGACAACCTTATGTTTGTTGCTTTTGCCAAGACCCATCAAAGTTGGGAGAAGTCATAACGAATACATAATTTCACGCCGAGAGCTCATAACATCCTTCTGGTCGATGAGACAAAAAGGTTCTCTCACCAACAAGAAACCATCATTCGCTATCGCTATAGCTTTTGATTTTGGAGAGACATCATATAGATCAACTTTGTTATACCGAAAGTCATTCATTTGACTTTGTCGACAAGACACACCATCCTCACCATGACCTCACATCGATGAAAGAGTCTCACCGAAAATACTTTTCAATTCTTATGAGTCGTAACCTACAACCTTCGAGGAGACCTCTCGGAGAATACTCTGTCACACCGAAAAAACATTAACCATTGAGTTGCTGAGACAATGCCAATCTCTCACCGAACGCACTTCATAAGACTTAGTCGGCAGGACCAAAGAGTTCGCTATTACATACCATCGAAGCAAAACTCTTGCCGATACGCATCCATCCACCACCGATCGGTGTGACATTGCATATTCGTTATAACCTCACGCCGAAGCCTTAAGCTCTTGCCGATGAGTTTCCATTTAATCTCCGATTGGTGTGACATACCAATATCGCTGAGACCACATACCAACGGAATAACATATGCCGATAGAGATCACTTTCAGTCGCCAAAACAAAAGACAAGTCTTGCCGAAATAATCTTTTTTGTGTCGATCGCCAAGACACAAAACGCTCAATGAAACAACATGCCGATAGGGATTTCTTACGCCGAAAGCAGCCTGTATGTAAAATTCAATCGACATGACAACAAAAATGTCTTGCCGATAGGCAACACAGACATTTCAAAGTGGATCGGGGAGACCCTGCCATACTCATGCCGATATGTGTAAGCCCGAATGAGAAACAACCAATACCTGTGATATGCAAAAAGAACCATCCTGACAAGGAAACCAACTGAAGGAGATTTTGTCATCAAGGACAAACCATAAACACAACTAAGATCCAAAAAACTCCCCCTTTTTCCTCGATGGAAAAACACAAATGACTCTCCCCCTTTTTTCCTCAATGACAAAGAATAGAAGAGAAGAATGTGCATTGCCATGAAACACAACTGAGAAGCCAACCAAAATATCATGAGAAACAACTGCAAAAAAAAGTAGTAGTGCAGCAACCAAGATTGTAGGAGAGCTGTAAGTGAATGAAAAATATTTAACTTGCTCCCCCTAAGCAGTAGCTTGGAGATTTAGTGAAGTAATGATTGAGAGATAACTCCCAATCGAAGTCTCAGCCTTTCAAATAGCTCTTTTGTTAAGGGCTTAGTAAAAATATCTGCCACCTAATCTTGAGATCCAACAAACTGTAAGCAGACTTCATTAGCCAAAACCTTTTCTCGTAGAAAGTGATACTTGATAGTAATATGTTTAGTGCGAGAGTGCATAATAGGATTTTTTGAAATATTTATCGCACTAGTGTTATCACAAAGAATGGAAACAGGTTTAGAAACATCAATACCCATATCTGAAAGAGTCTGACTCATCCACAGTACTTGAGTACAACATGAAGTGGCAGCAATGTATTCTGCTTCAGCAGTAGAAAGAGAAACAGATACTTGTTTCTTATTGTGCCATGCCACTAAACGATCACCAAGAAAGAATGCAGCACCACTGGTGCTTTTCCTATCATCCAAACAACCAGCCCAGTCAGCATCAGTATAAGCAATCAAAGAGAAAACATTGCTTCTAGGATACCAAAGACCATAATCAAGAGTGCCCTAAATATATTTAAAAATCCTTTTAACAGCAATGACATGGGATTCTTTAGGTGATGCCTGAAACCGTGCAACAATGAAAACTGCCTGCATAATGTTAGGTCTAGAGGCAGTTAAATATAAGACTACCTATCATTGATCTATATTCAGTTTGATTTGTATCAGGAGAATCATCAACCTTAGTTAGTTTGCATCTAGTAATCATTGGAGTGCTAACTGGATGGCATTTGTCCATCTAAAATTTCTTAAGCATCTCTTTAGCATACTTGGTTTGAGAAAGAAATATTCCATTCTCACATTGAGAGATTTGAAGACCCAGAAAGAAATTTAATTCTCCTAACATTGACATTTCAAACTCAGATTCCATTATCTGAGAGAACTTTTTACTTAGAGTAACATTATTGCAGCCAAAGATAGTGTCATCAATGTAAATTTCAACAACCAAAATATCAGAACCTTCAGTTATAACATAAATATTACTATCTACACCTCCTCTAACAAAGCCATTAGAGATTAAATGACTGTCTAGCCTAGAGTACTAAGCTCTAGGTGCTTGTTTTAAGCCATAGAGGGCCTTTTTCAATCTGTAAACATGATCAGGCTTATCTTTGCAAATAAATCCTTCAGGCTGTTCAACATAGACCTCTTCATCTAAATAGCCATTTAAAAAGGCAGTTTTGACATCCATTTGATAAACAGTAAAGTTTTTGTAAACAAAATAAGCCAAGAATATTCTGATAGATTCTAATCTAGCAACAGGTGCAAAGGTTTCGCCAAAATCAATACCTTCTTGTTGAGCATAGCCTTTGCAGACAAATCTTGCTTTGTTGTGAATAACATTACCATTTTCATCAACCTTGTTTCTGTATATCCATTTGCCTCCAATGACATTCTTGTCATTTGGTCTTGGGACTAACTCCCAAGTTTGATTTTTCTCAATTTGATCAATTTCTTCCTGCATAGCATTAAGCCAACATGAGTATGTGAGAGCTTCATTAAAAAATTTAGGCTCAAACTAAGTAACTAGACAGAAAGCTATTTGTGCCTTTTCATCAAATTTTGTAGCCTTTCTTCTAGTTTGAACTCCTACATATTTATCCCCAATAATCTAATCTTTGGGGTGATATATAGCTAGAGTTTTCGAAGGATCTTTTGATGCAACCTTTTCAGGACTTGCTTTTTCATTTTTAGGGCTTGTTGATTCAGCAACAGACTTTGCTATTTCAGCTCCTTCAGAAATTATTTCAAATTCAATTTCTTCTTCCTCATTATCATGCAAAGATTTAGCAATCAAATGTGATCTTTCATCAAATTTTACATTAACAACTTCAACAATCTTATTAAGCCTTTTGTTATGGCATTTATAAGCTTTTTTGTGAGTTGAGTATCCCAAAAAGATACCCTCATCACTCTTTGATTGAAAGCTCCCAAGGTTATCATCATCTTTCTTGATAAAACACTTACTTCCAAAAATTTTAAAGTATTTAACAAAAGCAATTTTTCCATACCAACGTTCATAAGGGGTGTGTTTATATTTCACCCTAAGCTGCACTCTATTCAAAATGTATATAGCTATATGAATAGCTTCTTTCCAATACATATCAGACAACTTAGCTTCATCTAGCATGGTTCTAGCCATTTCTTTTAGAGTTCTGTTTTTATGTTCAACTACCCCATTTTGTTGAGGTGTTTTAGTTGCAGCATACTGCCTTTTAATACCGTGTTGTTCACAGTAATCAATAAACTCTTGAGAGGTGAACTCGCCTCCTTTGTCTGATCGAAGGCATTTGAGTTTCAGATCAGATTCCTTCTCAACCAGTTTACGAAAGATTTTAAACCTTTCAAAGGCTTCTGATTTGTGCTTAAGAAATGTGACCCAAACCATTCTAGTATAATCATCCACAAACAGCATAAAGTACCTTTCACCATTAATAGACCTTGTTCTGGTTGGTCCACATAAATCAGTATGCACAAGCTGTAAAGGTTTTGAAGAAGAATGTTCTTTTGTATTGAAGCTGATTTTAGTTTGTTTAATGTTCTTTTGTATTGAAGCTGATTTTAGTTTGTATACCACTTAAGCATTCTTTGCACATAGAGTTATTTGGCTTGCTAAGAACTGGTAGACCTCTAACATTTTAATTTTTACTAATTCTAACCAGATTTTCAAAGTTTATGTGTCCTAATCTTTCATGCCATAACCAGTTCTCTTTAATTTGTCCCATTAGACACATACCTTGATTATTGTCATTTCATGATGAGTCAAGAAGATTGTACACATTTCCTTTTGTCCTCCTTCCAGCTGCAATAGCCTTTCCAAGCTTGTTCTTAATCTCACATCCCTGCGAAGTGAGAAGAACATGATAACCACTATCATAGATTTGACTAATACTTAGAAGATTGTGCTTGAGACCTTCCACATAGTACACATTATAGATAGGAGTGTCTTCATTCAGAAGAAGTGAACCTCTACCTTTAATTTGAATACCAGAGTTATCACCAAACTTAACATATCCACCTACATAATCTTCAAGATTTATAAACTTATCCTTGTCGCCAGTCATATGGTTAGAACATCCACTGTCTAGGACCCATAAGTCCTTTTTCTTGGAATGAAAAGTGAACTGTTTGTTCCCAAAGTTTAATTTTCCAACATAGTTTGTTCAATGTTGTTAACAGTCTTAGGTTTCCAAACCTTTTTAATTTTTTGTTGTTTCATTGCAGATCAGTTCTGCATTGTTTGACAGAATGTCCCAAAGTATTGCATTTAAAACATCTGATCTGTCTAACAAAACCATAGTGTTGCCTAAGATCAAACCTGGGCATTCTAGGATTCATAAGCCTACAAGTGCTCACCTTATTGCCAAATTTGTTGCAGAAAAAACAATAACCATAGAAGAAAGGATTGACTCTATATGAAGATCTATTACCTCTTAAAGACTGAACATGATCCTTACCAAATTCTGAGTGATTTGAACCTGAACCTTTGATTTCACAAGAGGGGTTTTGTTTTGCATTGTCAGTTGAGCATTCACCCTTTTCAAAACCAACACCAGTTTTATCTTTATACATCTTCTGCTTGCTGAGCATCTCATTTAGTTTTAGAGTGCTTTCATATTTTTCAATTTCCTTCCTAAGACAGACTACTTCTTGTTCCAGTTTTTGAATTTCTTGATCTTTGCAGCTTACAGTCTCTCGAAGACAATCTTCAACTCTTTTAGCTTCTTCAAGCTGAGTTTTCAAAGAGACCATTTCTTGATCTGGTTTATGTTCTTGAGCAAGAACTATTTTTTTGAGTTTTATCAATTCTTGTAAAGCACATTTCAGCTCACTTTCAAGATCTACTTCACCTTCTTCAACATCAATAGTGTTTGAATCATTTTGCTGAGTAATTTCAGCCAAGAACAAAGTTTCATCTTCTTCAGCTAATGAATCTTCAGACTCAATATCGGATTCATTCTTACTAAATAGACTTTTCTTCTTTTTGAAATAGAAGTTTCGTTTAGGTTTGAAGGCCTTCTTCTTAGGTTGTATTTCAGTTGTCTCGTCACAGATTTGATCATCATAGGGACACTTTGCAGCAAAGTGACCTATTTTTCCACAGTTAAAACATTTAAAGGGAAGTTTTCCCTTATATTTTCCTGATCCCTTTTTAAATCTTCTAACAAAATGGGATTCTTTAGAATCTGACAACTCTGATTCATTGACTTCAACTTTTTCTTTCTTTTCAGTGTTAAAGGCAGTTTCTTTTCCTATTGAATTGTTTTTGCTAGTTCTCATTTCATAGGCAGTAAGTATTCCTTGCAGGCTGTCTAAGGTAAGCTGATCAAAGTGTTTCTTTTCTTCTAGGGCTGAAACCTTAGATTCAAATTTGGATGGTAAGGTTCTAACTACCTTTGTGAACACATCAAATTCATTAACATCTTGACCTAGACCTTTCATTGCATTGACAACTTCATCAACTCTTAGGAAATATTCAGCCACTTTTTCATCATCCTTCATTTTCAACTCCTCAAACTGATGTTTGAGTGTAATGATTTTTGACAGTTTGACTTTCTCATTCCCTTGATATATAGTTTCAAGTTTTTCCCAGATATCATGAGTAGATTTGCAATGCATGACTTTAATGAACACATCTTTATTTAACCCACACAAGATGGCATGCTTAGCTTTGGCATTTGTTTCATACCTCTTTTTTTTAGAAGGATCAGTGGGAATAGAGGTTGGTACATTGTAAGCATTTATAACCATGCTCCAAACATCAACATCAAAATAAATAAGAAAAGCTTCCATTCTGATTTTCCAGAACACATAGTCTATTCCATCAAATAACGGAGCTCTGGTTACAGAGGCCCCGTCTTGAGAATGTTCCATTAAAAAAAAACTCCAAGACCAAGATCAATCCAAGGTGATTAAAACCTATCAGAGGACCCTACGCTCTGATACCAATTGTTGGAGTTAAAATGACACTGAGAGGGGGGGGCGAATCAGTGACATAACAGATTTGACCAATTTTCAAAAATTCAAAAACATATCTCAGATTTGATCTCAATATTACTCTGATTAATGCATTCATGAGTTGAATGTAATCATTTATAAACAGAATTGAGAAAATTAATAATCCAAATAGTAAACAGAAACAACAACAACACAGTAAAGCTGTGAGAACATAGAAGAACAAAGAGACACAAAAAATTTCTGAGTGGAAAACCCTCCTGGGGTATAAAAACCACTCCTGAAATGCCTTCCAGGCTTAATCTCTTAATCAACTATTCACAATGCCTTATAGGCTGATTTTTGAGCACCCACTCAAGGATCACCAACCCCTTGTTTAGAGATATCTATCTCAAGGAGTACCAACCCCTCAAATTATGATAATAATAACTCAGAGGATTTCTCTGATTTTAGTTAAGCACATATTTCTCTATTTTCTCGTCTATAGAATACCTTAAAGATTCAATAATTGAATCCCTAAAATACTACTTAGAGAAGAAATTTACATTTTTTGCATCTTGTTATTCAGATTTTATTGTAGAGTTTATCCATACATTTTCATATAGCCAAGGAATGATAATCTCAGAAATACAACAACAGTAGAAAAGAGTTTTCTACTTCTATTTATACATCTGCCAGATAGGTAACTGTCTTCAGGAGTAACGGCAGAACAACCAACCCAGCTAAGAGTCGTTCTCAACAAATCTGTAACATATGAGTTCATTTTATTGCTTAAAAAGTACAACTATCCACCACAGAAAATCATAACCTCTAATGCATGAATGACAATACTCAGTCAAGGCATCATATTGACTAAGATGCAGAGAGCAGTTAAAATAAAATTGTGATTATAAACCAGTATGTGTAGCATGAAACGCATAAATAACAATACCAAACAAATCTGTAACTTCCATGGCTCCATCAACCATTGTCGAGCTTCTAGCCAGAAATGCACCAAATAAACCTTCCATAAACCACTGTAAAAGCTGTTACAGCCAGCAACAACAGAGACTAAAACATTCATGACGGCGGCCAGGCTAGGGTTTGATACCCAGCTAAAAGAATAAACTCAACAAGTTTTCCCTATTCCTTTTTATTTCCATCAATGACACGTTATGCCGAAGGCAACTTTAACGTCGCCAGACAACCTTATGTTTGTCACTTTCACCAAGACCCATCAGAGTTGGGAGAAGTCATAATGAATACATAATGTCATGCCAAGAGCTCATAACATCCTTTTGGTCGATGAGACAAAAAGGTTCTCTCACCGAAAAGAAACCATCATTCGCTATCGCTATAGCTTTTGATTTCGGAGAGACATCATATAGATCAACTTTGTTATACCGAAAGTCACTCATTTGACTTTGTCGACAAGACACACCATCCTCACTATGACCTCACATCGATGAAAGAGTCTCACCGAAAAGACTTTTCAATTCTTATGAATCGCTGTAACCTACAACCTTCGGGGAGACCTCTCGGAGAATACTCTGTCACACTAAAAAAACCTTAACCACTGAGTCGATGAGACAATTCCAATCTCTCGCTGAACGTACTTCATAAGACTTAGTCGGCAAGACAAAAGAGTTTGCTATTACATTCCACCAAAGCAAAACTCTTGCCGATATGCATCCATCCACCACCGGTCGGTGTGACATTGTATATTCGTTATAACCTCATGCCGAAGCCTTAAGCTCTTGCCGATGAGTTTCCATTTAATCTCCGATCGGTGTGACATACCAATATTGCTGAGACCACATACCGATAGAATAACATATGCCAATAGAGATCACTTCTAGTCGCCGAAACAAAAGACAAGTCTTGCCGAAATAATCTTTCTTGTGTCGATCGCCAAGACACAAAACGCTTGATGAAACATGTCAATAGGGATTTCTTACGCCGAAAGCAGCATGTATGTAAACTTCAATTGACATGACAACAGAAATGTCTTGCCGATAGGCAACACAAACATTTCAAAGTGGAACGAGGAGACCCTGCCATACTCATGTCGATATGTGTAAGCCCGAATGAGAAACAACCAATACCTGTGATATGTAAAAAGAACCATCCTAACAAGGAAACCAACTGAAGGAGATTTTGTCATCAAGGACAAACCATAAACACAACTGAGATCCAACAGGATGATGGTAGACGTGGAAGGATTATTTGGATGTTTGGATGAATCACCTTTTATTTTCCAAACTTGGGATGTTGGATGGAAAAGTTTGGAATCTTGATTGGGATAGCATTTGGAACCAACACTTTTATATGTATTTCTTGATGACCATTTTGAAGGAGGTGGACATTTATTATATGTGGGAGACCTCTTTTCTTGTGGCTCCACATTTTGATTAACTTTTACTTTTGAAATATTTTCTTTGCTTGATCCATTTTTCTTTGGGATTCATTTTAACTTCATTTTTCCACTTGGATTTTTGTTTGATTCAATGGATTTTGACATTTGATTTTGAACTTTAGATTTGTAATAATTTTCTTTTTGTTGGTTCCAATGGGTAGATTTAATGAATTAGGAATGATGGTTTGTGGTGTGGATGGAAGGAGTATTGGTAGCAATCTTATGGTAAGAACTACTCATGGCCCCCATTTTGATGTTTGTATCTAATAAATTTTCCCCCAATATCGAGGAGTATCACTAACATGATTAGATTTGTTGATTGAAGAATATCTAAGACCTTGATGTCCAAAATTTTCCTGAAACTGTACTGGTTCTAGAATTCCTTGCTCGTATCGACCTAGTCCTTTTCCTTGATACTACATACTTTGACAGATTTTGTTTGCGATGGGGTATTTTTTGTTTTGAAAGCAAGATTATAGTTAACCCATCATTGTGTATGTGGAAATTGTTACTTGGAATCTTCTCCTCTGCAAGAAAGCCTGATTTGATCAAAGTGGATGATCCTAGTTGATAGGATGGCTTAGCTTCATTGACATGTGGGATATATTTTTTATTAACATCTTTGGTCTAATTTTGTGACATATCATCTATTCAAATGATTCTACTGGTTCTTCCAAGTCAATGTTGAAACCATCTTCATGGTCATTGTCATAGAGTCCTATGAATTCAGCTATAGCTTGATCATTTGCGAATATGTTTAGAGTAGGAGACTCTTGTTCTAGAGGAAGATCATCGATGTGTCCCTTGGAGGAAAGTGTCTCATTTTGGGAAAAGGGGGTGATTGGAGTTTGGATAGGGTCATATTCAAATGTGTGGTCATGGACGGTATAAAGGTCAATGAGAAGATCATTTTGGACTTCATGTTCAAGGGTAGGATCTTGGTCAAAAGTAGGTTTGTTTTGGATGACATGATTGGGAATGGGATCTTGATCAAGGATAGGTGTATTTCGGGTGCCATGACTATCTAGAAGGACTTATTGAATGGATTTAAGGATGGGGTCATTGGATGGACTACTTTGATCTTGGCATGAAGGTGAAGTTATGATGTCATTCCTTGGGTTTTCCTCTTGACATGTATCCTCAATTTTAGGAAATGGAATGTGACTTTGGACAAGGATCATGACTAAATGTAGCTTGGGATGAAGTGAATAGGAATGGATTAGGGATGAAGGAATGCAAGAGGATGTGGAGACTTGGAATGGAGAAGTGAATGATGGACTAGAATAGGATGTAGTGGCTTGGAATGAACTAGTGGAAGGATGGTTTCCCTTATCAAGGTTAGGATAAGGGTGATAATTGGACGTTTGTTGTGGATTAATGATGTATGGATTGTGCTAAGGGACTCTTGATAGTGAGGATAGATGGATGGAGGGATAGAGTTTATGGGTTGTTGGTAAGAGGGATAGATGGGTAGTTGACCATGGGTTGAGGTTGATTGGTATTTGGATTTGATGAATTATCTTTTGAAGTCTATGGCTTATTGGGCTTGACCATTGCGTATTAATTGGTATTCAACTTGACTAGCAAGCATATCAAGGTGAATTGAAGACATGGTGGTGGATGGAATGAAGCCTAAGATATGCCAATGCAATGGAAGGTATGCACCTATTCTATGTTTCTTTTTTTTTGGATTTTTAAATATATAGGGATGCCTAATAATGATTCCTAGATTAAGAGTCAAGGTGACGATAGTCTATGACTAAGATATGAAAAGTGTGGAATGAAGGGATGGAATAGTATGACCTAGTATGAAGGGTAAAACCTAATATATGGTTTATAATCAAACTAAGAGAAGTATAGCAACTAATCTGATTGTCGACGACCTTGGGTATAGTAAAGACTGATAGGATATGTTGACAAGGTGGTCTCAAACTGGACTGATGAGCTGAGGAACCAACCTAAATGACGAGGACTAGGATGAATGTTGTCTGAAAGATTTAAGGTCAAGAAAATAAACATTTGAGGCTATAATCTAGTCTAAGTTTAATGAGCTTCCAAATCAAGAGGTTTATGCAAGAGGTTAATGCAAGCTAAAAAGATGACCTAAAGTTTAAACCTATGGGGAATGTCTAATGCAAAAAGATGAGGTGATGGATGAATGAAGTGAGCAAGTCCTTGGTCCAAATAGATTTAAATGTCAAGCTTGTTTTGGATGTGTTGGCCTAGTTTGCGTCAAGGTTTGAATGTCGTAAAAGTTTTAGGTGTGGTGTTTGTTTGAGATTTTTTTTGAACACACACACAAGACACAATAGACAAAAAAAAATTGAGTTTGTTTTTGGTTGTGAATTTTGTTTGATTGTTACAATACAAGCACAAATCCTAAGCTGGCAAAGACAATATTTGTTGGGTTCCCACTTGGATTGCTTCAATCGTGCCTATTCAGAGCGGATAGCTTAGGAACTTCAAAGCACTGGCTCCCCCTTACATGACACTCACTTCTCAGGCATACCAAGTTCTGAATTCCTTAAGACCACAAGGATCTCAAGAAATGTGTCATCTCTACAATGAACCATGAAAGTGTGGAATGGCTTCAGAGGTATGGCCCCCTGCACCAGCAAATAGAATGATTTTAGCTACTAAAATAGTGGTTCTCAGTGATTACTCAAGGACATGGCACCTTGCAAGCATCCAACAAGCCACTTAAGGCTTTAATCACTCTATTAGGGGCTCTTATACATTTTACGGTAGTACCTTGTTTCAAGTGACACTGCACAGCTAAGGCCTACATACCATGAGGACTTGACAATTTAGTCATATCCATTTATATACTGGCTCAAGCGAAAAACCAGTTGGAGTTGTTCCCTCTTTCGAGGCAAGCCCCTCTAAGAGATTAAAACATAAAGAGATGGGTTTGGCTTTCTAATCACCGAGTTTGCATAAGGTGAGAGCATAATACCTACCATCTTACAAGCACGAAAAATAGAAGTTTACTAACCCCCTAGTTAAATCTATGTGAAAAAAGACAGTTGTTCTTTTTAAGCACCAATTGAAGTGTTTTCTACACTAAAAGACAATCGGTTTTAGAAAAATTTAGTCTTCGAGAAACGTCCTGCACCAAATGTCATTAGTAATTTTCTGATTTTCAATCTTCAACAAACGTGTGTTTATGTTTTCAGCTTTCGAGTCTCTGACATGAGAACCTGCAATGGAAAAACCAACGATTAGCCCTAGAAACAACAATTAACCTATGAAGGAAAAAGACATTAATCTAAATTAAAAACTAATCTAAAATTAGAAATTAATCTAAAATTTAAAAATTAATCTAAATAAAAAAACTAATCTAAATTAAAAGTTAATCTAAATTAAAAATTAATCTAAAATTAGAAATTAATTAAAAACTAATCTAAATAAACAAAAACTAATTTAAATTAAAAGCTAATCTAAATTATAAAGTTAATGTAAATTAAATTAAATCTAAATTAGAATTAATTATAAACTAAATTAATCCTAAATTAGATTAAATCTAAATAATTAAATTAAATATACATTCTAAATTAGGTCTAAATTAAAATCAAATCTAAATAAAAAAGGTAAATTTAAATTAGAAATTAGATCTAAATTAAAAACTAAAAGCTAAATCTAAAAGGCTAAAAGATAAATTAAAATTAAAAGTTAAAAGCTACATTAAAAGTTAAAATCTAAATTAAAATTTAAATCTAAACTAAAAGTTAAATCTAAATTAAAAGCTAAATCTAGATTAAAATTGAACTAAGTCCATATTAAAAATTAAATCTAAAACTAGTCTAAATTACATTAAATCTAAAACTAAATTAAAGCCAAATTAAAACTAAATTAGAGCTAAATTAAATACTAATGTAATCAAAACTGACATAAGCTAGATTGACTGCTAAAAACCAAAATGGAAAACAATCAACAAACAAAGAGGAGGAAGCAAACTGAAAAATTAGAGGCAAAGATTATGCCACATTGTAGACATGCACAAAACACATTTGTTGAGATTGTGAATGTTGAAGACATCAAACACATTTGTTGAGATGGTAAATGCTAAAGACATCAAATGCCTTTGCTGAAGACTTAAAACGCCTTTGCTGAAAATGCCTGTGATGCCTTTGTATCACATAAAGTTCATAATCAAAGACAAAAAAGTTGATTTTATGAGCACAAAAAGACCATCAAAACCTTCGTTAGATTTATCCCGGCTGTTTGTGACTTCAAATCATGCCATGAAAATAGATTTTATAGTTGCCTCTTCATGTATGTTAGTAAAAGTGATTAGTGCAGCAAGTATTTTCCTCAAAATTTAAAAATGTTCGGCATTATTATTCATTTCCTCATATGCATTCAGAGGCTATTACAACAAGTTGTTTATTCACCATTATTCTTTATTTATTACAGCAAATTCTTCATTTCCTCATATTATAGAAAATTACATTTGAGATTACTTATCAAACGTTTTCTTGTGCATTACTTATCAAAATTTTCTTGTGCACCCAAGTAAAAATTTGTGAAAGTATTTCATATGAGATAATAGCAAACATCTTCCATAGTTCTCACACAATCCAAGATGAGGAGAAAGTGACTGCTGAATCAAAACCAATTTTAAATTAAGAGGCAAACATCTTCCATAGTTCTCACACAATCCAAGACGAGGAGAAAGTGACTGTTGAATCAAATCCAATTTTAAATTAAGAGCCAATGGATTATTTAAATCTGCAACACACTACAACCAAAATTGAAAGTTGAATGATTTAATCTATAAATATCATCAATAAAGCCTTTCCAAATGAATACAAATGCAAAATTTAAACTAAACTATGCAAAAACAAAAACAAATGTATTCAAAGGAAAATCAGCTCCAATGCAACAAGAAGTTGTGATGAACGGAAGAGAGAATTGAATGATTGAAATTGAATCTCGAAATCAAATGTGTATGTGTTTTTTGGTGAAAAGAAGGGTTTTTTATAGTTGAATTCATAGGGTGAATCCAAGTTATGGGAAAGCTGTGGGATAAAAGATGGAGAAATGCATATTGAAATTAATTGAAATTGATTGACATGAGAGATAAATAAGTGGGTTTATGATATAATGTAGGTTTATAATTATATTTAAAGTGGGTTTGTGAATTTAAATGAATGATTTAATGAATTTATGTATTTACATGATTTAATGAAACATGTAAATGGATAAAGATTAATGTGATATGGATGCAAATGATATTTTAATGATTATGTAAACAGAATAATATGAAATGTTTTATGGATAAATAATTGATAAATGATTATGCAAATAGATAATGGTTATGAATAAATGTTTATAAATGTTTATAAAATGGTTAAATAGTTATAATATTTTAATGGTTTTAAATGGATCAATGAATGAAAGAATGTATTGAATGAATTAATTAAACGGATAGTAATATCCATTTAATTAATAGATGAAAAGTAGGACGATTGTGAGGACAAATTTGGGGTGTCTACAGAATCAAAGGAAATGAAGAAGAGTTTTGGAATTATTCAAAGCAGCTAAGAGAGCTATAGGATGAAGATAAACATTAGATTTCAAAAGATGTGTCAAGCCAAGAAAGTGTGAAGGCGTGAGGGTTTGAAGATTTGAAGGCATGAAGTGCCAAGAAATGCTTGAAATTTCTAAATTATGTTTCTCTATTAAATAATGAATTTACATAATTTATTCTTGAAGGATTTTTTAATATTTAAATACATATGTGGATTTCAATAATTTTGTGTTTCCAGATTTTGTTGAAATATATATGTTGTATTTTATGTGTGTGCAAGAATGTGGGTTGGATTATATGTTAAGGCTACAAGATTGGGTATTTTGATAAAACCCCTTGATCTTGTCTACATCAAGGTAAGCATGATATAACAAAGATATAATCAAACTAAGAAAAAGATAATTGAAATACTGAAATATTATAAATAGATCTTACATAGTTTATGGTGAGATTTTGAATTTGACTAGATGAGACATGACATAAGCTAGAAATTGGGATATGACATTGGATTAATGATTAGGGGCCTAAGATAGGTGACTTCTAAGATTTTTTAGGCTATGTTTACTGAAAGACTTTGCTCTAGAATGGTTATACTCACTTCTAAATTTTACTTTTATGATTAGGAAGACATGTTTGCTTATGTTTTTACATAAATGTGAGAAATTGGTGTTGTTGAAAAGCAACTTTAATGGTTTTCTATAAATATCTCGGGAAGACCATTATCTTCCTTTATAGTGATCAATAACAAGATCAAAGACACATAAACAAAGAATGTAATATGTTGATGTAACTAAGATTAACTAAACTGAGACTATTATGTTGATGTTCTAAATATAGATGCAAGATGCTCCTTCCTTGTTGATCTATTGGTCTCTACTTTTATGATTGAAATGAGCTTAGATGGTGTACTTGAATACAATTTCTAAACATAGGATTTGATATAGTTGTCACACATACTAGAGTTGAAATTAGGAGGATTAGATCGTAAGTGTAGTTATGTCCAAGGTACATGAGGTGGCTTAATCTAAGGAGGTAAAAACCTAAAAAATGAGATAGTCTTGGTGTAAAGTGATGGATTTAGCAAACAAAAGTAATGATTTGGAATTAAGGTCAACTAATACATTAAACAAAAATATTGCATGCTAAAAATATGCATTCATGATATCCCTACAAAATAACATAAAGAAAAAAAGAAAGGTACAAAATATGCACTTTTATCCTCTACAATACTCTAAACTGAGTTTTTAATTTTTTAATTAATGCAAGAGCTCATGTTTCAAGCACTTTGTAGTTTATTTATAATGTCTTCTTCCCATAGAAGAAAAACTTATAAGCTAGAAGCTCACTTTGGAATGAATACCTCTAATTGTTTCTCCCATTTTCAAGTCATAGTTGATGGTTCTACTCTGGTAATTTATAATACTCTCATCATTCCAGGTACATGTCTTTACAAACTTATTATGATTTAGTTTCTCCCTATTGATCTTTTCTGATTTATATTTTTTAAATTACACTAAATTTATATTAGTTATGATGCATGTCTTAAAATTGCATACTTTTAATGGTGAAAATTGCACACTCATTCCTTTTTTCCCTTAAATTTTGGACTCGTTTGGATTAGAGCAACTTTTATGCAATAAAATTATATGAATGAAAAATTTATAGGTGAGTGAGAATAAAACTCAAGCCCTATACATTCTTATTTGCACTTATTCATAAGGATTGATCCTAACCTTTAGTTTATCCCTTCCCTAACTTGAGTCAAATTCATTATTACAAAAGGGATCTTGAGATCGGTTTTTCACTTGTGATGATAACCCATTAAATTTTAAAATTCAAATACAATTATGGGGTCAAATTTTCCTATCTTTATGATCATTTTGTGCTAACTCAAGGTATGAAATCAATTTTTTGACCCTTGGTATTGTATTTAAAGAAATAGATCATGTAGTTCATTTTAGATCATCATGAAATATATGGATCTCTTTCATTCTATAATTGTTAGAAAACATGAGCCATAGGATCAAACAATGAACAAAGACACCTTTCATGCAAGAGAGTTGTAAAGAATAATATGCAATATCCTCAACAAGAAAAAGCTACAAAATGAACCTTAAAAGTCTTCAAGGAGATCAAGAGTCCTCAAAGGTTGTTATCAAAGGTTTGAAGAGGTTATGATAATACAATGAGGGTTGAGTGTTATATAGGAGCAACCCTAAATGATAAAGGGATTAGATAATTCCAAGTGTCAACATCTCATGCAATGAGATAAAATGATCTAATAATAGCTCGGTAGTTAACATAAAAAAGCACTCCTAAGTTTAGCTTAAGTGCATTAGAATATATTAGACTAATAATTAATTAAAGATTAATTAATTATTAGTTAATGCATGATTACTCAAACACCCCCCTTAAGATGAACTTAGGGAGTAGCTAAAAACCCTAAAAAGATAATGTGTGATGGGTCCCAACAAACAAGGCCTGGTGAAGTACCCATGTACAAATAATATAATCTCTCACAACTAGAGAAAATGAGATAACCACATGGGAAGAAATCATCTCCAAAAAGAGAAAGGTGAATGAAGGATAGAAAAAACATCCAAATCAATGTGAAGGACTAAGAAGCCTGCAACCAAAACAATGTCACAAAAAAGAGCAACATGAAGAACATCATTGAAGCATGAAGACTTTGTAGATAACTGTCGAAAGATGACTGATATAGTGTTGAAATAAATAACCTCCAAAAATAGGAATGCAAGAGTGTCCATATGGTAAATCCTCCATCTCACTGAAATGCATGGGTAACCAGTTGATGATGTGTGTTGTATCTGCCTAGTACATATGAACAAGAACTAGATACATAGATCGCTCCAAAAGATGAAACCAAGGAAGAATTAGCACCAACAATAGAAACCCCCCATAATACGAAAAAAGGGAGAGCCAAGACAGGTACATTGAAACTACATGAAACCAAGAAGTGCATGTAGGAGAATATATGAACATGCACAAAAGAGTGTACAAAACTAAGGCATACACACATGAGGAAAAAATCACCAAGATTCACTACTATTCTGGAAGGGACACTCAATTGACAAAGGTGTGATGGAAAAAAAAAGGCCTACACAACATCCCCATGACACTATATATCATAGTGCGAGTACAAAAGGCACAACAAGATGTGCAAAATCCCCAAAGAGTATACACCAGAATAGCACTTTATCTCAGTGCATCTACAAAAGGGAAAGTGTATGCAAAAGATGTCTACAATGCCCAAATAGGACAACATACTAGAAATACATGTAGAATAGCCAAAAAAAAGTCATCCCACACAAACTAAAAGTTTCCAGGAGCTAAGACATCCAAGTAATTCACCAAAATGTGAAAACACAAAAAACTAAATAAAATATACTTGGAGAGAAATATGGAAAAAGTGCATAGATGTTGAGAAGAGCTTTGAAATACTATCCCAACTTCATTAGAATCACGAAAAATAAAGAAATGAGTCAAAATTTATGAGCTCAGGAGTGAAAACTATTGGCATATTGTTGTCATTGATGTTAAAATGGGAAATCATGCAAGGAATATTGTTGGCATGATGAAAGAGGATCAGAGGAGAGATGGACTTGATCTGGTAAAGGAGGATGTTGGCATTAATATAAGAGTTTCATTGATGTCAAGAAAGAGTTCAGAAGTGAGATGGAATTGATCCTAAAGGGAAAATTGTTGGCATGATGACAAAGGTGTCATTGATGCAAAAAATTTGTTCAGTGATGCGCTTGGATGCCATGAAGACCAGAGGATCAATGTTTGGAAAAGTTGGTGTAGAATGATGAAGATAGGAACATGTATTTGCAAATATTACAAAATTTTCTCAAGATGTTGCATTGTTGTCATGCAATCTTAACATGTTGTAGAGAGTTCTTCCAGAGGAAAAAGGTGAAAATAGGAAGTAGATTTGATGTGGGTTTTTCAAGAGCATTCTAGAGATGTGCTCTACAGGTCCAGAAGTTGAAGTATGCATTCTAAAATGATTTGTTTCTACTCTTCGGTGTTGTTAGGGTTTACCAGTTAAACCCTAGGTCTAACAATCATGATGCTTACTCAATATTTCTATTTTGATGTCGACTTTGTGTCACAGTTTGGAGGTAGCTTAAGTTATAACTTAAGCCTATGGTGTCGTGAGGGTGACCAGCCCCTTTCCTAACATTTATCAGTCGAGTGAATATTTGTTGTGTTTAATATTTCCTAAGTATCATGTAAATATTTCCCTTCAGCAAGATCAATGGTGTTAAATGAGGCAGCAAGATCTAACGGCCTCCCCGCTGGCCCGTTGAGTCTGTGGTGGGTCCCAACTAAGCCTTGAGGGATAGCAAGGAACGACGGTGATTGAATGTTGAAGATCGATGGTACTCACAATATGCATGATGGGACCTATGGAGGCGACAGATGAAGTTAGTGGAAGATGATGTTAAGATGACAGGTGGCAATGAATGATTACATCAAGGCTATCAACAATGGAGTATGATCAACGATTGTGATCAAGATCTGACGGTGCCTGCTAGCCCACAACACCTATTGTGGGACCCCGTCTATACCTCAAGGGGTAGCGAGGAATGATGGATAATAATCTACGATGGATGAATGATGACCATTGATGAAGATGATGGGATCAGATAGTGGAAGATGACGTATGTCATGAACTATTGGCAACAATGAATAGTGGAGATCAAACAGAGCTTTGATCGAACAATCCTTCTGGGAGCTTGCTGTGAATATTATAGATTCCCGTCTAGATTTCTGAAATTGCACAAGCAGTGTACCTTGTGGGACCCTATAGGAAGATGATGATGGTGAATGGTGACAAGTGGCAGCATGTGATTGACCAATATGTCTAGTCACATAGGTGATGGTTGCTACATGGTGCTGACAAGGATAGCATGTGGGGACCACCCACTTGATAGGAGCTAGTAGTGTATGTGTCAGTTTGTCCAGATGGCAAAGCACGATTTCTCAACATACCAACTCACATCATTGTTGTGAGTTGCATGGTGATGATGTGGATGACAAATGGCATTTTCCTGCCAGCCCCCTAAGAATTCGTGGGCCTGTTGTCAGAGCTCACGAGATAGCGGGCTTTGGACGCATGTCTTGGTGGACCCCAACCATGGAAAATAGTATATGAAGGTTATGATGGATGGTGTAGATAAAAAGGCAGAGATCCAATGGTGATCATTGTGTCTCGGTACATCACGGAAATGAATGATGGTGCCCAAAGAAAATTAGTGATAGGCGATGGCTTTGGTTCTTGAGGAAAGAGATCTACGATGTAGATTTAAAGGTATGTGATCGGATGATGATCGCTATACTCATTCACATCACAAAAATGAAAGGTGAAGTCTTTAAATAAAGACGCGATGTGCAATGGCTATAAGGTGGATGAGATCAAAGGACCATATTCAAAGGAGGAAGATTGAATGGTGGTCATTGCATCAATTCACATTGTTGTTGTGAAATTGAACAATTGATGAAGAATAGCGATATGTGATGGTCATGATCGACGGTGGAGATCAAGTGGAAAAGATTTGATGGTGATAGCGATAGTTCCTCACATCACAGATTGGATCTTGGTGCCCTAAGTATGAATACAATAAGCGATAGGCATGAGATGAAGATCAATGGTGATAGTCTAATTGAAGCTAATCAAATGATTGTGTTTTAAAGGTGTCGAGATGAACGGAGAGCCAAAGGATCATGGCACGAAAGAGAAGATCAATGGCCAAACTCAAAGATAAAAATCTACAACGACTATGACATTGTGAACGATAGTTTTGACCGGTAATCGACATAAAGGAAGGAATTAATTAGTCCAACTGCACCTATGACCAATGTCGATGAAGATTTGATCTGTTAAGCAATGACACAGTTTACAAAGGATTTGAAGATCGAATCAGATCAAATGGATAGGAGAATGTATTGAATGCATATCAGATTTTAGGGTTTGATAGAAAGCTAATTTAGGAAAATTATCTATAACAAAATTAAATGTTGTGTGGCTTGATGCAGAGGTATGGTGATATCTAGTAAACCCTATTAGATGTCCTAGTGATGAGCTAGATGATGGTGCAAGGCTTGAGGTGAACAGGTAGCCTGCTAAAGAAGATACGGGAAAACCTTAGCAGAAGGTTCAAGATGATCTAAATGGTAGTGAGGATCTCGAGACTGTGATGATAGGTCAGTGGACTTAAATAAAAGATGAAGATAATCAAATTGGTGTTTGGGAGTTGAATATGCAAGAAGTGGAAGAGAAGATAGAGAGCTACAAGTGCAGATAGTGAATGCACATATGTGTGTAACCTAGACACAACACAAATCATTAAATAGGTTTGCATTTAGGAAAGTGCAGATCTATGAGACACTGCAAAAAGGGAAAGATGTGTAGGGTAGCAAGATAGAACAATGATTGTTCTATGTGAAGAAAAGAGAGCAATGTAGAAAGAGAAAGAGAGAGTGCAAAGAAGAGGGGATGTGTTGTTGAGAGTGCAGCTTCAACAGCAAAAAGTATGTTGTAGTGTGTGCAATAAAGTATTGAATGTATTGATGCATTATAGGTTATGCAGAACCATTTTATGCATTTATGATATTTTAATGTTGTAAGAGGTTGTGGCCTTATTGTACTGAGTTGCAGCTCAAATTAGGGGATTGTAGTCTCCTTGGATTTGTAGCTCCTAAATTAGGGTGTCGATGCATCCTTGAAGTTGTAGCTTCTAAATCAAGGAGTTGATGCTTCCTTGGGTTGGTTTTATAAAATATTGTAACAGAACATTATTGCTTGTGAGGCTGGATTAGGACAGTAGATCCTAACATCATTTCTCACTGTGGTTTTTCCCATCTTGGGTTTTCCACGTATATCTTGTGCTATGTGATGTTATGTGTGTATATTTATGATTCTACATAATAGGTTTTAATTTGCACACTAAGAGTTTAAGAAAGTAATTTGTAGTAAAGGTTTTAAGGGATGAAATTTTAATATCTATTGATTCACTCCCCCCTCTCAGTAGATTTTTGTGTTCCAACAATTGGTATTAGAGCTCTAGGTTCCCTAGGAGAAGCTTAATCAGCTCAGATAGTTCTTGGACAAGTGAAAACAAATGGACTATCAAGAAGGCTCATCTACAGAAGAAGTACCTCTCTTAAATGTATTAGATTATACTCTTTGGAGCTTTTTGATGAAGAGATATTTGGGATCCATAGGATTTGATGTGTGGATGTTAGTAGTATATGGATATACAACTTCTAGTACACCTCCAACTACTGAGGCTAAAAAGAAGGCGTATGAGGATAATCTTAAGGAAATGGACGCAATACTTAATGGGTTGTCAAGATCAGTGTATGTCAAAGTGATGCATTGTCAAATTACACATGAATTTTGGAAGAGAGTCTGAAAATGTGAAGTTGAATAGGATGAGAAGACCACAAAGACATCCATAGGAGATGTTGCAGCTAGAAGGGAGAAGGAAGAAGCATCTACATCTGGATCTGAGAAGGTTGATAAAGAGGAAGTTGATTTCATTAAAAGAATAAGGAAAGGATCTAGAAAATGTGGAGGTAAATTTTCTTGTCTTGCTTTTGAATGCATTCATGATGAACAGTATAACTCTAAGCAAGAAAATAGTAGTAAAGAGGAAAATAAGAAGGAATTGCACAAAAAGAAGAAAATAGGTTATCAAATGTTTTTGGCAGCTCGGATGATGAACATGAAAGTACCTGGGATATTGATGGGAATGAATCCCTATCCATGGATTTTGGTACAACATATGATGAAGAAAAGGAAATGGACTTAGAAGGTAAACTCATTTGTGCTCTAGATGAGATTAAAATGTTAAAGAAGGAGAATGAAGATCAAAATTTGGATGCACAAAAAGAGATAGAAAGACTAACTAAAAACATTGAAGAATATGATCAAATGATAGTTAGTTTGAAGACACAAGTGGATGGAGCTAAAAGGATAGAAGATGTAGTTAGATTTGAACTACATTCTAAATTAGATGAATGCATGAAGCTGGAAGCAGAGATAGTTGCTCTAAGAAGAGAGTTGGAGAAATCCAAGGAGCAGATTGATTAAGGCCTAAAGTCGAAAGGTGTCTCTAGGTTGTTAGATAAATTGATTAGATCACAAAATCCATTAAAATAGAGATTTGGACCAAGGGTGAAGATTGACCTTGGTTGTAAGGAAGAGAAATCCTGCACAAGTGGTGTCAAAGAAAATGCCTCTAGAAATGAAAAATTAGGAAACGACACTATTGAAGTGGAGAAAGAAAAAGAGGAAAAGAATCTTGCTGCCAATAAGGAGAGAGTTGAAGGAAAAAGGAGACCTGCTGCAAAAATAATAATAATAATAACCATTAAGTATTTTATTATTAGAATAAAAATCCCGTAGCAGATAAGAAGATGAAGAAATCAGTCCCTGAAGATTTGAAGAAAAAGTGGCATACTAAGGGAGCTGATACAAGAAGATTTACAAGGATGAGATATGCAAAGATGTCAAGTCAAAGAAGACCACCTCATCCATTCTATAACCAAGTACTCCCCATGCTTTTATGGATATTGTTATATCTGTAATAAGTTTGGTCATAGGGCTAGAGAGTGTAGAGCTACACCTAGAAGGAGCACAAAATATGTAAATAAAAATTCATCTGCTCCTATTGTAGATATGAATATAATGTGCTATAATTGCAATAACTTTGGTCACATAGCCAAAGATTGTAGATTAAGTCATGTGAGACCAATAGCACATTATGATAAGAAGAAGAATGTGTCCCCCAAAGTGAACAATGGTTCACATATTTGTTATCATGGAATCTAGCAGCACTCAATTCACAGATAACCCCCCTACGAAACTTGTCTATTTTGTAGTCTCATGATGTTCAAGCACACAAAACAAGGTGAATTTCAATTCACCTCAATGTGCGGTCTGAAATCTCAAACTGTTTGTTTGACTATTTTCCCTCGTCCATCTCTCGAAGACCTTCAAAACGAATATCTTCATGAACTCTCAAAGTTGAAAGTTAGTCAAAACTGTGAAATATGTCAGAGCATTGAAATTCAACTCTCCTACATATTGACTTAGTCTTTTTCAACCTAAAGTGTTGGAGCGTTGATTTTTCAGTGCTCCTACACTTTGTCCCTATTTGTAATATGCACAAGCGCTGAAATAAGCGCTTGTGCACTTTACTTTTTGTCAACTCTTTAATATGCAAAAGCGCTGATTTTCAGCGCTCGTACATGTTTTCCTCCATTATGTCCACCTTCAGTAATTAAAACTCTTAGTTACATTAATGACGCCTTTATATGACTTTTAAATGGTTGTTTAGCTAATCACTCCTCATTTTTATTTTCCTTTCTCTCCTCATTGTGTTGGGCGATTTCTAAACCACTTGGGTGCACTTTTAAAGATTTCTTCATACTTTCAAGCTAGGGTTTTCAACGTTTCACTTTTTCACCATCAAGTATGTCATTTCTTCTCTTTCTTCATCAATTTCTCCTTTCCATTTGCTTCTTAGACACTATAGTTTATTTTCCAAGATGCTCGTGTGTTTTTTGGTGTTTGGGTTTGGATCTCTTTGTATGTCATATTATTTTCCCTCTTTCCTTATCGCGCCATCTCCTTGTATTTTTGTTAGGGTTTTTGTTTTTCTTTAACAATTCATCCTAGGTCTTTTTCTTCATACTCTTTCTTCACCTTGTGTTTCTTTTGACCTTCAAATGTCTCACTCATTCAACAATGAAATTTTGAGTGCATGCGTTCAAAAAAGGGTAGATCTTCATCATTTTTTGCAAACCATCACTCGAATTGTTCAAGCGGTGATTTTCACCACTCGAACAAAATTTTCACCTTTCTCCAAACTATCATAGCGATGATTTTATCCACCTTTACACATTGAATATTTTCACAAATCCACATGTAGGAGCGGTGAAAATCACCGCTCCTACATGGAGTGATCCCTACTTCAAAATGTTGAAGCGCTAAAAAAGAGCACTTGTACACTTGCTCTACAGAATGGATGACATGCTCAAGCACTGATTTTCAACACCCAAGCATAAACTTATACCTTCCTTTAATGCACTAACGCTAATTTTTAGCACCCTAACACTTGACCTCTTAAAGTGAAATGATATGTAGGAGCGCTAATTTTCAGCACCCCTACATACCAATTACTATCTCAAGATGTAGGAGTGTTGATTTTTAGCACTCCTACACAAAAAGCAATTTTCTTCCATAACACTGAAATCGCTCCATTGTCACTCTAAACTCTGTTTCTTTGCTCTTGCTCTATTTTTTGTCCCAAATTTCTCATTTCACGCTTTCTCCACATTGCTTGCTTGCCTCATGCTTCCCAATGTTTCAGTTTTGCCTAACATTTGTTGATTCACCATCCTTGCAGTTTCTCTCTAGATCTCGTCAAGTGATCCCAAAAGTGATAACCTTCGATCCTGGTTCTTCTAGATGACAACAAAGAAGCCTCCATTATCTTCTAAGAAAGAGGGTAGATGAAATATAAATACCAAGGTGTTTTTCTTCCTACAGTGTTGATCTCGAAGGTGGACGAAATAAAGGACACCGAATTTGGTCATCAAGACCTTGAAGACTTTGTTAAAAGAACTGAACAAAAGCCCTTGGAAGATAGTTTCAGAGCTATTGTACATATAAATCTACATCTGGTGTCCACATTCTTGACATCTGCTCATCATGCAGAGCTCGTTCTCTAGGTTGCATCCCACTACATCCGAGAGAGCAGAAGTGTAATAGATTTCTCTGGACAAGTGATGATGAGGCTAGACCCTGAATTCTTTGACATTGTTTTCAGAGTTCCACACATGGAAAATACACTGAGATTTCAATGTAACAAGCCCAAGAGGTTTATGATGCAAATCCAACTAAGGCTAAAAAATTGATTAATAGCCAATAGTTGAAAACACCTAGGCCTACTATCTCAAGATGGTCGAAGGGGCTTCCGTGAAGTGACTTCAAAGAGGATTTCAAGGGCATGATTACTCTCTTGAGTAGGGTTAAAGGATTTCTTGAATCATCTCATTTTCAAGAGTGGATGTATGAATACGTTCGGATCATAAGGAGACAGAAAGCTCATATTGATTGGGGAACACAAATGACAAAATTCATGAAAAACTGATAAATGTGCCAACCACTTTGAAGTTCTATATGACTTCTTACTTGGTGTATGCTACAGTTGTGATGAGGAAATTCCCAAGGTTATCTACAAAGGGAAACTGACACCTTGTACGTGTGTACAAGTATTTCTACCAGATGAAGTTGAAGGAAATCTTTCATCATTTCAGGAGGGTAACAAATGCCTTCTTTACAGCTCTGCTTTTTAGTTTTGATCCAACTCTCGAAAAAGAAGAGAGTATTTGATGAGGACTACAAAGTGGTGAGTAAGGTCGAGTGTATCTTTTTGCAATTTCCAACTTTCAGTTACATGAGGGTAGGTTTCTACATTGGGTGTCCTTACATGTTTCCCATATATCCCTCAGATAAATGGATACTCATGGAGCAATGCAGACAAGTTATTTTAGTTCACAAGGAACGAATGAGAATTCACAAACCGGGTTTCAAGTTTCCACTAATGATTGGTGGATATACCATTCACAGTGTACAAAAGGCCAAATCAGTCTATGTAGAAATGCAGATTATGACAATAAGGATATACAAATATAGATTTGACTTTGATTACCAGAATGTGAATAGGAAATTGAAGAAGGGTCACAAACACAAGTACCCCTTCGAAGACATATGGGTTGAATGTAGAGATGAAGAGGATGTCCACAAGATGGATTATTATAGGCTAACCATAGAGAAGATTAGGGATCTTGGTGTTGTTGACCTACTAGAGGGTTTCAAAGATCCTGGTGACATCATGAATGCTACCTATGATGAAAATAAAATTTCTAGGAGACCTTTTCTTGCAGTACAATGGTCTAAGAAGGAAATTGTTTCCATCGAGGAAAGGCTTTCCCCCATATTGGCCAGCACAGCAGAATGGTTGCATAAACATGGTTTCTAGATGAAAGCCTTTAGGACAGAGTCGGAAGGAGAAGAACCTAGAGTTGAAGCCAGCCAACAATAGGAACTCTGCACAAAAGACAAGCATGCGACTACTCCCTCTTCTTCCCGAAGAGGCCCTAGAATCAAGTTCATTTTTGGCAAGAAGGATACACTAGCAGTTGAAGAAATAGAGGCTAGGGAATCTGAACCGTCTTATACAAAACGAAAAGGGCCTGCTTCTAAAGAGGAAGATTCTGAAGAAGAAGGAAATGAAAGCGAGGAATCTACCGAAGAAGAAGATTCTAAAGAAGAATATTCTAATGAGGAAGAAGATTTTGTAGAAGAACGAGAGTTCGAAGAAGAAGAAGGTGAACAAGAAGGTGATGAATAGGAACTCGGGCATGATGAAGAACAAATTCTATCTCCACATGAGAATGTTGTCAAAGATCTTCCCCAAATGTCATCGCTCGTAACTTCAAATGTTCCTCATACACCTCCTCCCACATCTACCATACATGCAGTGGACGTTTCTCATTCCCCTGTAGCATCAATTGTGCTTGCCACTCCTCCTACAGTTTCAAATACACAAACTATTGATATTTTGTCAAGCTCTCCATCATCCATCCCCATTTTGTCATCTCCATCTTATGACATCACTTCTAAATCTGAATTCAACATATTTATGAATGAATATTTGCAAGGTCAACTTGGTGAGCAATCTAATGGAGCAGTCATGACATATACTACCCCAATTGTCACCATTCCAGTCATTTCTATAGAAGCAGATGTGACACAAGAGTTGACGGTCATTCAAGAAGCATATACTTCCTCTCTTCCCCCTTGGTTGGTATCTCAAGTATTGAAGTGAAAGAAACAAATGATCTCTCTGGAAGAGATCAATCTTGAAGAGATAGCCCCTCCAAAAGCCAAAGGGAAGAAAAAGGCCAAAGTACATTAAAGGCTTCATGTTGACAAGACTGGTCATAAGTTTGTGAAGATTGGTATACCGCCACAAGAGGAAGGAGATGTAAACATGGAGGACTACATTGTCACTAGAGTCTAGCTCTGCAAAGTGACAAATGAAAGTGCCAAAGTAGATGCACAAGTAGTCCTAGATGCGTTGGCAGGAAGGCTTGACAAAATGGAACAAGCCTGAGATATGTACAAGTAGAAGGTCGAGCGCTATGCAACTGTTTTGAGAAGACTTGCAAGATCTTCAGGCAATGTACAACCTCTGACTATGATAAGTGTTAAGGACCCAACTATGAAAAATATAGAGAAGTTTGCCTCTAAAGGTAAAGTTTTGTATGATTTCATTGATGAAATAATAGAACATGGTTCTCAGGTCATAGTTGTTGCAGATGAGAAAGCTACTCAGATAGCCAAGCTAAAATTAGAGCCTGATAAAGAAGAAAGTATTCTTTCCCAAGAGCAAAAAGAAATGGAAAAATTCTTATCATTTTGGTCACAAATGAAGCAAGAAAAGCTCAGTAAGTTGGTGGAAGTTGGGGTAATTCTCTATAAGGAGAAATATGTGGGGGTAAGAGAATCACTCAAGCACCGCATCCAAGTGATCAAGTCTCTGATCAAAGATCTCCACCAAGTGCAAGAAGATGTCGAAGGACATCGTACTATCCTTGAAAATGGAATTAAGGAGTTACCGGGTAAGCTCCTTGATGAAGATCATATTTTCCTCCTGGCCAGTAAACTTTCCCCGATCTACAAGGAAGTCGTCATGAAGCAAGAGGAGGATGCAAACTTTTCAAAGACCTCCATGCATGTCATTGGCGATATACGACTAACTCTTGATAATCTCAAGATGCATCTTGACAGATGCAAGAAGATTCACTCATCTGCTAAAAGATCAATCGCCAGAGTTCACACTATTGTGGATTACATTTGTTGGTCCAAATGATGCATTCATATTGGAGACAAAGAAGAGATATGAAGACTTCCACACCCAAAGAAAGGAACCATGAAGGCTTCTTTTCTTCCAGTGTTGAATATTTTTATTCTTTCCTTTATGCATTTTGTAAATAGTTTTCGACATCTTAAATGTCTTTTGAGCAAATGTAATTACATGTAAAATCTGAGATGTTTTCCCAAAAAGATGGACAACATTTTTTACTAAGTCAAAGTTAGGTGAGATTTTCCTAATTTAACTCACCTAACTTTCCTAATTTTGCTCATCTAATTTCCTATTTTAATCTTCCCTCTCTTCTATAAATAAGAGGGAATTCTATTGTAATCTTTATCTTTTATCTCTTGCAACGAAGTGCTACTCATTTTGCAAAAAATGTATGAAACTTTGTGTTTATCTTTGTGAATCTAAATCTGATCAATAAAGAAGAAAGTTGCATACCGGAATTTGTGTTGGAATCGATTCTCTTATGGTTTGATCAAATTGGTGGTGATTAGTGTGTGAGATCTAAGGGCTTTCAATAAATCTATGTAGACTTTGTGGTGCACTTTTTATTCGGATTTGTGTTTATGTTTGGATAACTATTGGTGGATTATCTACAAGACTTTGCGCTTGTAATTGGTCATGTTGTTCGTGGAATTTTTGTATCTAAGAAATTTTTTGCTTCTAATACGACAAACGTTACATCTCACAGGATCCATCAGTGAAAAGATATAGAATGACTTTGTGCCTTTGTGAGATTTTATTTCTTATTTTATTGTTTATTATTATCATACCTAGTATCTCTAAGCTTTTCTTTGACAAGATAGAGATATTGGAATTACTACTTTGTTTTTAGTTTAAAGTTGTTTTGAATTAGAACTATCAATTGTGAAGCATTATAAAACATATTCTATGAAAAAAGAGAGAAGTATGAATGTGACACACCCCCCATCTCATAATTGTAGTGTACATTTTGTGAATACTTAATTATTTTTACTTTAGTTTCAGTAAGCAGTAAGAAGGGAACCTCCCCTTTCTAAGAGAAGAGATTACATCTCACATAGCAGTGGTTGAAATCAAGGTTGTGTAATCTATTGAAAAGGTGATTACATGATTTTCACCCAATAGTTTTTTTGGCAACTCTGCTAAGGAATGACACACACAATTAAAGCCTCACGCTTTTGATTGAAGTGAATAAGTTTTCTAGTTTCTTATTGTGCTCTTGTATTTTGTTTTTTTTAATACATATCTTGTTTAGATCTACATTCTGGTGGATAGAAGGTATACACAAGGACTGGGGTCTCAAGGAGTAGCAGATCCACTTTTTGAAGACTTGTTGCAACATAATTCTCCACCTACTCCTCCATGAGTAAGGTCACCATTGAAGTGCACAACAAGTTATTCTCCACAAAGGTTAAGATCTCTTCTTTCGAGTGAATTCTCTATTTACCACAGGCGTCCAGTTCAAGTACTTGTTGCACAACAAGTTATGGCTACACCACCTCCAGGACCTTGGGGAAATGCTTTCGGTCCTCTCCATTTTATCGTACCTCTTCATGAACTTCCACGTGTTTCGAGAAAGCATCTACCGGAGTTTCTAGGAGATGACAAACAACATCCTAATGAACAAATTTCTTCCTTCTACATTGTTTGTGGTGTTCTCGACATAGAGCATGAAGACATTTCTATAAGATTGTTCATCGAATCTCTCCAAGGGGTTGTTGTTGAATGGTTCTATACTCTTCCAAATGCTTCAATTACCAATCGGACCACTCTTCGCACCAAGTTTGAAGAAAGATTCAAACCTATTGAAGATGCACATGCTTTGCTGGCACAACTCAAAACCATGCGGAAAGAGGCCCATGAACCCATGCGTGAGTTCGTGGATAAGTTCAACAAGTTGGTGACGCAGATCCCAAACGATGCAAGACCGACGGATCACAATTTGAAGTGCTTTTTCATCAATATGCAACTCCCCAAAGTAAGTTTCTTCTTGTGTAGGGAAAATTTTGCCAACGTTGAAGCAACTCAACAATTAGCTACTAGTCTTGAAGATGATATGATCCTTGCTAGAGAAATAAGGATGAACACCAACACTAACAAAAGGATGCAAGCATCAAGATCTTCAACATCTAATGCCAATACTCCTAACGCCAGTTCCAACTTTTTTGATCCCATGGTCCAAAGGTTGGAGAATGAAATCTTAGCTTTGAAAAAGAAAGTTTCCAACAACAAAAATACCTACAAGGACATCCCAAGGAGGACTTTTCCCAACTATACTAGAAACAGGAATCAAAATTGCCTTCCAGCAGCACAAGGGAGACTTGCAATTGAAGCTCCACCTACCAATATTGTCACAGGATACTATGAGGTTGAACAAGATGAATATGCACAGCCAGATTATCATGTGGAAAAAAGTGTTGATCTCTTTCAAGATGAAGAAATGGAATCAGTTGGCGACTCTAATATTAGCTACTTGCAAATGGCGAATGAAACTGATGAGGAGGACCTAGTGATGAACACGTACACTATTTTTACGCGATAACAACAAAATCAACTTGATCAAGCTCAAGTTGCTACTCCACCAGTAAAAGAGAAGCTGCTAGTTACTATATCCAAAAGAGGGTCTCCTCTCCCTTGGCAACCAAAGAAGGCAGCAAACCAACAAGTGCTCCCCATCCCCCTCTGTCAATTCTCGTTGTTCCCAAAGCCAATCTACCAATTCTGAAGACCAGTGTGCCTTTTATTAAACCCATTAGTGAAGTTACTTCATCTACTTTACAAAATTATTTCCAGGATTTTGAAATTATTGACCATGCCAAGAAAACTAAGGTCCAAATTTCTAAGGTTGAATACCTCAAATCCAATCCCGACCAATTTGACAGGCTTGTCAAGTTCATGAAAGATAAAGGAATTACCCCAAATTAGGATCCACCTCTTGATGTTCATGTTGCTCCAAATCCATAGACACCACAAAATAACCTCGTTTCTACCCCTCTAGTTGCATCTGGGCGTATTGATTTGTTCTTTCTTTCTTTTCTTGTCAATGGTTTTAAATTAAGCAACTATGTTATAGATTTTGGCACATCATAAAATATGATGCTAGCCAAGGTAGCTACTGCCTTAGGCTTGAATCTGAACAAAACCTTTAGCCATTATTTCTCCATGGAGAACAAACAAGTACCTTTGATCGGTCAGATCAAAGATGCACAGTATGCATTTTTTCCGTATCTAGAAAGCAAAATAAAGATGACGTTTCTAGAAGCTGAGGTTCCAACATCTTGCGAAATTCTCCTTGGGCATAATTTTTGTAAAGATGTTGGAGGTGAATTGAACATGGACAGGTCTAAAGCCAAGATACTTGTGAAAGGCGTGATGCAGAAGTTGATTCCTGAAAGGGAGTCAAAAATTTCAGTTACTCAATCTAATGATCCAAGAGCTCAAATTCTATTTGAGTATTCAAGCATTGGAACATATTATCTACAAATATAAGAGGTTAGTGAATCTTCAACAAGAAATGAGTTGGAGAGCGATGATTCTTCCTCAATGACAAATGAGTCATCATTGGGTGATTTGTCTATCTTAGATCATGAAGCTTCATCAGACAATGAAGCTAAAGATTTTAATATTGTCATTCTTGGTGACCCAAATGGCATTTGGTTACTCAAGTTTGATGGTAGTTGGTCTTCCACCAGTTCTGGAGTTGGAATGGTTTTCATCTCCCCTACAGGAAAAAATTTCCCTTTTTCTTTCAAATTACAGTTTGACAACACTAATAACATTGTTGAATATGAAGCTTTGTTATTAGGAATGCAAGTTGCATGACATAAAGGTATAAAAAATCTTCATGCACAAGGTGATGTGAGTTAATAGTGTGTCAAGTAAGGAACTTGTATCAGACAAAAAATGACAGGCTTAGGCATTATCGCAATCTTGTTTGGGATTGCATTGAAGAATTTGAGGGTTTTGATATATTTGTAGTTCCAAGGGAATATAATGATAGAGCCAATTCCTTAGCAGTTTTAGCCATGCTCTCGATACTACATAAAGAATTTCAAGGTTCCACCTATACCATCGAGTTGGTTTTTCACCCAAGTGTTCCTGATAATTCAGAGAACTAGCAGATTTTCAATGATGATCATCAAATTGCTGCCTTTTTGGAAAAGGAAGAAAATTTTGATGAATTATACTTTAAAGGAAGTGATTCTCCACATCGAGAATTAGTGTCTGATATGGATCCAGTTACGGGTGAATAATTATTACAGCTTAAAGGGAATAAAATTACCAAGGGGTTGGTATCTCTAGAGAAACTTTTTGATAAGCATGATCACTATGTCAAGAAGCAACTCTCAGACTCTAATTTGTCTAATGAGGTTGAACAGATCAACTTAGGAACTGAAGCAGATCCTAAGATGGTAAACATTGGTAAGTGTTGCACGGTCGAATAAAGGAAGCATTTGCCAAGTTGTGACAAGAATATATGGATGTCTTAGCATATTCATATGAAGATCTGAAATCCTTCTGGCCTAAGGAGGTGCAACACGAAATTCCCCTTAAGGTTGGAGCATTTCCTTATAAACAAAAGCAAAGGTAGTACAACCCAAAGAATTCTGGAACAATCCTTGTGGAAGTTCAAAAAATGTTGAACGCTTGAATAATATTCCCTATCCATCATTCAACATGGATAGCAAATATTGTTCCCGTTCGTAAGAAAAATGGTGAGATCCATATTTGTGTGGATTTCATAAATCCGAACCAATTGTCACTCAAGGATAATTATTCTCTTCCAAAGATAGACCAAGTTCTACAAAACTTGACTGGATCCGAAATGCTCTCCATGTTGGATGGTTTCTCCGGTTACAACCAGATTGAAGTTAATTCAAATGATCAACACAAGATGGCTTTCACAACACCATGGGGTACCTTTGCATATCGCATAATGGCTTTTGGCTTGATCAATGTTGGCGCCACATTCCAATGAGCTATGGACTTGGATTTTTGTGATGTGATGGATAAGTTTATTGTGGTGTATCTTGATGATCTTATGGTTTTTTCTAAAAAGCATCATGAACATTTTTACCACCTAAGGAAAATCTTGAAGAGATGCTGACAACATGGTATTTCCTTAAACCCCAAAAAGTCAATTTTTGGAGTTATAGAAGGAAAGATTCTTGGTCACGTGGTGTCCACAAAGGGAATCAAGATTGAATCAGAAAGATTCAACAGTATCAAATCACTTACTCTTCCATCAAGAAAAAAGGCTTTCCATTCCTTCTTTGGCAAGGTAAACTTTCTGTGAAGATTCCTTCCAGACTTTGCAAAAAAGACTCGTCATATTGTTAATATGATGAAAGGTAATACCAATTTTCATTGGACAATAGAAGGAAAAGTTGCATTCAATGATATCAAGGAGGTCATTGCTCATGTGCCAGTATTAGTTTTCCCAAACTATACCAAATAATTCATCATGTATAGTTATGCTTTTGAGCATACACTTTCGACGATTCTGGTGCAAGAAAATAGTGAAGGTTTTGAATCTCCGATTGCATTCATGAGCTTCCCTCTAAAGAATTATGAATTGAAATATTCCCAAATGGAAAAACATTCTTTTGTTGTGTTCAAATATGTTAAACATTTCTGGTTCTACATTCTTAATAGCCATGTCAAAGTTCTAGTTCCAAATTCAACTATTAAGTCCATCTTAACATAGCAGGAATTTGGAACGAAAAAGAGGCAATTGGATTGCCAAGATTCAAGAATATGACATGGAAATAAAACCTACCAAGTTGATACATGGGCGAGGACTGTTTCAACTCGTTGCTGAAAATAATCCTGAGGAAGAAGTTTCAGAGATTGAGTCAGATCTGAGTGAACTTCCAATGGTGTTGTTTGTTAGTACAACTGATGAGTGGTATTCCAACATTTCCCATTTTCTCACTTATGGGGAATGTCCTGATCATCTGACTCCAAAGGAGAAAATGACCATCAAACTAAATTCAGCAAACTTTGTCTTATGGGACAATGGTTTGTACAAGTGTGCAATGGATGGAACTTTTTTGTGATGTGTTGATCAAGAACAATAGGAAAGATTGTTGAATTCATATCATGACTTAGCATGTGGAGGACACTTTTCAGCGCTGGTCACCACTCACAAGATCTTGAGAGTGAAGTACTACTAGACCACACTCTTTCAAGATGTGTACTCTTGGGTGTGTAAGTGTGAGCTATGTCAACAGTTCGTAGGCAAGCCAAAGTTGGTGGCTTTGCCTTTAAAACCCATTGTTATTGAAGAGCCCTTCTAGCAGTGGGGAATAGACTTCATCGATACAATAAATCCACCATCAAGTACGGGACACACCTATGTCCTAACTACAATTGACTATTTCACCAAGTGGGTGGAAGAAATTTTGACTAAGCATGCTACTTCTGAAGTGGTATGTAGTTTCTTATAAGAAAACATCATTTCTAGGTTTGGTGTGCTGAACAAAATTGTTGCTGACAACGCTTCTACCTTCTCGTCAAGTGAGAAAATTGAGTTTTTTTTTTAGCATGGCATAACTTTGTCACATTCTTCCGACTATTACCCACAAGGTAATGGTTAGGCTAAACCAATCAATAAGAATTTGGTGACTATAATTCACAAGTTGGTAGATGAAAATCAATGTTTGTGGCACAAAGATTTGTATGATGCTTTGTGGGCAGACATAATAACTCCAAAGTAGGCGATTGGTATGTCTCCCTTCCAACTCTTGTATGGGTTGAATGCAAAAATTCCCATAACCCTGGAACTTCTAGCCCTCAAATTGGCTAAGGCCATTGAGGATGAGACTTTTGATAACTCTGTTGATAAGCATGTAATGTGTCTCTCTAAATTGGAAGAGAATTGAGTTCAGGTGGCTAACCGCATTTTGGAGCATCAAGACCAAGTAAAGAATCTTTTTGACAAGAAGGCCAAGTATCGTGATTTTCAAATAGGTGATCTTGTTCTCTTCTGGAACAAGCGAAGAGAGCCAAAGGGTATGCACAGGAAGTTTTATTCACTATGGACAAAACCTTTCAAAGTTCATCAGCTGCATGGTGACAATAATTTCCTGTTGGCATATGAAGACGAAACGCCATTCATCCCAAACACTTTACATAGTAAGGTGACAGGTGTTCAAATGTAAATATTTTTATTTTAGTCCTTGTGTCTTTTTTTGTTTTTGAGTCTCTGTGTTGTCGTCACCTGAATCTATTCCCAATGGATGGATAAAGGCACTTGAATTCTGGAGTTCTTCTCCCTTCATTTGTTTCAAAGAACGGTTGAAGGAAGATCCCCAGTTAGAGCCGACTGTTATCATGGAATCTAGTAGCGCTTGATTCATGGATAACCCCTATGAAACTTGTTCATTTCGTAGTCTCATGATGTTCAAGCATGCAAAACGAGGTGAATTCCAATTCACCTCAATGCACAGTCTGAAATATAAATCTATCCATTTGAGTGTTTTCCCTTGTCCATCTCTCGAAGACCTTCGGAACGAATATCTTTGTGAACTCTAAAAGTTAAGAGTTAGTCAAAATTGTGAAATATGTCAAAGCATTGAAAATCAACGCTCCTACATATTGACTTAGTCTTTTTCAACCTAAAGTGTTGGAGCGTTGATTTTCAGTGCTCCTACACTTTGTCCCTCTTTTTAATATGCACAAGCGTTGAAAATCAACGCTTGTGCACTTTACTTTTTGTCAACTCTTTAATATGCACAAGCGCTGATTTTTAGCGCTCATGCATGTTTTCCTCCATTATGTCTGCCTTCATTAATGTGAACTCTTAGTTACATTAATAACGCCTTTATATGACTTTTAAATGATTGTTTAGCTAATCACTCCTCATTTTTATTTTCCTTTCTCTCCTCCTCATCATGTTGGGTGATTTCTAAACCACCTCGGTCACAGTTTTCAAGATTTCTTCATACTTTCAAGCTAGGGTTTTCAATGTTTCACTTTTTTGCCATCTGGAATGTCATTTATTCTCTTTCTACGTCGATTTCTCCTTGCCATTTGCTTCTTAGACAATGTAGTTTCTTTTCCAAGATGCTCGTGCATTTTTTGGTGTTTGGGTCTAGATCTCTTTGTATGTCGTATTCTTTTCCCTCTCCTTATCATGCCATCTCCTTGTATTTTTGTTAGGGTTTTTGTTTTTCTTTAACAATTTTTCCTAGGTCTTTTTCTTCATACTCTTTCTTCAAATTATTGTGTTTCTTTTGACCTTCAAATGTCTCACTCATCAAGCAATGAAATTTTGAGTGCATGCGTTCAAAAAAGGGTAGATCTTCATCATTTTTTGCAAACCATCACTCAAGTTGTTCGAGCGGTGATTTTCACTACTTGAAAAAACTTTTCACCTTTCTCGAAATTGTCATGGCAGTGATTTTATCCACCTTTACACATTGAATATTTTCACAACTCCACATGTAGGAGCGATGAAAATAATCGCTCCTACATGGAGTGATCTCTACTTCAAAATGTTGAAGCGCTAAAAAAGAGCGCTTGTACACTTGCTCTACAAAATGGATGACATGCTCAAGCATTGATTTTCAGAGCCCGAGCATAAACTTATACCTTCCTTTAATGCACTAGCGCTAATTTTTAGCACCCTGACACTTGACCTCTTAAAGTGCAATGATATGTAGGAGAGCTAATTTTTCAATGCCCCTACATACCAATTACTATCTCAAGATGTAGGAGTGTTGATTTTCAACGCTCCTACACAAAAAGCAATTTTCTTCCATAACACTCTGAAATCGCTCCATTGTCACTCTCAACTTTGTTTCTTCACTCTCGCTCTATTTTCCATGCCAAATTTCTCATTTAACACTTGCTCCACATTGCTTGCCTCATGCTTCCCCATGTTTAAGTTCCACCTAACATCTGTTGATTCACCATCCTTGCAATTTCTCTCTGCATCTCATCAAGTGATCCCGAAAGTGATAACCTTTGATCTTGGTTCTCCTAGATGACAACAAAGAAGCCTCCATCGTCTTCTAAGAAAGAGGGAAAGATGAAATATAAATACCTAGGTGTCTTTTCGCCTACAGTAGTGATCTCGAAGGTGGACGAAATAAAGGACACCGAGGTTGGTCATCAGGACCTTGAAGACTTTGTTAAAAGAACTAAACAAAATGCCTTGGAAGACTGTTTGAGAGCTATTGTACATAGCAATCTGCATCTGGTGTCCACATTCCCCACATCTTCTCATCATAAAGAGTTTGTTCTCTAGGTTGCATACCACTACATCCAAGAGACCAGAAGTGTAATAGATTCCTCTGGACAAGTAATGATGAGGCTATACCCTGAATTATTTGACATTGTTTTCATAGTTTCACACATGGAATAATACACCAAGATTTCAATGCAACAAGTGCAAGAGGTTTATGATGCAGATCCACTTAAGGCTAAAAATTTGATTAATAGCCAATGGTTGAAAACACCTAGGCCTACTATCTCAAGATGGTGGAATGGGCTTTTGTGAAGTGACTTCAAAGAGGATGTCAGGGACATGATTACTCTCCTAAGCAAGGTTAAAGTATTGCCTAAATCATCTCATTTTCAGGAGTGGATGTATGAATACATTTGGATCATAAGGAGGAAAAAAGATCATATTGATTGGAAAACATAAATCAGTGACAAAATTCATGAACAACTGATAAATGTGCCAACCACTTTGAGGTTCTATATGACTTATTACTTGGTGTATGTTGCAACCGTGATGAGGAAATTCCCAAGGTTATCTACAAAGGGAAACTAACACTTTGTACCTGTATACAAGTATTTCTAACAGTTGGAGTTGAAGGAAAGCCTTCATCATTTCAGGAGGGTCACAGATGCCTTCTTTGCACCTCTACTTTTTTCAGTTTTGACCCAACTCTCAAAAAGAAGAGAATATCTGATGAGGCCTACAAAGTGGTGAGTAAGGTCGGGTGTATCTTTTTGCATTTTCCAAATTTCACTTAAATGAGGGTAGGTTTCTACACTGGGTGTGCTTACATGTTTCCCAGATATCCCTTCGATAAATGGATACTCACAGAGCTATGCAAACATCTTATTTTAGTTCACAAGGAATGAATGAGAATTCACAAATCAGGTTTCAAGTTTCCACTAACGATTGGTAGATATACCATTCACATTGTACAAAAGGCTAAATCAGTCTATGCAGAAATGCAGATCATCGCAATAAGGACATACAAATACAAATTTGACTTTGATTACCGAAATGTGAATAGGAAATTGAAGAAGGTTCACAGACACAAGTACCACTTCAAAGACATATGGGCTGAATGGAGAGATGAAGAGGATGTCCACAAGATGGATTATTGTAGGCTAACCGTAGAGTAGATCAGGGATCTTGGTGTTGTTGACCTACTAGAGGGTTTCAAAGATCCTGGTGACATCATGAACGTTGCCTATGATGAAAATGAAATTTCTAGGAGACCTATGCCTATAGTACAATGGTCTAAGAAGGAAAGTGTTTCCATCAGGGAAAGGCTTGCTCCCATATTGGCAAACAAAACAGAGTAGTTGCACAAATATGGTTTCCAGATGAAAGCCTTTAGGACAGAGTCGGAAGGAGAAGAACCTAGAGAAGAAGCCAACCAACAATAAGAACTCTGCACAAAAGAGAACATGCGGCTACTCCCTCTTCTTCCCGAAGAGGCCCTAGAATCAAGTTCATTGCTAGCAAGAAGGATACACGGGTAGTTGAAGAAATAGAGGCCATGGAATCCGAACCATCTCATACAAAAGGAAAAGGGCCTGCTTCTAAAGAGGAAGATTCTAAAGAAGAAGGAAATAAAAGTGAGGAATTTGCCGAAGAAGAATATTTTGAAGAAGAAAATTCTGATGAGGAAGAAGATTTCACAGAAGAACAAGAGTCTGAAGAAGAAGAAGGTGAACAAGAAGGTGATAAACAAGAATTTGAGCATGATGAAGAACAAACTTTATCTCCACATGAGAATGTTGTCAAAGATCTTCCCCAAACGTCATCGCCCGTAACTTCAAATGTTCCTCATACACCTCCTAATCCTAACACTCCTCCACCTCCTCTTCCTACATCACCTCCCCCCACATCTACCATACATGCAATAGATGTTTCTCATTCTCGTGTAGCATCAACTGTGCTTGCCACTCCTCCTGCAATTTCAAATACACAAATTGTTGATATTTTGTCAAGCTCTCCATCATCCATCCCCAATTTATCATCTCCATCTTATGACATCACTTCTGAACCTGAATTCAATAGATTTATGAATGAATCTTTGTAAGTTCAACTTGGTGTGCAATCTACTAGAGCAATCATGACATATACTACCCCAATTGTCACCATACCAGTCATTTCTACATAATCAGTTGTGACACTAGAGTTGACGGTCAGTCAAGAAGTGTATACTTTCTCTCTTCCCCCTTGGTTGGTATCTCAAGTATCGAAGTGAAAGAAACAAATGATCTCTCCAGAAGAGCTCATCTTGAAGAGATAGCCCCTCCAAAAGCCAAAGGGAAGGAAAAGGCCAAAGTACATTCAAGGCTTCATGTTGACAAGATTGGTCATAAGTTTGCAGAGATTAGTATACCGCCACAAGAGGAAGGAGATGTAAACATGGAGGACTACACTATCAATAGAGTCCAGCTTAGAAAAGTGATAAATGAAAGTGCCAAAGCAGATGCACAAGTAGTCCTAGATGCATTAGCAGGAAGGCTTGACAAAATGGAACAAGCACGAGATATGTACAAGAAGAAGGTCGAGCACTATGTATCTATTTTGAGAAGACTTGTAGAATCTTCAGGCAATGTACAACCTCTAACTATGATAAATTCTAAGGACCCAATTGTGAAAAAGGCAGAGAACTTTTCCTCTAAAGGTAAAGTGTTGTATTATTTCATTGATGAAGTAATAGAACATGGTTCTTAGGTCATAGTTGCTACAGATGAGAAAGCTACTCGAATAGCCAAGCTCAAATCAGAGCTTGATAAAGAAGAAAGTATTCTTTCCCAAGAGCAAAAAGAAATAGAAAAATGACTATCATTCTGGTCACAAATGAAATAGGAAAATCTTAGTAAATTGGTGGAAGTTGGGGTAATTCTCGACAAGGAGAAATATGTGGAGGTAAGAGAATCACTCAAGCACCCCATCCAAGTGATCAAGTCTCTAATCAAAGATCTTCACCAAGTGAAAGAATATTTTGAAAGAAATCATACTATCCTTGAAAATGGAATTAAGGAGTTACCAGGTAATCTCCTTGATGAAGATCATATTTTCCTCCCGATCAGTAAACTTTCCCATATCTACAATGGTGCAAGAGCACCTTATCAAATTTTGCCTCCATGTGGAAAATTGGTTCAATTTTGATGTTTCACCTTTTTGAGCCATTTCTTATGTGTAGGAGGTAATTTTATGTGTATTTGGGTCCAATATTGTAAAAGTGCAAAAGTTGTCAACATAATTTGCAAAATTGTAAAAGTTGTAAAAATTGCCAAATGGCAAAAATGCAAACAAAAGGAATATGAAAGGTCATCTCTTTATTTAAGTAGTTATGCATGATTGGGGAAGGTATAAAATTAAGAGACATGATGTATTTCCTTTATAAATTCCTTGTAAATCATTTTGAAGGCGTGGGTGATTGTGGAATTGAAATTGAATAAATAATATCATTGTTTTCAAGCATTTTCTACAGAAATTTGGTGTTTCCAGACCTTGTACGGAATTGTACGGGCTTATATGCATGTTTAAATGTTTTAAATTGATGGTACACTCAATCACCTTCCAATCACACTTTGTTTCATGTGAACTAGCTTTATTTTGTGCAAGATATTTGAATTTTGTTGTAGACAATTAGAAACCCTCATTAGGGTAAATAGGGATTTAGAAAATTGTGTTGCTCCTGTAATAACTGGTGAAATTCCTTGGTTTTTGGTGAGATTAATCTTCAATGCATGTTCTTAAATATTTAAAAGGCTTTTGGGAGGAAGTGTAAAGTTAAGGTGTGAGAAATTGAAATTAAAGTCTGTAATTCTGTGTCTCAGTCTAGAAACAGGGCAGTAAAGGGAGTAAAGCCTTAGGGTTTATAGAAATACTTTGCAAATGGAATTTTTAAATTTTTGTAAGAATATGCAGGCCTAATCTAACCTGTTCCAAATGTTGGTTGATTTTTTTTGAGTGTGGAAGCATTAAAATCAATAAGCCTAGGTTTGTAAAATATGCAAAGAACTGGTAAGAGGTTGTACACAATGAGATTTCATGAGTTTGTTCATGGTTCTTGAACCATTTAGGAGTTATATTGAATTTAAAGTGGTGTTAGGAGGAATAAGATTCCATTCCTTGAATTGGTTTGGTATATTGTAAGTTTGATATCTTTGTAAACTCATTGTCCTATTATGATAGTCATATAGTTGAAGGCAGAAGTAGGTGGTTTTGAATATAAGTTTGTTGAAAGTTCATGGATAAAAGTTTGGGGATGGTCTAAGGTGTTTGTAAAAATGTATTCATACATGATTGAAGCAATGAGAATATTTAATAGGCTTGGGAAGCTTGTGTTGAATGTTTATGAGGAACTAAAGGTTGATTGATAACAGTCCCTTATGTAAGTTCATAAATTTGTGTTTTTTATATTGATGAAAAGTATGGGGCAGTCATTTGGTTGTTGTTCAAAGTTTTTAAGGAATACATAGGTGGTTTGTGCTTTGGAACTTAGATTGGTGAACTGAAACTATAACTTTGTGAAGGAAATGTGAAGTCTTAAATGAAAGGAAAGTCAAAGTTTGTTTGAGATTTTGTCAAGGTGTGTTTACTTCCTCTAGTTCTACATCAATTGGTATTAGAGCCCGGGAAATATTTGGGTTGGTGAGTTGTAGTTGTGTTTTTTTGTTTGGTGTTGTGTTGTGGTTGGTTACAGGTTATGTGAGAACTTGGTTGTTTCCGTTGAGAATGCAGAGAGAAAGTTGAGAGTTGTGGAGCAAGGAGAGACTTGCTGAGACCATCTAGAAGAGATGGAGATACTAAGAAGGCATTTTCAAGTAGAGGAAGAGAGAAAGAAGAAGAAGAGACAAGAAAATTTTGATAGAGATATTGTTGATTTGAAGCAAGAGATGAAGAGGTTTGAGAAAGAGTTCCAGGAGTCTATGATGAAGATGGAGAAAATGATGAATCAATGGACAAGTTGGCACTTGAAGGTAAACAAGAAGAGAATTTCATGGCCCATACAGAAGATAATTAAAAGGAGAATGCACAAGAAGGTGAAAAAGGATGAAGTCTTTGAAGATGCTAAAGAAGAGTTCATAGATGAAGAAGGTAAAAGTGTTGCAGAAATTTCCAAGCATGATGAAGGTATAGTAGAGACAAAGAACTTGATTTTAGAAGTTGAAGACCTTGAGTTGATTAAAGGGATGATTATGAATGAGTTGGTCTTGGAGGTTTGCAAAGAATTGAAGGATGATGGAGATATGATGATAAAAAATATGTTTCATTTCTTTATTGTACTGATCTTGTGGATAGGGAACAAGTTGCAGGTTAAGGGGAAAAAGGAGAAGCATGATATTGAGATGCAGTAGGGAGTAATGATTATGATTTCAGTTGGTGAGCAAGGTATGTAGCTGATTTGCATGGAAAAATTCAAATCCAAGGTGAAAATGAAGGTGGTTAAGAGTAGTTTCAAGATGGAGCAGTGGAAGTGCATACAAGGAAAGCAAGTTTGTGGACAACTACATATTCAAGTGGACTTGAATTTCATTTGGTCGGGAGTTTAGTGCAAGAGCACCTTATCAAATTTTGTCTCCATGTGGAAAATTGGTTCAATCTTGATGTTTCACCTTTTTGAGTCATTTCTTATGTGTAGGAGATCATTTGATGTGTATTTGGGTCCAATATTCTAAAAGTGCAAAAAAATTCAACATAATTTGCAAAATTGTAAAAGTTGCAAAAATTGCCAAATGGCAAAAATGCAAAAAAAAAAGGAATATGAAAGGTCATCTCTTGATTTAGGAAATTATGCACAATTGGGGAAGGTATAAACTTAGGAGACATGATGTATTTCCTTCATAAAGGCCTTGTAAATCATTTTTAAGGGGTGGGTGATTGTGGAATTGAAATTGAATGAATAATATCACTGTTTTTAGGCATTTTCTACATAAATTTGGTGTTTCCAAACCTTGTACAGAATTGTACGAGATTATATGCATGTTTAAATGTTTGGAATCAATGGTACACTCAATAGCCTTCCAATCACACTTTGTTTCATGTTAATTGGCTTTATTTTGTGCAAGATATTTGAATTTTGTTGCAAACAATTAGAAACCCTCATTAGGGTAAACATGGGTTTAGAAAATTGTGTTTCTCTTGTAATAACTGGTGAAATTCCTTGGTTTTTGGTGAGATTAATATTCAATGCATGTTATCAAATATTTCAAAAGATTTTGGGTAGAAGTGTAAAGTTAAGGTGTGAGAAATTAAAATTAAAGTCTATAATTTTGTGTCTCAGTCCAGAAATGGGGCAGTAAAGGGAGTAAAATCTTAAGGTTTATAGAAATACTTTGCAAATAGAATTTTGTCATTTTTGTAACCATATGAAGGCCTAATCTAACCTGTTCCAAATTTTGGTTGAGTTTTTTTGAGTGTGGAAGCATTAAAATCAATAATCCTAGGTCTGTAAAATATGTAAAGGACTGGTAAGAGGTTGTACACAATGAGATTTCATGAGTTTGTTTGTGGTTCTTGAACCCTTTAGGAGTTGTATTGAATTTAAAGGGGTGTTAGGAGGAATAAGAGTCCATTCCTTGAATTGGTTTGGTATGTTGTAATTTTGAGATCTTTGTAAACTCACTGTCCTGTTATGACAGTCATATAGTTGAAGGCAGAAATAGGTGGTTTTGAATATAAGTTTGTTGAAAGTTCATTGATAAAATTTTGGGGATGGTCTAAGGTGTTTCTACAGATGTATTCATACATGATTGAAGCAATGAGAATATTTCATAGGCTTGGGAAGCTTGTGTTGAATGTTTATGAGGAACTAAAGGCTGGTTGATAACAGTCCCTTATGTAAGTTCATAAATTTGTGTTGTTTAAATTGATGAAAAGTATGGGGCAGTCATTTGGTTGTTGTTCAAAGTGTTTAAGGAATACATAGGTAGTTTGTGCTTTGGAACTCAGATTGGTGAACTGAAACTATAGCTTTGTGAAGGAAATGTGAAGTCCTAAATGAAAGGACAGTCAAAGTTTGTTTGAGATTTTGACATCTTAAATTTCTTTTGAGCAAATGTAATTGCATGTAAAATCTGAGATGTTTTCCCAAAAAGATGGACAAATTTTTTTACTAAGTCAAAGTTCGGTGATATTTTCCTAATTTAACTCACCTAACTTTCCTAATTTTGCTCATCTAATTTCCTATATTTACTCTTCCCTCTCTTTTATAAATAAGAGGGAATTCTATTGTAATCTTTATCTTTTATCTCTTGCAACGAAGTGCTGCTCATTTTGTAACAAATGTATGAAAAATTTTGTTCATCTTTGTGAATCTGAATCTGATCAATAAAGAAGAAATTTGCATACCAGATTTTTTGTTGGAATCGATTCTCTTATGGTTTGATCAAATTGGTAGTGATTAGTGTGTGAGATCTAAGGGCTTTGAATAAATCTATGTAAACTTTGTGTTGCACTCTTTATTCAGATTTGTGTTTATGTTTGGATAACTTTTGGTGGATTATCTACAAGACTTTGTGCTTGTAATTGTTCATGTTGTTCATGGAATTTATGTATCTAAGAAGACTTTGTGCTTCTAATATGAAAAACATTACATCTCACAAGATCCTTCGGTGAAAAGCTACATAACGACTTTGTGCCTACGTGAGCTTTTCTTTCTTATTTTATTGTTTATTATTATCATACCTGGTATCTCTAAGCTTTGCTTTGACAAGATAGAGATATTGGAATTACTGCTTTGTTTTTATTTTAAAGTTGTTTTAAATTAGAACTATCAACTGTGAAACATTGTAAAACATATTCTCTGAAAAAAGAGAGAAGTATGAATGTGACACACTCCCTATCTCGTAATTGTAGTGTACATTTGGTGAATACTTAATTAGTTTTACTTTAGTTTCAGTAAGCAGTAAGAAGGGTGCCTCCCATTTCTGAGAGGATAGATTACATCTCACACAGTTGTGGTTGAAATAAAGATTGTGTAATCTATTGCAAAGGTGATTACATAATTTTCACCCAACAATATTCTTGATAAGAAGGTTGACAAGCTAGAAAAGAAGAATAAGAAGGTGTGGAGATTGAAATGTCAGAAATAGGCACCAAATGTGAGTGCTTTTTCCTTACATCACTAAGTCTTAGTGATAGGGCATGATTCCGAGGGGAGCTTAATTGGCATTACATTCATCCCTGGAAATGGAGAGATGGATCAAGTCAGGTAAAAAATGTTTTAAAAATTTCTAACGACTAGATGGTTGCAACTTTATGGTCACATTATTGCTCTTTGAAATGCTCGAAAAAGGGTAAGAACATCAACAAATAGAGGATAGTTAGTTGCAGAAATTGATATCAACAATTGGTATCAATTATCAAGAAGAAAAAGTGGTGTAAATGCTCTGTTAAGAGAAATGCTTCTTGCCTGCAAGAAGAGGAGATATGGATGAGGGGGAGTTGTTCTGTATATATTTCTTTTAAATTGGTATCAAACCATTATAAATTGGTTCAAAACAGTCTAGTTGGTACAGAGCTCAAAATGAAACTAATGTTCAAGTATGTTGAGAAGAGAATGGAGCAAGTCCTAAGGGGGGGGCTATTATTGGTATCAAATCAATGTTATACTTGATACAATACAATTCAGAATGTTAAGTGGTATTAGGGAATGATATCACCAATTGGTGTCAAGAATTTGATTCAATTGGTAGAGAGCACGAATCAGAATATCTACAATTGGTGCAGTAAAAGGAATGCAACAATTGGCATAAGAGATAAATTGTCTTCAATTGGTATTAGTCAAAGGGGAGAAAATTCCCTTTTTCATTGCTAAGGAGAAATGAAGGCTATAGTAGTATGGTGACTGGAGACAATACATTCATGCTCAAAACATTTGAGTGTGACCCTTTTGGCCTTTTCCATTGATGTCAAAGGGGGAGAAATTTGTGCAAATTCTCAAAACAAGTGAGCACAGGGGAGAAAGTTGTGCAGTTTCTCATAAGTGTGAGCAAAGGAGAAGGTATGCCAAAGGAGAATTGAAAGCTCAAATGTTCTCCATCATTGGTATCACACCTTTGGTAGTTTGAGCATTTGGTTTTATCATCAATGACAAAGGGGGAGATTGTTGGCATATTGTTGTCATTGATGTCAAAAGGGGAAATCATGCATGGAAGATTGTTGGCATGATGAAAGAGGATTAGAGGAGAGATGGACCTGATCTGCCAAAGGAGAATGTTAGCATTAATGTAAGAGTGTCATTGATGTCAAGAAAGAGTTTAGCAGTGAGATGGAATTGATCCTAAAGGGCATATTTTTGGCACGATGACAAAGGTTTCATTGATGCAAAAAGTTTGTTCAGTGATGTGCTTGGATGCCATGAAGACCAAAGGATCAATGTTTGGAAGAGTTGGTGTAGAATGATGAAGACAGGAACATGTATCTGCAAATATTGCAAAAGTTGCTCAAGATGTTGCATTGTTGTCATGCAATATTAACATGTTGTAGAGGGTTCTTCCAGAATACAAAGGTGAAAAAAGGCAACAGATTTGATGTGGGTTTTTCAAGAGCATTCCAAAGATGTGCTCTGCAAGTCTAGGAATTGAAGTATGCACTTTGAAATGACTTGTTTCTACTCTTGAGTGTTGTTAGGGTTTACTAGTTAAACCCTAGGTCTAATAGTCATGGCACTTAATCGGGATTTCTATTTTGATGTTGAATGTCTATCACAAGTTGCAAGTAGCTTAAGTTATAACTTAAGCCTATGGTGTTGTGAGGGTGACTGCCCCTTTCCTAGCATTTACTGGATGAGAGAATATTTGTTGCATTTCAATATTTCCTAAGTATCATGCAAATATTTCCCTATGGTGAGATTGAAAATGTTGGATGAGGCATCAAGATCTAACAGCCTCCCTGCTAGCCCATTGATTATGTGGTGGGTCCCGACTAAGCCCCGAGGGATAGCAGGGAATGATGGTGATTGAGTGTTGAAGATCGATGATACTCACAATATGCATGATGGGACCTATGGAGGTGACATATGAAGTTAGTGGAAGATGATGTCACGATGACAAGTGGCCATGAATGATTGCATCAAGGCCATCAACAATGGAGTATGATCAATGGATGTGATCAAGATTTGACGGTGCACACTAGCCCGCTACACCTATTATGGGACCCCATATGTACCTTGCGAGGAAGCAGGGAATGGTGGAGAATAATCCATGATGGATGAATGATGATTGTTGATGAAGATGATGGGACTGGATAGTGGAAGATGATGTATGTCATGAATTGTTGGGTAGTGAACAGTGGAGATCAAATAGAGCTTTGATCGAACGGTCCTTCTGGGAGCTTAGTGTGAATATTATAGATTCATGTCTAGATTCCTCATAATTGCACAAGCAATGTACCTTGTGGGACCTGATAGGAAGATGATGATGGTGAATGGTGAAAAGTAGCGGCATGTGATTGACCAATATGTCTAGTCACATAGGTGATGGTTGTTGCACAGTGCTAACAAGGATAACATGTGGGGACCACCCACTCGATAGGAGCCAGTAGCATATGTGTCAGCATGTCTAGGTGGCGAAGCACAATTGCTTGACATACCAAATCACATTGTTGTTGAGTTGTGTGGCAATGATGTTGATGACAAATGGAATTTTCCTGCCAGCCCACTAAGAATTAGTGGGCTCGTTGTCAGAGCTCGTGGGATAGTGGGCTTTGAACGCGTGTCTTGGTGGACCCCGACCATGACAAGCACTATATGAAGGTTATGATCAACGATGTAGATCAAAAGGAAGAGATCCAATGGTGATCGATGTGTCTCGGTACATCACAAAAATGAATGATGGTGCCTGAAGCAAATCAATAATATGTGATGGCTTTGGTTCCCGAGGAAAGATATCTACAGTGTAGGTTTAAAGGTATGTGATCGGACAATGATCGCTATACTCATTCACATCGTAAAAATGAAAGGTGAAGTATTAAGTAAAGATGTGATGTGTGATGGCTATAAGGTAGGCAAGATTAAAGGGTCAGATTCAGAGGAAGATCAAACAGTGGTTATTGCATCAATTCACATCGTTGTTGTGAATTGAATGATTGATGAAGAATAGTGATATGTGATGGTCATGATCGATGGTGGAGATCAAGTGGAAAATATTTGATGGTGTTAGTGATAGCTCCTCACATGGTGGATTGGATCTTAGTGCCCTATTTATGAATACAAGCGATAGGCATGAGATGAAGATCAATGAATAGTCTAATTGAAGCTAATCGAACAACTATGTTTTAAAGGTGTCGAGATAAATGGAGAGCCAGAGGATCATGGCATGAAAGAGAAGATCAACAACCAAAATTCAAAGATAAAAATCTACAATGGCTACAACAGTGTGAATGAGAGTTTCGACTAGTAGCCAACATAGAGGAAGGAATTAATTGGTCCAACTATACCTGTGACCAATGTCGGTGAAGATTTGATCTATTAAGCAACGACACAATTTACAAAGGATTTGAAGATCAAATAAAATTGAATGGATAGGAGAATGCATTGAATGCATATCAAATTCTAGGGTTTGATAGAAAGCTAATTTGGGAAAATTCTCTATAACTGAATTAAATGTTGTGTGGCTCGATGTAGAGGTATAGTGATATCTGGTAAACCCTATCAGATGTCCTAGTGATGAGCTAGATGGTGGTGCAAGGATCGAGGTGAACAGGTAGCTTGTTGGAGAAGATAGTAGGAAAACCCTAGCAAAAGATTCAAGATGATCTAAACGGTGGTGAGGATCTCGAGACTATGATGAAAGATTAGTGGACTTAAAGAAAATATGGAGACAATCAGATTGGTGTTTGGGAGTTGAATCTGCAAGAAGTGGAAGAGTAGAGAGAACTATGAGTGTGGATAGTGAATGCACATATGTGTGTTACCTAGACACAACATCAATCATTATCTAGATTTGCATTTTGGAAAGTAAAGATGTATGAGACACTGCAAAAAGGGAAAGAGATGCAAGGAAGCAAGATAGAAAAGTGATTGTTCTATGTGCATAAAAGAGTGCATTGCAAAAGGAGAAAGAGAGAGTGCAGAGCAGAGGGGATGTGTTGCTGAGAGTGCAACTTCAACAATAGAAAGTAAGTTGCAGTGTGTGCAACAAAGTATTAAATGTATTGATGCATTATAGGTTATGCAGTACTAGTTTATGCATATATGAGATTTTAATGTTGTAAGAGGTTATGGCCTCATTGTACTGAGTTGTAGCTTAGATTAGGGGATTGTAGTCTCCTTGGAGTTGTAGCTCCTAAATCAGGGTGTTGGTGCATCCTTAAAGTTGCAGCTTCTAAATCAGGGAGTTGATGCTTCCTTGGGTTGGTGCCCTAAAATATTATAACAAAACATTATTGCTTGTGAGGCTGGATTAGGACAGTAGATCCTAACAACATTTCTCATTGTGGTTTTTTCCATCTTGGGTTTTCCACGTATATCTTATGTTATGTGATGCTATATGTGTGTATGTTTATGATTATGCACAATAGGTTTTAATCTACACACTAAGAGTTTAAGAAAGTAATATGTAGTAAAGGTTTTAAGGGATGAAATTTTAATATCTACTGATTCACTCCCCTCTCAGTAGATTGTTGTGTTCCAACACCATCTAAATTCAACAAGTTGTAGAATGCATCAGGAGAAAAAAAATGTTGATGAGACCCACACCATTGGAAAGTTGACGAAACCAACGTTTTGATGATATCTTGTTCACCTAATTTTGATATCATGTGCCCAAGTTATGGCCAAAAGAAAAAAATAGCTCCTTTATGGCCAAAGAGGGATTAAAGGGGCCTAGTTGATAGGTTGTATGTCTAACTTCATGTTGTCATCAAAAAAATATTCAAGGAATATTCCTTGTACCCAAAAAATATGACCCCTATAGAAAAGGAGTCGACAAACTGACAAAAAATTGCACCCATTCAAAAACTTAGAAGAGACTAGGAAAATGATTGTTCGACATTGAAAAAGTTCATGCAGCATCACAAAGAAAAAGCAGTGGTGGAAAAGTAAGAAATTTGATGAAGTTTGAAGAAAAGTGGCTATTGCTAGATGAAAATCATTGTCGACGATTTGGAAGCTGTCGGGTGAGAGGCTAAGGTTTCCGCTAGGGAACTTGAGGCTACCAACGAGCAAGAAGGGGCCCGTAGGGCCTACCAAGGCAAGTACCCTATGGGTACCACCATAAATGCATTGCCAAAACCTTATTTTTATTAAAAAATGACTACGCTTTTTTTTAAAAAGAACTCTTTTCTTTTATATATATTTTTTAATTTCTTAGAAAAAGAAATTAAAAAAAAAACACACGAACCTTTTTTTTTCCTTTTTTTTTTGTGAGCTATGTGCATAGGTCATATAGGGTTTGTACGACCCCTATAAAAAAAAAAAATCTCTGAAGCTTCCAACAAGAAATATGGGAAAATTTATAGTCAAAATTTGTCGAATTGGCCTCCTGAACACAACGGTGAGGTCCTTTTTGTGCCAAATTTCTCTTAAAAATCATCCACCTCCAAAATTATAAAAAAAAACAATGGATATGTCAAATCTAAAGCCTTGTAACCCTTGTTGAAGAAAACCCTCATAAATCAAGAAGGGGTTTTCTGAATCCATGCTCTGATACCATGTTAGAATTATGAAAAACATGAGCCACAAGATCAAGCAATGAACAAATACACCTTCCACGCAAGAGAGTTGCAAACAATAATATGCAATATCCTCAACAAGAAAGAGCTACATAATGAACTTCAAGAGTTTTCAAGGATATGAAGAGTCCTCAAAGGTTATCAAAGGTATGAAGAGGTTATGATAATACAATGAGGGTTGAGTGCTATATAGGAGCTTGGCCCTAAATGATAAAGGGATTAGATCATGAAAATGTCAAAATCTCATGCAATGAGATAGAATGATCTAATAATAGCTCACTAGTTAACATTAAAAAGCACTCCTAAGTTTAGCTTAAGTGCATGAGAATAAACTAGACTAATAATTAATTATTAATTATTAGCTAATGCATGATTGCTCTAACATCATTTACTACTCGCATGCATAATTAGGGAATTTGTATTACATAAGCATCTAAATAATTTTTTATACATTTGGGTGTTATCCTTAATTATTTATCTAGTCATTAAACCAATTTTCTTACATGATTTGTCACAAGGTAAGTTATTATCCTTATCATGTTTAAACCATCAAACATCATAATCAAATTTTATCCAAAACATATTGATAATATCAAGGTAAGTTAAAAGTGACATTTTGAAAGTGTGGATATTAGATTCACAAGTCTAGATAAAATTCATGACACATATTAGATCCACAACTACATAACTAAATCTACATTCATAGAAGTGACATAGAATGATAGATAGAGCATTCACTAATTCTAAAGAATTCGTTTGATCTTCATTGATATTTTCACACTACTAGAAAATCATATTGTACATCATTTGTCATAGTTTTCTAGTTAAGTTAGACAAAACTATTATTTTAATAAATTCCAAAGAATTTAATTCATTTAAATTTATTACATTTCTAAAACTCTTTAATCTAAAATAGATTTTGGATGCTTATATTATTTATCCTAGATTTCTATAAAAGGGATTTCATTCTCCCTCTCATTTAAAAAAGTATTAATTACTTTCCTTTTCATTTTGGTGAACCTCTTTTCTCTTTCACCCTCTCAAGGTTTCCATCCCGAGGGTTTTATCTTCTTATTATTAAACTTTGAGGGTGATTTATGTTGCTTTATCTTTGCATGTCTCCTTTTGCTTTGGGGTTCTTAATGCCACGATCTAGTTGAAATCCTAATTTTTCTTTTTGGAGAAATGCCACAATTCTATGCATAACTCTTGCAATATGTGCCATGTGTGTAGTGCCAAGAAAAAATTTACACACTTTCACACAACTCCTTACTTCATTCACCGCTCATATAGTGCTTGGAACCATACCATTCCTTTCTTAAATCACTCAAAACATGCATAATATGTTATATCATGTTCCATTCACGTAGTGTCATAAATCATGTTGAAAAAAATTACTAACAACTCTATTTGTGTTTAGTGTTGCACTTGTATTCTTGCACATTAGTGTCAACAAGGTACATTATTCATGGTAGAGTAAAACATCATGTAATACCTTACACAACATACATTTTTGCATCTTTTGGATTATTTCATGACATGTCACTTGTTAGCATAGAATAGGACTAAAATCCTAATTGTTGTCCAAGATAAAGTGTTACACATGGAAGACGAGATAATTTAATTTCTATAGTAACCTCCTTCATGAATATATAAATTATAAACATGCATCTATAACATAAGGGAGATATTTTATATATCTAGACATTGTAAATACATAGTCACACATAGATTAATTAAATAATATATCATAGTTCTACAATTTTTATTTGTCTAATTATTTATCTTTATATTTTATTTATATGCTTAAAACACATATAGGCACTAGGTGTGTGCAAAAAGATGGGGGACCAAAAAGTGGCCAAACCCACTTTTTTGCCCAAATAGCATATAAGGTGAGCACATTATAATGTGCACATTTTTACAGGATATAAAAGAAAAAAAAGGCTCACAAAACATGGACACACTATAATACACTTGCATTTTGTGAGTCATAAAAGAAAAAAAATTCTCACAAAATGTGTGTGCATTATAACACATTCATATTATCTCTTACTTTGGAACTACCAAACCTCAGGGTTAGACTTGCATGTTAACACCCAAATATGTGTTTTCTACAAAATATATAAAATAACTAAATGCTAAGTGTGCTCTCCATTGGGTTTGCATATTTTTCGATGTTGATATAAAAAATGCTACAACAATGTCAAGTGTTCTCTTATCTTTCTAACCATGTAATTTTTCTACATTTCAAGTATGTTAAGTTTTTTATCTTCAATTTCTTTTGCTATTGTCTTATTTTTTTCCAAAAATATAAGTACAATATTTTTGGTGTCATTTTTTGTGTTCATCCAGATTTAAAATAAATTATTATTTTTCTTTATAAACTCTATTTTGTACACATTCAAAAATAAGTTGACTTTTGAATAGTTTTCAAAAAATAAGGGGATCACTCTCAACTTTCTATTTTTGAGGCTGTCTCCACTTTGAAAATTATTAAAAAAAAAGGCATAAACTATGTGATGTTAACTAATTTTTCACTGAAGTAATTTATGAAATACTTTTAAAAAGTTAATATTTTAAGGGGAGCATATCAAATGTTATATTTTTATGAAAAAAACAAGAGCACTTTGTGTGCTCCCCTATTTGAACCTCTTAATTTCCAAAATAAAATTAAAATAAAGATGGTAGAGTTTAGAAACTCGATTTTGAGAACTACAAACATTTTTCTTGACACATTTACAAATTTTGAGTACGACTCTTCAATTTATCATCCAAGATCGTTTTGAAAGGACTTGATAAAAGCTTTCTATGCTTCTAGGAAGTAGTAAATTATTTTTAAAGGACTTGATAAAGGCTTCATAGGAATTCAAAGTAAGGAATTGATGTAGGAGCATGTAGGGTGTAAGAGCAATCTTGCATCAACCAAAAAAATGTTGTTTCTTTTTAATAAGGGCTAATTTTGGCAAGTTACTAATTTCAGTAAGTCTGTATTTATGCACGTATGGGCATAAAATTTTACACAAACCTCCAGAATGATAAATTGAAGCCAATGGTGAAGAAATCACTTCAATATCATTTGTCATTTGTGAGATATTAAAATTTCAATTTCCAAAAATCTTGTTAAAATATTTGAAGTCAAATTTGAGGCACTTAGAGGCTCTGGATGGGCCCAAAAATTGGGGGAAAACCAAAGTAGTCTATCTTTAGATGGCCAAGCACCTTCTTGAGAGCTTTCCAAAAAGGTATTATAATTGAAAATCCAACAACCAGATCAAAAGTTATGACCCTACGAAGTTGCACTACTAAATATAATAAAATTTTGAAATATCTTCTTGTGGGGGTTACACTTTCTAGAAGATTCCAAGGCACACATTCCACATAAAGGATGTGTATGGGGGTTTCAGAAGAGAGGGCAAAGCAACGTAGATGGTGGCTTTGATTTGCAGATTTACAGATTTATGTAATCAGAAATCCCATGTGATGGCAGTTGTAATGTCGTAGATGGTGGCTTTGATTTGCTTCCTTCTTGCATTGTGGTTATGCAATTATCCATTGTTTTTGTGAGTTTTAGATTGTGAGGGGAGTACCCTTCATTAAAAGATAACTGCAAGCATTTATATTATGTAGAATGCAAACATCAGATAAAATATAATATCAAGAATATTAAGATATTAATATGAAATTTCTTATTCAATGGGTGGAAAGAGCTACAATATATAGCCTCAAGATTCTAAATTTGATGAGGGTGAGGAAAAGGAAAAAAAAATAAAAAATGAGGGATTACTTTAACTAAGCTTCCAAGTTGAGAAGATAAGAAAAAAAGAAGAATCCAATGAAAGAAGGAAATTTCATGTATTCATTTATCCTATCCTACATAAGTAATACAAATAAACTACCTAAGTAAACTTAAATGATAAGGTGAAATCAAATATTTACACCAACAATTATGACTATATCATAATATTAGCATGTCACACATATAACTAATTATGATTTCTCCACATGGATAGTTATTGTGTCGATGTAGTCACTATCACAAAATATGAGTCAATGGTTGCTTACTTAACATTATCAATGAGTGTATATTTTCTTGTATAGCCACCACTACTAGATTCAAGCTTGTGACAACACATACAATTTTTTCATCACTTCCAACTACTTGTGGTACTTAGCCTCGTCTTTAAGAACATTACCATGCTCCAAGATAGTGTCACATGAAATCTAACTTTGTTGCAAGTGTGTATTATTGTCATTCATGACTCGAGAAATATTGAATTTTATATGTGGTTGTGAGTTCTCCAAATGAAACGTGGTTTCTACAAAAAATCACATGTAGACCAACATGTACATTTTACCTAACATTTGAAACTCACTACATCTTACCGTATTGCATTAAATAGATAAAATCCTTAGGAAATCTTTTTAGGTGAATATCACATAAGTCCCAACATGTTTTGTGGTTGGGTAATGAGAACCACTCTTCTCAAATAATGCTCATATACTTTTTCAAAACCTCATGGTATGTAACATCCTTCCCAAGTTAAATTGTGCTCTTTGTAAACTCACTTGTATATGCATGTATTCTTTTCCCATGCTCTTGTGTCAAATGTGTCATTGCATCACTTTTTCATCTTGATGTCAAATTAGGTAGGATTATTTGCTCAATAGTATTTTGAATTCATCCACCTAGACATCAATGATATTTATTAAACCTCCAAGGAACTTTTAAAACCTTGAAGGGGTGTGTATAGTTCTCATACCATGTATAATCTCATGCAACAAGTTTCAACCTTGTAAAAGAGATTTGTTGGTGTAGAGATGAGTGACGAAGATTGAAGTATACCTTGATTTGGTACACACATTGGTCTAATTTCTTGACACTAATTTTTCCATTGCATATTTGTATATCAGTTTTTCCTCCAATTCGAAGAGTCTTCCCTTAAATATCTCACTTTAATTTATCTCTCTCATTTCACTTTCTTCACTTTCCATATCTTTTGAATTCTTAACTTAGAGTTTAAGACCAACATATTGGTCTCCAATTGATTCACCTTTTTCACTTTATGAAGAATCCATGCAACATATTCTTTTACTTTTTAGAACATTCTTTCCCCTTAATCTTTTCTTACTAGCTTCTCATTGTTCTTAACCACTCCCTTGATTCAATCTGAGGATAAAAAAATACTAAGATTCCTTTCTCACTTGATCTACTAGACAACATAAAATTTTAATCCCTATAAAGAAAATATTTAAAAGATATAACTACAATACCACTTGATCTGTAAAGGATATTCCTTATTCTATCATTAGCAAACATATACATAATTGATATAACTCAACAAATACTCTCAATATGTGCTCTTAACCACCTAAAATGGATGCCAACTTAACAAGGATAAGTATCATGAAATAAATAGCAACTTTTCTCAACGTATACAAATAATAAATATGAAACATAAACGATAAAGTTTTTAAAATTAAAATTTCCTTGGGAAAATCCCTATATGGGTGAAAAAATCCAGCTATAGAAAGAAAGTACTTCTTGCGCACTATCAAAAGTTTAACTATTTTTTTTACTATGTTACCATGATATTCATGAGCTCAAATAACTGTCCAACTCATAACACATTTGTAACTACTATCACCTCGAAAATGATAGCTACAATACACTTACACCAATAAAAAAAAGGACTTAAACCACCTTCCAATGAGAAACAACCCCACTCAAGTCATGGATAATCAATATATCACTTCCCTTGAGTCTTCCTACAAGAAAAATGGAAAGCCAATCACCAAATGGAAAGATTAAACATTTGAAACTCTTCAAATTCCATGTTTTATCTACATTATGATGAATTTTCTAGTTATTCTAGGGGAATTCACACTCCTTGCAATGTTCAACACATTTTTCAAGGTAATTTTCATGTTCGCTACCTATTCAAGGAAATTAGGTCACTAAAATATGTTCTTTAGGTTGCTATGAGGTTTGCAACATTTTAAGACTACTAGATATGTCCCATTTCATCCTTGGTTAACCCCAACCACCATAGCAAACACTTTTTAACATGACCAACCAATAAGTATTAAACTCCTCATAGCTCTATGTCAATTCTCCCACAAACATGAACCATTATGACTTGAATGGTCTAGCTTACTTGGACCTAATAATTTGATTTAGATACTACATGTTAGGAATTTTTCTTATGCATATATTTTGTGTCTTCCAATCTTGTGAAATTAATGAAGGGGTCTAACTTGGAGTTAAATAAGCTTCAACCTTCTTACAAAAAACTCCCCAAGGTGTTTCTTAGCAACACTAACTCTTGAAATGAAATATCTTCATATGTGGACATATTCAAAATTTTACAACATAGCACATAATTGTGATAAGGTAAACAAAATTGTACCTTCTAGGTCAAAATCATGTTTGATTATTTCCATATATAGAGAAAAAGTAAGAGTAGGCTCTAGAGATAAAATATTTTAGCAATACCAAATATAAAAAATTCTAGATCCAATTATTGAGTATTTATGAAATCAAATCAACATTGACAGAGAGCTAATAAATCCTCATTTAAAATTTTCAATATGATCTCGTTAATTAATTTAGGGTATATTCATTTTCATTGATGATTTATATTAAATACACCTTAAATTGATTTGTTAAGTGTACTTTATTTACCTCTAATTATATAATTAAAGATGACGAAATATGGGGGTTCATCCCATAGTGTAATGGCTAAGTGGTGGCATTGTTGATTTGGCCACCAAGATTCAAATCTCTATTGGGCTATTGTGATTGTGGACACTATTCCTTCGATGATCCCATGTCTCATAGGCTTGACCCGCAACATAGAGGTTGCTATTGGCATTCATGCCTTGTGTTAGGTGTTCATGCCTGAGGCATGATCCCCTGCTAGGTTGGTGTGCTCGCAGGATTGACACCCCTGTTGGGATACCATGCTTTTGGGATTGGACTACTCAATTATGTTCATGTTGGGGAGGAGGTACCCCATTTGTGGTCTCCCCTAAACTAGGCCAGGCTAAAAAATTCCCACTCCTTGGCTCGGGCCATACTAAAATTCCCAAGGAACCAATAAAAAAAAAAGATGATGAAATATGAACCCTAAAACGTTAGAATACCTCACTTAAATTGCTACTATAGATAAATGGTTGATCAAATAATTAAGATTGAAACTATCATGAATGAGTTGAGCCAAAACATAAAACAAGTAAATGTTAGTGTAATTGAAAAGAGTAGGGTGAGTAATAACTTAGCTCCTTCAAACGGGTTTGAAGTGACATGGCGTGGTCAATATTTTGTTGCACTTTTAAAACTAATTTTTTTCTTATGTACTTCAAATCCTTCTAAACATATTTTTCTTTCAGACTTTATCAACCAACTAGTGAGAATCACTATTGAGAATTAGTCTTCCAAAATTTACAATCTTGTTTGAAAATTGTAATTTGTTTATACTTGTCATTGTTTTGAATTTTACTCCTTTCACTTCAATACCTACACAAGGTCAAGGTGGTGTTTAGGAACACCTTTGGGAGCTTGTTGTGCTAAGGTTGACATACTTTACATCCTTTAAGTTTAGTCAAGGCCCTTTACAATTATTCTTCACAATGAATTATGATATACTAAATGGATGTCAAACGGGCAATGTTGAGGGTAAGGGTGTTCCTATTTTAAAGATGATCTTTGACTTCTCTTAATGATTACAAGGAATTGAATGTATTTCAATATAATCAAATGTTGTTAGAGTGTCCTAGAATCCGTCTCTAAATAAGAAATCCTAAGTGTTTTAGTTGAAACTTTTGAGCTCAAGTCAAATATCAACACACTTCTTGGGATGGGATAAAGTCAAGGAAAGAGAAATTGAGTGTTAATTGAGTTGGATGTAATTGAATAGCTATTGTATTTAGGGTAGGATTAGAATTAGGTTTAGACCCTAGGGTGATTAAATCTAGATTTTGTCAACTTTCATTCTACAACTCTCAAATTAAACATTAGAATAACATATTTATAAAAAAAATGAATACAAGACAATATATATACACACGTATATACATATATATTTATATATACGCATACATATACATATATATTCTACTCTACTACAACAAAACCAAAATACTTTTTAAAATTGTATTATGAAAAAATATATTCAATAAAACCTATTTGATCTAAAGAGTGAAAAATCTCCCTTATAATTATGAGCACCAATATATAGGATTAAAACCAATAGGAAATGCAAATTTATCATATATCAAGCACTATCCCTCAAATTAAAGTTTCAAAAAATCCTTTTGATTATTTTAATCAATTCTTGGTGGAGGAATATACAAATGATTGACTACTTGACTACAATTGATTATTTTATTCAACTAATGGTGAGGGGGAATTTAAAAAAATTGAATAAATATTGATCTATTTATTTAATTCATTAGAGAATCTTTCAAAATGATTAGATTAATTAAATTTATGTGATTTATTTAATTAAGGTAGGGAATATTAGAAGAAAATGTCAAATGAGCTAAATTAATTAAATAAATAAGAGTAATTTATCTAATTAATATTGGAAGAAACATTAGATTGGTTTATTAAATGGTCAAAACATGTTTAATTAATTTTAGAACAATATGGTGATAGGAGGGATGGTGTTCGCGTGCTCTGCAAGTCGAGCTAGGGCATCCGTGCCCTAGTTCGTTCTCTATGTTATGCTCGAGTCGGCATTGGGGGGTTTTTCTTGCATTCGGGGTTAGTGGAGGTGGGGTTTCAATCTGTTAAACTTGTGTTTCTTTTTCCTTTGCTGGCGATTGCTATGTGGGGGTTCGTGCTTTCCCTTGGGGTTTTTTCATTTAGTCCAATCATGATCCGGGGGTTTACATGTCTGCCGGGGATTTTTTTTATTGCTATGTCGTGTGGCGAAACATCTGGGGTTAGCCCCAAATTGGATTTTCGTTCAGCATTTGGTTTGAAGCCTGCAGTGCATGGTGTGAATGTTTTTGACAATACATTGTTTTCACTAGAGACAGAGATGAATGATCTAGGGCTGGTTAGTGGTCCCTACATAATGAAGATTAATGGGTGTTTGGAAAGATGCAAAGAGAGACTAAAATTGGTTATCCCGATGGAGTTGTTTGTAGATGATAGTGAATACTATTCAAGGAACTCCTTTTATTGCAAGTTCATGGGTTTGAGAGTTTTGCTACAATTTTTTAGAATCCTGGGCTCAGCGGACATGGATGTTAGAGGGAGAGATGGAGATTAGGCTCCTTGCGAACAACTATTTTATGGTCTCATTTGATTGCATGGCAGATCGGAATAAGGTCTTTGAGGGTGGTCCCTATTTTTATTACCAGGTGGGATTGTTTATCAAGCCATGGCATGCGGGCTTCAACCTGACCAAGGCACTACCAAGTCGGATTCTGGTTTGGGTTCGGTTGCCATGGTTCCCAGTTGAGTGTTGGTGGGATGATGTATTACTTTTGGTGGCTTCAATGCTCGGTAAACCTGTTGGGTCTTCTTAGTAGATGCAGTTTAAGAAGGTAATGACTTTTTCCCGTATCTATGTAGAAATTGATCTAAGCAAACCATTGCCAAATTTTGTAGAAGTGTGTGCTAGATCCTATACTTGGGTACAACAGCTAGATTATGAAACCCTACCTTTTCGATGTCGTCTCTTTCACAAATACGATCACTTGCAGCGGAGATGCCCTAGGGCTAAGCCCATGGCACCCCAACCTTCTCAACCTTCTCGTAATCCGCCTAGGTCTGATAAGGGGAAGGAACCTATTCTGGGTGATGGTAACGGTGATGATGGTTATGTCCCTATCAAGGATTGCAATAGGAATCGGGGGAAAAAGCGGACCTTGAGGGAGAGGTTGGATGATGACACCTTTAATAGGTTTGAGGTACTGGATGATCTCAGCCAGTAGGAAGTGAATCCGGGGCTGCTGAACCTAAATCAAGGTACTTTGGGTTTAGGTCAAGATGGTCCTCCTTTGGAGGCTATGCAGGTTGTGCAAGAGGACGGTGTTGGGAAGATGGAGGCAGATCAATAGTTGCCTATTCAGGTTGAATTGAATTCTACTCTTGGAGCTACGAAGAGTGGTGGAGGTGGTTCCCCATTGCCCTGAAAGATGGTATGGATGTGGGTAAGAGCTCTTTGTCTTCTTCTTGCTTGGGTATTATGCAAAAGGAACTGAAGGGGTTGGTGAGAAAACTTCCAAGCTGGGTAGGAAAAAGGATATGGATAAGATTAAATTAACTGGGGAAACTTTGGTGGAGTTAGGGTCAGTCAAGACTCTTGATTCACATTTTTCAGGCCCTCAGAAATGATCGTTCTCTCATGGAATGTAAGGGGCTTGAACAGTGGCCCTAGATAAAAAGTTGTTCGTGATTTGGTTAGGAATCATTCTTCGGATGTTCTTTTTCTTCAGGAGACAAAGTTATCTATGGAAAATATGTTGGATATGGTACCTAGGTTGTGGAAATGTGGTGAATTCCAGTGTGTGGGGGCTCTTGGTGCTTCTAGGGGGTGGCTTGCTTCTGGAACCCTCGAAAGATTTTCCCTCTTTGGTGGATGTCCTCTAGATCCTCTATGTCCCTGGTTGCCTCTTGTTATGAGACTGGTGAGTGTATTCTCCTCTCTAATGTGTATGCTCATGTTGAGTTTCAGGGTAAGCAACTTCTTTGGTCCCATCTTCATTTTGTTCACAGCTTAGCTCCTTTCCATCTGTGGGTTTTGGCTAGCAATTTTAATGATATAGTTGATTTGTCTGAGAAAAAAGGTGGAATTGCTAGGTTGGAGCCTTTTGCTTTGTTACTCAGGGATAGCATTTCAGATTTAAATCTTTTTGATGTTCAGCCTAATAATGGTCGGTTCACCTGGAACAATAGGAGAATTGGTGAGAGTTGTGTTGCTGAGAGGCTTGACCAATTCTTGGTTTCCTGTTATTGGGTTGGAGACTTGTGGTCTACTAGATCCAAAATTCTTGACTGGAGAGGTTTTGATCATTGGCCTATTAATCTTAGTATTAGATATGCTCAGACGCCTCGTTCTCCCTCCTTCAAGTTTTAGCTTATGTGGTTACGAGATTCTACTCTTCGTGAGCACGTGGCTAAGTGGTGGAGGACTGGAAGCCCTACTTTTGGTACGACAATGTTCATTTTTGCTAGGCTTCTTTAGTTTGTCAAATATCAGCTTAAAAGGTGGAATCAACGATGTTTTGGTAATATCTTTCATGCTAAGGTCACTGCTCAGGAGGAGTTGAATAATATTACTCAGTTGATTCGTGAGAATGGGGCTTTTGAGGATCTTCTAAGGAAGGAGGCTAGGACTTTGAAAGTGGTTGAGGAATTTGAATTGAGGGAAGAGATTTATTGGAAGGAAAAGGCTCGGGTTGAATGGCTACAAGAAGGTGATAAAAACATTGCCTTCTTCTTCAATTATGTGAAAGACAAGAGGCATGGTAATTCCATTCTTGTTTTGGTGAATGAAAGGGGAGAGCGTCTTGCCTCGCACTAAGAAGTCTCTACTAAGGCTTCTCATTACTTTGATGCCTTATTCAGGGAGGATTCACAGGGGTGCTCTATTGAGGAAGCACAAGTTCTTTCTTGTTTTCCTCAGTTGGTCTCCAGGGAGGTGAATGAGTCTCTGATGAAAGAGATTTCTCTTGCTAAGCTAGAGGGTATTGTGTTTCAGATGAAGAGGGGTAAAGCTCCTGGCCCCGATGGATTCTCAATTGAGTTTTACCAAGAATTTTGGGATATCATAAAGTTGGATCTTTTGGCGGTTGTCCTTGAGTCCCAAAGGAATAAGCAAATGCTTCATGCTTTGAATTCCACTTTCCTTGCTCTCATCCCTAAGTGTGAAGGGGCTGATAGGTTAGC
>VDFB02271358.1:988834509-988897636 GCA_007258455.2 Sequoia sempervirens | reverse complement strand
TGATGGGTCTTGGTGAAAGTGACAAACATAAGGTTGTCTGGCGATGTTAAAGTTGCCTTCGGCATAACGTGTCATTGATGGAAATAAAAAGGAATAGGGAAAACTTGTTGAGTTTATTCTTTTAGCTGGGTATCAAACCCTAGCCTGGCCGCCGTCATGAATGTTTTAGTCTCTGTTGTTGCTGGTTGTAACAGCTTTTACAGTGGTTTATGGAAGGTTTATTTGGTGCATTTCTGGCTGGAAGCTCGACAATGGTTGATGGAGCCATGGAAGTTATAGATTTGTTTGGTATTGTTATTTATGCGTTCATGCTACACATACTGGTTTATAATCACAATTTTATTTTAACTGCTCTCTGCATCTTAGTCAATATGATGCCTTGACTGAGTATTGTCATTCATGCATTAGAGGTTATGATTTTCTGTGGTGGATAGTTGTACTTTTTAAGCAATAAAATGAACTCATATGTTACAGATTTGTTGAGAACGACTCTTAGCTGGGTTGGTTGTTCTGCCATTACTCCTGAAGACAGTTACCTATCTGGCAGATGTATAAATAGAAGTAGAAAACTCTTTTCTACTGTTGTTGTATTTCTGAGATTATCATTCCTTGGCTGTATGAAAATGTATGGATAAACTCTACAATAAAATCTGAATAACAAGATGCAAAAAATGTAAATTTCTTCTCTATGTAGTATTTTAGGGATTCAATTATTGAATCTTTAAGGTATTCTATAGACGAGAAAATAGAGAAATATGTGCTTAACTGAAATCAGAGAAATCCTTTGAGTTATTATTATCATAATTTGAGGGGTTGGTACTCCTTGAGATAGATATCTCTAAACGAGGGGTTGGTGCTCCTTGAGTGGGTGCTCAAAAATCAGCCTATAAGGCATTGTGAATAGTTGATTAAGAGATTAAGCCTGGAAGGCATTTCAGGAGTGGTTTTTATACCCCAGGAGGGTTTTCCACTCGGCAAATTTTTGTGTCTCTTTGTTCTTCTATGTTCTCACAGCTTTACTGTGTTGTTGTTGTTTCTGTTTACTATTTGGATTATTAATTTTCTCAATTCTGTTTATAAATGATTACATTCAACTCATGAATGCATTAATCAGAGTAATATTGAGATCAAATCTGAGATATGTTTTTGAATTTTTGAAAATTGGTCAAATCTGTTATGTCACTGATTCGCCCCCCCTCTCAGTGTCATTTTAACTCCAACAATTGGTATCAGAGCGTAGGGTCCTCTGATAGGTTTTAATCACCTTGGATTGATCTTGGTCTTGGAGTTTTTTTTTAATGGAACATTCTCAAGACGGGGCCTCTGTAACCAGAGCTCCGTTATTTGATGGAATAGACTATGTGTTCTGGAAAATCAGAATGGAAGCTTTTCTTATTTATTTTGATGTTGATGTTTGGAGCATGGTTATAAATGCTTACAATGTACCAACCTCTATTCCCACTGATCCTTCTGAAAAAAAGAGGTATGAAACAAATGCCAAAGCTAAGCATGCCATCTTGTGTGGGTTAACTAAAGATGTGTTCATTAAAGTCATGCATTGCAAATCTACTCATGATATCTGGGAAAAACTTGAAACTATATATCAAGGGAATGAGAAAGTCAAACTGTCAAAAATCATTACACTCAAACATCAGTTTGAGGAGTTGAAAATGAAGGATGATGAAAAAGTGGCTGAATATTTCCTAAGAGTTGATGAAGTTGTCAATGCAATGAAAGGTCTAGGTCAAGATGTTAATGAATTTGATGTGTTCACAAAGGTAGTTAGAACCTTACCATCCAAATTTGAATCTAAGGTTTCAGCCCTAGAAGAAAAGAAACACTTTGATCAGCTTACCTTAGACAACCTGCAAGGAATACTTACTGCCTATGAAATGAGAACTAGCAAAAACAATTCAATAGGAAAAGAAACTGCCTTTAACACTGAAAAGAAAGAAAAAGTTGAAGTCAATGAATCAGAGTTGTCAGATTCTAAAGAATCCCATTTTGTTAGAAGATTTAAAAAGGGATCAGGAAAATATAAGGGAAAACTTCCCTTTAAATGTTTTAACTGTGGAAAAATAGGTCACTTTGCTGCAAAGTGTCCCTATGATGATCAAATCTGTGACGAGACAACTGAAATACAACCTAAGAAGAAGGCCTTCAAACCTAAACGAAACTTCTATTTCAAAAAGAAGAAAAGTCTATTTAGTAAGAATGAATCCGATATTGAGTCTGAAGATTCATTAGCTGAAGAAGATGAAACTTTGTTCTTGGCTGAAATTACTCAGCAAAATGATTCAAACACTATTGATGTTGAAGAAGGTGAAGTAGATCTTGAAAGTGAGCTGAAATGTGCTTTACAAGAATTGATAAAACTCAAAAAAATAGTTCTTGCTCAAGAACATAAACCAGATCAAGAAATGGTCTCTTTGAAAACTCAGCTTGAAGAAGCTAAAAGAGTTGAAGATTGTCTTCGAGAGACTGTAAGCTGCAAAGATCAAGAAATTCAAAAACTGGAACAAGAAGTAGTCTGTCTTAGGAAGGAAATTGAAAAATATGAAAGCACTCTAAAACTAAATGAGATGCTCAGCAAGCAGAAGATGTATAAAGATAAAACTGGTGTTGGTTTTGAAAAGGGTGAATGCTCAACTGACAATGCAAAACAAAACCCCTCTTGTGAAATCAAAGGTTCAGGTTCAAATCACTCAGAATTTGGTAAGGATCATGTTCAGTCTTTAAGAGGTAATAGATCTTCATATAGAGTCAATCCTTTCTTCTATGGTTATTGTTTTTTCTGCAACAAATTTGGCAATAAGGTGAGCACTTGTAGGCTTATGAATCCTAGAATGCCCAGGTTTGATCTTAGGCAACACTATGGTTTTGTTAGACAGATCAGATGTTTTAAATGCAATACTTTGGGACATTCTGTCAAACAATGCAGAACTGATCTGCAATCGAAACAACAAAAAATTAAAAAGGTTTGGAAACCTAAGACTGTTAACAACATTGAACAAACTATGTTGGTTCAAACTGCTTTTCATTCCAAGAAAAAGGACTTATGGGTCCTAGACAGTGGATGTTCTAACCATATGACTGGCGACAAGGATAAGTTTATAAATCTTGAAGATTATGTAGGTGGATATGTTAAGTTTGGTGATAACTCTGGTATTCAAATTAAAGGTAGAGGTTCACTTCTTCTGAATGAAGACACTCCTATCTATAATGTGTACTATGTGGAAGGTCTCAAGCACAATCTTCTAAGTATTAGTCAAATCTATGATAGTGGTTATCATGTTCTTCTCACTTCGCAGGGATGTGAGATTAAGAACAAGCTTGGAAAGGCTATTGCAGCTGGAAGGAGGACAAAAGGAAATGTGTACAATCTTCTTGACTCATCATGAAATGACAATAATCAAGGTATGTGTCTAATGGGACAAATTAAAGAGAACTGGTTATGGCATAAAAGATTAGGACACATAAACTTTGAAAATCTGGTTAGAATTAGTAAAAATTAAAATGTTAGAGGTCTACCAGTTCTTAGCAAGCCAAAAAACTCTATGTGCAAAGAATGCTTAAGTGGTAAACAAACTAAAATCAGCTTCAATACAAAAGAACATTAAACAAACTAAAATCAGCTTCAATACAAAAGAACATTCTTCTTCAAAACCTTTACAGCTTGTGCATACTGATTTATGTGGACCAACCAGAACAAGGTCTATTAATGGTGAAAGGTACTTTATGCTGTTTGTGGATGATTATACTAGAATGGTTTGGGTCACATTTCTTAAGCACAAATCAGAAGCCTTTGAAAGGTTTAAAATCTTTCGTAAACTGGTTGAGAAGGAATCTGATCTGAAACTCAAATGCCTTCGATCAGACAAAGGAGGCGAGTTCACCTCTCAAGAGTTTATTGATTACTGTGAACAACACGGTATTAAAAGGCAGTATGCTGCAACTAAAACACCTCAACAAAATGGGGTAGTTGAACATAAAAACAGAACTCTAAAAGAAATGGCTAGAACCATGCTAGATGAAGCTAAGTTGTCTGATATGTATTGGAAAGAAGCTATTCATATAGCTATATACATTTTGAATAGAGTGCAGCTTAGGGTGAAATATAAACACACCCCTTATGAACGTTGGTATGGAAAAATTGCTTTTGTTAAATACTTTAAAATTTTTGGAAGTAAGTGTTTTATCAAGAAAGATGATGATAACCTTGGGAGCTTTCAATCAAAGAGTGATGAGGGTATCTTTTTGGGATACTCAACTCACAAAAAAGCTTATAAATGCCATAACAAAAGGCTTAATAAGATTGTTGAAGTTGTTAATGTAAAATTTGATGAAAGATCACATTTGATTGCTAAATCTTTGCATGATAATGAGGAAGAAGAAATTGAATTTGAAATAATTTCTGAAGGAGCTGAAATAGCAAAGTCTGTTGCTGAATCAACAAGCCCTAAAAATGAAAAAGCAAGTCCTGAAAAGGTTGCATCAAAAGATCCTTCGAAAACTCTAGCTATATATCACCCCAAAGATCAGATTATTGGGGATAAATATGTAGGAGTTCAAACTAGAAGAAAGGCTATAGAATTTGATGAAAAGGCACAAATAGCTTTCTGTCTAGTTACTTAGTTTGAGCCTAAATTTTTTAATGAAGCTCTCACATACTCATGTTGGCTTAATGCTATGCAGGAAGAAATTGATCAAATTGAGAAAAATCAAACTTGGGAGTTAGTCCCAAGCCCAGATGACAAGAATGTCATTGGAGGCAAATGGATATACAGAAACGAGGTTGATGAAAATGGTAATGTTATTCACAACAAAGCAAGATTTGTCTGCAAATGCTATGCTCAACAAGAAGGTATTGATTTTGGTGAAACCTTTGCACCTGTTGCTAGATTAGAATCTATCAGAATATTCTTGGCTTATTTTGTTTACAAAAAATTTACTGTTTATCAAATGGATGTCAAAACTGCCTTTTTAAATGGCTATTTAGATGAAGAGGTCTATGTTGAACAGCCTGAAGGATTTATTTGTAAAGATAAGCCTGATCATGTTTACAGATTGAAAAAGGCCCTCTATGGCTTAAAACAAGCACCTAGAGCTTAGTACTCTAGGCTAGACAGTCATTTAATCTCTAATGGCTTTGTTAGAGGAGGTGTAGATAGTAATCTTTATGTTATAACTAAAGGTTCTGATATTTTGGTTGTTGAAATTTACATTGATGACACTATCTTTGGCTGCAATAATGTTACTCTAAGTAAAAAGTTCTCTCAGATAATGGAATCTAAGTTTGAAATTTCAACGTTAGGAGAATTAAATTTCTTTTTGGGTCTTCAAATCTCTCAATGTGAGAATGGAATATTTCTTTCTCAAACCAAGTATGCTAAAGAGATGCTTAAGAAATTTTAGATGGATGAATGCCATCCAGTTAGCACTCCAATGATTACTAGATGCAAACTAACTAAGGTTGATGATTCTCCTGATACAAATCAAACTGAATATAGATCAATGATCGGTAGTCTTATATTTAACTACCTCTAGACCTAACATTATGCAGGCGGTTTTCATTGTTGCATGGTTTCAAGCATCACCTAAAGAATCCCATGTCATTGCTGTTAAAAGGATTTTTAAATATATTTAGGGCACTCTTGATTATGGTCTTTGGTATCCTAGAAGCAATGTTTTCTCTTTGATTGCTTATACTGATGCTGACTAGGCTGGTTGTTTGGATGATAGGAAAAGCACCAGTGGTGCTGCATTCTTTCTTGGTGATCGTTTAGTGGCATGGCACAATAAGAAACAAGTATCTGTTTCTCTTTCTACTGCTGAAGCAGAATACATTGCTGCCACTTCATGTTGTACTCAAGTACTGTGGATGAGTCAGACTCTTTCAGATATGGGTATTGATGTTTCTAAACCTGTTTCCATTCTTTGTGATAACACTAGTGCGATAAATATTTCAAAAAATCCTATTATGCACTCTCGCACTAAACATATTGCTATCAAGTATCACTTTCTACGAGAAAAGGTTTTGGCTAATGAAGTCTGCTTACAGTTTGTTGGATCTCAAGATTAGGTGGCAGATATTTTTACTAAGCCCTTAACAAAAGAGCTATTTGAAAGGCTGAGACTTCGATTGGGAGTTATCTCTCAATCATTACTTCACTAAATCTCCAAGCTACTGCTTAGGGGGAGCAAGTTAAATATTTTTCATTCACTTACAGCTCTCCTACAATCTTGGTTGCTGCACTACTACTTTTTTTTGCAGTTGTTTCTCATGATATTTTGGTTGGCTTCTTAGTTGTGTTTCATGGCAATGCACATTCTTCTCTTCTATTCTTTGTCATTGAGGAAAAAAGGGTGAGAGTCATTTGTGTTTTTCCATCGAGGACAAAGGGGGAGTTTTTTGGATCTTAGTTGTGTTTATGGTTTGTCCTTGATGACAAAATCTCCTTCAGTTGGTTTCCTTGTCAGGATGGTTCTTTTTGCATATCACAGGTATTGGTTGTTTCTCATTCGGGCTTACACATATCAGCATGAGTATGGCAGGGTCTCCTTGATCCACTTTGAAATGTCTGTGTTGCCTATCGGCAAGACATTTTTGTTGTCATGTCGATTGAATTTTACATACAGGCTACTTTCGGTGTAAGAAATCCCTATCGGCATGTTGTTTCATTGAGCGTTTTGTGTCTTGGCGATCGACACAAGAAAGATTATTTCGGAAAGACTTGTCTTTTGTTTTGGCGACTAAAAGTGATCTCTATCAGCATATGTTATTCCGTTGGTATGTGGTCTCAGCGATATTGGTATGTCACACCAATCGGAGATTAAATGGAAACTCATCGGCAAGAGCTTAAGGCTTCGGCGTGAGGTTATAACGAATATGCAATGTCACACCGATCGGTGGTGGATGGATGCGTATCGGCAAGAGTTTTGCTTCGATGGTATGTAATAGCGAACTCTTTGGTCCTGCCGACTAAGTCTTATGAAGTGCGTTCGGTGAGAGATTGGCATTGTCTCAGCAACTCAATGGTTAATGTTTTTTCGGTGTGACAGAGTATTCTCTGAGAGGTCTCCTCGAAGGTTGTAGGTTACGACTCATAAGAATTGAAAAGTATTTTCGGTGAGACTCTTTCATCGATGTGAGGTCATGGTGAGGATGGTGTGTCTTGTCGACAAAGTCAAATGAATGACTTTCGGTATAACAAAGTTGATCTATATGATGTCTCTCCAAAATCAAAAGCTATAGCGATAGCGAATGATGGTTTCTTGTTGGTGAGAGAACCTTTTTGTCTCATCGACCAGAAGGATGTTATGAGCTCTCGGCGTGAAATTATGTATTCGTTATGACTTCTCCCAACTCTGATGGGTCTTGGAAAAAGCAACAAACATAAGGTTGTCTGGCGACGTTAAAGTTTCCTTTGGCATAACGTGTCATCGATGGAAATAAAAAGGAATAGGGCAAACTTGTTGAGTTTACTCTTTTAGTTGGGTATCAAACCCTAGCCTGGTCGCCATCATGAATGTTTTAGTCTCTATTGTTGCTGGCTGTAATGACTTTTATAGTGGTTTATGGAAGGTTTATTTGGTGCATTTTTGGCTGGAAGCTTGATAGTGGTTGATGGAGCCATGGAAGTTACAGATTTGTCTGGTATTGTTATTTATGCGTTTCATGCTGCACATACTAGTTTATAATCACAATTTTATTTTAACTGCTCTCTGCATCTCAGTCAATATCATGCCCTGACTGAGTATTGTCATTCATGCATTAGAGGTTATGATTTTTTGTGGTGGACAGTTGTGCTTTTTAAGCAGTAAAGTGAACTCATACGTTACAGATTTGTTGAGAACAACTCTTAGCTGGGTTGGTTGTTCTACCGTTACTCCTGAAGACAGTTACCTATCTGGCAGATGTATAAATAGAAGTAGAAAACTCTTTTCTTTTGCTGTTGTTGTATTTATGAGATTATTATTCCTTGGCTGTATGAAAATGTATGGATAAACTCAACAATAAAATCTGAATAACAAGATGCATAAATTGTAAATTTCTTCTCTATGTAGTATTTTAGGGATTCAATTATTGAATCTTTAAGGTATTCTGTAGACAATAAAATAGAGAAATATGTGCTTAACTGAAATCAGAGAAATCCTCTAAGTTATTATTATCATAATTTGAGGGGTTGGTACTCCTTGAGATAGATATCTCTAAACGAGGGGTTGGTGCTCCTTGAGTGGGTGCTTAAAAATCAGCCTATAAGGCATTGTGACTAGTTGATTAAGAGATTAAGCCTGGAAGGCATTTCGGGAGTGGTTTTTATACCCCAGGAGGGTTTTCCACTCGGCAAATTTTTGTCTCTTTGTTCTTCTGTGTTCTCACAGCTTTACTGTGTTGTTGTTGTTTCTGTTTACTGTTGGGATTATTACTTTTCTCAATTCTATTTATAAATGATTACATTCAACTCATGAATGCATTAATCAGAGTAATATTGAGATCAAATCTGAGATATGTTTTTGAATTTTTGAAAATTGGTCAAATCTGTTGTCACTGATTCATCCCCCCTCTCAGTGTCATTTTAACTCCAACACATCCATCATAATCCTACATCTTGCCTAAAGTTCAAAAATCCTACATCACAAATCCGTCACATCTTGGCAGCACCTCTTTATCATAAGGACTCTCATGGCACTCTATCGCGATGTGCGTATTCTGATAAGGTCAACTCTAGTATCAACAAGGATCACAATGACATCAATCAGTTGTATGCGAGCACTATGATCCTGACAATGCAACTACTTCATAAAAGTAATTATTGAAATATCATGGCCCCAGTCTCTACATCAGCACCAACAATGAATTCAACAGAATCAATGATAATCTAGAATATCAAGTCTTCAAAAGATACAAAAAAATGAGAAAAAGGTCTTGAAAAACATACCAAAAAAATTTAAAAAATAAGAAAAATCGTTACCTTGATGAAAACTTGGAAAAAAGCATCTTGGTGACACCAAACAATTCAAAAAATCAAGAAAATAGTAAAGAGAAACCAATTCGTCTAATAGTGAAAACCACATTAGTGTTGCTTTGGATAAGTACCATGATAAAAACCTGGCAAATAGGCATCATGTGTAAAAGAAATTATCTATGTGGACCATTAAACTTGGGGGAAAGTTGTCTCATCTCCCTTACCCTTTGCATGACATTTCTCATAACATTTCCATCTATCCATCTAAGCCCTATCATTTCCATCCATTTTCCCACCTAGTTTGATCTTGATAAACACTAGTGTACAAACATAAATCATGCTTTGGAAAAACTCTTGACATGTCTATCCTTTGGTCATGCACTATCCATGAAATATTATGTCATTACCTTCATAGCCTCATTATCCCTATGCGACATAGCCCTTGGAGACCATATGATAATTATTCCAACCAATAATCCTCATGTCTCCTATCTTTTACTAAAACCACCCATCATCCTTTCATACCTCTCGCCTGTCTGGTTTTCCCTTGTCAATGGTCTAAGGATCCTCTATCATCCCATCTAGTTCTAAAGAAGACTCTAAATGAAACAAGCCTAATCCATGTAATCTTGCTATGCAATTTGGCGCATCATCCAAAATATTCCATGGATTTGTTCCTAGCCTTGTTGTAGACCTTCATCCTTTAGTCACATTATCATCATCCTCATGTTGTTTCGAGATGTGTCCATCCCACGTCAAACAATGTTGTCATCATCATTATCACCTGACAATTGGTATTCAACTTAACTAGGGGCAAGATCATGTTTGTCCTTGGATTCTTGTGCATGCTTGCTCGCTTGCTTGGAGGAATCATTCATATGCATTTGTCACGATCATCATAAAACTTCAAAAGACAAAAAAATCAAAACATTTCAAAAAGACAAAAAAATCAAAATATTTCAAAAAGCCAAAAAAATAAAAAGATTCCAAAAGGACAAAAAAATTCCAAAACATCAAAGCATGAAAAAATCGCTAAAAATGATAAATTGTCTTGAAAAAATCCCTAAAAATCATAAAATGTCTTGAAAAAATCCAAAAAAATCATAAAACCTAAAAAAATCCCAAAAAAATAAAAAAATGTCAAAACCCAAAAACATCTAGATATCTTTCAAAAAATGCCAAAAACAAAGTCAAATTTAGTCATGTCAGTCTTTGTCATTGTCGAACTACGTTGCCTCTGCGACTAGACGTAGGCAAGGCCATCTATTGATGTGCCCCCGAGGCATTAGGTTAATCCTTTAGTTTTGTCAAATAAACAATAAAATCATGATTCAGTTCTTTGTCATTGAAACAAAGTCAAGGGTCATGTCGAACTACAAGGTCTCTGCACATTGCTATGTAGGCAAGGCCATCTGTCGATGAGCCCCCGAGGCCCCCTAGGTCAATCTTTTAGGGTCCGTCGAGTCAGTCAAAATAAATTGGACACTGTCAGCTTAGACACGACATAATCATCTGAACTTCAAACACAAATCCTCAACCAACAAGACAAGCAAGCCAACAAGTCTCCAAGTCAAATCAGTCATTTGTCAAATCAAAGCAAACTAGTCAAATCAATCAAACCAATGGTCTTATATAGGATGTGTCCTTCCTGAAACTAGAACTTGTCACTCTCACCCTTCGTCATTTTCCTTATACAAGTAGTTGCATGATCAAAACTAGACTTGATGTCTTATATGACATGTTTCTTTTCTTAAAACCAAGCCTTGTGAAAATAGTCCACCCATCGCTCACTTCGTCCCTTAACACACTGGAAAACATTTATTGGCAAAAAATATGAATGATTGTTGACCTTGTTGGTCTCTTTTGTCTTATCTTTTAGCTTTTCTTTGGTCATGTTACTAGCTACCTCGAGGATGTCCCACGAAGGATTTAGAGGGGTGATTATGTCTCATGACTCGTCTTTTATTTTGATTGTTGTCTGGGATTTGTCTTGAAAAAAAGATTGGGGGCAACTTTGCCCTAAGTATGAGTTAGGACATTCCTTGTCTGTGATTGTCTATTTTACAAATGGATGACCTTGCACACCTTGGTCTATGTCATACCATGGTGTTTGTTGTTCATTTGTCATATTTTACCACTCTATGATGATAAAGCACTATGACATGCACAAGAGGCTTCATCACCTTCATTTTCCTTCATATCTCTTTTTCATCTATCATTCCTTCCATTATCCATTTCCTTCATCATTTCATTCTTTTCTCCATCATCCTTATCTATTCTCCTATATCATTTATGTCCTTCATCTTTGAGTCCTCTCATCCATTTTGGGAGCACACTCGTGTTCTTTGAACCCACATGTACTCTCGAGGGGGCATACCACTACCTCCTTGTCATCCTTCCTTACACTGGGGCATATATTTTTCTTTGACACAACGCGACAAGTTGCATTGTCTCAAAGAGGGGCAAAATGTAGACACCCCGAATTTTTCCTCACAATCGTCCTACTTTTCATCTATTAATTAAATGGATATTACTATTCATTTAATTAATTAATTCAATAAATTCTTTCATTCATTAATCCATTTAAAACCATTAAAATATTATAACCATTTAACCATTTTATAAATATTTATAAGCGTTTATTCATAACCATTATCCATTTGCATAATCATTTATCAATTATTTATCCATAAAACATTTCATATTATTCTATTTACATAATCATTAAAATATCATTTGCATCCATATCACATTAATCTTTATCCATTTACATATTTCATTAAATCATGTAAATACATAAATTCATTAAATCATTCATTTAAATTCACAAACCCACTTTAAATATAATTATAAACCTACATTATATCATAAACCCACTTATTTATCTCTCATTTCAATCAATTTCAATTAATTTCAATATGCATTTCTCCATCTTTTATCCCACATCTCTCCTGTATCTTGGATTCACCCCGTGAATTCAACTATAAAAGCCCTTCTTCTCACCAAAAAGCACATACACATTTGATTTCGAGATTCAATTTCAATCATTCAATTCTTTGATTTGAATTTATAGATTAAATCATTCAACTTTCAATTTTCAGCATTTATAGATTCCTCTCCTCTTGGAAATCTGATTTCTTATATTCAGCATAGTTTTTGCTTCCAAAATGTGGCACAAGGTTGATGCACCATATCTGGAAGCTTCTGTAGATGCCTTTGAATTTTTTCAATGAAATCATAAACCTTGGCCATGCTCATTCACCCCAAATTGAAAATTGAAAAGTCATTCATTTTCCCAAAAATCACTAGCTTTTTCCATTCATTCTAGGCACTCACATTGAAAGAATAGAATGCCAAATATTACTTTCCTTATGCACACTTCACTAGGTGTCCAACTTGAGTAAATTAATTAATTTTTAATTAGTTACCATACAAGTTTCCTCTAACATGCTAATAGACCCCTTTAACCCCTAAAACCTTGAAATTGTGCAATATAATAAGTTTTAAACACCTTGTATACCTTTGATAAAATCCAAGTCTTGAAAAAGGAAGATTTTATTCTTACAACACTCAACAAGATGCTCCTCAAGCTCAAACCTACATCAAAAATGTAAAAATTGAATATGATTTTTTTTTTGTGATGGAAGATTGCTTGTGAGCCTAAATGCTCTTGCATCACACCTTCTTAAAAGAATCTATGGTTTAACCCAATTAGGTTTTGATCCTTATAATTTTTTATTTAGCCCAATGCTTTTATTTCCCTACATTTCAATTTTAATAAATATATGATTCCTTAGTGCATGCTATTCTTTTCTTCTTATATGTTTTGTGTTCACATTTTCTCTCATTATAGTGAAAGTGGGAGCATCTTCCATAAATATTGATTTTACACATTTATATATATAACAAGTACACATTATATAGTCAATTCTTTTTCATACTCATCTTTTAGTCACAATTTCAAGATTTTATTTTCACTTTTCTTTCCCTCTTGATTTATGGGCATGGCATCATATTACACACAATTTGAGGGTAACATATTATTAATAAATATATTTTGAATTTATGTGTTATTTTAATAGGTCGATGGTTTTCCTTTGACAATATAACAAGATCATTAGAAGTTTGTTGTAGATGAGTACAACTAAAGTGCATGCTTAGTCTAATAACTTCAACTCTAAAATTTTGCATCCTATAATTACTATTTATTTCTTCTATTTTTACTTTAGCATACTTAATCATTAAAAGTTACACATATCAAGTGAACAAAAATTTAAAAATAAAAGTATATATAATACATCTTTACCCATTTACTTATAATATCACTTTACATCCATATATTAAATTCATAATATAATATCCAATTAATTTTTTTTATAAATTAAAAATCTTAATCATAAACCATCTCAACTTATTTCTATAATCTATTATTAACAAAAATTAATCTCAACTCTTCCTCCACGGTATCTTAATGTAACTATAATTAACAAAAAGATTTATTATCCATCTTAATTTACTTATCTCATGGATAAGAATTATATTAAATAGATTTAATCTCAACCATCAATTTTATTGATTTAAAAATAATAAAATTTACCATTTATTTAAATATTTTAACAATTATAAAATAAGGGACCTTCAAACCATAATATTGGAACTGAATACATGAGCTTTTCTGCCAACAGTCTAATCTGTATTATTTTTCAAATAAGTGGAAATAAAGTCTTCTAAACTTAATTAAATATAAAAAAATGGACCAACTTTTCTGAAATGTGATTTTAACTAGAATATATATTTTTGGTATGTCCCTGGTGTTTGAGAATAAATGGCCCAGTAACAAGCATAATCCTAGAGGAAGATTTATACAACAACCTCAGATTCATACTCAAATTATCACTGCCTTCTCTACATACATAAGGAACGGTCTTAGAAACAATTATGGCTTTACATAATTTTACAGGCCATCGATATCCAAGAGCTCCCTGAAGTATTACCCTGAATACTCCATTCTTGTTGGAAATACCCAAGGTTTCATATTCCCCAAACTTGCTCTTGCACTTCACTCTCACTCTTGTTCCTGTCATGGAAATTATTTATGATATCATTTACTTTGACAAGTTCAAAATAAATACAATTATAGAATTCCATGAATTCCTTTCTCCTCAAAAGATCCTTTTACTTTGACAAGTTCACTGGCCAGCGGCTTACAAAATTGTATAAATCTAACAGATGCAATTGAGTGGTATAAATGAATCATTTATCACTATGAAAATCTGGATTACACCTCCAATTATTAGACAAGCTCTTTTAATGTGAAGAGACATATTATACATATATATCCAGTTATCACCTTTTCATCAACAAACTTATTTGATAAAATAAGTTCAAAACTGGTATATTTATAAATCTTATGTAATGATGGATGAATAAGGATATTGTTTTTATTAGATAAATTTTTTTGGACAGAGTTACAAATCGGATTAGATAAATGGTTTTAGATGGAGTAATGAATCGAATCGGATTTTGAAAAAACCCCAAAAAAACATAAAACAATAAGAAAAGACAAAAACTTACGGAAAAACAAACTTTAAACTCAGAAAAAATCTCATGAAAAACAAATGACAAATAACAAATGATATTGTTTTGATTAAGGTAAACATGAGAAAAGAGCCTGGACCTGTTACAAGAAAACCTTAGAGACAAGCATGACGAATCTCACCAACAATGGATCAAGAAAAAATAGCAAACAAAAAAGACAAAACCAACTAAAAAAAATAACAAAAAACAAAAAGCAATGATATTGTCAATAAATATGTTTCAAGATTATTGAATAAAATATCTTCAAATTTAATATATTTATAACCCTTATTCAGATATACTGAGTGAAATAAATACTGGATGAACAATAACATTGTTTATGAGCATTTTTCTCAATTAACTGTATATAGAAATTCATTCTCCAATATTTTTTATCTCACTAATACGCTCATCATCATGACATTTATCTAAAAAAAACTGAAGATAAATTCTTATATGTAATAAGCTTAAGAGGGAGACTAAAACAATAAGATTTTTTTTAATGCAGATTAATATAGAAGTTTATATGGTCTTACGGGTGTTATCTCAACGAATAAGTTGTTAAAAGACAAATAATGGTTGCAGATTCAAGGGCAAACCATCAATCCATAATGTAAAAACCCTAAGAATTTCCCAATTTCCCTGATGAACGAAAATAAAAAGTACAGAGCCCCACATATCAATTCTGTACTGCAAACGCAATTTACAAACTTGAATAAAACTGTTTCTGAATTTACTTACTGCTTAAGGGATGCACATAACCATCGAGGGAGGAACAAAAGATGTTGCCCTCCACATATACAAGCGTTCTCCTCCGTTGGACTAATAAAACAGTGCAGCATGCATTTGAACACAGTGAGCACAGAATTATCGCAATCCCCAAAAAGCACAGGCGCCACGCTCTGAGCATATTACTTAACACAAGAAAAAAAAATCACTCTGAACAGTGGGGACCTGTAATGTGATGTTTCGGATAATTTGTTTTGATTTGAACTTTCACAGATAAAGTTATCAGCTCAAATTAGGGAATTTGAGCAGCTATAATTTTGCAGCACACAATCAGGGTGACAGAAGCACTTAATCTGTTTCAATCAACAATTTCTCTTACAAGTTGGCCAAATGACACGCCTGTAATTCATGAGATTTCTGCCTAATTCTTAGCCATTAAAGTTGAATCCCATACCATACTCTACCAGTGAAAGTAAATGCCCGCCTACTCAGTTTATTTTGCTCTGCTCCATCGATGGCTATTTTTGTGAAATCACCTAGGTTTTAGGAGGGAAAGGTTGAAATGTAATCCCTTTTAGTTTTTAATATTTATTTTAATCAATTATATATATTTTTAAATACAATTTTATTTGAAAGATAAATAAAACACATCTAAAAGTGTTATTAAACTATCATATCTATTTTTATAAAAAAATATGTTGAAGATATCACAGATATCATTTATATATTATTATTATTATATTATTATATTATTATAATTTTAGTATTTTATTATTATATTTTTTTGTTATGACATAATTATCTTATTATCTTATCTTATTTTATTTATCTTTGTTTTTTTATTTTAAATCTATTATATTGTCATTATATTATTGTTATTTTATTATCTTATCTTATCTTAAGGCATGTATCCTCACTTTTTAGTTCCTCCCAAGGAATTATAGGCACAGCGTTTTGTTAACTAGTTATTAATAACTTTGTTTTTAACAAATGAGAATTCAACTTATTTTCTTATTTGACAAAATATTGTATATTGTTAAAGTAAACTTGCAAAATATATAACAAAACATTTATCCAAAATTAATTTTCTGCAATATAATTGGCATAAAAGTTTTGTTCTCTGCCACAAAGGCTATAATAAAAAAAATATATTTAGCTAATTTTTAATAAATGTTTTTTACTCTTCAAAATTAGTTACTTGTTTTATTTTCTATTCTATTCATTTATTTACTTGTTTGCATTAAAATAGGGAAAATTTTGAAATTATCCATTTCTCATAATTAATAAAAATTTGCATAACATCACTCCACTCAAATTTAAGCAGAAAACATGTTTAAGCGAAATGCTCTCATTATTTCATACATAGATTTTTCTAAAACAGGTATACTAATATTACTTTCCTTTTGTAATACTGCAATTTAAATTTAGATATCTTTTTTTATGAAGAAATATATTTTCTATAAAACCAAAGTACATTGGACATATATTTAAAGCTACAATCAATATAAAAATAAATAAATAAATTTCTATTTTAATTTATCAAAAATATATCCAAGTCAATTACTTTATATTTAGTAGAAAAATTATTTACTTTTTAAATAAAAATACATAATTTTTAAAAAATATATTAATGTCTACAAATGAAATTATTAAAAAATAGCAAATAAATAGATAATATTGAATAGAAATGAAAATAATGAATGATGGCTTTTTCAAAAATGAAATTAAAAATCACATGTAAAAGATTAATATTTTGAGATTGACATAAAATAATAAGTTGTTATTAATAAATAACTTTCCAACAAATGAGAATTCATTCTTTTTTTTAATCTAACAAATATTTGTCTATTATTAAAGTAGATATGCAAATTATATAAAAAAATATTTTTTATAAATGAATTTTCTTAAATTTAATTGGCAGGAAAGTTTTGTCGGATAAGGGCGATTTATACAGATCCATTATCATAATGGTACAGATGGAAAACATAGGGCATCACTTGTTGAGTGAACATGGTCGTGAAATCCAGAACAGTTATGAAGTGCCATACTATTTTATCATTCAAAGCTCACAGTGAAATTCATAACACATCCCATGTTTATGTGAAAACAAGCTTTTTGCCGTGCGAGCCTGAGCTACGAATCGCTGCAAACAAAATCTATCGTTTTAGCATTTTTATGTCCAAACAGAAGTTTTTGTTTCTAGATTTTCTGTTGGGTGGGAGTCCAAATGATCCTTATTATTTTTACCATTAATTGGGCAAGTAAAGGACATGTCTCTGCTCTTTTGGAAATGGGTCAATTAATACAGATTGTTGTTGCACTTCTGAGGTCAATTAATAATATACACATTATTTCTAAATTTTTGGGTTTGATTTTTTTTCTTGATTTTGTGATCAACACGGATGCAGGTATGTTGGAATTGACGTTTCTGAATGTGCCCTGAATGAGGATAGAAGAAACCTGGCAGTGCTTGTGGAAGGACTGGAACCTAGTGCCATAGAATTGGTACATGCAGATTTTATCAAGGGTTTGCACCAAGTGAAAAGTTGTTATCTTGAACAACAACTCTGCCTTGTATGGCTTGGAAGCAGTGTTGGCAATTTGACAAAGGAAGATGTTGTAATGTTTTTCAACAATGTTTTCAAAGTTGTGGGATTCACTTGTCAACTTCTTGTCTACATGGATAAGACTCTAATGATACCATATTCATTGGTTTTAACTTTTTGTTTATAAAACTCTGAAGATGATTTCTAATTGTACACTCTGATATCACTTTACAAATATTATTGCTCCATGATTTAGAAAGTAGAGCAGTGGATTCATTACTTATTGTTATTATGGTTTACTATTATGAACTCTATATCGTCTGCAACATACCTATATCAAGAAATTATGCTATTTTTGTTAATTGACATTCATTCCAATGCTTGTGCTCAAGTGATCATAATCTTTCTTGGCTTTGCACTGACACTATATGAATTATTCAGTGGTAATTGCTTATAATGGCTCTTTGGATTTTTGCCGATTTTCCTTTCCTCTTACTAGAGTTAGTATAAATGATAGCTCTATGTTTATTGTCATATTTTCATCCATCCCCATTGTCTTCGGTAAGCCCTAATTATTTAATTTTATGCTGAGTGCCATGACATCTTTTATCTTCTCTAAATCCCCTGCTATGTTTCCACTGCCAAAATGAGTATTCATAGAAAAAACATTTTTTATCAATAAAGGTTGTATGTTTGCCAGATATGTGGAAGAATCTTGAAACCCTTTATTAAGCATACCATGACAAGCAGGGAGTAAATGAGCGCTTCATCAAGCAAATTATGCAGAAGGCACTGTCCTGTATTGGATATGCACTTGATGAGGACTTGATACAATCATGGTGTTATGATGTGGAGATTAACAAACTTCTTATAAGAGTAGAAATGTACATCTCCTTTCCCCAAGGTTTGAATCTTAATAAACATCAGATCCAAATCAGGTAACAGTTTCTTCCTCAAAAAAAGTCATCGTGTATCCTCTTCTGCAATCAGATTTATCTACATGTATATATGGTCATGAATTTTGATGTATATATACTATTTACATTTTGACAGACCTAGGGAAAGGTTTTTGGTCAAATTTTCCACAAAATATGGTGAGGATGATATAAAATTTTCAACAACTAGAGCCTACTGCCAGGTGCCTAGATGTTGGGGAGACAACTCATATTACACCTGTCAAATATTCCACCCTATAAGTCAAGATTTGGTGCAGTGCTGGAGGGCCACTGATTAGTTGTTTGTAGGCATCTTGGATTGGAACTCCAAACCAATTGATCTGCGACATCCATATCCCTTCTACTAGTAATTACTTAAAACCATTTTTCTATATCATAATTTCTTTATAGTTGTTTGAATGTTTTTATTTTGTAAATAGGTTACTTTCAGAACAGTTAACTTGTGCACAACTCAAGTACTGGATTTGGATTTAGACATCAACAATGTGGGTGGTCAGCAACTTTAGTTACATAGTATCTTATCATCCTATTTTCTCTGAAAACTTTGGAGTGGATATAATCTATCATGTCAATAAGATTAGCTCATCCAATATCCTGGATATTTGAGAACCCAAAATTTTGAAGGACTTATTGTATATGTGTGATAATTTCTTAAAATGTTAAGAAAGTAACATGAAACTCTTAGGATTGGAGAGTTATGACCAATTCTCCTGAGCATGAATTGTCTAATCGACAATTGGGTGAAGCATTAGAATTTAAATTACTGATACGAGCCATTCAGTCGTATTCAAATAGTGATATGAACCCTTCAAAGTGAGATGAAACACAACATTGTGAAGCTATGACCAATTTTTCATGAGCCTAAACAATCTAATTAACAATTAAGTGAAACATTGGGATAGAAATTGGTAATATGAACAACTAAAATGGAATTCAAAATAGTGATAATGAACCATCCATCTTTCAAAGTAATATGTAACAGTTGGAACCAAGAATTTATAACCAATTTCTCATATGCTTGAATGGTCTAATTGGCAACCATGTAAAACGGAGGGTTTGAAAGTAGTTATCCGAACCATTTGCATGATTCCAATATTTTTGAGCCTCAATAATGCCTTTTTCCCTGCAATGAGTTCATTAGAGAGGCTCCAAACATTGGAAAGGAAAAATACTATATAGTTGGGTTTGGAAATTCATCTAAAAAAATTGCACTATAAACACAAAAAACACACCATTTGTATTAACCATTCCGTTGCATTACTTTGTCATCTACAAGATTTGTACTTTCATATGAACTTTCAACAAGTTCACCAATCCTATATTATTCCTAGACCTACTGAACTAGTACTATTTTGTCTGAAATGTTAAGCACAAAGCTTTCCTATGATCAAGCCCACTTACGTTGTTACCCTGAGTGATTAGCTTCTTTAGTCCTAAGCCACTTAAAATGAAAAAAGAATGAATCTTCTTTATTAACAATGAAGTTTTCCCACAATCAACGCAACGGCCAGTATTTTTTACAATTGGTTGAAGAGTATTTCCATTGTATTTTCCCCTGATATATGGTGTGTAAATGATGTGTCATTGCATGCAGTGGTCATGTTTGTGCCTTCACAAAGATAAAGATGATAGGAAACTATGAAAAATCAGAATTGGATACCATATTTTCAAGAGGAATTGATCCCAACATCCTGGATCCATCGCAGTGCCACAACCATCTAGACATACCCTCAACATGGCCCTCAAAGGAAGTTGTGATTGACTATGTCAGAAAAACAAGAATATGGATATAGAATGAGGCTGCAAAGGGAAAATTGGATACCAGGATTTATTCCCTGGTAATTGAGCATGAAAGAATGCATCAAGAAACCCTGAACTACATGATAGTCCAGGACAGGAAAAAATCATTCGAGAAAAAAACATAAGTAGCTATTAACAAACCACAGAAAGACAACATGTTTTCAGACATCCTCTTGCACAAAATTTCCAGACCAGACATATTCATTGAAGCTGGATAAGTCACTTTAGGGCAACACCCGTGTGATATATCTACATTCATGTGGGACAAGGAAAGCCCAACATTTCTTGCAAATGTTTTGGAGCCATTTCTTGTAGCTGCAAGGCCTGTTTCTATCGAGGATTACCTCGGATTTATGGAGGTTATAAAATCAGGAGCCTCTGGAAATAGGAGGATTACACCTTCTCTGAGAATAGTTTTATCCATCCAGCAACATGGTCTTTGGTGGGCACCAATTATTACATTCATGGCCCTAATTCAACCAAGCATTGGATTGAAGTGGTTGAAGAAGTTGTGTATGTAAGCCTTGTAGAGACTGAAGATTTTTACAAGTGGGTGGGTTGCAGACTAATGACAGAAGCACAGTATCATAGGATCTTGGACTATGACAAGCATGTAAAGAAGGTTCTAAGTATGAGAGGACGTGGTTGGGAGTGGACTAGCAAAAAGTTTCACCCATTTCTTGGCTTTAAACCTATGCCAGAGTATTCTCAAAGTTCAGATGTATCCTCCCAGTTTGTGATGGGTATCAATCACAGCTCCACTGAATGTATTTAAAAGACAATAGGTTCTATACATTCTAGAACAGTGTAGTAAGTGTTATACTTTGGCTTGTAATTACCATTGTATATAATTATAAAGAAATAAACTATTAGTCTAAAATTAATCATAATTAATGTGAAATATCTTAGGAATAAGAGTTGAGAATGATAAACATATTGAAATTAATGCTTGAAAATTTGAATAGTAAATGCAAGTAGTTTGTTCTTAGTTCAATGTAAAATTTTACTGTACTAGCAACATTGCATAAATTTCAGGGTTGACAGACAAACACATTAGAATTTGTAAAACTTTTTTTTCATCATGACCATTAATATGACTACGGAATCAATCTTGTGGATCTAAATCTGGGTTGCAAATTTAAACTAGGCTTGTAGATCTAAACTAGGCTTGCAGATATGATCAAAACTAATTTCCAAATATTTATTTTTGGCTCACCTCGAGGTTCTCAGTCTAGTCTTCACATAAAAACTTGATTTGTGTGCTTGGGAATTTGTATATGACAAAGATAATTACTCCTTTGTGTCAAGGATGCCTAGTCAATGGCTTTCAACAAAATCTAGAAATATCACAAGGCTTTCCCATAATCTCTAAACACTCTTGGAAACCCTCGTAATTGGTAATTTTGAAAATCCAATTGGGGGAGTTGGTGCCATTTTGGATGAAATATAGCGTCTTTTCATTAATTTTCAGCCCCTTGTAGATAGAGTTTGATTTGAGCACACCCGCTAGGTGGCACTATTTCTTCTAGGTATAGCTCAAGATACCAATTACAATAGAGGTAGTTAAGAATCTGATGCATTAATCTTTCCCATATATTGCTTGTGCCTAAAACTTGTGTATCTCCATAATCTTACCTTTCTACTTGGGTGTACATGTCTTACTAATTACGTCATATTTATCAATCTCTTGTAGTTGCACAACCAGGTAAATGAATAATACACTGATATATGCATTTGTTGAGAATTTTTTTTAAATTCAGTGGTTCTGGTAGTTTTTAATAAGACTGAACATTCCTTGTGAGTGTGGGAATGCAGATTATATAATTCATTTTTGCCACTATGTTATTGGGTTCTTCAAGAACCCTAGCTGACCCTAGACTGGTCCAGACTAAGTACATATACTGGTCTAGGTTAGACCTGGGTTTTCCCAAGCTCCTGCCCCAGGCCTTTCAATTCAGTCTAGAAATATTCAGACAAACTTGGACCAAATTTGCAGGCCAGGGAAGGACCTTGTTTAAGCTTAGAGAGAAGCTGCTTGGGACAAAAAAATGTCATATTTTAAATTAGAAGAAAACAAATTAGGAAAACCCTAACTCACTCTACCTAACAACTGCCTTCTGTATTTAGTTTTGTATATATTGTGCAAACTGCAAATTATGTTTAGTTATTTTTTTCCAATTGGTAGAATGTTTAGTTGATTGTTCTGAGCAAAATTCATCTTTTAGATGTATTTTGGAGAAATTTCACATTCTTCTCTTCTGGATGATGCATTCAGGTATGAATACCAAGCTAAGTTTTGGGGCGTTATGGGGGAGCCTTGTTTGGGAAGCATACCAGTATGTTAATTTCATCTGTCCTTTGGTTTCATTCTATGAAAAATTCTGCTTTTAATTCAGAAATTAATCTTACAACTATATTTCTGCATGTCACAATATTGACCAAAATATGTATGTGTGGGGTGCAACCTTTTATACATGAATTCAATTATCCCATGCCACATTACTGTGCTGCTGCAAAAACTCACATTTTAGTAAACGGTAGGGAGTTTCACCAGAAGGACTTGGATCAACTTGTTGACAGAGGTCTACCAGTGACAATGGTTCGTTTACATGCCACCAAGTTAGTAAACAAAATATTGACTTTAAAATGTAACTTTAATATGTGTAATAATTATATGCATATGCATCCAACAACATTGAAATAATGGAATCAAATATTATGTGTTTCTCTCAGTAATTTTTGTGTGTTTATTCTTACTAGGAATTTCCCTTTATTCAAGATGCTTAAACTCTGAAAACCAAATACATTCATGAAAAATCACTACTTGGATAGGTAATATCTCTTTACTAACACATGGCTGCTTGTAGCATTTTAAGTTTTTATTGTTGGTAGCTCTATCTACCATTTTTGCATTTAATTGGTGGTAACTTGCCATTGTACCATTTTTGTGGGCTATACATGTTGTTGAAAGTTGAATGGGTTTTCTTAACTACATATGACCTTTTTCATGATATCTGTACTCCAGTCAAGTTCCTTCATGCAGTCTAGTCTGAAACATAAGTATAGAATTTGATATTCCAAGCACACTGATGCATGTGGGTCCTAAATACTCTCTCCATTTACAATAACCTATTTAAGCTTTCAACACACCAAAAGACATATTACCTCCATTGATTAATTCAATTAGAACTTAATTAATTGTGAATGTTTTTCAAGCTCAATGCTTGCGTGTCATGTGCTTATAGAAGCCATGACATACATGCATCTAAAATGACATTTTTATATCATGCTCTCTCCATTGTTCAGTCTTCTCATGAACATGGTTGGTCTCCTAGTGATTTGGATATGTTTTCTTTTAGGAAAATTACTATGCTTTTACCACTAGAGCATGCTCCCAGTGAAATGCATGCTAAACATCATCCATTTTTTAACAATTTATCATGTCCCATTGAAATTGGAAAGTTTTACCCATTATGAAACTCAATGCTTTTTACCAGTTGAGCACACTCCATCTGGTGAGCTAGATTCTACATTTTGCCTCCAATTTTAACATCTTATCATGTTCATTGCAGATTTGGATGCTAGGTTATGTCATGTAAGTTGTTGTGCTTTTACCACTTGACCACTAGATTTGAATTCTGCATTTTATCCAATTTTAACGCTTTTATCATGTCTCCTAGAAATTTATCCCTGCTGCTCCACGATGCAAGTAATGATTCTTTGATTGCTTGAGCATGGCAATCAGTGAGTTTGATTTTGCATTTTGCTCAATTTTAGCTCTTCGTTACATTTCTTGGAGATTAAGACCCTGGATTCCTTATGAAGTTACAATGCTTAAATACCTTGTGAATTCATCCCCTTTGATAGCTTAAATGCATTTATCAGTTGATGAGCTTATATTTATTCAATTGTATTGAAAATTTCTCTTTGTCTGTTGATTCCATTGGAGAATAAAACTCATATAGGATCCTGAATTTGCAAGAATTTATTTTGAGGTCATTGTGAGGTCCATTGCAAGAATTTATTTTGCCTTTAACTTTGAGAATCATCAGGTACATTGTAGAGGGCTCCTAGTAATTGTTAGATTTTTGTTGGTCACTCATTGTGAGGTCCATTGCAAGAATTTATTTTGCCTTCAACTTTGAGGATCATCAGGTACATTGTATACGACTCCTAGTAACTGTTAGATTTTTGTTGGTCACTCAACAGTTGCAACAGTTAGAAAATTCAAAATTTAGACACTGTTTTGGGTAGTCATGCAACAATCTAAAGTCATAGATCTGTTTCATTTTCTAAGTTCTTTTGCAGATCTCTTGCTTTTAGAATCACCATGTCTTAGTATTCAAATGCAATTTGTAGAGCTGAATTTCTTATGTTCTATTTTTGTTATTTTTACCATCTTCCAGACGTGTTATTTGCTGATTTTTTTTGGTATTACATAGATTCACATTGCTGGTGTTCTTTTCCCACTGCTTATAATGCTCTTAGTTCCTGTAAGGCAATATGTTTTCCCAAACTTTTCAAGGAAGCACATCTTCAAGAATTGGATGCAACAGAATATGAGGAGGCCCCAGGATTATCATATAACATAGGAGTGAGTACCATTGTATTGGATGCTGGTAGGCATGTTATGCATAAACTACATCAAACTAAAAGTGACCAAGTAATTTGTTGCTTTGCAGGAACATGAACAAACTGGGTTCAACAAAGGATCATGGGTTGCAAAGGCAGATGATGGTGACATATTTGATGAGATAATTACTCGAAGCCGTGCTGAGGTTAAATATACTTTCAGTCCACAAATATCGAGTTCAAGTGATCCAAGTGAAGCCAAATGCCTTTTCAATGTGCAGATACACTTTTCATGTGAGCATACACATTCTGGTGAAGTGAAGCATGTAATGGTTCCACTAGCTCCTAAACCCAAACAAATTGTTAACCCACAAACCAGTGAGCCACAACAAATTTTAGTCCCATAAGAGAAAGTCCTTGAAATAGTGTAAGCCCAAGCTTTGGTGAAGTTAAGCTATTTAGCCCAAGGATGTCCAATTTTGGAGAGGGTGCAAGGACATCCACTGCTAGTGAAAAAATATTTTGCATTTGTATGTACAACATCTTTGTCATTATTATTGCTAGATATGTTTGCTCTTATGTATTTATGGATCTTCACATCTTTTATTTTTAAAGGTTCTTGGTTTATCTTATTTGACTGGAAAATCCCAAAATGAATGTTGGAGGTCAGAACTCTAAATCATTTGTTCTTGTTACAAAACAGTCCCATCTCTTCAATAATTTCTTTTCTAGTTTTTTAAAACATAACTATTTTATAACTTTTTGGCAGGAACTTCGCTGCCCTGTAGCTCTTGTTTGATTTTATGTATGTCTAAAAATCTTTCCTTTTTCTTTTTATTTGTTGCTTTTTGATTAGTATTTTAAAAAATAAAATAAATCTTATCTTTATCTTATATTCTAAAATTCTTTCTCTTTTCTTTTTATTTGTTGCTTTTTGATTTTATGTACACAAATGATAAAAAATCCATGTTGTAAGTTAGAAACGTTTCTAGTGTAATGATCAATAGGCACATATTTGAATTTTTTTAATGCAATGTCTATCCAATGATCTTCAAATATATTTAATGTATATAAATCTTGGTAATCTATAAGCACTTAACATTTTTTATATAATATCCAATAGCATCCTACAAGAAAAAAAATCAATTGTACTTTTCAAAATGAACATTCAATGTCATATGAATTGATTAATCTACTGGTAGCACTTGCACCTAAAGGAGGTTCTAGGATTACGCTAATAAAAAAATATGTATGCTGAGAGAGAGTAGTGTTTAATAATAAGTACTAAATAATGGAATGAAATAAACTTAGACAAATCTAGATTTTTACCTTAAAAAAATAGGTATCATTTGATTTGAAATATTTGCATGCAAATTTAAAACATATATCAATACAAAAGAAAAGGAAAGTTATGATAAAATTGGAAACAAATACTATAAATGAAAATAGAATGTTCCCATCCAGTTGGTAAATTGATGTTTATTTGGCTTTTACACGATAAGTGAGATTTTGGAGGCTTTTAGCATTAAATGGTAGTTGATTTACCATTAAATGACAACTAAAACTTGTTTTCCATGGCTCAAAGTTGTTTGCAGGTGTGAGACTTGTTTCAAGTTCAAATCTCACACTATATGTAGCCTATCGACTAATAATGTAATCACTCAACATATGAATTATGAAAAATTAATTTCATTGCATATGGAAAAGAAATACAAATGGGGGTTTGATTTGTATCATTTGAGTATATGGTCATGTTCAAAATTGGTTATTGAGTATATCAAGTTTGAGTATAACTATATCATTGCATATCTCCATGGATGATTAACCTTTACAAAATTAGCTATTGCATAAAGTGTTTCAAACCAAACAAGGATTTATCCATTTAATGATAGGTATTCTTCATGTAAACAACAAATTTATATTGTAGATTTATGTTTTAATTAGTAACCTACATATAGATCATTCAACAATTAGCCAATATTGTTAAAAAATCAAAATAAATTAGGCTAAATTATTCAAGAATCATTTACAATTTTTTTACAAACTTGAAACTATTTTTGTGAGTTGAACCTCACTTTCCCAATACTTAGGGTTAGACAATTCTTAATACAAATTAAAATTTTAGGGTATGCTTTAGAGGAAGAAGGAAATAAAACAAGTGACAATATGAAAGCCTAACATTTTAAAATTAAAAGCATGCATGTCACTTTTAGGCACTCCAAGTTAAAAAATTGTATTTATGTTGGTAATTTTATTGATAAAAGTGGGACAAAACTTTGAAATTTCTCTCTAGAGATTTGGGTACCAAATTTTGGTTGTTTTAGCTTATAGTTTTCTAGTTACCGAATTATGGTTTCTTGTATTGCTTCTATTCAATGAGTGTTTGAGATATCAATTTCATAGCGAGTTTTGTAGGCATTGTTATGTTACCAAAATTGCTCTAGAACTTTTGTTGATAATACGATAATACTCTGGTAAAGGCTTAGACTGTGCAAGAGTATTGTAATTGTTGATTATTAAATAATACATTGAGTTACTTTAGAGTGTGGGATTTCTCTTCCAAAAGGGTTTTCCTCACATAAATCATTATGTTTAATATATTATTTTGGTGTTTATTTCCTTGTAATTGTATGATTGATTTAGTTTTCACACATATCTCTGAACTCACAGATTAGTGTAGGAGGCATGTTCAACATGTCTACTTCCTTTCATTTGCTACAAGAGATTGATCATATGGGGTCCTAGGTATCAGAGATTAGATTTTTTGATATATAATATTGGTTTGAGTAGGAGCTTATGCAATAGGAGATCTTGTCAAGTGAGAAAATGGAAAGCACATCAAGGATAGATATAGAGAGGTTTACAAACACTAACCTTAGGATACAAAAGATTAAGATGAAGGATATGCTTATAAATAGAGATCTTTAGGCTGTTGTATTTAGATCCAAACTAGCTACAATATCACAAGCTGATTAGAATCTATTGGATAGCAAGGGGAAGGCCCTCATTAAGCTCTACTTGGTCAATTCAATTTTTTTGAATGTACACAAAGAACTCCACCTCACAATCTCTTTGGAAGAAGTTGAGAGATTTAGACTAGGTTAAATCCATAGTTAACAAATTTTCCTAAGAAAAAAGTTGTATACCTTGAGAATGGATGATAGTTGTTGTGTCTAAACATTTTAATTTTTTTAATGCAATGTCTATCCAATGATCTTCAAATATATTTAATGTATATAAATCTTGGTAATCTATAAGCACTTAACATTTTTATATAATATCCAATAGCATCCTACAAGAAAAAGAAATCAATTGTACTTTTCAAAATGGACATTCAATGTCATATGAATTGATTAATCTACTAGTAGCACTTGCACCTAAAGGAGGTTATAGAATTACGCTAATAAAAAAATATATGTATGCTAAGAGAAAGTAGTGGTTTGATTAAATAATTAATAATAAGTGCTAAATAATGGAATGAAATAAACTTAGACAAATCTATATTTTTTCCTTAAAAAAGTAGCTATGATCTCATTTGAAATATTTGCATGCAAATTTAAAACATAAATCAATACAAAAGAAAATGAAAGTTACGATCAAATTGGCAAAAAATATTGTAAATGGAAATAGAATGTTCCCATCCAGTGGGTAAATTGATGTTTATTTGGATTTTACATGATAAGTGAGATTTTGGAGGCTTTTACTTGATATTTTGGAGGCTTTTAGCATTAAACAATAGTTGATTTACCATTAAATGACAATTAAAACTTGTTTTTTGACGACTCAAAGTTGTTTGGAGGTGTGAGACTTGTTTTAGGTTCAAATCTCAAACTATATGTAGCCTATCAGGTAATAATGTAATCACTCAACATATGAATTATGAATAATTAATTTCATTGCATAGAAAAGAAATACAAAGGGGGGTTTGATTTGTATCATTTGAGTATATGTTCATGTTCAAAATTGGTTATTGAGTATAAATATATCATTGCATATCTCCATGGATGACTAACCTTTATAAAATTAGCTATTGCATAAAGTGTTTCAAACCAATCAAGGATTTCTCCATTTAATGATAGGTATTCTTCATGTAAACATCAAATTTATATTGTAGATTTAGTTTTTAATTCATTAATATACATTTAAATCATTTAACAATTAGCTAATGTTGTCAAAAAATCAAAATTGATCAGGCTAAATTATTCAAGAGTCATTTACATTTTTTCTACCAACCAAAAACTACTTTTGTGAGTTGAACCCCACTTTCCCAATACTTAGGGTTAGACAATTATTAATAAAAATTACAATTTTTAGGGGGGCTTAGAGAAAGAAGGAAATAAAACAAGTGACAATATGAAAGCCTACATTTTAAAATTCAAAACATGCATGTCACTTTTAGGTGCTCCAAGTTGAAAAATCATATTTATGTTACTAATTTTATTTATAAAAGTGGGATGTACAACTTTGAAATTTCTCTCTAGAGATTTGGGCACCAAATTTTGGTTGTTTAATCTCATGGTTTTCTAGTTACCAAATTATGGTTTCTTGTATTGCTTCTATTTAATGTGTGTTTGAGATAGCAATTTCATAGTGAGTTTTGTAGGCATTGTTATGTTACCAGAATTGCTCTAGAACTTTTGTTGATAATACAATAATTCTTTGGTAAAGGCTTAGACTGTGCAAGTGTGTTGTAACTGTTGATTATTAAATAATACGTTGAGTTACTTTGAAGTGTGGGTTTTCTTTTCCAAAAGGGTTTTCCTCACATAAATCATTATGTTTAATATATTTTTTTGGTTTGTATTTCCTCGTAATTGTATGATTGATTTAGTTTTCACACATATCTCTTCTCACATATTAGTGTAGGAGGCATGTTCAACATGTCTACTTCCTTTCATTTGGTATAAGAGAAATTGATTATTTGGGTTCCTAGGTGTCAAAGATAAGATTTTTTGATATGATATTGGTTTGAGTGGGAGCTTATGCAATAGGAGATCTTGTTGTAAGAATATGGAAAGCACATCAAGGATAGATATGGAGAGGCTTACAAACACTAACCTTGGGATTAAAAAGATTAAGATAAAGGATATTCCTATAGATAGAGATCTTTAGGCTATTGTATTTAGATCCAAACTAGCTACAATATCATAAATCAATTAGAATCTTTTGGATAGCAAGGGGAAGGCCCTCATTAAGCTCTACTTAGTCAATTAATTTTTTTTAATGTACACAAAGAAATCCACCTCACAATCTCTTTGGAAGAAGTTGGGAGATTTACACTAGGTTAAATCCCTAGTTAACAAATTTTTCCTGAGAAAAAAGTTGTATACCTAGAGAATGGATGATCGTTGTTGTGTCTAAACATTTGAATTCATTCAATATTATTGTTACATAGTAATTTCCCCTTCTAATGCCTAGGAAAGTGATGTAGGGAGGGTTCCAAACTCTCAAAACTTCAAATTCATAAGAAACCATGTCCTCAAATTGGATTCCAACAATGTTGAAACAACAAGAAGATTGTAAATTTTCTATTGTTAACAATTATCATGGTTACAAGAAATCAAAGAAAAATTAAATCACAATCGTGGAAACCCCTAGGAATGATATAAAACATCTGAAATCGGACTTTGAAGTCTGAGACACTCAAAAAAATCATTCACAGATATGGCCTCTTCAAACCCTCAACTTCTTGAAGCATCAATTTCACTCTTTCTACAATTTTCTTTGGAAAATCAAAACACAATGAACCTGTAACACTTGAAATATTATTTGTTGCTATAGATATCTTCTCAAACCTAAAATAACCTGTAATAAAAATTTCCACAACCCTCCCTGGAAAAGAACTACACTTGCAACAATAATCTTCCAATTCTAGCCAAGAATTGCTACCAAAACATAGTCCAAATTGCCTATAATCTTAAAAAACAAGCTCCAATAACTTCTACAGAAAAAGCCATGAACAAGTTGGGAAGACACCTTCAAAATGTATGCCAAAAACCTTTAATAATATTAAAAATTCTTTCATAAACCCACTCCCACCGAAATCTCCAAAATGGGAGTTCATTCCTAGATTTTAGGGCAGTTTCCAATGTAATTCCTACCAACACACCTTGGGTGCCCACCTTTGCATGCATGATTTTAGGAAATTTAAATGCATTATTCCAAATCATCCTCCCTCCAAGACCCACGCCCAAGGATATTTATTACCAATTTTGAATATTAAATAATTTCCAAAATCTCCCCTAAATTGTCTCCACACCCCAAAATTGCAACAAGATAATAAAAGGTTAATTATTTAATATTTAACTTAGTCTAACTTTGCAAATTACCTCACCAAGCTAATCACCTACCAAACCTTAAGAAATTGAGTTAAAATATTATTTTGTTGATGCAAGATAGCTTGCAGCCACAGATGCTCCTGCATTAGCAAGAGTGACTTAATTAGCCAATTTTATTCCTATAGGCTAATGTTAGAAGTAAGGGAATATTTTAATTAATTATTTGATATTATCCATTTCCAACATATTTTAAGGATAATATTATTTAATTAATTTAGTGGAGTTTGTAAAGTGACTTGGTGATTATTTATGATATATTAAAAATGTCACTTTATTATTATTCTCGAGTTTTATTTTAAAATATCAAAAAACAAATTTTGAAAGGTTAATGAGGAATTGCATACAAAAGTGAAAAGTGAAGCTCAATTGGTTTATGCTTGAATATTATCCTACTTGGTTATTTTGGAGAGATTTCAGAGTTAAAACCCTAGGATGGAAACCCTAAGGGTGATTGGTTTCAATGGTGTAAAAAATCTACCCTATCCAGTGTATTAGAGAGATTATACAAATTTCTCACATTGCATCAAAAGTCAAAATTTGTGAAATTTTTGAAGTCTCTTTTAGAGACAAATGTTAGAGTATTTGGCTTAATGATTGTAGAGGAGTATTTGAATGCATAATCAAATATTATTTCAGAAGTATTCCTATCGTACCATTGCTATTAGTTGTGGTGAGTCATTCTATTAATAATTGTGGTTACAAATTTAAATGACTTTGATATAATAAAAGTATTGAATATTGTCCTTTTGACTATTGTAATCCCCTTTGGCAAGGATGACGAACCCTATATCTATATCACAACGTTCCTAAATGTGAATTGTACGCTACAAAAGTTCAATAAGGGTGTGGTCCCATGGAGGGGGGCTTCCTAAAAAATTATGTGGGTGTTGCTGAGATTTTTTAGGATTATTTTAAAGTGGGTGGTCCCATGAATTTTGTAGTGTAGTTTACGCTTAAAAAATTAAGCTTCTAAATTTATGAAAGCTGGTGGTCTCATGAAATTTATTATTTTGGATATTCAATTCAACAGAGTAAATAAATATAAAATAAAATAAATTAATCGATGGGGATTTAGAAACTCCATATGATTGACAAGTGACAAAAAAATCCTAAGTTAGTGGGGAAATTTTTAGCCCCACCTCATTTGCACCTGCTTAAATTTTTGAACTAAAAAGCAGGGGTTGCTATTGTTGAGGAAAAGACTCTAATTAATCATGTAGCATTTTTTTGCTTCATGGGACCCCCTGCTCCTTCAAAATAGATCTTGAAGCCCCCCTCATGGAATAACACCCTAATGGGGACATGGAGCTTTGAATGGTCAAAGGAGGTGACACAAGGCTTAAACTAGACATTAAATTCCATAGTGGTTGTTGTATTAATTTTTGAAGGGAATCACACGCTTTTGAGTAGTGGAGTGTACATTGGAGAAGCTGTACTCATATTAGTTGTAGTAATACATCATATTTTAGGCAAACAAAGTGAGTGTACTTGTTGAGGTGGTCTACCATATAATATTATTGGAGTCACATGTTAGTGGTGAATGTGATATTACATTTATTTGATAAGAAATTTATATTTTTGTGCATCTTTCACATACAATAAAATATAAATATCAAATATCTTGCATGTGAGTTGCCATACAAATGCTTAAATTCTTGAATATAAATGTATGTTAACTATTTTGGATATAAAATTATAATATATTTTAAAGCTTGTTAATATGTCTGTATTATTATATTAAGTGTTGGTCATATCCTTCAAACAAACACAAAAACAAATTTAGCTCAACTTGTTGCCATATGTTTGACGAAATGCTAGTATAACTAAGAAGGGGAATTTTGAAAAATAATTGCTTACAATTTTTCCTTGGGATATTTCAAACATAATTTCACTCTATTGGAGTGAAGATAGAATCCAATCAGTGTAGACTGTTGGTGTGAATAAGATGTTTCACCTAACCAGTCCGCCTAGTAGGTCCTATTCAAATGTTAAATTTACTTAGGCCCTAAGAATCTTTCTAGGCCTTAGGGTAATGATCAATAGGCACATACTTGAATTTTTTTAATGCAATGTCTATCCAATAATCTTCAAATATATTTAATGTTATTTAATGTATATAAATCTCTTGGTAATTTATAAGCACTTAACATTTTGATATAATATCCAAGAGCATCCTACAAGAAAAAGCAATCAATGTACTTTTCAAAATGGACACTCAATGTCATATGAATTGATTAATCTACTACTAGCACTTGCACCTAAAGGAGGTTCTAGGATTAATGGAGCAACTACTATTTAGGAATTGAAAATAAGCTCTTGGAAAAAAGTGGGGGGGTTGGCAGCAACTACATATTGTTAAAAATCCACGTGGCTCCACAAATTTCTTTCCCTCTTTTTTAAGATTTGCTTTTATTTTTATTTTTCTATTTTTTTGTTATACAAATTATAATTAATATTGTTAATACAAATTTAAGCATCCATGGGGCCTCAACTCCACAAATAACTCCTAAATAAGTTGAGCAGTGGGTGCTAGCCAAATACGCTAAGCAACTGCATGGGGACCTACTCTAAGAGAGAGTAGTGTTTAATAATAAGTGTTAAATAATGGAATGAAATAAACTTAGACAAATCTAGATTTTTTCCTAAAAAAAATAGGTATCATTTGATTTAAAATATTTGCATGCAAATTTAAAACATAAATCAATACAAAAGAAAAGGAAAGTTACAATCAAATTGGCAAAAAATACTATAAATGGAAATAGAATGTTCCCATTTAGTAGGTAAATTGATGTTTATTTGGCTTTTACATGATAAGTGAGATTTTGGAGGCTTTTAGCATTAAATGGTAGTTGATTTACCATTAAACGACAACTAAAACTTGTTTTTCGATGACTCAATTCAGGTTCAAATCTCACACTATATGTAGCCTATCGACTAATAATACAATCACTCAACATATGAATTATGAAAAATTTATTTCATTGCATAGAAAAGGAATACAAATGGAGGTTTGATTTGTATCATTTGAGTATATGGTCATGTTAAAAAATGGTTTTTGAGTATATCAAGTTTGAGTATAAATATATCATTGCATATCTCCATGGATGATTAACCTTTACAACATTAGCTATTGCATAAAGTGTTTCAAACCAATCAAGGATTTCTCCATTTAATGATAGGTATTCTTCATGTAAAGATCAAATTTGTATTGTAGATTTATTTTTTAATTAGTAACATACATTTAAATCATTTAACAATTAGCTAATGTCAAAAAATCAAAATAAATTAGATTAAATTATTCAAGAATCATTTACATTTTTTTTACAAACAAGAAACTATTTTTGTGAGTTGAACCCTGATGTGCAGTTTTCGCACACACGCCCCACTGAAGGTAGGGACCCTCTTTTGCTTTCGCTCTTGTTCTTTTGGCCCTTTGATTTTGAGGATTTGCGTTGCCTTGGCATGAGATTAAGTGTTTATCTTGCTTGCCTAAGTGACCCCCCCTAAGTTGCATATTGAAAATCTTAAGTTTTGGGCCAAGTTCGGGTTTTTGCACTGTTTCGGGATTATCTGCTCCATCCGGATTTTCCTAGATTTCATTCAAACTCCAGCTAAATGTGATGGTTCAGGAATTTCTTGTCTTCACAGAATTCCACGTGGGTCAGATTTTTCTAGAAGTCTGTTGTCTCGTCGAGTTTCTGAACTTCTCCAGCTTGTCTTGTTGGCTTCATTATTTCACCTTGGTTCGATCTCCGTGACGAGTGTGGTTAAGTTTAAGTGAATTTTGCATCATTTGCTCCAAATTTCGTTGTGTATTGCTTTTGCATTTGGGATTTGGTGATTTGGGCATTTGGATTCGTCGATTTGCTTGCTTAGGCGTTCAGATTGCTGTCTATTGTTGCCATGATCAATTTCCACTTCACCAAATGGTATGTCCACATTGCTTCTCTTTTGATTGATGAATGTAAGTAGTGCTTTGGCATTTTAGACTTGCTTGGAGTTTGAATTCCTGTGTGTTTGGGCATTTTGTGGCTTGCTCTGTGTGTTCATGGTTAAAATTTAGGGTTTCATGCCTAGGGTGTCCCCATTTCATCTTAAGTTGCTTTCGAATGAGCCTAAAATTCAAAGAAGATCTATAGGAGGTTCAGGTTAGGCTGGTTCCATGCCTTGGGTCCTCAAATTTGTGATCTTCGATCAATTTGAGCGAAATTGTGAGAGGATGCCGATATTTGGGTTTTCTGTCAACCTCAGGATTTTCCTGTGCTGGTGGATTTCCCCAATTTTCTTGGCCCTCTCCGTTTTCCCGGAATGTGCTGAAACTCCAGAACTTTGCCTTTTTGTAGAATTCCGGTCTGGCCAGATTTTTTTGGATTTTCTGGGAAGCACTATGAAACTTGAAAATTGGGTGAAATGAATGATTTCAATGATAAATTCTTATTATTCCATGCTTTTAATTGATAGATTACACTGTTATTTGCATATTTTATGCATTTTTGATGATCTATGGTTGATTTTGTGCCTTCTTCGGGAAAATCTGCCTAGCTTGGATTCTGCAGTTGGCTTGAAATCCTGAATTGTGTTGATTGCGATTTAGCGACGTTTCTGGGTTGATTTTGATCTGTGTTTGAATTTATTTGGATGATGAATATATTATTGATGATGGGCTAATTCTTTATGTTATAATGGATGATATTGATGCTGGTTTTTGCTGAGTGCAGGCTAAATTTACTAGGTCATCAAGGAAGTTCTAGAGATGAAATTAATTCAATTAAAGGAGAAATTCAAGTACTGGTTACTCCCCCCTTGGCCAACTTGGTGAGATGCGCTTAGGATAAGAATGGAAGGAAGCAGTTAATATAGGGTCGCATTGAAACTTGTGCATTGGTTCAAATTGCATTGAAGATCCTAGGCTGACCTGGATTGAGTTCAAGCATTTAATGCTAATTCTTTTTATTTTGAATTCTCCTTGGGCCGACTTGTTTTATGGCCATTTATTATTGTAAACATTAGTTGGGCCGACTTGTTTGTGGCTATTTTATGATTGTAAATCCCAGCTTGGCCGACATGCTTTGGAGATTCCTATAAATTGGGAATTTTGCCTCATTTGTAAGATATACACAGATAGTTCTTAGAGCGAATTAAGTAGTAGAGCAGAGGTAGAAATTAGGTCATTCTAAGCAAGTGCTATAACAGAACATTGGAATTGTTGCTGAAATTTGGTGATTCAATACAATTGAAGACATTGTGATTTTCTGGTGATCTCTTTTGTGTTGACTTATCTTGCATGGTTCTTATGGTTCTATCTTTCAAATTGCTCAAGGTTATTAGATGTATGTTAGATCTGATTCAATAGTGTTTATGATTTGATGATTCAAGTGTTTGCAATAATCCCTGGTCCATACTTTTTGCAGCTAGCTGATTGTTAGTTGCTTTGCAAAGTTAGCCTGGACCTTTATATTCATTGTGCTTAGTTCAATTATGAAATTTATCCATTTCAATTGTAATTGGGTTGTCTTGGATGAATGTTCATAATCTAAAAATATTAATACCTTAGAAGATTGCATTGTTTCTGTGAGATTGTAGGTTTATCTGGGTTAAGCAAGAATTAGTTTATGAAGGATTGGTCCATTTCAAACATTTCATCATTTGCATTGTTAATCTTAGGAGTAGTTAAATTTAGGAATCTCTCTGAAACTCTAACCTTTTGTTATTCATTTATTATCTGGGTTAGATTTAGGATTGAAGTATCATTACATTTCCAAATCTGATAAGTTAAAGATTCAGTATTTGCTTATAGTAAGGTCCCTTTGTGATTACCAAAATTTTAACATTTATCATTGAGTTGTTTATGCATTGTCAAGACTTGACATTAGAGACCTTGGGGTTATCTCTTGAGGCTTGTTGAAAGAGATTTACCTTTCAAGAGAGATAGGATTTTATATTATGTCTGAGTTGTTGTTGTGCAGAAAACATCATCAACAAATTGGCGCTAGGAGGGCCTGAATAAGCTAAGTTGGATCGATTTCTGTCTGCCATCTCTCCCAAAAGATTCAAAAGAAGGACTAGATCTACTCCAGGAGAGGAGGAATTTCAAGAATTACCAGCCCCTACTAGGCCAAGGATCAGCAGAAGGGGAGAATCATCATCCACTCAACCACCTCCATCATCCCCATCATTCTCATCTTCATCAAGTTCATCTTCATCTGAGTTTGAGGACATTCCCATCCAATAGCCTCAGCCAGCCATAAATCAGCCATTACCACCCCCACCTCCACCAATGGCTTTCCTAGCTAATAACCCATCTCCATTGAGTTTCGCTAATTACAATGTCATGCCCAAGAACCCTGAGCACTTATGTTCAAAGTTCCATGTTAATGATCCCAATAGAACTGCTGAGGAACACATCAGGATCTTTCAAACTAGCCTTAAGGATAGAGGAATCAATCATGAGGATATAGCATGTAGGCTCTTTCCTTATTCCTTAGGAGAAGATGCATTCTATTGGTATAATCACTTACCTGCCGGGTCCATCCAACATTGGACTGAGTTAGAGACTGCATTCCTGCAGAAGTTCAAGATTCCCATTAGTCCCAATGAGCTCTATCTTCAGTTCACTAATGTTAAAAGAGAAGTCCATGAGTCTATAAGGTCCTTTAACAATAGGTTTCATTGTGCCTATACCCAACTGCAGGCCCCCTATGCTGTTGATGATGCCACTGCTTTAGATGTCTACTATGAAGGTCTTGATAGTCTGACAACTACCTTTATGAAATGGAGAAACAATCCTCCTAATACCCTACTTGATGCATATGCAGAGGCTATAAAGGTTTGCACTGCCTTAAGACAACATTTTCCTGGACCTTTACCATCATTAGGACCCGCTGCTCACCCTGGACAAGTCCCAACTCTCAATCAGGATCTCACCAATCATACTCCCATCATGAATCCAGTTCCTCAATTGCCTATGGTCCCTCACCTAGGGCCTCCAGTGAGTCAAATGCCACCCACAATTAGTTATCCCCAAAAAAGTGCGAATCAACCTCTTCATCCACAATCTCATGCTAGCTATTCCCCATATCTACAGAATTTTGAAGTTTTGAACCAGTCATTAAATACCAGCATTGCAGTAGGATATCCCCAAAATAATGTGAGCCAACCTCAATATAGAAATCCTGACCAGGAGAGACTGGATGAATTGTCTGAACAAGTGAAGAAGTTGAATATGGAGGTGACTTAATTGAGGAACCAGAACAGTCAGTTGCAAGCTGCTCAAAGAAATATGCAGTCCAATCAGAGCAGAGAAAGTCGAGAAAATCAACAAGGACATCACTTTGATAGAGGGCAACATCCTGAAAGAGGATATAGCCATGACATAGGATACAATAATGATAGAGGATATAGTAGTGACAGAGGAAAGAATTATGATAAAGGACAATCCTCAGGCCAAAAATTTGATAGAGGGAAAGGTGGTGGACAAGGTTTTGACAAGAGACAACCACCCAAATAGAATGGGACTTGGAATACGAGGCCTAATAATGGAGGAGTCCCTACCCCATTGGATTAGCTAGTCAATCAGCCAATCAACCAAGAGAAGCCTCCAGGTGGTGTATATTTAGCTGAAGTTGCTTTATCAAGATGGTGTAGGCTCCATAAATCAAGTCAACATTCTGAGTTAGATTGTCAAGAGTTCCAGACAACGGCTTCAATCTTCCAGTATGAAGTGGAGAATAATTCAGGTAATCAGGAAATGGTGCCATCTACTCCCTATGATTCACCAGTGTTAGTCCTGAACCATGCTCCTTTTCCACAGAGCAAAGACAATGTGCCTGAAGAAGAGTCAGACTAGCTCAAGGAAGAGGCAGATCAAGTGTGCAATGAAGATGAGATTTCACAGTTGTTTGATGAAAATCCAATAAATCACAATGGCCCCTTGGATGAAGAAGAAGCTTATGTTGAGGAGGTACAGACTTTGTAGAGGCCTGCCAAGAAGTATGATCTAAGGGACTTTCCACATAAACATCCACAAGCTGGATGCCCCTTCACCACTTCCATCCCTCCAAACAACTTCACCACTCCTCCAGATCCTAATGACAGCAATAATCCATTATACCCACATGTGTCTAAGTAGTATCTGTCAAAGGAAGGACAAGCATAGATGGACATGCCGAAAGGGAGAGGTGTTGATGTGAACAAAGACAAGGTGGTGGAATACCCAAAAGAGACCCCTGCTGATATGAGTGAAGAACAATTGGCCATATATGTTGCAAAAGAGCTCAAGAAGCTAAAGGTAAGCCTCTCTGCATTTGAGTTATTGAGAGTTCTGACCATTAAGAATTTAGTTCTAGGAGCTTACAATGCAAATTCCATATCACAAGGTAGATTAGTTAGTGAAAGTATCAACAAAGTATCTAGCTCTCAAACAGTAGGAAGGAAAAATTAGACTCATAATCAAGTTCATGTGCCTCCTGGAGATAAGGGAAAAGAGGACATAACTCAGGTTGCTCAAGTGGATACTCCCTTAACTCTATTTCAAGGAAAAACAAAGACTCCTCCATTATTGATCTCAGTCCGTATATTTGGTAAACACTTGCACAACTGCTTGTTAGATTCAGGTGCTTCCACCAATGTAATGCCCTTTGGTGTTTGTAGAGCTTTGGGTATTACTCCTGTTGATTCTCAAAAGAAAGTTACACAATTGGATAGGAATGAAGTTAATGTTGTAGGGGAATTAAATATGATTCATATGCAAGTTGCTTCTGATCCTAGGATTCAATAGGTCATTAATATACAAGTGGCTGATATACTTGATGCTTATGGCCTGATTTTGGGAAGAGACTTTACTAAGGCCTTGAATGGATATGTATAAACTAATAACTCTCATATGTGGCTTCCCTGGAAGAGAGTGCCAAACTAGATTAGAATTGAAAGAGAACCTAGGATGAGGTACATGATTACAAAATATCAGAACACCTCCAATGAAATTTTGATAACAGAGGTGAGTATGGGTAACTATGTGCTTGCAGACCCTTTTGAGGAGTCAGATGTAGAGGAAGTCCTTATGTTCCACACAACGCTTGTTGATCTCAAAATAGAATCTAGTAGTACTGAAGCCTTGGTGGAACCAGTTGAAAATGAAGATGATCTTGAAGATAATCAGCTCACTTTACTAGATAATTTCTAGGAATTTATTCAGAAATGCATGAAGGATTAGATTCAGTTGGGTAGGGAAATGAATTTCAGAGATTTGTTCTTGCAAAAATGGTGCAGAGTTCATAATGCAGCCCATTTAGAATTCACTTGCCGCTCATGTGTGGATACCATCATTAAAGTTGGAAGATACTTGGAGTGGAAAGAAAAGTTAGACAAGGAATGCACTGCAGAGAGGTCAACAAATTCTGAATCTAGAGATGATGTTGCGGCTGATGTTGAGGTAGCTCTTGAAGGGACTGAGTGTAAGGAATGAAAATCTCAGGCATTAGAGTTAACAGGGGAACATTTAAGTGAAGAGTTACCTATGTAGATCAAGGAGGACGTTCTTATAGGGGTTAGTCAGATTCCTGAAAATATAGTGGAGGATGAGCTGGAAGAAGAAGGAGTTACCATGCAAGTTCCTCCCATTCAAAATAAGGATCCAATACAGACTAGATATGAAGAGTTTGTTGCCAGGATTATAAAATATTGGTCAAGCTTGAGTTATAGAATCGACCTAGAGGAATTGTTGTTACCAGCTTGGTGCAGGATACATGAGGAAGAGCATTCAAAATTCACATGCTTCTAGTGTCAGGCAACCATAAAAGAGGTGGAAGAACAGATGCAACTGCCACAACATGCGAGGGATACACAAAAAGCTCCAATGGGAGAATTTCAACAAGTTGCTAATGAATGTCTTGAAAAACAAGAGGAAGCACTTAATGGAGTGTTCAACATTCCTGATGACTGTGATCAAGAGTCTAAACCAATGCCAACAAAGGAAGAATTTAGGGAGTTCTCTTGTTTATCAAACTCTATTTTTTCTCTGTTTGTTGATGAATTAGGCACTGAAAATTTATAGACTTTATGCATCAATGATGAGATAACTAATGTGGCCCATATTAATATGCAAGAAAATTTGAATGATGCTGAAAACAGTAATATTACAATCCTAATTGACGGGTATGATCACACAGCTGCAAGTGAAAATGTGCTTAAAGGCCAGCCTGCGACACTTCTTCATGAGCATCCTATTGAGAAATTTGTTGTACAAGACAATGTTTCTACATTCTCATCATTGATTCCTCATGGAAACACTCCAACAGGCGAAAAGTTCCATGTTGATAATTCTGGACTTGTTCAATCTAAATTTCACTTTGTATTGCATAGTGATGCCTCCAATTCTGTATTGCATGTTTCCAACACAAGGGGATTGTTGTACCATCAGTGGAGACCTCTTGATGACATAGATGTCAACTCTTTACAATTGAAGAATGATGAATACCACATCCGGTCTACAATAGTACAAAATCAGGTTGTTTCTTTCTTTACTGAAAATTCTGAAGCTTGTCAATTCAATTATGAAAGTTTAGGAAAAACAACTTGCATACAGATTGATCATGGTTTCGATGAGTTTCCACAATTGATGATTATTCCTATCAATAAGGTTAAGTTTGAATGCTACAATTTGGTGATTTACTTTGCTGAGTATAAGGATAAGTTTTCATTCTTAAGGACTATTACTTTCACCTTATTGCTTGTTCGTGCACTGAAAAGTCAAGTAGGTGTAGGTCTCAGTTTATCATGTCTGGTGATGTGTCATTTTGGTGTTTCTTTGTATATAGTTTGATTTTAATAAATGTAGATTGCTCTACTCTCTTTAGGTTTCCCTTTCTGATTTTATTTTGTTTGTTTTTGTTAGTTTAGGTTTGCTTTTGGTTTGGTGTGTTTTTGCTCTGCTCTTGCTTTGGAGGTCTTCTTGTTTTCTTCTGGATGTGTTGCACCTGCATAGCAAATATTCTCTTGTCTGGGATTGTTCTGAGTATTTCCTTGATGAACTCTAATCCTATGTCTTGAAAGGATGGTTGAGGTCTTTGTTATCGTCATGCAGTCTAAATGTCTGATTTAAGGAGGATGGGCCACTGGTTTGATTTGAATTTGAAGTATTTTGAAATATTATATCTTTTATACATCTTAAGAATCCAGAGGTTGTTGTAGGATCCTTGTGAGGTCTTGTCAGGTGAAAGATCTTATTTTTGCTTCAATGCCACTATGGTTCTTAGCCCTGAGTGTGAACTCCATTGTTCACAGGTTGAAATAAAAAAAGTGAAAAGAAAATAATACCAAAAGAGAAAAAGAGAAAATATTGAAAATCAATTGAATTCAACTTATCAGGGGTATCCGAATATCTCTGTCGGGGCTATAGACACCTGGCTGGCAATATAGCTATGTTTGGGAGAGTCACAATGATAACCTCATCGGGGATATGGATGCCTGAATGGCAGCGAGGCTCTATCCAGGTTGCTTTTGGAGTTAAAATATTTACGTAGCCTAACTTGATTAAACTTGGTTTTTGCAGTAGCTCAAGGAGGGAAATGAACTCATGTGCACACACTTGGATTTTCAATCTATGAAAGGTTCAGTCTGCCTTTGGTTTTGATCTTTTAATCTTGCATTTTGATTTGTTTGTCTGATAGTGGGATCGAAACCAGAGATTCTAGGTTCATGATTCTTGTCCATCATCAAATGCTTTGGAGCATTTCCCCAGCAGAGTCGCAATTTGTTGTGCAATTTTCGCACACACGCCCTGCTGAAGGCAAGGACCCTCTTTTACTTTTTCTCTTTGTCTTTTGGCCCTTTGATTTTGAGGATTTGCATTGCCTTGGCATGAGCTTAAGTGTTTATCTTGCTTGCCTAAGTGACCCCCCCTAAGTTGCATATTGAAAATCTTAAGTTTTGGGCCAAGTTTGGGTTTTTGCACTATTTCGAGATTTTCCACCCTGTCCAGATTTTCCCGGATATCATTCAAAATTTAGCTAAATGTGATGGTTCAGGAATTTCTGGTCTTCACAAAATTCCGCGTGGGTCAGATTTTTTCAAAAGTCCGTTGTCTCGTCGGGTTTCCAAACTTCTCCAGCTTGTCTTGTTGGCTTCATTATTTCACCTTGGTTTGATCTCTGCAGCGAGTGTGGTTAAGTTTAAGCGAATTTTGCATCATTTCCTCCCATCTTTCATTGTGTATTGATTTTGCATTTGGGATTTGGTGATTTGGGTGTTTGGATTCATCGATTTTCTTGCTCGGGCATTCAGATTGCTGTCTATTATTGCCATGATCAATTTCCACTTCATCAAATGTTATATCCACATTGCTTCTCTTTTGATTGATGGATGTAAGTAGTGCTTTGGCATTTTAGACTTGCTTGGAGTTTGAATTCCTGTGTGTTTGGGCATTTCATGGCTTGCTCTGTGTGTTCATGATTAAAATTTAGGGTTTCATGCCTAGGGCATCCCCATTTCATCTTAAGTTGCTTTCAAATGAGCCTAGAATTCAAAGAAGATCTGTAGGAGGTTCAGGTTAGGTTGGTTCCGTGCCCTGGGTCCTCAAATTTGTGATCTTCGATCAATTTGAGCGAAATCGTGAGAGGATGCCGATATTTGGGTTTTCTGTCAACCTCAGAATTTTCTTGTGCTAACGGATTTACCCGGTTTTCTTGGCCCTCTCTATTTTCCCAGAATGTACTGAAACTCCAGAACTTTGCCTTTTCGTAGAATTCTGGTCTAGCCGGATTTTTTTGGATTTTGTGGGAAGCGCTTTGAAACTTGAAAATTGGGTGAAATGGATGTTTTCAATGATAAATTCTTATTATTCCATGCTTTTAATTGATAGATTACACTATTATCTGCATATTTTATGCATTTTTGATGATCTATGGTTGATTTTGTGCCTTCTTCGGGAAAATCCACCTGGCCTGGATTTCCCCGAAATTCCTTTCTGGCCTGGATTTCGCGGTTGGCTTGAAATCCCGAATTGTGTTGATTGCGATTTAACGACGTTTCTGGGTTGATTTTGATTTGTGTTTGAATTTATTTGGATGATGAATATATTATTGATGATGGGATAATTTATATATTATAATGGATGATATTGATGCTGGTTTTTGCTAAGTGCAGGCTGAATTTACTAGGTCATCAAGGAAGTTCTAGAGATGAAATTAATTCGATTAAAGGAGAAATTCAAGTACTAGTTACTCCCCCCTTGGCTGACTTGGTGAGTTGTGCTTAGGATAAGAATGGAAGGAAGCCGTTAATATAGGGTCCCATTGAAACTTGTGCATTGGTTTGAATTGCATTGAAGATCCCAGACCGACCCGGATTGAGTTCAAGCATTTAATGCTAATTCAATTTATTATGAATTCTCCTTGTGCCAACCTGTTTTATGGCCATTTATTATTGTAAACATTAGTTGGGCCGACTTGTTTGTGGCTATTTTATGATTGTAAATCCTAGCTTGGCCAACATGCTTTGGAGATTCCTATAAATTGGGCATTTTGCCTCATTTGTAATATTTACACAGATAGTTCTTAGAGCGAATTAAGCAGTAGAGCAGAGGTAGAAATTTGGTCATTCTGAGCAAGTGCTATAATAGAACATTGGAATTGTTGCTGAAATTTGGTGATTCAATACAATTGAAGACATTGTGATTTTCGGGTGATCTCTTTTGTGTTGAATTATCTTGCATGGTTCTTATGGTTCTATCTTTCAAATTGCTCAAGGTTATTAGATATATGTTAGATCTGATTCAACAGTGTTTATGATTTGATGCTTGAAGTGTTTGCAGTAATCCTTGGTCCATACTTTTTGTAGCTAGCTGATTGTTAGTTGCTTTGCAAAGTTAGCCTAGACCTTTATATTCATTATGTTTAGTTCAATTGTGAAATTTATCCATTTCAATTGCAATTGGGTTCTCTTGGATGAATGTTCATGATCTGAAAATATTAATACCTTAGAAGATTGCACTGTTTCTTTGAGATTGCAAGTTTATCTGGGTTAAGCAGGAATTAGTTTATGAGGGATTGGTCCATTTCAAGAATTTCATCATTTGCATTGTTAATCTTAGGAGTAGTTAAATTTAGGAATCTCTCTAAAACCCTAACCTTTTGTTATTCCTTTATTATCTAGGTTGGATTTAGGATTGAAGTATCATTACATTGCCAGATCTGATAAGTTAAAGATTCAGTATTTGCTTGTTGTAAGGTCCCTTTGTGATTACCAATATTTTCACATTTATCACTGAGTTGCTTATGCATTGTCAAGACCCGACATTAGAGACCTTGGGGTTATCTCTTGAGGCTTGCTGAAAGAGATTTACCTTTCAAGAGAGATAGGATTTCATATTTTGTTTGAGTTGTTGTTGTGCAGAAAACATCATCAACAAACCCCACTTTCCCAATACTTAAGGTTAGACAATTATTAATAAAAAATAAAATTTTAGGGGGCTTTAGAGGAAGAAGGAAATAAAACAAGTGACAATATGAAAGCCTAACCTTTTAAAATTCAAAACCTCCATGTCACTTTTAGGCACTCCAAGTTAAAAATTTGTATTTATGTTGGTAATTTTATTTATAAAAGTGGGACAAAACTTTGAACTTTCTCTCTAGAGAACTGGGCACCAAATTTTGGTTGTTTTAGCTCATAGTTTTCTAGTTACCGAATTATGGTTTCTTGTATTGCTTCTATTCATTGAGTGTTTGAGATAGCAATTTCATAGTGAGTTTTGTAGGCATTGTTATGTTACCAAAATTGCTCTAGAACTTTTGTTGATAATATGATAATACTTTGGTAAAGGCTTAGACTGTAACTGTTGATTATTAAAAAATACATTGAGTTACTTTGGAGTGTGTTTTTTCTCTTCCAAAAGGGTTTTCCTCACATAAATCATTATGTTTAATATATTATTTTGGTGTTATTTCCTTGTAATTGTATGATTGATTTAGTTTTCACAGATATCTCTTCTCATAGATTAGTGTAGGAGGCATGCTCAACACATCTACTTCCTTTCATTTGCTACAAGAGATTGATCATATGGGGTCCTAGGTGTCAGAGATAAGAATTTTTGATATAATATTGGTTTGAGTGGGAGCTTATGCAATAGGAGATCTTGTTGTGAGAAAATGGAAAGAAAATCAAGGATAGAATAGAGAGGTTTACAAACACTAACCTTAGGATACAAAAGATTAAGATGAAGGATATGCTTATAGATAGAGATCTTTAGGCTATTGTATTTAGATCCAAACTAGCTGCAATATCACAAGCTGATTAGAATCTATTAGATAGCAAGGGGAAGGCCCTCATTAAGCTCTACTTGGTCAATTCAATTTTTTTGAATGTACACAAATAACTCCACCTCACAATCTCTTTGTAAGAAGTTGGGAGATTTACACTAGGTTAAATCCCTAGTTAACAAATTTTTCCTAAGAAAAAAGTTTTATACCTTGAGAATGAATGATAGTTGTTGTGTCTAAACATTTGAATTGATTCAATTATTTTAGTGTGACATAGTAATGTCCCCTTTCGATGCCTAGGCAAGAGTGACTTAATTAGCCTATTTTATTCATGTAGGCTAATGTCAGAAGTAAGGGAATCTTTTAATTAATTATTTGATATTATCCATTTCCAACATATTTTAAGGATAATATTATTTAATTAATTTAATGGAGTTTATAAAGTGGCTTGGTGATTATTTATGAAATATTAAAAATGACACTTTATTATTATTCTCGGGTTTTATTTTAAAATATCAAAAAGCAAGAATTCAAAAGGTTAATGGGGAATTGCATACAAAAGTGAAAAGTGAAGCTCAATTGGTTTATGCTTGAATATTATTCTACTTGGTGATTTTGGAGAGATTTCAGAGTTCAAATCTTAGGACAAAAACCCTAAGGGTGATTGGTTTCAATGGTGTATCAAATCTACCCTAGCTAGTCCATTGAAGAGATTATACAAATTTCTCACATTGCATCGACAGTCAAAATTTGTGAAATTTGTGAAGTCTCTTTTAAAGACAAATTTTGGAGTATTTGGCTTAATGTTTGTAGAGGAATATCTGAATGCATAATCAAATATTATTTTAGAAGTATTCCTATCGTACCTGTTATCACCTGAAATTGCACCCTATTGAACCTGATGTTCAACACCTCAGTGTAACATGGGAAGACCTCTAAAGCTGTGGGTCACTTGTAGACAGAGGTCAACCTCCAAAGAAGGCTGACTTCCTTTGGTATCACCTAAACTACTGATTCTGTAAAGGGAAAGGGAGAAGGAGTGCATAAAAATAAAACTAAACCCTATGGTGATACACCGAACTGATAAGAGCAATGAAATACTTGATTTACCCTTAAAAATTGACAATGAACACAAAATTACCCATCAAACTCTGTAAGATTTGCATTAATGTATCACAAACAAGTTTGATTCACACACTTTTTCAAGAGAGGAAAATATTTTTCACAGACTAGAATCCATATGTGATTATGTAAACACAGTTTGTGATTTGTATAATGATACTTTTGCAAAGGAAGGCATGAAAACAAAGGATAAAGTTATAAATGAATAGAAGAAATTCACAAAATAACTTGATCATTAACTTGAAATGAACAACACTTTGCAAGAACAAGATGGTAATTTGAAACCTCAACAGTGACCAAGGTAAACTCTATATACTATGCTCCAAAATGAGTTACAAAAGTTTGCTAATCTAAGAAAGGATTGCAAAAGTCACAAAATTTTGAAAAGCATAAGGAGAAATCTTTTACAAAGAGGCAAAAAATGCCATATATACAAAAGTCCCATCCCCTAGGGCTTACAAAAATATCAACCTCTAGAAAGATCCGCCCCTAGATCTTTTAATGAAGTTAATTTTGCACTCGATTGCATCCCCATGTCCATGTTGGTGACAAATTTTTCCCAGGAGAAGCCTTCAGATCTTATGTAATACTTGCATTTACTTCCGGCCTTCGTGTCCATCCTCGAACCTCCTTGAAGGGCCGCTTTGAATGCTCTAAAGCATTAAAATTAATGTCGATCCCCCTTTTCCAGTAGCAATCCCAACTGTCACTGTGACTCACTATTTATTCCTCCTTTCTGACTGATTCTCGCTCCAAATCTTTCTTCAAGTTGATCCCCCTCTAGAAGCAGCATCAGATATTCCCTGTTGTCAGGCCTCCATAGAGACAACACTACTGCCTTCGAAACCAATTCATCATTTTTTTGATCATGGAGCAGATCCATGTTGCTTACATTCTATTGATCTTCCTAACAAGGATAGGCACAATAGTCAAACTGCCCATGGTTTGTCTTTAGCTCTCTCTGATTGGTCAAAATCGTGCCACGTAGATTCCCAGACGGTCAAAGGTTGCTTCATCAGAATCACATGTCGGTGAGACACTAATCGTGTCTCCATGATGCGATTAGACCTCACAATAGCATTCAACAAGACATATGACCATCGACAAGACCTCATAGCGAGTGGCCAGAGTTATATCAATATAAAAAATTGTCGCCCAGACTATCGCTGTTGGCCAGAGATCATGGCGAGCCCTCAGGAGTCATACCGATATCTTTTTCCATTGCCAAGTTCATCGCTACCGGCAAGACTTCCCATTGTTGGCAAGAGATTACACTGAAGGCATAACCTTTGGTGAGACATTCAGCAGTCGGCAAGATATCATGTCAAGCTCCTCCATTCTCTCTGAGCTCATTTCATTTTGGAAAGACCCCTTCTTGGTCGGCGAGACCTTTCGCCGAGATCTCCATTTTGTCGAGATATTATTAGGTCTGTAGGACCTCTCCCCGAAGGTAAACAACTCTCCCCGATGCCAGCCTTGTGAAAAAAATTTGGCGTGACTCCCACCTGTCGGGAAGAATTCATAGCGGGTGGCAAGAGTCTTACCGATGTCCCTTTCTATTTCGGCAAGACTATTAGAGGTCGACAAGACCTTACACCGAGCGCCAAACATTACATTGAGACCTTTTTGTTTCAGCGAGACCACCCTCGGTCGAGGAGACATCGTAGCAAAGGCACAAGCTTTCGCCGAGATCTCCATTTGTCGGTAGGACCTTATGCCGAAGGAAAAATCCTTCGGCGAGCTCGTTTCATCATCTGTCAGCAGGAGCCTAGCGGGTTGGGAAGACTTCTCCCTGAAGCAAATCCCCTTCGCTAAGACTTTTTTGGGTCGGCAAGACCACGATCATTCGGCCAAACTTTATGCCAAAGGAAATCCCCTTCGGCGAGACTCCATTGCGTTGGAAAGACCTCATGACGAAAGCACCCTCCGTCGGCGAGACCACCGGGCATCGGCAAGACATCACACCAAATTCACAGCCTTTTGGCGAGACATTCACTTCATCGCCGAGACATCTCCCTAAGCTTAACATTATGCCAAGAGTTCCATTCTTTTGGTGAGACTTCATTTGATCGACAAGACTTCATAGCGAACAAGGGATCTTTTCCCTGATGACAATCCCTTTTCAGCGAGCTAGCCTTGTGCACAACAGTCGGTGTGACTTCTTTCTAGCGGAGAGATACATAAAAACTCCTGGCGACTGAAATGTCTAGGCGACCGGTGTATTTCAAATGAATAGAACCATACTGTTAGTCGGGAAGACATCTAGCTGGTCTCAGCGACTTTCTTCATCAAGAGTTTTATGCCAAATTTGACTGAGGCATGCTTTCTAATAGACTTCCTTTAGAAATACATCAGGTATGATTTAATCCTACACAACATAGTCCCCATTTACTCTTCATAACACCTGAAACATAGGTTGCCTTGCCTGATTGAGCCCGTAGGTGAAAATTGGGTAATAGTACCATTGCTATCAACTTTGGTGAGTCATTCTATTAATAATAGTGGTTGAAAATTTAAATGGCTCTGATTTTTCAAAAGCATCAAATATTCTCCTTTTGATTATTGTAATCCCCTTTGGGAAGTATGCCAAACCCTATATCTATATCATAGCCTTCCTAAATGTGAACAATACGCGACAAGGAGTTCAATAAGGGTGTGGTCCCATGGAGGGGGGCTTCCTAAAAAAAATCGATGGGTGTTGTTGAGAGTTTTTAGGATTATTTTAAAGTGGGCAGTCCCATGAATTTTTTTGTGTAGTTTAAGCTTAAAAAATTAAGCTCCTAAATTTATGGAATTTGGTGGTCTCATGAATTTTATTATTTTGCATATCCAATTCAATAGAGTAAATAAATATAAAATAAAATAAAAATTAATTGTTGGAGATTTAGAAACTCCATATGATTGACAAGTGGTAGAAAAAAGCCTAAATTGGTGGGGCAATTTTCAACCCCACCTCATTTCCACCTACTTAAATTTTTGAACTAAAAAGTAGGGGTTGTTATTGTTGAGGAAAAGATTCTAATTAATCCTGTAGCATTTTTATTTCCTTCATGGGCCCCCCTGCTCCTTCAAAATAGATCTTGAATCCCCCCTCATGGAATTGCACCCTAAGGGCAACACAGAGCTTTAAATGGTGAAAGGAGGTGACACAAGGCTTAAACTAGACATTAAATTACATAGTGGTCATTGTATTAATTTTTGAAGGGATTCACAAGCTTTTAAGGAGTGGAGTGTACATTAGAGAAGTTGTACTCATATTAGTTGTGGTCATACATCATATTTTAAGCAGATAAAGTGACCGTACCTACTTAGGTGGTCTACCATATAATATTATTGGAGCCACATGTTAGTGGTGAATATCATAAATTACATTTATTTGATAAGAAATTTATATTTCTATGCACCTTTCAGATACAATGAAATATAAATATCAGATATCTTGCATGTGAGTTGCCATACAAATGCTTAAATTCATAAATATAAATGTATGTTAATTATTTTGGATATAAAATTATAATATTGTGTTAAGTTTGTCAATAAGTCTGCATTATTATATTAAGTGTTGGTCATATCCTTCAAACAAACACAAAAATGAATTAGCTCAGCTTGTTTCCATATATTTGATGAAATGCTAGTGTAACCGAGAAGGGGAATTTGGAAAAAAAATTGCATACAAATTTTCCTTGGGATATTTCAAACATAATTGCATTGTATTGGAGTGAAGATAGAATCCAGTAGGTGTAGATTTCCGGTGTGAATAAGATGTTTTAACTAACTAGTTCACTTAGTAGTTCCTATTCACATGTTAAATTTACTTAGGCCCTAAGAATGTTTCTAGAAGTCTTAGTTGTCATGAGATTTATCTTATCTTATCTCATTTACTTCTTGTTTCTTAGGTCATTTAATATTTGTTGTCTCATGTCATCGGATTAAGAAACTTTTCATGACCTTGTATAATCATATCTCCCACCTTGCCTTTATAAGAAAGGATCCTCTTGTATATTGTAAGACATCAAATCATCAAATATTCATCTTGTGAATATTATATTCATATTGCATTCTTGATTGGTGGAATAACATATTTTATTGTTATTTTTCTCTTATGTGTGTGGAAGGTTATTTGGTGTTGCAGATCATAGATCTTGGTTGCATCCTAATTTCCCACTTCAACATGATATTAAAGCTTTGAATCTAACAAGCCTATTTCTTGATCTAAAGAGTTTTTTCCATCATGTTTTTTATTGTGCTTTGATTTTCTTGTATGGTATTGAAATTTTTTATATGCTCTTCTCTTATGTTTTAATTTGATTTGGAGAATCAAAAAGGCTTTACAAAAGTATGTTGATCTTATAATACATGCGTATTTTTTGGTGAGATTTGGGATTGTAGCTATCATGGCTAGGGTGACAACATTTTCTAATGTCTCATTGCATTCAAGAGGCTCGAGAAAGTCATAGTTATATTTTTTTCACTCAATTTCCATACACCATTTTCCACATTAGACAAAAAGGTTTTGAAGCTCAACTTGTAGTTTTCTCTTGCATTGGTTGAGTAGTGTTGTTGGGGTCACTTATGTAAATTCATGTGTTATTTGTATCTTCAAAGGTCAGATGTTTTTGCCTTTTTTTTTCCATCTGATAATTATTCAAGTAGTATTGTTGAGGGAACTCATATAGATTATTATCTTCTTGATCCTAATCTTCATCTTGATTTCAACGAAGGTTCTTCGGTTTCAACACTATAGTAATCATCTTTTGACAATTGTTTTCAACTTCTTCATGCTTCAGTGGTGTAATTCATGTTCTTATTATTTATTTGGACATTTTTTGGAGGCTTCTTAGTCCTTCATCTTGTATTTCTCTATTTTGGAGAGGAGTTTTCACCCACTGATTTTTTCTCCTTTTCTTTGTTTGTGATATATTGTTTGTAAATGGGTATCTAACATGGACTTATTGTTGGGAACCACCATTTATACATATTTTGAATCTTTATATTGGTTTGTTCCTCCCTAAGCTACTTTAAAAGGGGGTGTTGGCGTGAATAAAGTGTTTTACCTAACTAATTCACCTAGTGGGCCCTATTCACATGTTAAGTTTACTTAGGTCCTAGGAATCTTTCTAGAAGTCTTAGCTATCATGAGATTTTATCTTATCTCATTTAATTCTTGTTTCTTAGGTCATTTAATATTTCTTGTCTCATGTCATTAGATTAAGACACCATTCATGATCTTATCTAATCCTATCTTTCACCTTGTCTTTATAAGCAAGAATCCTCTTGCATATTTTAAGACATCAAATCACCTAATCATCTTGAGAATATTATATTCATATTATATTATTTATTGGTGGAATAGCATCTTATGTTGTTGTTTCTCTCTTGTGTGTGTGGAGGGTTATTTGGTGTTGCAGATAGTAGATCCTGATTGTATCCTAGTTGCTCACTTCAACATAGAAACCCCATATTCACCACTAATTTTCCTCTAATTAATTTTTGATAATTTAATTAAATAAGAAATTATTTAATTAATTATTCCTACAATTAACATTTCTTCTCCATTGCTCCTTCCCTAAAGTTAATTGATTAAACTAAAATTAATTAGTTATTCATTTCCTCTAATTAATCAAATAAATAATACCATATTAATTACTTGATTAGGTTAAATTAATCATGCTTACCATTTTTATCTAATATCAAATTCTACCCCATCATAAGTGGATAAAATATTTTTTCCTCTAAACTTAGCCCCCCATTCCATTCACATGGATCAAAATCAAAACCATGTGCCCAAACTCTCCTTAATGATCACACATGTGTGATAAGGATAACTTGTTCCACTCCTTTCTCACACATTTGTCAACATGCAAGCATGCAATATTGAAATACTTTCAAACCTCCACCTCATCCCTCAAATTTTAATCTTCCCCACTTTCTTGTTCACACATGTGTGAAAATGCATGCCCTTCCACCTCACCACCTCTTGCTCAAATTTCCTTCAATCTTCTAATTTGATCAAATCATATCTCTCCATCAAGGATATTCTTCGACTATCTAAAACTTGTCATAATGATATGAATTTATTTATTTTAAAACTATTATCATCAACTTGTACCCTTATGCTATCAAATTGGTGATACAGTTGCAATGAACATCCATAGTCCTCCAATTTGAGCACATAAAAATATCACAATGTACAAGGTATAAAGGTTGGTTTACTTGATCTTGTTATCATGCATTGTTATTTCCATCATTATTTTCTCTATCTTGAGTGTTTCCTTTTATTTGAGTTCGGGTTTTTTTATCTATTAATAGCTCATTTCTTTAAGCTTAAGTAAGGGGTCCATAGGAGGATAATTTTATGGCACTTCTATATTATTTTCTAGACTCATGGGATCACTTGGTCATGAAAAATAGGAGCACTACCTTGAATATTTAGTTGGATGAGTTAATGGTTTATTTACTCTTAGAGGATATGTAAAACAACTAAAGAGGCCCTATCAATTCCTAGAATATCAAAGGAGCAAGGAAAAATAAGGACACAAAGAAAAATAATCCTAGATCCAAATCTTATGGTAGATCCAAAAGTCGTAGAAATTCCAAGGCTTAAGTGTTGAGACTATGACAAGAATATGCATTTTAGAAAGGACTTTAAGGAGGTGAAAAAAAAAAGAGAATCAGTCTAATGATGGGTTTGGTATATCTTCAAAGAAGGATAGTGGAGATGAATTTTTTATAGCCTTGAAAATACATGCATCATAAGGTGCATGATTTATAGACTATAAAGCTTCATTCCAATTAAATTTCATAAAAGGGTGGTTCTCAATGTATGATGAATATAGTGGGGTAAAATTGTATCTTGGTGTTTATACTTATCTAAGCATTATTGGCTATGGTAGAGTTGATAAAATTCTCTAATAAACAATTGGAAGGGGATCAACAGTATTCTATGTATCTCAAGTTTAGCATAAAACTTGTACTCAATTAGAAAACTTAATGGTATAGGTTATTTTATCTAGTGAAGGTTGATATGGTTAGAGGAGCTATGGTGCTCAACAAAGGTGTTTGTGTGGGTATACTATTTTTTCTAGATGCATGCACTATTTACTATAATAATTTTTATGTTCCTATGATGAAGAGATCTATAAAATCTATCCCTTCACTATTAGACCAAGAAATAAACATGAGTTTTCTATCTAATTTTGATGGGAATGTTATTTAGGAACCTAAGTGATATTTTAATTTTGAGAGTAGGTTACTTGTAGAGAAAATGCTATGGCACATGAGAATGAGCAATATATGTGAAAAGATTCTAAGGACCCTAAAAATAAAAATCTTGTATAGGGCTTGAATGATTGTAATCTTGAATTTTACTTTTTTAGATATTGTATGCATGGGAAATAAAATTGAGTTAATTTTTATTTTAGTTCTCATAAATCTTCTGGGTTGTTGGAATTGATTCATTCATATGCATTTGATCCTATTAATGTTCCTTCATTTTAAGTCTTTGTAAATTAAATATTTTATAGATGATTGCTCTAAAAGGATGTAGGTGCATTTTCTAAGTAGTTAATTTGAAGTCTTTAGTTATTGTAGGTAGTTTAATGCTTTTTTTGGAAAGCTATACTAACTTAGGAAGATTGATATTTTAAGGATAGATAATGGAAATGAGTTTTGTTCCATATATTTTGATAGAATTTGTAAGGATAATAGATTTGAGAGAAATAAGAAAAACTCCATATACTCCTCAACAGAGTGGATTTGTAGAAGGAGTTAATAAGACATTGATGGAGAGGTCTAGGAGTATGCTTAATGGAACCTACATAGAAAATTAGTTCTAAGACAAAGTGGCCGCTATAGGTTGTTACTTGATTAATAATTCTCCTACATCAAATCTTGTTGAAAATACCTCTATAGAGGCATAGATGGGAAAAAATATGAATTACAACATCTTCATATTTTTCTTATGAGGCATATGTATATGGGAGAGGTGGTCAAACTTGGAGAGCAAAGTGGTGAAATGTATCTTCATTAACTATGATATTGGTGTGAAAGGAATTTGGGACCATGTGGCCAAGAATTTTTATATAGTGGAATGTAAGGAAGCTAAGGTAGGAAAATGACTTCCTACACTAATCTTGGGAGGATAATAATGCAAATTTTTACAAATATTTAACAATTATAGAAACTTAAACAAAAATAGACATAAATATCATGCATACCACAACATAGTGATTTACGTGGGGGAAACATTTTCGAGAAAAAAACTCCACACTCCAAAGCCGCCCAGTATGTTATTCAAAAATCACAAAGATTACAATATACTTGCAGAGCAAGCTACTTTCACTAACTAGAGATCCAAAGGTAACATGACTGCTATCAAACTCTCAAAATACATCACAATACACAACCGTAATACAAGTCCCTCATAAAATAGGGTGTCCTTCTAGGGAAAGTCAAGCTAATAAAATATCAGTTGTCAGATCTAAGACCTAATGATAAATGGTCCAAATTTACAATAATAAAATATAAATAAAATTTTCCTTTCGGGGGTGCTACCCTCAAGGATCCGCCAAGGCGTGCTGCCCCAAAACCCCCAACTAGGGGGATGATCCCCCCGAACCCCTCACAAGAGGGACCCCCCCACACATCCCTATCATCATTGTATGAACAATACCTTATGTATCAACAATAACTTATGTAATTGCAAGATTGAGACACATTTTCCCAACAACGTATTATTTTCAAAGAGATTTTAAGGTATTCTTCCATAGTGTTGCAACCAAAAGAGGATGGAAAGAAGTATGTGGTTTATCCGCCCCTTATAAGATAGAAATGTTGAACTATATTCTCGTGAAGGACCTAAAGAGGAGGAGAGCTCAAATAGTTCTAATATTTTTGAAGACAAGCTAGAACCTCCACCTCAAACATGAGGAGGTCCAATTGGTAGAGACAACAACTAGAAAGGTATACCTCTCCTAATTGGAAATATATTTTTACTTTCATTACTAATACCAATGAGCCAAAAACTATGAAGAATGCAATAGATATGGATAATTATCAATCCTAGAGAGCTGCTATGAATGAGGAGATAATTGCATTGAAAAATAATGAAACATGGGACTTGGTACCATTTCTTGATGAATCGATTAAAAATGGGTATTCAAGAAGAAGATTAGTTCATATGGAGTTGTTAAAATTTTTTAGACAAGATTGGTTGCAAAAGTATATTCCTAGGTTGAGGGGCTAGACTTTGATGAGATTTTTTCTCTAGTTTCTAAGTTGGCATCTATCAAGTTATTTTTATCTATAACAATAGATAAATTGATTTACAGATGTAAAAGATGGATATGAAGACAATATTTATTTGTAGTAACTTAGAGGAAGAGGTCTACATAACAAAACCAAAACACTGTGTTGCTAAAGGCAAGGAGTCCCTAGTTTCTAGAATTAAAAAAATATTTATGGCCTCAAAAAATATCCTAGAATGTGGTACCAAAAATTGATTCCTTTATTTTGGGATTCTATTTTCTAATATCCAAACCCAATCATTGTGTTTACTATAAAATAGATAGTGATTGATTCTCATTGTCACATTATATGTGAATGATATGTTATTTTTAGTAATAGTAGGGATGTGATTTGTGATTGGAGTCTCAACTTCCAACATAGTTTGAGATAGACTTAGGGACTACTGAGTATACCTTAGGTATGAAGATCTAAATATATAAAGTGAAAAATATTTGGTTGGATCAAAGTGAGTATGTGAAATGTGTACTACAATGTTTTACTATGGTAGATATTAAACCTTTGGTGTTCCTATTCATATGGAAAATAAGATTTTAGCTGAGAAATGTTACATGAAACTTATAAATGATATTTATTATGTTCTTTATGTCAATGTAGTTGAGAGTTTGATGTATGCTATGTTTTGTACTAGACTAGGGATTGCTCAAGAAATGACAATCTTGAGCTACTTTATGACCAATCTTGAGAGTCTTCAAATTTTTTTGGGTAGTTATGAGTACCCTATTCATGATTATGGTGATTGTATAGGGCACCAAAATAGTGAATATTCATAGATTCATTGATTTAGATTGGGTAGGAGATGTTAATTGTAGAAGATCCATCGATAAATTTGTGTTCAATTTATTTGGTGATGTTATTAGCTAGATAAGTAAGAAAAATTTCCACTACAAAGGCCAAATTGTACATGCTAATTACTCATGCCTATATGGAGGTCATCTAGTTCAAGAGATTGTATTTATATGTGGAGCTAAGTCAAGGAGCTATCAACATTCTTTGGGATAGTTATAGTACTATATGGAGGAACAATAACTTAACTTTTCATGCGAGGAAAAATAACATAGATGTCCAATACCATCTTGTTTATGCAATGGTAGAGCAGTGCTAAACAAATTTGACACTTTACTAAATATTACAACTACATTAATGAAGTCAATCAACAAAGAGAAGGTTAGGTGGTGTAGTAAGTTTATGGGCTTCTCTACTCCTAGAGAGTAGTTGACAATGTTGATATTTTGTTTGCTCATGGAAGGTGCTTCACAACTTGTTTCAATGTCTACATAACATTTCTCAATATTTTCTTCTTTAGTATTTTTTGGATAATATGCAATGTCATTTTCTCCCTATGCAATCAAACTTCTTTTCTTGGCAGTGGTATAGTAGCTTATGATAGGTCCATCTAGATGCTACTACCTATGGAATTTTCCCACTTTCTCAATAGTAGATTATCCCATTTAGTTGGACAATCAACAATATTTATATTTAGAAAACAACATTTTCCTAAGTATGTAGCAAGTTGTACTTCAATATCATTAAAAACTCAAATGACATTCACCAAGCTCATGAGTCCATTGTGTAGTACTTTCCATATAGTTATGGACTAACCATCTCTTTATTAACAAAGAGATGCCATTAAATTATTGGAAGATTTAGAGTCCAATGTTGAAGTTGATAAACCAACCTCATAGAACCTAGTGAACACCTACAAGCAAATAACCTATCATGCAGAAGAGATAATGAAACACAACAATGGTGCTCTGCAAGCCTGAAGCAAAAAATGCATAATCAAGAATTAGTAATTACAAAGATATCAATCCTTATGAAAGGAGATCAAAACCCTAAAAGTGAGAACCCTAGGATGAATAATTAATTATTAATTAATTATTAAAGGGCCTAAGTTTAGTTTAAGTGAAAATAAAGTAAAAGGTGACTTAATTAATTAATAGATATGATTGAATTAATTAAGTAATTAGCCTTATTACTCCAACACCCCTCCTTAAGATGAACTTAGGGAGAAGCTAAAAACTAAGGAAAAAATGCATGAAAGGAAAGATGGGTCCCAACAACTAGGCTTGATGAGGTACCCATGTACAAATGTAAAAGATCTCTCACAATAGGAGAAAAAGAGAAAACCTCGTGGGAAAAACTCTTCTCCAAAAGAGAGAAATACATGTGAAGGACTAAGAATCCTCCAAACAAGAATGTCCCAAAAAGAATAGGAACAAGTGAAGGACTAAAGAAGCCTCCAAATAAGAGTGAAGGACTGAAGAAGCCTCCAACAAGAGTGAAGGATGAAGAAGATTCCAACCAAGAAATTTTTTTCCCAAAAGATAAGAACAAGGGATGAACATGAAAAACACCACTGAAGCATGAAGAAGCTACAAACACTGTCGTAGAATGACTATTGAAATATTGAAAGAAGAACCTCTGCTGAAACATATGATGATCAAGATCAAGAAGACAAGAATCTGTATGAGATCCCCCAATGACACTACTCAAATCCAATGGCAAACCAAGGAAAACATCAAGAACTCAAAGGTATAGATGGACCAAGTACCAATAGTTTGAAGAATTGATCAAGTGAAAATGGAAGGTCACCTCCTAAATGCAAGAGTGTCCATATATGGTAAGTGATCCATCTCAATGAAATACAAGTAACCAACCACTGATGTACTCTATATCTGAAAGTACATAGGAACGAATACTGACTACATAGCTCACTCCAATGAAACCAAGGAAGCAATATCACCAACAATAGAAACCCCCCCGTAATGTTGACAAGGGAGAGTCATGACAGGTACACTAAAAATAAATGCCAAAAAGAAGTGTATGAAGAACTAAGAACATCTGAATTTGAAAACATGACAGTACCAACAAAGTATAAAGGGTGTGCAAACAAAGGCACACACACATTAGTCAAGAATCAATGTGATTCACTATTGTCATGGAGGAACACTCACTAGAAAAAAGTATGATGGAAAAAAAGGAAAACATCAACCCCCCATGGAAATTTATAGAATAGTGCAAGTAAAATAATGGCACAATATGATGTACAAGAATCCTAATAATACACATACAAAGTTGAGGCACTTTATTTCAGTGTGTTTATAGATGATAAACACATGCAAAGTGAGCCCATAAGGTCCAAAAAGGACTACATCTAAGAAGAAGATTTTTTAGAAAAAAAATCAAAAATCAAATTTGGAAACCACTTGCACCACTACAAAGAGCTCAAAACTATCTTTCAGATGATATCTCATTTCCCATTTTCGACATCGTATGCAAAGTTATGTCAAAAACACTGTAGGAAACTCCAGAAAAGAAGATATGGATTTGATTGAAAATAATAGGGACCTGAGAAAAAATATCTAAGAAATACCTACACCTCTATAAATTTCTCTAAGTCCTCTTTCTGATGATATCTCGTTTTCCCAATTTCGACATCGTGGGCAAAAGTTATGGCCTTCGGAAGAAAGCTACCCTTAAAGGGCAATTACATAGTTTGCTGGAAAAAATTTGATGGCCATATGGCCATTGCAATAGAAATATGGTATTAAAATTGATAGCCAAATGGTCATCGCTTTATTTTCCCAATTGGGCTTATTTTACAAAAAAATATTTTAAAAAAAATTTACATTAATAATTTTTTTTTAAATTAATAAAAATGGCTGACGATCGGCATGGTTGTACGCCAGTGGGTAGTGGAGAGTACCATTGGGTGGTATTGAAAATACTGGTCGTAGGGTACAAAGTGGCCCGTAGGGTGGTACCCTGCGGGCTCATTAAATTCACCCCCTAACAGAATTTAAAATGCCTCCCCAAAAAATCAAATGCCTCCCTCCCAAAAAAAATAACGATCCCTTTTTTTTATTTTTTATTTTTTAAATTTCAAAAATGAAATTTAGAAAAATAAGTCGACCTGTAAAATATTTTCTCAGAATGCATGCATAGGGGCCGTACATAGGTCGTACAACTTCTACCAGGCAAAAAAACTTTGCCTCGAAGGCCAAATTCACCAAATTTGACGATTTGACAAGAAGTTTTTAGGGTTTTTGGCTGCTTTGGATGCAACGGTGAGGTCCGTTCGGGCTGAAAAAGCTTCAAAATTGTAGGTACCCTCTAGATCTGAGAAAAAGGGCACCCATAGAAACCCTTGTAGATCTGAGCCCGTGAGTCCAAAATTGACGAAACAAAGGCCAATCTTGACTATTTCCAACACTCTGAATGCAATGGTGTGATCAAAAGTGACTCAAGATGTACCAAAATACTCTTTCAAGGCTTGAATCCCTCAAAAGATGAACAGGAAGCTATAGATCTGAAGCTTTGATACTATGTTGAAGTTGATAAACCAACCTCACAGATTCCAGTGAACACCTGCAAGCAAATAACCTGTCACGTAGAAGAGATAACAAAACACAACAATGGTGCTTTGCAAACTCGAAGCAAAAATGCATAATCAAGAATTAATAATTACAAAAGGATCAATCCTTATGAAAGGAGATCAAAACCCTAAAAGTGAGAACCCTAGGATGAATAATTAATTATTAAAGGGCCTAAGTTTAGCTTAAGTGAAAATAAAGTAAAAGGTGACTTAATTAATTAATCGATATGATTGAATTAATTAAGTAATTAACCTTATTACTCCAATATCCAACATACATTTATGGACTAACGATCTCTTTATTAACAAAGAGGTATAAAATAGATTAACAATTAGTTGGTTACTTGTAGATATTATGCCAAGATACACTTCAAGTGTTTTCTAGATATTAGCCTCCATCTCTACATTTTCCTTACAATAATTTGGGAAGTCATGGGAGTAATTGAATATGGTTGAGGAATTGGTACATAATATGTCCCTCTCTCTATGCTTAGAAACTTGAGTAGTTCTATTATTGACATTTGAAATTTTAGTTGACTTAAAACTAGATTCATGTCTACTAGCTAATAATCATGTAGTGGAGTGGGTAATGGAATAGTTATGGGACTAGTATCAGGGATATTAACATAATCTCTTAAAATTTTTACTATAATCTCTCATGTTGCTCTCTATGTTAATCATCATAACATAAAATTTCTTTAATGTTTGAGGATTCTTATCCTAAAATTATAGTGTACCAATTTTCTAAGGTGGGCAATGCTTGACTTCCAACTTTGCTAAACCAAGGGGTCTTTCCTAATGCGCTATGTTGGATATAACTACATTATATGGACACTTACCTTGAAACAAATCATATCCAATGTGTAGTATACCCCTATTCAAGTTGTCACGTTGTATATGTTTGTTAGTTTGATTATAGAAGGTTCCACACCTTATTATAGTAGATAATCTACCACATGATGTATCTAAGGATGTGATTTATAATAGTACCTAATGTTTCCATGAATATTTAGACCTATTAATGAGAAAAAATAACTACAACACAAGCTAAGATGATGTTCAAATTCAATGGTTTTAAATGGGTGTGATGGAAGTGTTTTTCCTTGCACTCACACCCTATTTTGGTTTTGACAAAATAGGGACCCCCCTTTTTTTTTCTTTTTCTCGTGTTGCATTTTTCTTCCATCTTTATTTTCTCTCTCTTTCTTTTCCTTTTTCTTTCCCTCTTTTTTTTTCCCCTTCTTTCTTTCCTCTTATTTTTCATCCCTTTGAGTTCCTTGTTGAGTATCAAGAGATTGGGTTTCTTTGTACTGGTATACCTTGTGGATTGGTCTCGATCCCTGACGCCCACCTGGGGCTTGGTGTTTTTTGTTGTTGTTTTAGGTTTTGGGCTTCAGACATTTGATATAACAAACCCCTGGCCCTTGAATACCTGATGGCGGAAATGTCTTGTTTCCTCGAACCCTACACTAGTTAAATCCATCACTCAAATTAATTATGTTGACAGAGTTTTAATGAGCAATAAATGAATAAGTTATTAGGGGTTGTTGGACAGGTTTTTATCAAGTCTATCATGCTCATTTTAA
>VDFB02271358.1:988816049-988834409 GCA_007258455.2 Sequoia sempervirens | reverse complement strand
GCTATGTTTCCACTGCCAAAATGAGTATTCATAGAAAAAACATTTTTTATCGTTAAAGGTTGTATGTTTTCCAGATATGTGGAAGAATCCTGAAACCCTTTATTCAGCATACCATGACAAGCAGGGAGTAAATGAGCGCTTCATCAAGCAAATTATGCAAAAGGCACTATCCTGTATTGGATATGCACCTAATGAGGACTTGATACAATCATGGTGTTATGATGTGGAGATTAACAAACTTCTTATAAGAGTAGAAATGTACATCTCCTTTCCCCAAGGTTTGAATCTTAATAAACATCAGATCCAAATCAGGTAATAGTTTCTTCCTCAAAAAAAGTCATCATGTATCCTCTTCTGTAATAAGATTTATCTACATGTATAGATGGTCATGAATTCTGATGTATATATACTATTTACATTTTGACAGACCTAGGGAAAGGTTTTTGGTCAAATTTTCCACAAAATATGGTGAGGATGATATAAAATTTTCTGCAACCAGAGCCTGCTGCCAGGTGCCTAGATGTTGGGGAGACAACTCATATTACACCTGTCAAATATTCCACCCTATAAGTCAAGCTTTGGTGCAGTGCTGGAGGGCCACTGATTAGTTGTTTGTAGGCATCTTGGATTGGAACTCCAAACCAATTGATCTGCGACATCCATATCCCTTCTACTAGTAATTACTTAAAACCATTTTTCTATATCATAATTTCTTTATAGTTGTTTGAATGTTTTTATTTTGTAAATAGGTTGCTTTCAGAACAGTTAACTTGTGCACAACTCAAGTACTGGCTTTGGATTTAGACATCAACAATGCGGGTGGTCAGCAACTTTAGCTACATAGTATCTTATCATCCTATTTTCTCTGAAAACTTTGGAGTGGATATAATCTATCATGTCAATAAGATTAGCTCATCCAATATCCTGGATATTTGAGAACCCAAAATTTTGAAGGACTTATTGTATATGTGTGATAATTTCTTAAAATGTTAAGAAAGTAACATGAAACTCTTAGGATTGGAGAGTTATGACCAATTCTCTTGAGCATGAATTGTCTAATCGACAATTGGGTGAAGCATTAGAATTGAAATTACTAATACGAGCCATTCAGTCGTATTCAAATAGTGATATGAACCCTTCAAAGTGAGATGAAACACAACATTGTGAAGCTATAACCAATTTTTCATGAGCCTAAACAATCTAATTAACAATTAAGTGAAGTATTGGGATAGAAATTGGTAATATGAACAACTAAAATGGAATTCAAAATAGTGATAATGAACCATCCATCTTTCAAAGTAATATGTAATAGTTGGAACCAAGAATTTATAACCAATTTCTTATATGCTTGAATGGTCTAACTGGCAACCATGTAAAACAGAGGGGTTGAAAGTAGTCATCTGAACCATTTGCATGATTCCAATATTTTTGAGCCTCAGTAATGCCTTTTTCCCTGCAATGAGTTCATTAGAGAGGCTCCAAACATTGGAAAGGAAAAATACTATATAGTTGGGTTTGGAAATTCATCTAAAAAAATTTGCACTATAAACACAAAAAACACACCATTTGTATTAACCATTCCGTTGCATTACTTTGTCATCTACAAGATTTGTACTTTCATATGAACTTTCAACAAGTTCACCAATCCTATATTATTCCTAGAACTACTAAACTAGTACTATTTTGTCTGAAATGTTAAGCACAAAGCTTTCCTATGATCAAGCCCACTTACGTTGTTACCCTGAGTGATTAGCTTCTTTAGTCCTAAGCCACTTAAAATGAAAAAAGAATGAATCTTCTTTATTAACAATGAAGTTTTCCCACAATCAACGCAACAACCAGTATTTTTTACAATTGGTTGAAGAGTATTTCCATTGTATTTTCCCCTGATATATGGTGCGTAAATGATGTGTCCTTGCATGCAGTGGTCATGTTTGTGCCTTCACAAAGATAAGGATGATAGGAAACTATGAAGAATCAGAATTGGATACCATATTTTCAAGAGGAATTGATCCCAACATCTTGGATCCATCGCAGTGCCACAACCATCTAGACATACCCTCAACATGGTCCTCAAAGGAAGTTGTGATTGACTATGTCAGAAAAACAAGAATATGGATATAGAATGAGGCTGCAAAGGGAAAATTGGTGTAGACATATAAATTTAATCACTTCCATATGATTAAATTTACTGTCTTTCCGCTTACCATATTAATATTAATTTATTAAATTAATATTATACCTTTTGTCTCATAACGGTAAAGTATTTAATTTAATAATTAATACTTTATCTTTCACCTTATTCCTCTCTAAATTAAATAAATACGCTAATTTATTTAATTTAGTCATTTTCCCCCTTTTTGAATTAAAATCAATTTAAAATTCCTCACTTTCTCTCTCCTTGTCACATCTTCCATAACCTTGCTCTAATATGAATTAATTTAATTAATTCATGATTATGATGTGCATTCTCTTAATCAGAGATTAATGTCACATCCTCCTACATTTTCCACTTGCCTCTAATCTTCCATTAATTAGCCTAATCCAATGTTTGCACAACCTTAACCAAGGTCATTAGCTATTTCTAGCACCACTTTTTGGTCAATTCTTCCATTTTTCCTTTTTGGATATTGACTCTCCTTCCCATGAGAATTTTTAATTTTCATTTATTTATCCCATGTCTCTCTCCTCCTATGTAGTTTTAATTCACAAAATCCCGTCTTCCAGGCTACAGAGACATGGACTGTCTAATCCCCACATGTGATCCAGTCCCCCTTTTGGGCCATCTTTTTGTCTTTTTAGACTTTCCTAAGAATGTAGTTTTTTAATTCACCCAACTCTGACCACCTTCCTTTTCCCTGTAGATTTTGAGGTCAGACTACATAAATGTCCTTCACTCACTTGGGGACAAAGGAATCCTTTTGTGAAATCTCCTCACTCCCCAAGGTGCATGTCCTTTTTCCCCCTCATGTACCTTCTTGACACCTCATTTACACCTCATATCCTCTTGTCCACTTCACCCTCCACATGTCAAGATGTGAGGGCTTGTGGGTCTCAACCCACCTTAGCCCTTCATCTTGGCCTTGTTGGAACAATCTTGACCATTGAATTCTCTAGAGAATTCAAATTCTCCTATAAATACCCCCTCCTCAAAGGGCATTTTCAACACTTGAATTTTCATAACTACATGCTGCTAATTTACATCCTCAATCCTTTGCCATCATTTAGCCATCTTTCTTGATCATATTGCACATTCAATCTTGCATTTAGTCATTCAAGCAATCATCTAAGGAGCACACAAATCATTCCAATCAAGGACCAATCAAGGAGAAATCAACAGCAAGGAAGATTGAAATCGTTTGTCTCTTATTTTGTCCATTTTCCTTGTGTTATCCTCTTTTGGCTAATCTTGAGGTGTCTTTGGTATTTTATTACTTGCATTTTAAATTATTTTGCACATTTAGAGTAGGATAAATTCTAAGGTATACATTTCTGGCACGCCCGGTGGGACCCACATACGGGTCTTGCATTTGACATCTCTTTTGGTTAAGAATTTTACAGGAAAAACTCACAGAAAGGTGGCAGCGCCCCTGCAGAAAGGCGGTAGCGCCCCTCTAGAAAGGCGGCAGTGCCCCTGCAGAAAGGCGGCAGCGCCCTCTTGGCCACTACAAAAAGGCGGTAGCGCCCCACATTTGAAAGATTACCTTCTTCTAACACGTTGGTTGTCTTCAGGGATATATTTAGAAGGTTTCTCTAATGTTCTTTTTGCAGGGGGAGGGGCACACCTTTCTTTTTTCCTTAAAAATCTAACAAAGTTTATCGCAGAAAGGTGGCAGCGCCCTCACAGAAAAGTGGCAGCGCCCTTGCAGAAAGGTGGCAACGCCCTCGCAGAAAGGTGGCAGCGCCCCTGCAGAAAGGCGACAGCGCCCTCGCAGAAAGGCGGCATCGCCCCAAATAGCACAGTTTGGAAGGTAAAATAGGCATTTTGGCTTCGTTTTTGCTCTATTTTTTTGTTGTTTTCACGTGATAACTTTTTAACATTGTTTTGGCTAGGATATTGTTGTTTCTCGCTAACATTTTGTAGTGTATTAGGGCATTATTGATCAAGAGCGAAGAAGAAGACAACTAACATTTGCTTGCAGGACCATCTATTTGATCTTATTTTTGAAAATTACCTTTGCTGTTTTCAAACATAGTCTAATTAGGGGGATTAAGCTTTATTGCTTGCTGTGATTGCTTGTTCTTGTGTTACCCAAGGGGGCATTGATTTGTTTTCACTTTCCCCTTGCACTTCGTGTGAGCCTGGGGAGTAGTTGGAAATGGTTATTGTCTTCTTTTTAGTGGGACCTGCTTGGGGATTTCATCACCCCAAGGGACGATTCCAACTACGTGTACCAGGGGGGTATATAAAGGGGGGAGAACGAAAGTTGTACCCCAATCCAGTCGCGTCGTAATTGGCAGAGTATTGAAGCTAGGGTGATACCTAGATAGACATGAAGAGTTGGTCCGAGCCTTTCAGTATCTCGCTGAGGTTCCCGACTCACGCTTGTGACGAACTGGTGTTCACGGTTGTGCCTCACGTACCGAGAGTATATCGAGGACTCCCTAGAAGCCTTGTGCATCCTAGATTAAGACTTTGCCTTGCCATACCCTTAATATTAATCATAGGATTGTGCTTGCTTGAAGTATTTTCTTGTGTAAAATCTATCAAATTTTTGATACTTTGGTCTTACTTTATCATTTTGCGTCCTTGTCATAGCCATTTTCATCAAAACCTTTCGCCTTACTGAGAAAGGCGGCCCATGGCCGTGAGTGCCTGATTTACTCTGACTGTCCATACGTTCTTCAGGAAAATGCAATCTCATTACGATTTTGCTGTCCACACCCACGATTTCTTTGCCGAGAAAGCTGTCTACGCCCCTGATTTTGCTGTCCATGCCCCTAATTTACTGCAGAAAGCTGTCTATGCCCCTGATCTTGCTGTCAATGCCCTGATTTTTGCTGCAGAAGGGAGAATTTGCCCTCCTGAACACCCGAAACTGCCCCATTTGGATTGATTTAGCCTCTAAACCATCATTTAATCATTTCCAACCATTTATCTCATCATCCTAAGCCTCTATTTTGTCATTCTAAGCCTCCTAAAACCTCCATTTGACCCATTTAAACCCCCATTCTATCACTCCAAACCTTCGTCAACCATTATAGATCCCCATTCATTTTCCACAATCATCTTTAATCCACCTTTTTCACTTTAATTTTTCATCCAAAAGTCCATACATCACAACTTCACCATTCACATTGTCAAACACCACCCATAGCCAAACCATCCTAACCTTGCATTACAAAGTGGATATCCAAATTGACTATAGCGCTTGAAGTTGATTATTAGTTTTTAACTTCAACCCCAATAAATTCGCTTCCATCTTGAGGTGAATTCAGTGTTGTGAGTTATCATCCTCGGCCCAATCAATCCATTCCTCTCTTAAGGTGGATTCGGTGCTGTAATCATTCTCTTAATCAATCAAAGCTCTAGGGTCACTAAGGGTAACCTCCTATAATCAAGCTTAAGGTCTCTATCTCACATCTTTCATCGTTCAACCATACCCATCCTATCGAATCCAAATCAAACTCAAATCCAATCGAAATCCAAATCTAACCAAATCTAGTCCAATCCAACTCAAATCGAAATCCAATCCAAATCGAGTCCAATCCAATCAAAATCCAATCCAATTGAAACCATATCCAATCAAATCCAATCCAATCCAATCCAAATCAAACTCAAGTCCAATCCAACTCAAATCGAAATCTAATCTAATTGAAAGCATATCCAATCAAATCTAATCCAATCCAATCCAATCTAAATACAATTCGATCAATCAAAATCCAATTTGATCCAATCCAAACCCCATCACAATCAAATCATTTGACATCTAGCATTTGCATGCCCATTCAGACCTGTTCACAAGCAAAGAAAATGGCCGACCGTCAAGCTCAGAATGCCCAACTAAACAACCCCCAAGATCCCAAAAACACAATCAATGTCTCATCAGATCCTAACAAAGGTACCAACGTCCCTCATGATCCTCATAACGGTACTTCATCACATTCTAACACTGAGAATCAGAATAACTCGCCACATGGTGAAGAGAGTATGGTTAATCAACCTGAACTCACACTTGAGGAACATTTTAGTAATCCTACCAATGTACAAATGACTGACTGTTTGCTTGAGAAACATGGTGAAGAAATCTTGGCCCACTTAATTGAGAAGGGTGTTAAACCCCCCTCCAATGTTGACTTGTCCAAATATAGGGGTACCCCATCTAACGTACTCCAAGAGTCCCAAAGTGCACCCAAAGGTTCGTACTTCCCCAACATTCCTCCAGTCGAGGGTTGGCACCAACCTGAATTTGGCAATGCCGTTCTTTATCAGGTTAATTATCCCCCACACACTTCGACCTCAGCTATAGGTGGACCTCAAGGGCCTAATCCCAATAATCCTTTTGCTTATGGCATGCCACAAAATGTCCCACAACCTCTGCCATTAACATTAACCGCACCCCCCCTTCGAACCCACCTACAGTTAACATTGGGGGCACCTCCTTTGCTACATCGCTTCCACCCCCTGGGACCACCAACATACCACCTCAACAAATTCACCAATCTACCATTCCACCTCAGTTACCTCCACCAGACACACCCTAGCTGAACATTCCAAGTGGTGCCCAACAACCCCCTTTACAAAATACGCCTACGCTACTTCCCCCATCTCATCCGCAACAATCTATACACAATACCTTGGCCTCTTCACAACAACCATCCTACCAATCGCAAGGAAATCCCTCTCAACCTACTGCCTAAACCATATCTCCCTTTCTCGCATCCCTTTTGCGCCCAAAGGTTCAACCACAACATAATATCCCACCTCTGTCCATACAACATTCGACGCAACAACAACCTCCACAACACTACTACTATCATAATCAACAACAATTTCACCAACAGCCGTTTTATGTGACTTCCCAACAATCACAACATAGCCCATACCCTCAATTCCAACAAACCAACACACAACGTCCTATCCAAGTTCCCCAATAACCTACCCCACACCTTCACCAAACAAATTCATATTATGCCCCACAACAACAACCCCCATATCAACAAAATCCCCCATCTTACCAACAAGCCATGCCATCATCCAATCACCCAAACCTGTATTTCAACAATCCGAAAACCTTCTAGCAAGATCCCTCATCATTCTATCATCCATATCCCCCCAACCCACCACCAGCTAGCTCAGACTTGTTGGAAATCAAAGCCGCGCTTAAGGATCTTCAAGCCGGGACTACAAAACAATCATTTAAATTTGAAGATATATGCCCATATCCCTTTGATCCCTCCATCTCATTGGTCCCATTTCCTAAACATTTCGAGATGCCAAAATTTGACAAATACAAGGGAGACAAAGACCCTAAGGCTCACTTGCAGGAGTTTTATTCACAGTGTCAAGAAGTCATGTACAGTGATAACTATCTCTTGCGCTTGTTCCCATGAAGCCTAGCAAGCCATGCCCTAGATTGGTTCATGACTCTTGAAAAGGGGTCCATAAAAACTTTTGCAGACTTATCAGAGAAGTTTGTATCCTACTTCTCTTTCAACTTGCGGAAGGATACAGACACCTTAGATCTCCTAAAAGAGAAACAACGTGATGGAGAAACCTTTACTAGCTACCTCCAACGGTGGCATGCGCTAGCCAGTCGAATGAAAAATCCTTTGAAAGAAAAAGACATGGTCACCCTTTTCGTGGAAAATTCTCATCCTGACATGGCCCACAATTTTAGACTGCACTGTGTCACCACTTTCGCCGAGATAGTGGAAAAGGGACCTATCCTTGAACGTGCCCTTATGGCCAAAGGACACATCAAAATACACAGTCATGATAAAGAACGGTCATTCGGAGATAAACCACGACTTTGGAACAAAAACAAAAATGCGGTCAACGATGGAGTGACTGACACCAAACATGTCCAAGTGGCTAATGCATCCCAAGGGCAACAACAGTCTGTACCCAATGCCATATCAGTACCCCAGGGGGCACCTCGTCCCCCTCAACAGTCCAATCAAAGAGATCAAGGGAACACCAAACGTCAATACGCCCAATTGGGTGAACCCTTGAGTGTCGTTTTTAATAAATTGTTGCAAATCAATTACCCCATCACATACCCTGTCACCAAACCATTCGATGAGTCCAAACCCAAGCCAGCATGGTTTAAAGAAAATGAATATTGTGACTTTCATAAAATCAAGGGACACTCTTTGAATAAGAGTCAGGGTTTGAAAAATTATGTCCAAGATCTCATTGATCGAGGAGATATCAAGGTTGACCCCAACCAACCTTCGTCGTCCAATGCTCAACTGCAAATCTATCAAAATGCCTTCCCAAACCATAATCAAGGTCCTAGCGCCTCTAATAGTAATCCCCAAAACAACAGCACTAATAATGTGAATTACAAGAATGTGCCCTTCAATTATGAAGGTGTTATTCATTACATTGAGCAGGTGGAACCCCGAGTATCCATGATACACGTTAAAGCCAAAGACCCTCAATGTGCTGTGACTACACGACAAGCCCGCATCACCGTCCCTGCAGCCTTTGCACCCATCCAACCCACTCTTGTAAACTCTCAATATAACATCCTTGATCACCTAAGGAAGACCCCCGCTCATATATCTATTCTGGATTTGCTTAAATCTTCCCCGGTACATCAAGAGATCCTTAATAGAGCCTTGTAGGAGACCCATGTCCCAAATGACATCGACCCCACACAATTCCAAGCTTTGGTGGGACACTTGGCTTTGTCTCATCACCTCCACTTTAGCCAAGATGACATGCCCAACATCGATGTCAATCACAACCGCCCCCTACATATCGAAGTCATAGTTGCCCACCATAAAATAAAAAGGGTCTTGATAGATAATGGCTCTGCCCTCAATTTATGTACTTTGAAATTCATAAAACAGGTAGGGCATACTCAAGCAGACCTAAGCAACCAGATAATTACAATCAAAGCTTATGACAATGCAGAGAGAAATTTAGAAGGAATCATCAGTCTCCCTATCCAAGTGGGATCTGTGCTCCAATATACTACCTATCATGTCCTTGATCTGGACTTACCATATAATCTCCTCCTTGGCCACCCATGGCTCCATGCTATGCAGGTTGTCCCATCCACTTACCATCAATGCCTCAAATTCCCCGTCAACGGACAAGAGGTCACCATCTATGCCGACCCCTAACCATTCGAATATTGCCGCGCTCTAGAGGCATCATTTCCCCATTTACATTATTGTCCTGGAGTTGAAATGGGGGCATCTCAGTCATCACCTATTAATCCACCATCCACCGTAACAACAGCTCCATCTTCCACTGACCCTACAATCACAAAAGTATAGATCATTGACAAAGGGTGTGGCGAGTATGAAATGCATACTACTCTTAATGTAGCGACCATGCCACCATCGCCACACGAGTATGGTCAACCTCCCCATGCTACCCCAAAGGAAGACAAGACTATCACCTTTCATGGCAAAAATATTCCTACCACCACTTTCGTATCTCCAAGCATCAAGACAGACGCGCCGGAAGAAGACATAAGTCAATGGGTTTACCGAGAAGAGCCCCAGCTGGAAACTCCTCTCAAGGAATACTTCCAAGAAAAGTACCCCTGGCCGACAAAGTTCATGGAAAAGCATAACTATCAAGGCAGAGGCCTAGGAAAGCAAGAACAAGGGCGGTTGCAACCCATTGATACATTTTCGCTACCAAAAATTGTAGGAATTGGGTATGACAGCAAATAGAAAAGCCTCACAACATCATCTAATACTTCTAACAGTATCACCATGGACAAGGGCTCATTGGCAGACATACCCCAGGAAGAATCCATCATACACGCGTATGATGATGTCAATCACACTGACTTATTGTCCATGTTCGAATGCCTATCCATTTGCACCATCAGCCTATCCCTTCGTCACCCTGAATTCATTGATTGGGACCTACATAATACCACACCTGTCAGTATGTCTATGAACACATATGTCAACCTTATGGGATTGGGGGAGGATGAACACTCCGGTCGCAAAAATAAAAATAAGAAAAATAAAAAGAGGTCATCTAGTGAAAACCTTTCTGAGGAACTTCTTGACCTAGAAAAAGTAAAAATAAAGGACGCATCTGATGGCAAAAACCTCCAAGAGGCGCCAGAAGATGGAGATGTTCATCTTCCCCTTATGGGAACTCAGCTATCTGCCAGATCATCTATTTTGATTGAAGAGACGCAAGAAATTAATTTGGGAACTGCTGAAAGTCCGAAGATCACCTATGTAGCCAAGTCACTCTCCGAACAAGAGTATCCGATCTTTGTGCAGCTACTTCAAGAAGGAATCGTCAACTTTGCCTGGTCATACTCGGACATGCTAGGCTTAGACCCTGCTTTAGTGGTCCATCACTTGGACATTCGCCCAGACGCCAAACCTGTCAAGCAAAAACTCCGTAAGATGCATCCGCAAGTCGCATTGTTAGTTAAGAAAGAGTTGGAGAAGTTACTGGACGCGGGCTTTATCAGACCTATTGACTACTCCGAATGGATCTCCAATATAGTTCTAGTTGCCAAACCCAACGGAGACATTCGGGTCTGTACGGATTTTAAGGATCTCAACAAAGCCTGCCCAAAAGATGATTTCCCTCTTCCTAATATTGATATGTTGGTTGAATTAACAGCAGGACATGAGATGTTGTCCCTTATGGATGGCTTCTCCAGTTATAACCAAATCTGAATTGCACCTAAAGACCAACACAAAACCGCCTTCACAACTCCTTGGGGCACCTTCTGTTATAATGTTATTCCCTTCGGTCTCAAGAATGCGGGGGCAACGTATCAGAGAGCCATGATAGTTATCTTCCATGACCTCATCCATATCATCATGGAAGACTATGTTGATGACCTATTAGGGAAGTCCAAAACACGAGCAGAACATCTGGCCATCCTGAAGAAGATATTTGAGCGGTTAGAACATTATAGGTTGCGACTGAACCATAAAAAGTGTCTTTGGGGTCACGTCAGGGAAATTGCTGGGTTTCATAGTCTCTCGCAGAGGTATTGAAGTTGATCTTGCCAAGGTAAAAGCTATTCTGGACATGCCACCTCCACGCAATCTAAAGCAGTTAAGGAGCCTCCAGGGAAAGATGTAGTCTATCCGTCGCTTCATAGCCCAGCTCGCAGATAAATGTCAGCCATTTACCCATCTTTTGAAGAAAGATTCCACCTTCTGATGGACCCCACAGTGTCAAATGGGTTTTGATAAAATCAAGGAATATTTAGCTCATCCACCAATTTTGATGCCGCCTATTCCAGGAAAACCCCTCCTCCTTTATATCTCTGCTACCTCAGTCGCACTGGGGGCAGTATTGGCGCAACTCGATGAGTCAATCAAAGAAAGGGAAATCTACTATATCAGCAACACACTAGTTGGCTATGAGTTAAATTACTCTCCTATGGAAAAAGCGTGCCTTGTGCTAGTCTTCAATACATAGAAACTCCGCCATTACATGCTCAGTCACCCAGTCAAGTTAATTGCTAAAATTGACCCTTTGAAGTATCTGTTATCTAGAACCACTTTGACTGGCTGCATGGCCAAATGGGTCATGCTCCTCAGTGAATTTGATATAGAGTATGTGGAGCGCAAAGCCATAAAAGGACAGGTTATTGCTGATCAATTGGCCGAAGCACCATTGGTAGATGCTTACCCCTTAGACACTGAATTCCCGGATGAAGAAATCTACACAGTGATAGAAGCACCGACTTGGACGTTATATTTCGATGGCTCGTACACTCATAATGGATTTGAGGCAGGAATTCTATTAGTCACCCCTCAAGGTGACTACATCCCAAAATCATTCAGGATAGCGTTTCCCTGCACCAACAATATGGCAGAATACGAAGCTCTCCTCATCGGCCTTAGAATTGCAAAACAGTGGCACATTACCCATTTGAAAGTCTTTGGGGATTCCTTGTTGGTTATCAGACAAGTTAATGATGAATTCCTCACAAAGGATGACAAACTGCTACCCTATAAATGCATGGTGGATGATTTCAAGAAATATTTCACCTCCATACAGTTTAACCAAATCCCTCGGGTGCAGAATAAAGCAGCATATGCCATGGCCACTATTGGTTCTTTGATCGACATGCCCAAGGATCGAACAAAGTGTGAATTTCTTGTCGAACAACTGTTAATCCCTGCATATGATGTTCCTGACACTAACATGGTGTGCGATGTTGTAGGTCCCGCCTCCCCGTGGTACCAAGACATATATACTTACCTCCGTGATAATACCATACCCCTAGAACTTACACGCAACCAACGTAAATCCTTTATCCATCGTTCGTCCCGATACATCATTGTTGGTGATACGCTTTATCGTCGCGGGTATGATGGAATCCTCCTGAGATGTCTAAATGAGACCGAAGCCCAAACGGTACTAACAGAAGTACATGGTGGTATTTGTGGGGCTCACTCAAATGGTATGGCTCTGGCCAAAAAGATCTTACGGGCTGGATACTATTGGCCTACATTGGAACATGATGCTTGCGACTTTGTCAAGAAATGCCTTCCATGCCAACAGCATGTGGATTTGATCCACGCTCCAGCGTAAGATCTTCAACCTCTCCTAGCACCATGGCCATTTTCTCAATGGGGTTTCGACTTGATTGGCAAGATTCACCCACCCTCATCCGACTGCCATACATTCATCATTACCGCAACTGAGTACTTTACCAAATGGGTGGAAGCAATGCCACTCTCACAAATCACCGGTACTCAGGTTTCTAAATTTATCCTCTACCATATTCTCTGTAGATATGGTATCCCATCCACCATCATTTCTGATAATGGAAAGCAATTTAAAAATCAAGTCATGAAACACCTTTGTGATACCTTTCATATTCAGCATCGTTGGTCTACACCTTATTACCCCTAGGGTAATGGTCAGGCAGAAGCGACTAACAAGACCTTCATCCACATTCTCAAAAAGGTGGTCAATAACACTGGATGAGATTGGCACCTTCATATTCATCCCACCCTCTGGGCATATCGTACAACCATCTGCACCCCAACAGGCGCCACCCCATACTCTTTAGTATACAGAGTTGAAGCCGTCTTGCCAATCGAAGTTGAGCTTCCCTCATTGAGAATTTATTTGAAGAACCTTATCAGCGAAGAAGATGCTCACGTTGCACGGCTTGCAAAACTAGAGTTACTGGATGAACAGAGAATAAGAGCCTATGACCACTTACAAGCATACCAAAATCGCCTTAAGCGTCATTACAATAAAAAGGTCCGCCCCAGACAATTCCAGGTTGGTGAACTTGTTCTCAAGGAAAATCAGCATACTCAGCAAGACCGCGACAAGAAAGGCAAATTTGAGGCAAACTGGCTAGGGCCGTATATCATAACTGCCAAATATGGATCTGGAGCCTATAGGTTGACTACTCTGGAAGGAGTTCCCCTTGACGAACCTGTCAATATTCTCCATCTGAAAAGGTTCTACGCTTAAGTCCACTTGATCTACCCTATCCAAAAAAATAAAAAAAATAAAAAAAAAAGTGACAAAAAAATCCAAAAATAGTAAAGAGAAATAAATCCATCCTATGGTGAAAACCATCTTTTGGTGGCGCCTTGGATAAGTATGGATGGTGAAAACCTGTCAACAGGCGTCATCCATAGAGGGCTTAATCATTATCTACCTGGCATCCTAGTTATTTTAGGTTGTCATCTGCACTATCATCTCCACCCACATCGGCCTAGGTCGCTTGGTATTTGTTGATTGAGCATTGGACGACCCATCTTACCTATCCCTCATCCTGAGCTTTTTACATCCCACTTTGAGCTTATGTCTTTCGCTCCCTCCGGCGATCAGTTCGTCTCGTCATATAGGATCATCCATCGTGTCGGTCTCCATCTAAGCCTCATCCGCCCGCATCGTTTTCATCCTTTATCGAACTACGTTGCCCCTGCGCTTTCACGTAGGCAAGGCTGATCGTACGATCTGCCCCCGGGGCATTTTTTGGATCAACTTGTTTTGGTCCTCCATCATCTCGTCTCCACTAAGTCCCTTTTTTCTTTTGTCCATGGTCCTTTATCGAACTACGTTGCCCCTGCGCTTTCATGTAGGCAAGGTTGGTCATTTGATCCTCCCCCGGGGCTTTTTTCTGTCATGTTTTGTGTCCTTCATCATCGGTCACCATTGTCTTCTTTCCACTTTATCCATGGTCCTTTATCGAACTACGAGGTCTTTGCGCTTTCACGTAGGCAAGGCTAATCTTTGATCAGCCCCCGAGCCCCTAGGTCTTTAGGGTGTGTCAGTCTCATGTCTTGTCTCCCTTGTGTTGTCTCGTCTCCCTTGTGTCGTGTCGTCAAGCTATGCCCTTATCCAGCTGATCCTTAACAAGCAAGACCCACTTGTACCAATGAATCCAATCAATTTTGAATATCCTATATCATACCGATCTTTTCGCTTAGTATCCATCATAGGTCTTAATAGGATGCATCCTTCCTAACAGACCTCAGCAATTCCATCTATCCCCTTGATCCTATGGCAATGGATATTTGAAATTGATTGTGCTCTTTTGATACTTTTGGTTCTTGCTTATCATTTAAGCTCCCTATAATCACTTGTCAAGGCCACCATAATCTATCATATTATGGTGTGTTTTGACTAGTCTACATAGGGGCATATCTTGATCTTTTCTTTTGTTGTGTCTTCTTGGTTGTCCCACATAGTACCCACCAAGATCCTCGCGATCTTGTGTTATGTTGGGGCATCCTTTTGTGCTTGTGGTTATCTCAATACCAGACCCAAACAAGGTCTTCGTGACTTTGTGGTATTGGGATAGCCTTCTTGTCTGGCGTGTTTGTCTCATGCATTGGACACTAATCTACCTCGATCCTCCATACCTTGGTGTATCGTGTCTTATGCTATAGCAAAAATCAGTGCTCCAAAGATGATCAATTGAATTAGGATTGCATTTTTCATAATCATTGCATTAACACTCACCCTATGGTTTTGGTTGTGCAAATACTTTCCCTCATTCTTTGCCCTTCTTCTCAGGATACTGATAGTTTTCGACAGATGCCAAATGACATCCATCCTCACAATCACCACATACCCGCCTCCCATTATCATGTCAGTTCTTATTGACACTTATGGCCGTGTGTTACTTCATCTAAAATTACAAAAATACTATGCCATATACCCTTCGTCACTTGCATTACGTGTTAGGTCCATTGCCACCTACATCACCACATGTTAGGTTCATACATACACTGCCACCTGCATCACAAAGTGTTAGACGCATAATACATACATGACAAATAAGTCAAATTCGACATCCATATAAATAAATCATCATAGATCCCATAGGTTCATATTCCATAAGTGCATCAATCCAATCATCCACATAAACATCTCAATCAATCAATGCATACGCATAAGTCAAATTATCCATATCCCATAAATACATACATCTACTCATCCACATGAACATCTCATATCATACACATAAATACACATAAGCATGATTATCCAAATAAAATTGTTGCCAATCATCTGTGTGAACATTCCATATCATAAACATAAGCATAACTAAACCAATGCATCCATCCATATAAACAAGTAATACCATATACACATGCATATAATCATCCAGCATAAACAGAAACATACTACATGGTGTCAATAAGAACTGTCTCATATCAAAATAATATAACATGTGTCACATATCCGTCACATGACAAAGTACAAAATCTAGATATATAAAAAATCTCTAATCTCTGTCAATAAATCCTACACAGCCCATCCTGTATCTGCCAAAAATAACCAATGTCCTACATTTGCCTGCTCTACTAAGAGCTGCCCACATCTGACCTCTGCGGAGAATCAGGTGCTGGCCCCCTGTGTGTTGGAGTCCCCTGGTAACCGCCGTATGGAGACGGCGTCCACTGGTAATCGCTGAATCCCCTAGTGCGTGTCCCTAGAGACTGGGATGGCTCTGGTGGCTGTGGAGCTTGGCTGACATAGCGTGCAGTGCGCTGCACTGGATTTGGAACAACCTGCTCATATACCCCTCGCCAATAGCTAGCCTGCTGCATAAACCCATCCCTCTGCCCAGCTATCAGTCTCGCGGCATTCCGCTCATGCCGATACCGATCTCGATCCGCGCTGATCACCCGCCTCTCCCGCTCCCATGCCTCCTGAGCTAACCGACTCTATGCCAGCTCTGCCTGTAATCTATCCCTCTCTCTCTCCACACTCTGCACATCTGCTCTGGTCATCCCACCCTCACCCTGGCCTGTCGGAACACGCACCATCGCAGCATCCCTCTCTGCCTGAAGGGTATGTATCTGAGCCTCTGCTGCATCTCTATCCCGCTGGAGAGCTTGTGCCCGTAACTCTGCTGAATCCCTCTCCCTCCGGAGAGTCGCTACCTCTACTACCATCTCATCTCTCCCTCTCTGCAGTGCCTGTATCTCTGCCTCTGTTGCCGCCCTCTCACTCCGAATGCGTACCTGTGCCGCATCCCTCTATGCCTCTATAACCTGTACCTAAGCCTATGCTGCATCTCTCTCAGCCCGCATAATCCGTGCCTGCTCTACTACCATGGCCTCCCTCTCCTGCATCATCCCCATATCTCTAAGTGCTTGCTCAAGACAATGTACTCTGTCCTGAAGCTCGTCCCAGTCTCGCTCGAGATCTCCTGACTGCTGACTAGTGCACCCTGCTCCCTGATCAGCTATCTGCCCTGTCCTCTCCACTGGCTCCCCCCTGGCCTGTAAAACCACGACCTCTACCTGTAACCTGTCGCAGTCCCATGTCATACTAGTCAGCTCGCTCTGTATCCTCTGCACCTCTGCCTGTGCCCTGTCCCTCTCCCTCACTGCTCCTGCTAACTGGAAAGTAATGGCGTCATAATCTATCAATGCCTCCCGCTCTACTCTGGCTAGCTCGGCCTCCAGAGCCCTCACTCTCTGCTCTGCCATCTGTACTCTCGTCTCCGCCCCTCTCCCCTGTACAATGGGGTCTTCTGGAACATAAGGAACTAATGCTAATGCATCTGCTGCCGCACCATCCTCTGCCCTCGCATCTCCGTCAACATCCATCACATCCTCCTCCCCAACCACCAGCTCTATCCCATCATCCCCATCATCCTCCCCATCCCCCTCCCCATCCACCTGCTCTAACTCCTCCTCCTCACCTGCTGGATGCTCCCTATTCCCCTGCTCCTGTCCCTCCTCATGATCCTCCGCAATCCGACGAATGCGAAATCGTCTCGCCTCTCTCTGTCTCTCAACCACGAATCGATGTCGTGGAGATCTCCTCTCCTCCCCTGGTACTGCTCTGACCTCCCCCTCCTCTCTGCTCTCTGACTCCTGATGCCCCTCATGACTCTCTACCGTCGACCGAACCCGCAACCGCCGTGGCTGCCCATGCCGACCTACCACAAACTGTCTCCTCCCCTCCTCTGTAGCACCCCTCACACTTACCACCTCCACTTCCTCCATATCGTCAACATCCATCACCTCCTCTACCCTCTGCTCCCCCTGGGCTCTCTAAGGCTGCCTCCTCTCCCACTGCCGACCCTCTCTGTCCACCCTCTACTCCCCCTGGGTTATCTGTGTCTGCCCCCTCTCCCGCTGCCGCCCCTCTCTCTGCCCTTGTCTCTGATGTCTCCTCCTCCTCCTCCCAGCTCTGCCTGCCGGCTCATCTACTGGTCCACCACCCGCTACCCTCAGCATAGGATGAATAGGCGTAATCCTCTCCCATAACTTGTTCTGACACCACCTCCGATATCACTCAGTCACCACTGGTACCTGCTCTCCTCCTGTCCTCTCCGGATAAGCCTCTTGTTCTGCTGCCATCCATGATGCCCTAGCTATCGCTGGTGATATGCGGCCTCCCCATGGTAGCTCTCTACTATACCGCCAATACAGGATAGGTGCCATTGGGATATCCTGTATCCTCCCAAACTGTCTCAGCACTCTGTCCGGTCGATGTGACTCTACTATGCGGGGTAGAGTACCTATAATAAAATATCGGCTAAGAAAATACCCCTCCTGCCTCCCCGTATCTGACCATCCCCTGAACCGACGCGCCCTATATGGTCGCCACTCTATCTCTCCTGAACGCAGATCATCAAATGCTCTCCTCCACCCCTCCATATCCCCCTGCATCTCATAACAGAAAATCCACCCTCTCTCCTCCCCATACCCCCAAGCCACGGGCTCACGGTCATCCGCTGTCCC
>VDFB02271358.1:988463520-988814911 GCA_007258455.2 Sequoia sempervirens | reverse complement strand
AATTTTAACTTTTTTTTAAAAATTGCCCAATACCCATTTTTCTAAATTATCCCCCCGACAAAACCCATGTCGCCAAATTTTAATTTTTACGTCAAAAGATGTGTAAATCACATATGAGGGTTTTTATTGCTACTCACATGCTGTCTGCCTGCGCCCTCGCTGTACATTGCCCGCACTCCGTCCACCCGGTGCACGATCGCAGTACTGCTACAGTGAAAATGACTAAGGTAATTTTTCAAATTACCATTTTAACCCCCCTTCCTCCAAAAAGGTATTTTTTACCTCTTATTTAACTTTTTATTCTTCTAACTAATCCCAAACTTCCTGAGGCTGCCATTTGCAAACCGTGCGTCGGATCACCTCCGTTCAAAAGTCAAAATTATTTAGTTTTCCAAGCTCTATCCAATGGTATCATCATATCCTTCCTATCGAGAAGTCATCCGGGGACCCCTTTTCCCTTCCCTGACCGCCCTCTCGAGGGGGCATACCCTCTTACCATTTCTCCATTCCTTCAGCCTGGTCATTCGGGCATCATTAACTTTTCCCATGTCAAGGGAATCACCATCTGCCATCTCTTCTCTCATTCGCATTTTATTTTTCTTCGAAACACTGTTATTCTAATAGTATTTCGAAGAGGGGCAAAATGTAGACATCTAAATTTAATCACTTCCATATAATTAAATTTACTGTCTTTCCGCTTACCATATTAATATTAATTTATTAAATTAATATTATAACTTTTGTCTCATAACGGTAAAGTATTTAATTTAATAATTAATACTTTATCTTTCACCTTATTCCTCTCTAAATTAAATAAATACGCTAATTTATTTAATTTAGTCATTTTCCCCCTTTTTTGATTTAAAATCAATTTAAAATTCCTCAATTTCTCTCTCCTTGTCACATCCTCCATAACCTTGCTCTAATCTGAATTAATTTAATTAATTCATGATTATGATGTGCATTCTCTTAATCAGAGATTAATGTCACATCTTCCTACATTTGCCACTTGCCTCTAATCTTCCATTAATTAGCCTAATCCAATGTTTGCACAACCTTAACCAAGGTCATTAGCTATTTCTAGCACCACTTTTTGGTCAATTCTTCCATTTTTCCTTTTTGGATATTGACTCTCCTTCCCATGAGAATTTTTAATTCTCATTTATTTATCCCATGTCTCTCTCCTCCCTTTGTGAATTTTTAATTCACAATCCATTCTTCCAAGGCTTCTAGAACCTTGAACTTGTCACAATCCCCACATGTGACCAAGTCCCCCCTTTTTGGAGCCCATCTTTTATCTTTTAGACTTTCCTAAGAATGTGAATTTTTAATTCACACTTATTTCCCCAACCACCTTTCCTTTTCCCATGTAGATTTTTGAGGAATTCCAAAATTCCTCAAATGTCCCTTTCACTCCCACTTGGGGACAAGGAATCCCTTTTTGTGGAAATCTCCTCACTCCCCAAGGTGCATGTCCTTTTTCCACCTCATGTACCTTCTTGACACCTCATTTACACCTCATATCCTCTTGTCCACTTCACCCTCCACATGTCAAGATGTGAGGGCTTGTGGGTTCTCAACCCACCATAGCCCTTCATCTTGGCCTTGTTGGATCGATCTTGACTGTTGAATTCTCTAAAGAATTCAAATTCTTCTATAAATACCCCCTCCTCAAGGGCATTTTGGAACACTTTGAATTTTCATAACTACATGCTACTAATTTACATCCTCAATCCTTTGCCATCATTTAGTCATCTCTCTTGATCATATTGCACATTCAATCTTGTATTTAGTCACTCAAGCAATCATCTAAGGAGCACACAAAATCATTCCAAGCAAGGGCCAATCAAGGAGAAATCAGCAACAAGGAAGGTGAAATCATTTGTGTCTTATTTTGTCCATTTTCTTTATTGTTTATCACTTTTTTGGCTAATCTTGAGGTGTCTTTGGTATTTTATCACTTGCATTTTAAATTATTTTGCACATTTAGAGCAGGATAAATTCCAAGGTATACAATTGGATACCAGGATTTATTCCCTGGTAATTGAGCATGAAAGAATGCATCAAGAAACCCTGAACTACATGATAGTCCAGGACAGGAAAAAATCATTCGAGAACAAAACATAAGTAGCTATTAACAAACCACAGAAAGACAACATGTTTTTAGACATCCTCTTGCACAAAATTTCCAGACTAGACATATTCATTGAAGCTGGAGAAGTCACTTTAGGGCAACACCCGTGTGATATATCTATATTCATGTGGGACAAGGAAAGCCCAACATTTCTTGCAAATGTTTTGGAGCCATTTCTTGTAGCTACAAGGCCTGTTTCTATCGAGGATTACCTCGGATTTATGGAGGTTATAAAATCAAGAGCCTCTGGAAATAGGAGGATTACACGTTCTCTGAGAATAGTTTTGTCCATCCAGCAACATGGTCTTTGGTGGGCACCAATTATTACATTCATGGCCCTAATTCAACCAAGCATTGGATTGAAGTGGTTGAAGAAGTTGTGTATGTAAGCCTTGTAGAGACTGAAGATTTTTACAAGTGGGTGGGTTGCAGACTAATGACAAAAGCACAGTATCATAGGATCTTGGACTGTGACAAGCATGTATAGAAGGTTCTAAGTATGAGAGGACGTGGTTGGGAGTGGACTAGCACAAAGTTTCACCCATTTCTTGGCTTTAAACCTATGCCAGAGTATTCTCAAAGTTCAGATGTATCCTCCCAGTTTGTGATGGGTATCAATCACAGCTCCACTAAATGTATTTAAAAGACAATAGGTTCTATAAATTCTAGAACAGTGTAGTAAGTGTTATACTTTGGCTTGTAATTACCATTGTATATAATTATAAAGAAATAAACTATCAGTCTAAAATTAATCATAATTAACGTGAAATATCTTAGGAATAAGAGTTGAGAATGATAAACATATTGAAATTAATGGTTGAAAATTTGAATAGTAAATGCAAGTAGTTTGTTCTTAGTTCAATGTAAAATTTTACTGTACTAGCAACATTGCATAAATTTCAGGGTTGACAGACAAACACATTAGAATTTGTAAAACTTTTTTTTCATCATGACCATTTCCGTGACTACGGAATCAATCTTGTGGATCTAAATCTGGGTTGCAGATTTAAACTAGGCTTGTAGATCTAAACCAGGCTTGCAGATATGATCGAAACTAATTTCCAAATATTTATTTTTGGCTCACCTCGAGGTTCTCAGTCTAGTCTTCACATAAAAACTTGATTTGTGTGCTTGGGAATTTGCATATGACAAAGATAATTACTCCTTTGTGTCAAGGATGCCTAGTCAATGGCTTTCAACAAAATCTAGAAATATCACAAGGCTTTCCCATAATCTCTAAACACTCTTGGAAACCCTTGTAATTGGTAATTTTGAAAATCCAATTGGGGGAGTTGGTGCCATTTTGGATGAAATATAGCGTCTTTTCATTAATTTTCAGCCCCTTGTAGATAGAGTTTGATTTGAGCACACCCACTAGGTGGCACTATTTCTTCTAGGTATAGCTCAAGATACCAATTATAATAGAGGTAGTTAAGAATCTGATGCATTAATCTTTCCCATATATTGCTTGTGCCGAAAACTTGTGTATCTCCATAATCTTACCTTTCTACTTGGGTGTACATGTCTTACTGATTACGTAATATTTATCAATCTCTTGTAGTTGCACAACCAGGTAAATGAATAATACACTGATATATGCATTTGTTGAGAACAATTTTTTAAATTCAGTGGTTCTGGTAGTTTTTAATAAGACTGAACATTCCTTGTGAGTGTGGGAATGCAGATTATATAATTCATTTTTTCCACTCTGTTATTGGGTTCTTCAAGAACCCTAGCTGACCCCAGACTAGTCCAGACTAAGTACATATACTGGTCTAGGTTAGACCTGGGTTTGCCCAAGCTCCTACCCCAGGCCTTTCAATTCAGTCTAGAAATATTCAGACAAACTTGGACCAAATTTGCAGGCCAGGGAAGGACCTTGTTTAAGCTCAGAGAGAAGCTGCTTGGGACAAAAAAATGTCATATTTTAAATTAGAAGAAAACAAATTAGGAAAACCCTAACTCACTCTACCTAACAACTGCATTCTGTATTTAGTTTTGTATATATTGTGCAAACTGCAAATTATGTTTGGTTATTTTTTTCCAATTGGTAGAATGTTTAGTTGATTGTTCTGAGAAAAATTCATCTTTTAGATGTATTTTGGAGAAATTTCACATTCTTCTCTTCTGGATGATGCATTCAGGTATGAATACCAAGCTAAGTTTTGGGGCGTTATGGGGGAGCCTTGTTTGGGAAGCATACCAGTATGTTAATTTCATCTGTCCTTTGGTTTCATTCTATGAAAAATTCTGCTTTTAATTCAGAAATTAATCTTACAACTATATTTTTGCATGTCACAATATTGACCAAAATATGTATGTGTGGGGTGCAACCTTTTATACATGAATTCAATTATCCCATGCCACATTACTGTGCTGCTGCAAAAACTCACATTTTAGTAAACGGTAGGGAGTTTCACAAGAAGGACTTGGATCAACTTATTGACAGAGGTCTACCAGTGACAATGGTTCGTTTACATGCCACCAAGTTAGTAAACAAAATATTGACTTTAAAATGTAACTTTAATATGTGTAATAATTATATGCATATGCATCCAACAACATTGAAATAATGGAATCAAATATTATGTGTTTCTCTCAGTAATTTCTGTGTGTTTATTCTTACCAGGAATTTCCCTTTATTCAAGATGCTTAGACTCTGAAAACCAAATACATTCATGAAAAATCACTACTTGGATAGGTAATATCTCTTTACTAACACATGGCTGCTTGTAGCATTTTAAGTTTTTATTGTTGGTAGCTCTATCTACCATTTTTGCATTTAATTGGTGGTAACTTGCCATTGTACCATTTTTGTGGGCTATACATGTTGTTGAAAGTTGAATGGGTTTTCTTAACTACATATGACCTTTTTCATGATATTTGTACTCCAGTCAAGTTCCTTCATGCAGTCTAGTCTGAAACATAAGTATAGAATTTGATATTCCAAGCACACTGATGCATGTGGGTCCTAAATACTCTCTCCATTTACAATAACCTATTTAAGTTTTCAACACACCAAAAGACATATTACCTCCATTGATTAATTCAATTAGAACTTAATTAATTGTGAATGTTTTTCAGGCTCAATGCTTGTGTGTCATGTGCTTATAGAAGCCATGACATACATGCATCTAAAATGACATTTTTATATCATGCTCTCTCCATTGTTTAGTCTTCTCATGAACATGGCTGGTCTCCTAGTGATTTGGATATGTTTTCTTTTAGGAAAATTACTATGCTTTTACCACTAGAGCATGCTCCTAATGAAATGCATGCTAAACATTATCCATTTTTTAACAATTTATCATGTCCCATGGAAATTGGAAAGTTTTACCCATTATGAAACTCAATGCTTTTTACCAGTTGAGCATACTCCATCTGGTGAGCTAGATTCTGCATTTTGCCTCCAATTTTAACATCTTATCATGTTCATTGTAGATTTGGATGCTAGGTTATGTCATGTAAGTTGTTGTGCTTTTACCACTTGACCACTAGATTTGAATTCTGCATTTTATCCAATTTTAATGCTTTTATCATGTCTCCTAGAAATTTATCCCTGCTGCTCCACGATGCAAGTAATGATTCTTTGATTGCTTGAGCATGGCAATCAGTGAGTTTGATTTTGCATTTTGCTCAATTTTAGCTCTTCATTACATTTCTTAGAGATTAAGACCCTGGATTCCTTATGAAGTTACAATGCTTAAATACCTTGTGAATTCATCCCCTTTAATAGCTTAAATGCATTTATCAGTTGATGAGCTTATATTTATTCAATTGTATTGAAAATTTCTCTTTGTCTGTTGATTCCATTGGAGAATAAAACTCATATAGGATCCTGAATTTGCAAGAATTTATTTTGAGGTCATTGTGAGGTCCATTGCAAGAATTTATTTTGCCTTTAACTTTGAGAATCATCAGGTACATTGTAGAGGGCTCCTAGTAACTGTTAGATTTTTGTTGGTCACTCATTGTGAGGTCCATTGCAAGAATTTATTTTGCATTTTGCTCAATTTTAGCAACATTTGAGATTAAGACCCTGGATTCCTTATGAAGTTACAATGCTTAAATACCTTGTGAATTCATCCCCTTTAATAGCTTAAATGCATTTATCAGTTGATGAGCTTATATTTATTCAATTGTATTGAAAATTTCTCTTTGTCTGTTGATTCCATTGGAGAATAAAACTCATATAGGATCCTGAATTTGCAAGAATTTATTTTGAGGTCATTGTGAGGTCCATTGCAAGAATTTATTTTGCCTTTAACTTTGAGAATCATCAGGTACATTGTAGAGGGCTCCTAGTTGTTAGATTTTTGTTGGTCACTCATTGTGAGGTCCATTGCAAGAATTTATTTTGCCTTCAACTTTGAGGATCATCAGGTACATTGTATACGACTCCTAGTAACTGTTAGATTTTTGTTGGTCACTCAACAGTTGCAACAGTTAGAAAATTCAAAATTTAGACACTGTTTTGGGTAGTCATGCAACAATCTAAAGTCATAGATCTGTTTCATTTTCTAAGTTCTTTTGCAGATCTCTTGCTTTTAGAATCACCATGTCTTAGTATTCAAATGCAATTTGTAGAGCTAACTTTCTTATGTTCTATTTTTGTTATTTTTACCATCTTCCAGACGTGTTATTTGCTGACTTTTTTTGGTATTACATGGATTCACATTGCTGGTGTTCTTTTCCCACTGCTTATAATGCTCTTAGTTCCTGTAAGGCAATATGTTTTCCCAAACTTTTCAAGGAAGCACATCTTCAAGAATTGGATGCAGCAGAATATGAGGAGGCCCCAGGATTATCATATAACATAGGAGTGAGTACCATTGTCATTGGATGTTGGTAGGCATGTTATGCATAAACTACATCAAACTAAAAGAGACCAAGTAATTTGTTGCTTTGCAGGAACATGAACAAATTGGGTTCAACAGAGGATCATGGGTTGCAAAGGCAAATGATGGTGACATATTTGATGAGATAATTACTCGAAGCCGTGTTGAGGTTAAATATACTTTCAGTCCACAAATATCGAGTTCAAGTGATCCAAGTGAAGCCAAATGCCTTTTCAATGTGCAGATACACTTTTCATGTGAGCATACACATTCTGGTGAAGTGAAGCATGGAATGGTTCCACTAGCTCCTAAACCCAAACAAATTGTTAACCCACAAACCAGTGAGCCACAACAAATTTTTAGTCCCATAAGAGAAAGTCCTTGAAATAGTGTAAGCCCAAGCTTTGGTGAAGTTAAGCTATTTAGCCCAAGGATGTCCAATTTTGGAGAGGGTGCAAGGACATCCACTGCTAGTGAAAAAATATTTTGCATTTGTATGTACAACATCTTTGTCATTATTATTGCTAGATATGTTTGCTCTTATGTATTTATGGATCTTCACATCTTTTATTTTTAAAGGTTCTTGGTTTATCTTATTTGACTGGAAAATCCCAAAATGAATGTTGGAGGTCAGAACTCTAAATCATTTGTTCTTGTTACAAAACAGTCCCATCTCTTCAATAATTTCTTTTCTAGTTTTTTAAAACATAACTATTTTATAACTTTTTGGCAGGAACTTCGCTGCCCTGTAGCTCTTGTTTGATTTTATGTATGTCTAAAAATCTTTCCTTTTTCTTTTTATTTGTTGCTTTTTGATTAGTATTTTAAAAAATAAAATAAATCTTATCTTTATCTTATATTCTAAAATTCTTTCTCTTTTCTTTTTATTTGTTGCTTTTTGATTTTATGTACACAAATGATAAAAAATCCATGTTGTAAGTTAGAAACGTTTCTAGTGTAATGATCAATAGGCACATATTTGAATTTTTTTAATGCAATGTCTATCCAATGATCTTCAAATATATTTAATGTATATAAATCTTGGTAATCTATAAGCACTTAACATTTTTTATATAATATCCAATAGCATCCTACAAGAAAAAAAATCAATTGTACTTTTCAAAATGAACATTCAATGTCATATGAATTGATTAATCTACTGGTAGCACTTGCACCTAAAGGAGGTTCTAGGATTACGCTAATAAAAAAATATGTATGCTGAGAGAGAGTAGTGTTTAATAATAAGTACTAAATAATGGAATGAAATAAACTTAGACAAATCTAGATTTTTACCTTAAAAAAATAGGTATCATTTGATTTGAAATATTTGCATGCAAATTTAAAACATATATCAATACAAAAGAAAAGGAAAGTTATGATAAAATTGGAAACAAATACTATAAATGAAAATAGAATGTTCCCATCCAGTTGGTAAATTGATGTTTATTTGGCTTTTACACGATAAGTGAGATTTTGGAGGCTTTTAGCATTAAATGGTAGTTGATTTACCATTAAATGACAACTAAAACTTGTTTTCCATGGCTCAAAGTTGTTTGCAGGTGTGAGACTTGTTTCAAGTTCAAATCTCACACTATATGTAGCCTATCGACTAATAATGTAATCACTCAACATATGAATTATGAAAAATTAATTTCATTGCATATGGAAAAGAAATACAAATGGGGGTTTGATTTGTATCATTTGAGTATATGGTCATGTTCAAAATTGGTTATTGAGTATATCAAGTTTGAGTATAACTATATCATTGCATATCTCCATGGATGATTAACCTTTACAAAATTAGCTATTGCATAAAGTGTTTCAAACCAAACAAGGATTTATCCATTTAATGATAGGTATTCTTCATGTAAACAACAAATTTATATTGTAGATTTATGTTTTAATTAGTAACCTACATATAGATCATTCAACAATTAGCCAATATTGTTAAAAAATCAAAATAAATTAGGCTAAATTATTCAAGAATCATTTACAATTTTTTTACAAACTTGAAACTATTTTTGTGAGTTGAACCTCACTTTCCCAATACTTAGGGTTAGACAATTCTTAATACAAATTAAAATTTTAGGGTATGCTTTAGAGGAAGAAGGAAATAAAACAAGTGACAATATGAAAGCCTAACATTTTAAAATTAAAAGCATGCATGTCACTTTTAGGCACTCCAAGTTAAAAAATTGTATTTATGTTGGTAATTTTATTGATAAAAGTGGGACAAAACTTTGAAATTTCTCTCTAGAGATTTGGGTACCAAGTTTTGGTTGTTTTAGCTCATAGTTTTCTAGTTACCGAATTATGGTTTCTTGTATTGCTTCTATTCAATGAGTGTTTGAGATATCAATTTCATAGCGAGTTTTGTAGGCATTGTTATGTTACCAAAATTGCTCTAGAACTTTTGTTGATAATACAATAATACTCTAGTAAAGGCTTAGACTGTGCAAGAGTATTGTAATTGTTGATTATTAAATAATACATTGAGTTACTTTGGAGTGTGGGATTTCTCTTCCAAAAGGGTTTTCCTCACATAAATCATTATGTTTAATATATTATTTTGGTGTTTATTTCCTTGTAATTGTATGATTGATTTAGTTTTCACACATATCTCTGAAGTCACAGATTAGTGTAGGAGGCATGTTCAACATGTCTACTTCCTTTCATTTGCTACAAGAGATTGATCATATGGGGTCCTAGGTATCAGAGATTAGATTTTTTGATATATAATATTGGTTTGAGTGGGAGCTTATGCAATAGGAGATCTTGTCAAGTGAGAAAATGGAAAGCACATCAAGGATAGATATAGAGAGGTTTACAAACACTAACCTTAGGATACAAAAGATTAAGATGAAGGATATGCTTATAAATAGAGATCTTTAGGCTATTGTATTTAGATCCAAACTAGCTACAATATCACAAGCTGATTAGAATCTATTGGATAGCAAGGGGAAGGCCCTCATTAAGCTCTACTTGGTCAATTCAATTTTTTTGAATGTACACAAAGAACTCCACCTCACAATCTCTTTGGAAGAAGTTGAGAGATTTAGACTAGGTTAAATCCATAGTTAACAAATTTTTCCTAAGAAAAAAGTTGTATACCTTGAGAATGGATGATAGTTGTTGTGTCTAAACATTTTAATTTTTTTAATGCAATGTCTATCCAATGATCTTCAAATATATTTAATGTATATAAATCTTGGTAATCTATAAGCACTTAACATTTTTATATAATATCCAATAGCATCCTACAAGAAAAAGAAATCAATTGTACTTTTCAAAATGGACATTCAATGTCATATGAATTGATTAATCTACTAGTAGCACTTGCACCTAAAGGAGGTTATAGAATTACGCTAATAAAAAAATATATGTATGCTAAGAGAAAGTAGTGGTTTGATTAAATAATTAATAATAAGTGCTAAATAATGGAATGAAATAAACTTAGACAAATCTATATTTTTTCCTTAAAAAAGTAGCTATGATCTCATTTGAAATATTTGCATGCAAATTTAAAACATAAATCAATACAAAAGAAAATGAAAGTTACGATCAAATTGGCAAAAAATATTGTAAATGGAAATAGAATGTTCCCATCCAGTGGGTAAATTGATGTTTATTTGGATTTTACATGATAAGTGAGATTTTGGAGGCTTTTACTTGATATTTTGGAGGCTTTTAGCATTAAACAATAGTTGATTTACCATTAAATGACAATTAAAACTTGTTTTTTGACGACTCAAAGTTGTTTGGAGGTGTGAGACTTGTTTTAGGTTCAAATCTCAAACTATATGTAGCCTATCAGGTAATAATGTAATCACTCAACATATGAATTATGAATAATTAATTTCATTGCATAGAAAAGAAATACAAAGGGGGGTTTGATTTGTATCATTTGAGTATATGTTCATGTTCAAAATTGGTTATTGAGTATAAATATATCATTGCATATCTCCATGGATGACTAACCTTTATAAAATTAGCTATTGCATAAAGTGTTTCAAACCAATCAAGGATTTCTCCATTTAATGATAGGTATTCTTCATGTAAACATCAAATTTATATTGTAGATTTAGTTTTTAATTCATTAATATACATTTAAATCATTTAACAATTAGCTAATGTTGTCAAAAAATCAAAATTGATCAGGCTAAATTATTCAAGAGTCATTTACATTTTTTCTACCAACCAAAAACTACTTTTGTGAGTTGAACCCCACTTTCCCAATACTTAGGGTTAGACAATTATTAATAAAAATTACAATTTTTAGGGGGGCTTAGAGAAAGAAGGAAATAAAACAAGTGACAATATGAAAGCCTACATTTTAAAATTCAAAACATGCATGTCACTTTTAGGTGCTCCAAGTTGAAAAATCATATTTATGTTACTAATTTTATTTATAAAAGTGGGATGTACAACTTTGAAATTTCTCTCTAGAGATTTGGGCACCAAATTTTGGTTGTTTAATCTCATGGTTTTCTAGTTACCAAATTATGGTTTCTTGTATTGCTTCTATTTAATGTGTGTTTGAGATAGCAATTTCATAGTGAGTTTTGTAGGCATTGTTATGTTACCAGAATTGCTCTAGAACTTTTGTTGATAATACAATAATTCTTTGGTAAAGGCTTAGACTGTGCAAGTGTGTTGTAACTGTTGATTATTAAATAATACGTTGAGTTACTTTGAAGTGTGGGTTTTCTTTTCCAAAAGGGTTTTCCTCACATAAATCATTATGTTTAATATATTTTTTTGGTTTGTATTTCCTCGTAATTGTATGATTGATTTAGTTTTCACACATATCTCTTCTCACATATTAGTGTAGGAGGCATGTTCAACATGTCTACTTCCTTTCATTTGGTATAAGAGAAATTGATTATTTGGGTTCCTAGGTGTCAAAGATAAGATTTTTTGATATGATATTGGTTTGAGTGGGAGCTTATGCAATAGGAGATCTTGTTGTAAGAATATGGAAAGCACATCAAGGATAGATATGGAGAGGCTTACAAACACTAACCTTGGGATTAAAAAGATTAAGATAAAGGATATTCCTATAGATAGAGATCTTTAGGCTATTGTATTTAGATCCAAACTAGCTACAATATCATAAATCAATTAGAATCTTTTGGATAGCAAGGGGAAGGCCCTCATTAAGCTCTACTTAGTCAATTAATTTTTTTTAATGTACACAAAGAAATCCACCTCACAATCTCTTTGGAAGAAGTTGGGAGATTTACACTAGGTTAAATCCCTAGTTAACAAATTTTTCCTGAGAAAAAAGTTGTATACCTAGAGAATGGATGATCGTTGTTGTGTCTAAACATTTGAATTCATTCAATATTATTGTTACATAGTAATTTCCCCTTCTAATGCCTAGGAAAGTGATGTAGGGAGGGTTCCAAACTCTCAAAACTTCAAATTCATAAGAAACCATGTCCTCAAATTGGATTCCAACAATGTTGAAACAACAAGAAGATTGTAAATTTTCTATTGTTAACAATTATCATGGTTACAAGAAATCAAAGAAAAATTAAATCACAATCGTGGAAACCCCTAGGAATGATATAAAACATCTGAAATCGGACTTTGAAGTCTGAGACACTCAAAAAAATCATTCACAGATATGGCCTCTTCAAACCCTCAACTTCTTGAAGCATCAATTTCACTCTTTCTACAATTTTCTTTGGAAAATCAAAACACAATGAACCTGTAACACTTGAAATATTATTTGTTGCTATAGATATCTTCTCAAACCTAAAATAACCTGTAATAAAAATTTCCACAACCCTCCCTGGAAAAGAACTACACTTGCAACAATAATCTTCCAATTCTAGCCAAGAATTGCTACCAAAACATAGTCCAAATTGCCTATAATCTTAAAAAACAAGCTCCAATAACTTCTACAGAAAAAGCCATGAACAAGTTGGGAAGACACCTTCAAAATGTATGCCAAAAACCTTTAATAATATTAAAAATTCTTTCATAAACCCACTCCCACCGAAATCTCCAAAATGGGAGTTCATTCCTAGATTTTAGGGCAGTTTCCAATGTAATTCCTACCAACACACCTTGGGTGCCCACCTTTGCATGCATGATTTTAGGAAATTTAAATGCATTATTCCAAATCATCCTCCCTCCAAGACCCACGCCCAAGGATATTTATTACCAATTTTGAATATTAAATAATTTCCAAAATCTCCCCTAAATTGTCTCCACACCCCAAAATTGCAACAAGATAATAAAAGGTTAATTATTTAATATTTAACTTAGTCTAACTTTGCAAATTACCTCACCAAGCTAATCACCTACCAAACCTTAAGAAATTGAGTTAAAATATTATTTTGTTGATGCAAGATAGCTTGCAGCCACAGATGCTCCTGCATTAGCAAGAGTGACTTAATTAGCCAATTTTATTCCTATAGGCTAATGTTAGAAGTAAGGGAATATTTTAATTAATTATTTGATATTATCCATTTCCAACATATTTTAAGGATAATATTATTTAATTAATTTAGTGGAGTTTGTAAAGTGACTTGGTGATTATTTATGATATATTAAAAATGTCACTTTATTATTATTCTCGAGTTTTATTTTAAAATATCAAAAAACAAATTTTGAAAGGTTAATGAGAATTGCATACAAAAGTGAAAAGTGAAGCTCAATTGGTTTATGCTTGAATATTATCCTACTTGGTTATTTTGGAGAGATTTCAGAGTTAAAACCCTAGGATGGAAACCCTAAGGGTGATTGGTTTCAATGGTGTAAAAAATCTACCCTATCCAGTGTATTAGAGAGATTATACAAATTTCTCACATTGCATCAACAGTCAAAATTTGTGAAATTTGTAGTCTCTTTTAGAGACAAATGTTAGAGTATTTGGCTTGATGATTGTAGAGGAGTATTTGAATGCATAATCAAATATTATTTCAGAAGTATTCCTATCGTACCATTGCTATTAGTTGTGGTGAGTCATTCTATTAATAATTGTGGTTACAAATTTAAATGACTTTGATATAATAAAAGTATTGAATATTGTCCTTTTGACTATTGTAATCCCCTTTGGCAAGGATGACGAACCCTATATCTATATCACAACGTTCCTAAATGTGAATTGTACGCTACAAAAGTTCAATAAGGGTGTGGTCCCATGGAGGGGGGCTTCCTAAAAAATTATGTGGGTGTTGCTGAGATTTTTTAGGATTATTTTAAAGTGGGTGGTCCCATGAATTTTGTAGTGTAGTTTACGCTTAAAAAATTAAGCTTCTAAATTTATGAAAGCTGGTGGTCTCATGAAATTTATTATTTTGGATATTCAATTCAACAGAGTAAATAAATATAAAATAAAATAAATTAATCGATGGGGATTTAGAAACTCCATATGATTGACAAGTGACAAAAAAATCCTAAGTTAGTGGGTCAATTTTTAGCCCCACCTCATTTGCACCCGCTTAAATTTTTGAACTAAAAAGAAGGGGTTGCTATTGTTGAGGAAAAGACTCTAATTAATCATGTAGCATTTTTTTGCTTCATGGGACCCCCTGCTCCTTCAAAATAGATCTTGAAGCCCCCCTCATGGAATAACACCCTAATGGGGACATGGAGCTTTGAATGGTCAAAGGAGGTGACACAAGGCTTAAACTAGACATTAAATTCCATAGTGGTTGTTGTATTAATTTTTGAAGGGAGTCACACGCTTTTGAGTAGTGGAGTGTACATTGGAGAAGCTGTACTCATATTAGTTGTAGTAATACATCATATTTTAGGAAAACAAAGTGAGTGTACTTGTTGAGGTGGTCTACCATATAATATTATTGGAGTCACATGTTAGTGGTGAATGTGATATTACATTTATTTGATAAGAAATTTATATTTTTGTGCATCTTTCACATACAATAAAATATAAATATCAAATATCTTGCATGTGAGTTGCCATACAAATGCTTAAATTCTTGAATATAAATGTATGTTAACTATTTTGGATATAAAATTATAATATATTTTAAAGCTTGTTAATATGTCTGTATTATTATATTAAGTGTTGGTCATATCCTTCAAACAAACACAAAAACAAATTTAGCTCAACTTGTTGCCATATGTTTGACGAAATGCTAGTATAACTAAGAAGGGGAATTTTGAAAAATAATTGCTTACAATTTTTCCTTGGGATATTTCAAACATAATTTCACTCTATTGGAGTGAAGATAGAATCCAATCAGTGTAGACTGTTGGTGTGAATAAGATGTTTCACCTAACCAGTCCGCCTAGTAGGTCCTATTCAAATGTTAAATTTACTTAGGCCCTAAGAATCTTTCTAGGCCTTAGGGTAATGATCAATAGGCACATACTTGAATTTTTTTAATGCAATGTCTATCCAATAATCTTCAAATATATTTAATGTTATTTAATGTATATAAATCTCTTGGTAATTTATAAGCACTTAACATTTTGATATAATATCCAAGAGCATCCTACAAGAAAAAGCAATCAATGTACTTTTCAAAATGGACACTCAATGTCATATGAATTGATTAATCTACTACTAGCACTTGCACCTAAAGGAGGTTCTAGGATTAATGGAGCAACTACTATTTAGGAATTGAAAATAAGCTCTTGGAAAAAAGGGGGGGTTGGCAGCAACTACATATTGTTAAAAATCCACGTGGCTCCACAATTTTCTTTCCCTCTTTTTTAAGATTTGCTTTTATTTTTCTTTTTCTATTTTTTTGTTGTATTATAATTAATACTGTTAATACAAATTTAAGCATCCATGGGGCCTCAACTCCACAAATAACTCCTAAATAAGTTGAGCAGTGGGTGCTAGCCAAAATAAGCTAAGCAGCTGCATGGGGACATACTCTAAGAGAGAGTAGTGTTTAATAATAAGTGTTAAATAATGGAATGAAATAAACTTAGACAAATCTAGATTTTTTCCTAAAAAAAATAGGTATCATTTGATTTAAAATATTTGCATGCAAATTTAAAACATAAATCAATACAAAAGAAAAGGAAAGTTACAATCAAATTGGCAAAAAATACTATAAATGGAAATAGAATGTTCCCATTTAGTAGGTAAATTGATGTTTATTTGGCTTTTACATGATAAGTGAGATTTTGGAGGCTTTTAGCATTAAATGGTAGTTGATTTACCATTAAACGACAACTAAAACTTGTTTTTCGATGACTCAATTCAGGTTCAAATCTCACACTATATGTAGCCTATCGACTAATAATACAATCACTCAACATATGAATTATGAAAAATTTATTTCATTGCATAGAAAAGGAATACAAATTTTGATTTGTATCATTTGAGTATATGGTCATGTTAAAAAATGGTTTTTGAGTATATCAAGTTTGAGTATAAATATATCATTGCATATCTCCATGGATGATTAACCTTTACAACATTAGCTATTGCATAAAGTGTTTCAAACCAATCAAGGATTTCTCCATTTAATGATAGGTATTCTTCATGTAAAGATCAAATTTGTATTGTAGATCATACATTTAAATCATTTAACAATTAGCAATGTGAAACTCATGTGTGAGTTGAACCCTGATGTGCAGTTTTCGCACACATGAAGGTAGGGACCCTCTTTTGCTTTCGCTCTTGTTCTTTTGGCCCTTTGATTTTGAGGATTTGCGTTGCCTTGGCATGAGATTAAGTGTTTATCTTGCTTGCCTAAGTGACCCCCCCTAAGTTGCATATTGAAAATCTTAAGTTTTGGGCCAAGTTCGGGTTTTTGCACTGTTTCGGGATTATCTGCTCCATCCGGATTTTCCTAGATTTCATTCAAACTCCAAAATGCAGGAATAATTCCACGTTCAGATTTTTCTAGAAGTCTTTGTCTCGTCGAGTTTCTGAACTTCTCCAGCTTGTCTTGTTGGCTTCATTATTTCACCTTGGTTCGATCTCCGTGACGAGTGTGGTTAAGTTTAAGTGAATTTTGCATCATTTGCTCCAAATTTCGTTGTGTATTGCTTTTGCATTTGGGATTTGGTGATTTGGGCATTTGGATTCGTTGCTTGGCGTTCAGATTGCTGTCTATTGTTGCCATGATCAATTTCCACTTCACCAAATGGTATGTCCACATTGCTTCTCTTTTGATTGATGAATGTAAGTAGTGCTTTGGCATTTTAGACTTGCTTGGAGTTTGAATTCCTGTGTGTTTGGGCATTTTGTGGCTTGCTCTGTGTGTTCATGGTTAAAATTTAGGGTTTCATGCCTAGGGTGTCCCCATTTCATCTTAAGTTGCTTTCGAATGAGCCTAAAATTCAAAGAAGATCTATAGGAATTGGGGTTCCAAATTTGTGATCTTCGATCAATTTGAGCGAAATTGTGAGAGGATGCCGATATTCACCTCAGGATTTTCCTGTGCTGGTGGATTTCCCCAATTTTCTTGGCCCTCTCTTTTCCTAGAGCTGAAATTAGAGGTAGTATGAAGCAATGAGGTAGAAATTTATGGCTCATGTCTAATGCAATGTTGGCTAAATAACGAGAACGATTTAGGATGATTTTGATTGGGCTAATTCTTTATGTTATAATGGATGATATTGATGCTGGTTTTTGCTGAGTGCAGGCTAAATTTACTAGGTCATCAAGGAAGTTCTAGATGAAATTAATTTGGAGAAATTCAAGTACTGGTTACTCCCCCCTTGGCCACTTGGTGAGATGTTAGGATAAGAATGGAAGGAAGCAGTTAATATAGGGTCGCATTGAAACTTGTGCATTGGTTCAAATTGCATTGAAGATCCTAGGCTGACCTGGATTGAGTTCAAGCATTTAATGCTAATTCTTATTGGTTCATTATCTTGTTGGGCAAATTGTAAATCCCAGCTTGGCCGACATGCTTTGGAGATTCCTATAAATTGGGAATTTTGCCTCATTTGTAAGATATACACAGATAGTTCTTAGAGCGAATTAAGTAGTAGAGCAGAGGTAGAAATTAGGTCATTCTAAGCAAGTGCTATAACAGAACATTGGAATTGTTGCTGAAATTTGGTGATTCAATACAATTGAGACATTGTGATTTTCTTCAAGTGGTTCTGCTAATTAATGTATGTTAGATCTGATTCAATAGTGTTTATGATTTGATGCTAAGTCCATACTTTTTGCAGCTAGCTGATTGTTAGTTGCTTTGCAAAGTTAGCCTGGACCTTTATATTCATTGTGCTTAGTTCAATTGTAAAATTTATCCATTTCAATTGCAATTGGGTTGTCTTGGATGAATGTTCATAATCTAAAAATCTTAATACCTTAGAAGATTGCATTGTTTCTGTGAGATTGCAGGTTTATCTGGGTTAAGCAGGAATTAGTTTATGAAGGATTGGTCCATTTCAAACATTTCATCATTTGCATTGTTAATCTTAGGAGTAGTTAAATTTAGGAATCTCTCTGAAACCCTAACCTTTTGTTATTCCTTTATTATCTGGGTTAGATTTAGGATTGAAGTATCATTACATTGCCAAATTTGATAAGTTAAAGATTCAGTATTTGCTTGTAGTAAGGTCCCTTTGTGATTACCAAAATTTTAACATTTATCACTGAGTTGTTTATGCATTGTCAAGACCTGACATTAGAGACCTTGGGGTTATCTCTTGAGGCTTGTTGAAAGAGATTTACCTTTCAAGAGAGATAGGATTTCATATTCTGTCTGAGTTGTTGCTGTGCAGAAAATATCATCAACAAATTGGTGCTAGGAGGGGCTGAATAAGCTAAGTTGGATCGATTTCTGTCTACCATCTCTCCCAAAAGATTCAAAAGAAGGACCAGATCTACTCCAGGAGAGGAGGAATTTCAAGAATTACCAGTCCCTACTAGGCCAAGGATCAGCAGAAGGGGAGAATCATCATCCACTCAATGACCTCCATCATCCCCATCATTCTCATCTTCATCGAGTTCATCTTCATCCTAGTTTGAGGACATTCCCATCCAATAGCCTCAGCCAGCCATAAATCAGCGATTACCACCCCCACCTCCACCAATGGCTTTCCTAGCTAATAACCCATCTCCATTGAGTTTCGCTAATTACAATGTCATGCCCAAGAACCCTGAGCACTTATGCTCAAAGTTCCATGTTAATGATCCCAATAGAACTGCTGAGGAACACATCAGGATCTTTCAGACTAGCCTTAAGGATAGGGGAATCAATCATGAGGATATAGCATGTAGGCTCTTTCCTTATTCCTTAGGAGAAGATGCATTCTATTGGTATAATCACTTACCTGCCGGGTCCATCCAACATTGGACTGAGTTAGAGACTGCATTCCTACAGAAGTTCAAGATTCCCATTAGTCCCAATGAGCTCTATCTTCAGTTCACTAATGTTAAAAGAGAATTCCATGAGTCTATAGGGTCCTTTAACAATAGGTTTCATTGTGCCTATACCCGACTGCAGGCCCCCTATGCTGTTGATGATGCCACTGCTTTAGACGTCTACTATGAAGGTCTTGATAGTCTGACAACTACCTTTATGAAATGGAGAAACAATCCTCCTAATACCCTACTTGATGCATATGTAGAGGCTGTAAAGGTTTGCACTACCTTAAGACAACATTTGCCTGGACCTTTACCATCATTAGGACCCGCTGCTCACCCTGGACAAGTACCAACTCTCAATCAGGCTCTCACCAATCATACTCCCATCATGAATCCAATTCCTCAGTTGCCTATGGTCCCTCACCTAGGGCCTCCAGTGAGTCAAATGCCACCCACAGTTAGTTATCCCCAAAAAAGTGTGAATCAACCTCTTCATCCACAATCTCATGCTAGCTATTCCCCATATCTATAGAATTTTGAAGTTTTGAACCAGTAATTAAATACCAGCATTGCAGTAGGATATCCCCAAAATAATGTGAGCCAACCTCCATATAGAAATCCTGACCAGGAGAGACTGGATGAATTGTCTGAACAAGTGAAGAAGTTGAATATGGAGGTGACTTAATTGAGGAACTAGAACAGTCAGTTGCAAGCTGCTCAAAGAAATATGCAGTCCAATCAGAGCAGAGAAAGTCAAAAAAATCAACAAGGACATCACTTTGATAGAGGGAAACATCCTGAAAGAGGATATAGCCATGACATAGGATACAACAATGAAAGAGGATATAATAATGATAGAGGATATAGTAGTGACAGAGGAAAGAATTATGATAAAGGACAATCCTCAGGCCAAAAATTTGATAGAGGGAAAGGTGGTGGATAAGGTTTTGACAAGAGACAACCACCCAATAGAATGGGACTTGGAATACGAGGCCTAACAATGAGGAGTCCCTACCCCATTGGATTAGCTAGTCAATCAGCCAATCAACCAAGAGAAGCCTCCAGGTGGTGTATATTTAGCTGAAGTTGCTTTATCAAGATGGTGTAGGCTCCATAAATCAAGTCAACATTCTGAGTTAGATTGTCAAGAGTTCCAGACAACGGCTTCAATCTTCCAGTATGAAGTGGAGAATAATTCAGGTAATCAGGAAATGGTGCCATCTACTCCCTATGATTCACCAGTGTTAGTCCTGAACCATGCTCCTTTTCCACAGAGCAAAGACAATGTGCCTGAAGAAGAGTCAGACTAGCTCAAGGAAGAGGCAGATCAAGTGTGCAACGAAGATGAGATTTCATAATTGTTTGATGAAAATCCAATAAATCACAATGGCCCCTTGGATGAAGAAGAAGCTTATGTTGAGGAGGTACAGACTTTGTAGAGGCCTGCCAAGAAGTATGATCTGAGGGACTTTCCACATAAACATCCACAAGCTGGACACCCCTTCACCACTTCCATCCCTCCAAACAACTTCACCACTCCTCCAAATCCTAATGCCAGCAATAATCTGTTATACCCACATGTGTCTAAGTAGTATTTGTCAAAGGAAGGACAAGCATAGATGGACATGCCGAAAGGGAGAGGTGTTGATGCGAACAAAGACAAGGTGGTGGAATACCCAAAAGAGACCCCTGCTGATATGAGTGAAGAACAATTGGCCATATATGTTGCAAAAGAGCTCAAGAAGCTAAAGGTAAGCCTCTCTGCATTTGAGTTATTGAGAGTTCTGACCATTAAGAATTTAGTTCTAGGAGCTTACAATGCAAATTCCATATCACAAGGTAGATTAGTTAGTGAAAGTATCAACAAAGTATCTAGCTCTCAAACAGTAGGAAGGAAAAATTAGACTCATAATCAAGTTCATGTGCCTCCTGGAGATAAGGGAAAAGAGGACATAACTCAGGTTGCTCAAGTGGATACTCCCTTAACTCTATTTCAAGGAAAAACAAAGACTCCTCCATTATTGATCTCAGTCCGTATACTTGGTAAACACTTGCACAACTGTTTGTTAGATTCAGGTGCTTCCACCAATGTAATGCCCTTTGGTGTTTGTAGAGCTTTGGGTATTACTCCTGTTGATTCTCAAAAGAAAGTTACACAATTGGATAGGAATGAAGTTAATGTTGTAGGGGAATTAAATATGATTCATATGCAAGTTGCTTATGATCCTAGGATTCAACAGGTCATTAATATACAAGTGGCTGATATACCTGATGCTTATGGCCTGATTTTGGGAAGAGACTTTACTAAGGCCTTGAATGGATATGTATAAACTGATAACTCTCATATGTGGCTTCCCTTGAAGGGAGTGCCAAACTAGATTAGAATTGAAAGAGAACCTAGGATGAGGTACATGATTACAAAATATCAGAACACCTCCAATGAAATTCTGATAACAGAGGTGAGTATGGGTAACTATGTGCTTGCAGACCCTTTTGAGGAGTCAGATGTAGAGGAAGTCCTTATGTTCCACACAACGCCTGTTGATCTCGTAATAGAATCTAGTAGTACTGAAGCTGTGGTGGAACCAGTTGAAAATGAAGATGATCTTGAAGATAATCAACTCACTTTACTAGATAATTTCTAGGAATTCATTCAAAAATGCATTAAGGATCAGATTCAGTTGGGTAGGGAAATGAATTTCAAAGATTTTCTCTTGCAAAAATGGTGCAGAGTTCATAATGCAACCCATTTAGAATTCACTTGCCGCTCATGTGTGGATAGCATCATTAAAGTTGGAAGATACTTGGAGTGGAAAGAAAAGTTAGACAAGGAATGCACTGTAGAGAGGTCAACAAATTCTGAATCTGGAGATGATGTTGCGGCTGATGTTGAGGTAGCTCTTGAAGGGACTGAGTGTAAGGAATGAAAATCTCAGGCATTAGAGTTAACAAGGGAACATTTAAGTGAAGAGTTACCTATGTAGATCAAGGAGGATGTTCTTATAGGGGTAGTCAGATTCCTAAAAATATAGTGGAGGATGAGCTGGAAGAAGGAGTTACCATGCAAGTTCCTCCCATTCAAAATAAGGATCCAATACAGACTAGATATGAAGAGTTTGTTGCCAGGATTATAAAATATTGGTCAAGCTTGAGTTATAGAATCGACCTAGAGGACTTGTTGTTACCAGTTTGGTGCAGGATACACAAGGAAGAGCATTCAAAATTTAGATGCTTCCAGTGTCAGGCAACCATAAAAGAGGTGGAAGAACAGATGCAACTACCACAACATGCGAGGGATACACAAAAAGCTCCAGTGGGAGAATTTCAACAAGTTGCTAATGAATTTCTTGAAAAACATGAGGAAGCACTTAATGGAGTGTTCAACATTCCTGATGACTGTGATCAAGAGTCTAAACCAATGCCAACAAAGGAAGAATTTAGGGAGTTCTCTCATTTATCAAACTCTATTTTTTCTCTATTTGTTGATGAATTAGGCACTGAAAATTTATAGACTTTATGCATCAATGATGAGATAACTAATGTGGCCCATATTAATATGCAGGAAAATTTGAATGATGCTGAAAATAGTAATATTACAATCCTAATTGACGGGTATGATCACACAGCTGCAAGTGAAAATGTGCTTAAAGGCCAGCCTGCGGCGCTTCTTCATGAGCATCCTATTGAGAAATTTATTGTACAAGACAATGTTTCTACATTCTCATCATTGATTCCTCATGGAAACACTCCAACAGGCGAAAAGTTCCATGTTGATAATTTTGGACTTGTTCAATCTAAATTTCACTTTGTACTGCATAGTGATGCCTCCAATTCTGTATTACATGTTTCCAACACAAGGGGATTGTTGTACCATCAGTGGAGACCTCTTGATGACATAAATGTCAACTCTTTACAATTGAAGAATGATGAATACCACATCCGGTCTACAATAGTACAAAATCAGGTTGTTTCTTTCTTTATTGAAAATTCTGAAGCTTTTCAATTCAATTATGGAAGTTTAGGAAAAACAACTTGCATACAAATTGATCATGGTTTCGATGAGTTGCCACAATTGCTGATTATTCCTATCAATAAGGTTAAGTTTGAATGCTACAATTTGGTGATTTACTTTGCTGAGTATAAGGATAAGTTTGCATTCTTAAGGATTGTTACTTTCACCTTATTGCTTGTTCGTGCACTGAAAAGTCAAGTAGGTGTAGGTCTCAGTTTATCATGTCTGGTGATGTGTCATTTTGGTGTTTCTTTGTATATAGTTTGATTTTAATAAATGCAGATTGCTTTGCTCTCTTTAGGTTTCCCTTTCTGCTTTGCTTTTGTTTGTTTTTGTTAGTTTAGGTTTGCTTTTGGTTTGGTGTGTTTTTGCTCTGCTCTTGCTTTGGAGGTCTTCTTGTTTTCTTCTGGATGTGTTGCACCTACATAGCAAATATTCTCTTGTCTGGGACTGTTCTGAGTATTTCCTTGATGAACTCTAATCCTGTGTCTTGAAAGGATGGTTGAGGTCTTTGTTATCGTCATGCAGTCTAAATGTCTGATTTAAGGAGGATGGGCCACTGGTTTGATTTGAATTTGAAGTATTTTGAAATATTATATCTTTTATACATCTTAAGAATCCTGAGGTTGTTGTAGGATCCTTGTGAGGTCTTGTCAGGTGAAAGATCTTATTTTTGCTTCAGTGCCACTATGGTTCTCAGCCCTGAGTGTGAACTCCATTGTTCACAGGTTGAAATAAAAAAAGTGAAAAGAAAATAATACCAAAAGAGAAAAAGAGAAAATATTGAAAATCAAATGAATTCAACTTATCAGGGGTATCCGAATATCTCTATCGGGGCTATAGACACCTGGCTGGCAATATAGCTATGTTTGGGAGAGTCACAATGATAACCTCATCGGGGATATGGACGCTTGAATGGCAGCGAGGCTCTATCCAGGTTGCTTTTGGAGTTAAAATCTTTACGTAGCCTAACTTGATTAAACTTGGTTTCTGCAGTAGCTCAAGGAGGGAAATGAACTCATGTGCACACACTTGGATTTTCAGTCTATGAAAGGTTCAGTCTGCCTTTGGTTTTGATCTTTTAATCTTGCATTTTGATTTTTTTGTCTGATAGTGGGATCGAAACCAAAGATTCTAGGTTCATGATTCTTGTCCATCATCAAATGCTTTGGAGCATTTCCCCAGCAGAGTCGCGATTTGTTGTGCAATTTTCGCACACACGCCCTGCTGAAGGCAGGGACCCTCTTTTGCTTTTGCTCTTTGTCTTTTGGCCCTTTGATTTTGAGGATTTGCATTGCCTTGGCATGAGCTTAAGTGTTTATCTTGCTTGCCTAAGTGACCCCCCTAAGTTGCATATTAAAAATCTTAAGTTTTGGGCCAAGTTTGGGTTTTTGCACTATTTTGAGATTTTTCGCCCTGTCCAGATTTTCCCGGATATCATTCAAACTTCGGCTAAACGTGATGGTTCAGGAATTTCTGGTCTTCACGGAATTCTGCGTGGGTCAAATTTTTTTAGAATTCGGTTGTCTCGTCGGGTTTCCAAACTTCTCTAGCTTGTCTTGTTGGCTTCATTATTTCACCTTGGTTTGATCTCCGCGGCGAGTGTGGTTAAGTTTAAGTGAATTTTGCATCATTTTCTCCCATCTTTCATTTTGTATTGATTTTGCATTTGGGATTTGGTGATTTGGGCGTTTGGATTCATCGATTTTCTTGCTCGAGCATTCAGATTGCTGTCTATTGTTGCCATGATCAATTTCCACTTCATCAAATGATATATCCACATTGCTTCTCTTTTGATTGATGGATGTAAGTAGTGCTTTGGCATTTTAGACTTGCTTGGAGTTTGAATTCCTGTGTGTTTGGGCATTTCGTGGCTTGCTCTGTGTGTTCATGGTTAAAATTTAGGGTTTCATGCCTAGGGCGTCCCCATTTCATCTTAAGTTGCTTTCAAATGAGCCTAGAATTCAAAGAAGATCTGTAGGAGGTTCAGGTTAGGTTGGTTCCGTGCCCTGGGTCCTCAAATTTGTGATCTTCGATCAATTTGAGCGAAATCGTGAGAGGATGCCGATATTTGGGTTTTCTGTCAACCTCAGAATTTTCTTGTGCTAACGGATTTACCCGGTTTTCTTGGCCCTCTCTATTTTCCCAGAATGTACTGAAACTCCAGAACTTTGCCTTTTCGTAGAATTCTGGTCTAGCCGGATTTTTTTGGATTTTGTGGGAAGCGCTGTGAAACTTGAAAATTGGGTGAAATGGATGTTTTCAATGATAAATTCTTATTATTCCATGCTTTTAATTGATAGATTACACTATTATCTGCATATTTTATGCATTTTTGATGATCTATGGTTGATTTTGTGCCTTCTTCGGGAAAATCCACCTGGCCTGGATTTCCCTGAAATTCCTTTCTGGCCTGGATTTCGCGGTTGGCTTGAAATCCCGAATGTGTTGATTGCGATTTAGCGACGTTTCTGGGTTGATTTCGATCTGTGTTTGAATTTATTTGGATGATGAATATATTATTGATGATGGGATAATTTATATGTTATAATGGATGATATTGATGCTGGTTTTTACTGAGTGGAGGCTGAATTTACTAGGTCATCAAGGAAGTTCTAGAGATGAAATTAATTCGATTAAAGGAGAAATTCAAGTACTAGTTACTCCCCCCATGGCCGACTTGGTGAGTTGTGCTTAGGATAAGAATGGAAGGAAGCCGTTAATATAGGGTTGCATTGAAACTTGTGCATTGGTTTGAATTGCATTGAAGATCCCAGACTGACCTGGATTGAGTTCAAGCATTTAATGCTAATTCATTTTATTTTGAATTCTCCTTGTGCCAACCTGTTTTATGGCCATTTATTATTGTAAACATTAGTTGGGATGACTTGTTTGTGGCTATTTTATGATTGTAAATCCTAGCTTGGCCGATATGCTTTGGAGATTCTTATAAATTGGGCATTTTGCCTCATTTGTAATATTTACACAGATAGTTCTTAGAGCGAATTAAGTAGTAGAGCAGAGGTAGAAATTTGGTCATTCTGAGCAAGTGCTTTAATAGAACATTGGAATTGTTGCTGAAATTTGGTGATTCAATACAATTGAAGACATTGTGATTTTCTGGTGATCTCTTTTGTGTTGAATTATCTTGCATAGTTCTTATGGTTCTATCTTTCAAATTGCTCAAGGTTATTAGATGTATGTTAGATCTGATTCAACAGTATTTATGATTTGATGCTTGAAATGTTTGCAGTAATCCCTGGTCCATACTTTTTGTAGCTAGCTGATTGTTAGTTGCTTTGCAAAGTTAGCCTAGACCCACGCATATGAAGCAAAAGAGGAAGAATAAAAATAAACAGATTTTGCATTCAAAACTTGTTCCACTATCAAAACTCATTACAATATAATCAGATTCTGATCATCCAGATCGCACTAAAGCGCAGGAGAGAGCATAAGTCTGATATCCTAGACTCTTCTAAGACTCTTTCAAATCTCAAACTCGGTGTTACTTGGTATATATCATTTTACCAGATAAGATCTAGTCAGTCTGATTAATGCTTGGTCTTTCTGCTAGTTATAAATTGGTATCAGAGCCTAGTTATTATGCCAGAAAGTTTTGAACTTGAACAGCAGGTTATAGATACTTTCAGAGAAGCATATTGTCCTTCTGGATTTAGCTTATTTGTTAAAATCATAGTCATTGTTGTTATTTTCATTTTGGTCATAGTTTGGGTCTTAGAAAAGGCATTGCCTCATTGAGTTGAGTAAAATCCTCTATAAACCTCTGGAGCTAGTATTACTGAATGAGGAGCTATCACCAGTAGCTGTGGACCCGCAGTAAGGCCGTAAATCCCGCTTTAGCCGAAGGATAGGCGTCAGGGTGTGCTGTAAGTCAGAAATTGTAGCAGTGAACGGATTCAAAGCTTCCAAGTAAGTTTATTCCTCCATTATGGCGAGTCAGCGCTCAATGAATGCAAGTAGTTCTCTTTCTAATTTTTTCATAACTATTTCCAAGATAAAGATGAGTTAATTGATGACAAGGGTAATTTTAAGTTTCCAGAAGTAAAGATCTCTGATTTATATCCTGAAAAAGGCATAAGGGCAAAAATGATGCATTCTGTCAGACAATCTGAAGTTAATCTTAGAGTTTCTGGAGTTGGTATATGTCCAGTTTATTTGCCATTCTTATTATCTGAAGATGTTAAGAGATGGAAGGAAAAAGGATTTTTTCATGTCCACTTCTCATTAGTAGATATAATCCTTCATCCACATTTCAACTTCGATATAGGAGTTGAATACTTTGCTACTCTTATAGACACTCGGTGTACTATTTGGGATCAAGCTGTCATAGCATAGTTTAAAGGAAGATTGGTTAAATCTTCTGATGAAGAAAATGGTGGTGATGCACTCATGTCAGTTCGTCCAAACTTCACCATCAATCTGAATGATAAATATGTACAGTCAGCTTTTTGCCTGTTACTACAGGTTAAAGGAATTGTTTTGCAACCTGATTCTGTCTATGCGACTGTTGGTGGTCGTTGTGTATATAGATTGCTTAACACTATTTTCCCTCCTTCTAGATTTCCAGCAGGTGTAAGTTATACAGAAGCCAATGCTAATGTAGACATGCATGGAAGGCATATTGATTCTATAGGTTTTGATATAGGATTCCCTGTAATTGAACAACAAATCCAAAAATCTCAACCTTCATTCCAAAACCTTCCAATACCTTCTACTGGGCGGTTTACAGGAAAGCCAAAAATCCAAAGTAGGAGATTAGCTAGCATTGACCTCCAAAGTCTCCCTAAACAACAACCTTTGTTTGTTCAACCAGAGGCCTCAACCTCTTACACTGCACCTCGCTTACCTAGATCTTTCTCTATGTCAAGAAATTTCCCAACAACATCTAACAAACCATTTGTTAATTATAACCCTGAAGAGTCCATTGGATCATCTCAGTATCCTAGATATAAACAAGTACCATATGTACATTCCTTAGATAATCCTGAGCTGATAGAAAAATTAGCCAGACAGGTTAGTCAAAGATTGGCTTTAACCTCAAAAGAAGAGTCTCAAACAGACAGGAAAGGAAAAGGAATTAAACTCACAAAGATGGGTGAAAAGGGATGTATGCTAAGAGAAAAACTCCCTAGAGTAGGCACTGAGAAAAAACACAAGTATAAAATGGAACTCAATCATCAAGAACAGGAGATAATTAGTGTGGAGCCAGGTTGGTGGCCTCCATCAGATCAATATACAGTTATCACTCCTGACAAAAATCAATGGGGTAAATATGAACCAAGGGTTCATACAGATTTGGGAAAAAAGCAGAAGAATTCAGAAGCACAAAGAAACTGGGTTTCTCAATGGTTATCTTCTGCTCAAGAAAATATTGATGACATAGCTGTAGATATTAGAAATTCTGTAAATAATTCTTTAGAAGCTGAACAAAAGATTGATATAATTTCTGAGGATCAGCAAAATAATGAAGTATCCAGAAAAGATGATGCTGATGAAAAAACAATTTTATTAGCGAACATTGCTAATAAATTAGAAAAAGTCAGAAAATATACAAAAAAGATTAGAGTAACACAGACTGGTAAAAATAGCAGTTCTAGTGAAGAACCAGAAAAGAAATCTGAAAAGAAGCCAGAAGTGTCACTAAATAAAAAAGTAGTTCTTATACAGAGAAAGAAATCATCCAAAGAAGAACATTCCTCTTCTTCTTCTTCTAAAAAGAAATCTTTGCATATTGTGTTGCCTGCAACTAAGGAACACACTTCAGTTGGTAAAGAAAAAGGTATTCAAATACCTAAAGAAGAGCCATTAAAAGATTGGCTAGAAGAAGTTGGAATAGAATCAGAATTAGAAGAACCAGTCTATATGGATGAACCTGGTTTTGCTAATAAAGACTCAGAATATTCTATTTCTGACACTGATAACATAACATCCTCTAACACTTCCTCTGTAAATACTGATAATGAGGAATATTCTTTAAATTCTTTAGAGTCGTCCAATTATAAGCAGATAGAGCAACAAGAGCCATGGGAAAATCTTAAAAAACTCTCCATGGACATAGAAATGCAGGAACCAGTCAGTGAAAATCTTAAGCCAGAACAAATGCATCCATATGCATCTGGTGGATATATTCTTAATATAGATAAACTGGTAAATCCTTATGAAGCTCTTTGTACTTGGATAGATACTCTTGAAAATCTCTTTGAGAGAGGAGGAACATGGACTGAACCTGGTAAGGTTTTATATGCAGTTAGATTAATGACAGGGAAATTAAGAAATTGGTGGAATAATCTCCCAGATTTGGGACCCACACCAAAGGCTATCCCTACACAACCTACAGATCCTATTTTGGTTGATCTTAAGAATTTAGGAAAGGATGATATTTTCCAAGCTGGATTTGATGAATTCAAATGGCTATTGACAGAGCTATTTTGTGATGATATTTCTAATCAAGCTGTAGAAGCCAATAAAATATTGCAGTCTATGAAGCTGAAGAATTTAGCAAAATTTGATGCTTATAACTGTATGTTTGAATCATACATGGTAGCTGCAAATAAGATGCATGACCTGACTACAAAGCAGTATTATTTAAATTCATTACCTTGTGGTTTAGGGGCATGGGCACAAGATTATATCATCAGAAAAGAAAATCAGCACTTGGATGATGTTAGTTTTCCTACACTTAGAAGATTGATCAGATATAAGCTGGAGAAACAATGTCTTTTAGGGGCATTACAGTTAAATAAAGATGAGTATAATTATACTTGTAATTTGAAGGAATTTTGTAATCTTCCTCCAATCAATCAGTTAAAAGACTTCCAGCAATTAAGAGAATTTAAGAAAAAGGGTTGTGGCAAAAATTGCAGGTGTAAAAATTGCTCTAGAAAGAACAGACACTACCATGAAGAAGAATTCACTTTCAAAAGAAGTAAGCATGGTAGGAAAAGGAGAAAATATAAGGCAATTCCTTATCAAAAAAGGAAATCTTATACTCCTCCTTGGTTATTAAAAAGGAGAGATAATCAGTCAAATAATAAAAGGATCAAATGCTTTATTTGCAACGGTCCTCATTATGCTACTAACTGTCCCAAGAAGCTTAATCCTGGTACAAAGATTTATGCAATTATTGAAAAGGATAATCCAGGATGGGAAGTTGTACCATATACTGACAAATTAATAGATTTATATGAGTTAGTTGAAATTGTTCCAGAATCAACTTTCATGATGAGATCCAAAGATAGAAGAAAAATGAAGACTCTATCTTCATCATCTTCCTCACCTACAACAACTTCAGATGAAGATGAAGATTTCTTGGTTACATTGCTGAAAAACACTCTTGCAGATCTTCATACAAAGATCCAAATTGAGAAATCTAAGGATCCATATAAATTAGCTGGAACAAAAGAAGATAGAAAGAAGGCAGTTCATCAACATCTTGCCACTATGAAGAGACTTGAGCAAGAAAAAATTGATGTTGAAAAACAATTAAGGAAGCAAAGACATCCTTCTTTCAAAGAAGCTAAAGCTATTGACCATGGATATAAAATTCCACCATGGCAAAGAAAAGAACCATCTTCTTCCAAGTCTTCTAGACACTCCCTCCAAGAATATGATATAATAGGCATATTCAAAAAATTTGATCTTTTGCTTAATGATGTTAGTGATCTAAAAAGATTACTCAAGGCACAACAAAAAGAGATCAGAAATCTTTCTGCGGAGGTGGGAGAAATTAAAGATCTACTGTTTAAAGCAGATGCAGAAGAACAAAGCAGTAGCAGCAGACACAGCAACAGCAGTCCTCTTATGGGAAAAGAAAGAAATTGCTCTTTATTACTTGCAAACAATGGTAATTATATTAGAATAAATCTCTGTTTCTCTGGGTACAAGAAAATACCATTAGATGCTTTTATGGATACAGGATCGTCAAGATCATTACCAAAAACAAATGCTATTCCATCATGTTTTTGGAAAGAAAAAGCAGATCTTCCACAAAGTTATGCTATCAATGGACAGAGAATACAGATGGGCAGGTATGCACAAGATGTCCACATTGAGATTATGGGAAAAACATTTATTACAGATTTCATTGAATACAATGATTTAGAGGATGATGTATTATTAGGATTCTTATTCTTTACAAAATATGAGCCTCTCCAATTTTGGAAACATAAAATCTCTTTAAAACATGAGGATGGCCAAATTGAGATTCCTACACTGAAAATTGTAAATCATAGATTTGACCAGCAGAAAAAGAGAAAGAGGCAAGAATCTAGTAAAGAAAATAAAGAAGAAGCAGCAAATCCTTTTGATAAGATCACAAGATTATTTGAACAAGATTGTTGCAGTCCTAATCCTCTACAATTCTGGTCTCAAGAACATGAAGAATGTGAAATACAGATAAAGCCAGAATGTAAGTCTGTAATCCCATATGAGCCAGCATATCTGATGAGCCCAACAGAAACCAAAGAAATAGATGATCAATTGCAAGAATTATTAGAAGGAAATTTTATCAGAGAAAGCAAAAGTCCAGAAGAAGCTACAGAAGCAGTTCAACGGATAAAAGCAAAATGTCAAACTCTTCCTGCTTTGCAAAATCCTGTTGAAGAATTTAGCCTAGACCTTTATATTCATTGTGCTTAGTTCAATTGTGAAATTTATCCATTTCAATTGCAATTGGGTTCTCTTGGATGAATGTTCATGATCTGAAAATATTAATACCTTAGAAGATTGCACTGTTTCTTTGAGATTGCAGGTTTATCTGGGTTAAGCAGGAATTAGTTTATGAGGGATTGGTCCATTTCAAGAATTTCATCATTTGCATTGTTAATCTTAGGAGTAGTTAAATTTAGGAATCTCTCTGAAATCCTAACCTTTTGTTATTCCTTTATTATCTGGGTTACATTTAGGATTGAAGTATCTTTACATTGCCAGATTTGATAAGTTAAAGATTCAGTATTTGCTTGTTGTAAGGTCCCTTTGTGATTACCAATATTTTCACATTTATCACTGAGTTGCTTATGCATTGTCAAGACCCGACATTAGAGACCTTGGGGTTATCTCTTAAGGCTTGCTGAAAGAGATTTACCTTTCAAGAGAGATAGGATTTCATATTCTGTCTAAGTTGTTGTTGTGCAGAAAACATCATCAACAGACCCCACTTTCCCAAGACTTAAGGTTAGACAATTATTAATAAAAAATAAAATTTTAGGGGGCTTTAGAGGAAGAAGGAAATAAAACAAGTGACAATATGAAAGCCTAACCTTTTAAAATTAAAAAACCTCCATGTCACTTTTAGGCACTCCAAGTTAAAAATTTGTATTTATGTTGGTAATTTTATTTATAAAAGTGGGACCAAACTTTGAACTTTCTCTCTAGAGAACTAGGCACTAAATTTTGGTTGTTTTAGCTCATAGTTTTCTAGTTACCGAATTATGGTTTCTTGTATTGCTTCTATTCATTGAGTGTTTGAGATAGCAATTTCATAGTGAGTTTTGTAGGCATTGTTATGTTACCAAAATTGCTCTAGAACTTTTGCTGATAATATGATAATACTTTGGTAAAGGCTTAGACTGTAACTGTTGATTATTAAAAAATACATTGAGTTACTTTGGAGTGTGGTTTTTCTCTTCCAAAAGGGTTTTCCTCACATAAATCATTATGTTTAATATATTATTTTGGTGTTATTTCCTTGTAACTGTATGATTGATTTAGTTTTCACAGATATCTCTTCTCATAGATTAGTGTAGGAGGCATGCTCAACACATCTACTTCCTTTCATTTGCTACAAGAGATTGATCATATGGGGTCCTAGGTGTTAGAGATAAGAATTTTTGATATAATATTGGTTTGAGTGGGAGCTTATGCAATAGGAGATCTTGTTGTGAGAAAATGGAAAGAAGATCAAGGATAGAATAGAGAGGTTTACAAACACTAACCTTAGGATACAAAAGATTAAGATGAAGGATATGCTTACAGATAGAGATCTTTAGGCTATTGTATTTAGATCCAAACTAGCTGCAATATCACAAGCTGATTAGAATCTATTAGATAGCAAGGGGAAGGCCCTCATTAAGCTCTACTTGGTCAATTCAATTTTTTTGAATGTACACAAATAACTCCACCTCACAATCTCTTTGTAAGAAGTTGGGAGATTTACACTAGGTTAAATCCCTAGTTAACAAATTTTTCCTAAGAAAAAAGTTGTATACCTTGAGAATGAATGATAGTTGTTGTGTCTAAACATTTGAATTGATTCAATTATTTTAGTGTGACATAGTAATGTCCCCTTTCGATGCCTAGGCAAGAGTGACTTAATTAGCCTATTTTATTCATGTAGGCTAATGTCAGAAGTAAGGGAATCTTTTAATTAATTATTTGATATTATCCATTTCCAACATATTTTAAGGATAATATTATTTAATTAATTTAATGGAGTTTATAATGTGGCTTGGTGATTATTTATGAAATATTAAAAATGACACTTTATTATTATTCTCGGGTTTTATTTTAAAATATCAAAAAGCAAGAATTCAAAAGGTTAATGGGGAATTGCATACAAAAGTGAAAAGTGAAGCTCAATTGGTTTATGCCTAAATATTATTCTACTTGGTGATTTTGGAGAGATTTTAGAGTTCAAATCTTAGGACAAAAACCCTAAGGGTGATTGGTTTCAATGGTGTATCAAATCTACCCTAGCTAGTCCATTGAAGAGATTATACAAATTTCTCACATTGCATCGACAGTCAAAATTTGTGAAATTTGTGAAGTCTCTTTTAAAGACAAATTTTGGAGTATTTGGCTTAATGTTTGTAGAGGAATATCTGAATGCATAATCAAATATTATTTCAGAAGTATTCCTGTCGTACCTGTTATCACCTGAAATTGCACCCTATTGAACCTGATGTTCAACACTTCAGTGTAACATGGGAAGACCTCTAAAGCTGTGGGTCACTTGTAGACAGAGGTCAACCTCCAGAGAAGGTTGACTTCCTTTGGTATCACCTAAACTACTGATTCTGTAAAGGGAAAGGGAGAAGGAGTGCATAAAAATAAAACTAAACCCTATGGTGATACACCAAACTGATAAGAGAAATGAAATACTTGATTTACACTTGAAAATTGACAATGAACACAAAATTACCCATCAAACTCTGTAAGATTTGCATTAATGTATCACAAATAGGTTTGATTCACACACTTTTTCAAGAGAGGAAAATATTTTTCACAGACTAGAATCCATATGTGATTATTTAAACACAGTTTGTGATTTGTATAATGATACTTTTGCAAAGGAAGGCATGAAAAAAAAGGATAAAGTTATAAATGAATAGAAGAAATTCACAAAATAACTTGATCATTAACTTGAAATGAACAACGCTTTGCAAGAACAAGATGGTAATTTGAAACCTCAACAGTGACCAAGGTAAACTCTATATACTATGCTCCAAAATGAGTTACAGAAGTTTGCTAATATGAGAAAGGACTGCAAAAGTCACAAAATTTCAAAAAGCATAAGGAGAACTCTTTTAAAAAGAGGAAAAAAATGCCATATATACAAAATTCCCAGCCCCTAGGGCTTACAAAAATATCAGCCTCCAGAAAGATCCGCCCCTAGATCTTTTAATGAAGTTAATTCTGCACTCGATTGCATCCCCGTGTCCATGTTGGTGACAGATTTCCCCCAGGAGAAGCCTTTAGATCTTATGTAATACTTGCATTTACTTTCGGCCTCCGTGTCCATCCTCAAACCTCCTTGAAGGGCTGCTTTGAATGCTCTAAAGCATTAACATTAATGTCGATCCCCCTTTTCCAGTAGCGATCCCAACTGTCACTGTGACTCACTGTTTCTTCCTCCTTTCTGACTGATTCTCACTCCAGATCTTTCTTCAAGTTGATCCCCCTCTAGAAGCAGCATCAGATATTCCTTGTTGTCAGGCCTCCATAGAGACAACACTACTGCCTCTAAACCAATTCATCATTTTTTTGATCGTGGAGCAGATCCATGTTGCTTACATTCTGTTGATCTTCTTGACAAGGATAGGCACAATAGTCAAACTTCCCATGATCCATCTTTAGCTCTCTTTGATCGGTCAAACTTGTGCCATGTAGATTCCCAGATGGTCAAAGGTCGCTTCATTAGAATCGCATGTCGGTGAGACACTAATCATGTCTCCCTGATGTGATTAGACCTCATAGCAGCATTCAGCAAGACATACGACGGTCGGCAAGACCTCATAGCGAGCGGCCAGAGTTATATCGATATCAAATATTGTCGCCCGAACTATCGCTATCAGCCAGAGATCATGGCGAGCCCTCAAGATTCATATCGATATCTTTTTCCATTTCCAAGTTCATCGCTATCGGCAAGACTTCCCATTGTCGGCAAGAGATTACATCGAAGGCATAACCTTCAGCGAGACATTCAACAGTCGGCGAGATATCATGTTGAGCTCCTCCGTTCTCTCTGAGCTCATTTCATTTTGGCAAGACCCCTTCTTGGTCGGTGAGACCTTTTGCCGAGATCTCCATTTCACTGAGATATTATCGGGTCGGCAGGACCTCTCCCCGAAGGTAAACAACTCTCCCCGATGCCAACCTTGTGAACAACTTTCGGTGTGACTCCCACTAGTCGGGAAGACTTCACAATGAGCGGCAAGAGTCTTACCGATGTCCCTTTCTATTTCAGCAAGACTATCAGCGGTCGGCAAGACCTTACATCGAGCACCAAACATTACACCGAGACCTTTTCATTTTGGCGAGACCACCCTCAGTTGGGGAGACATCATAGCGAAGGCACAAGCTTTCGCCGAGATCTCCATTCATCGGTAGGATGTTATGCCGAAGGAAAAATCCTTCGGCGAGCTCATTTCATCATCTGTTGGTAGGAGCCTAACGGGTCAGGAAGACTTCTCCCTGAAGCAAACCCCCTTCACTGAGACTTTTTTGGGTCGGCAAGACCATAATCATTCAACCAAACTTTATGCCAAAGGAAATCCCCTTCGGTGAGACTCCATCGGGTCGGAAAGACCTCACGACGAAAGCACCCTCCGTCAATGAGACCATCGAGCATTGGCAAGACATCACACCGAACTCATAGCCTTTCGGCGAGACATTCACTTCATCACCAAGAAATCTCCCCAAGCTTAACATTATGCCAAGAGTTCCATTCTTCCGGTGAGACTTCGTTTGATCGACAGGATTTCATAGCGAACAAGGGTTCTTTTCCCCAATGACAATCCCTTTTTGGCGAGCTACCCTTATGCACAACGGTCAGTGTGACTTCTTTCTAGCGGAGAGATACATAAAAAATCTTGGTGACTAAAATGTCTGGGTGATCGGTGTATTTCAAATGAATAGAACCATACTATCAGTCGATAAGACATCTAGCTAGTCTAAGCGACTTTCTTCAACAGGAGTTTTATGCCAAATCTGACTGAGGTAGGATTTCTAATAGACTTCCTTTAGAAATACATCAGGTGTATGATTTAATCCCACACAACAAAGTCCCCATTTTCCCTTCATAACACCTGAAACATAGGTTGCCCTGCCTGATTGATCCCGTAGGTGAAAATTGGGTAACATTTCTGGTGACCTCAGTTGGATGTTTGCCTGCTAAACATGCAAACCAGTAGCCTAGGCCTATCCATTTGGCATGGAGTCATTGTTCTGATCTTCAAACTTCTGAAAACCTTGTAACTCATCACAAACCACAGAAACTGAAAGAAACTACTACAATTCTGTTGAAGACAGAATCTGAAAAACTAGGTGCAACAACTGCACTTATTGAAAAACATGACAAAACTAAAAAATGAAATGTGCCAGCAGGCACTTATTGAAAGCATAACTGAAACTCTACCCTACCCTACACTAACCAACAGATTTAGTGCTCAGACATGACCATTCATTGGTTGTGAGAAGTAGTTGCCCTTTCTTTCAAATCCTTAAGATCAATCAAAAAGAGATATGTAAATGACAAACATTTGATTAACTGCTGCAGAAAAGTCTGAAACATCTCAAAAGGTATCCCCTCCTCGTTTGATTGTCCATCAAAGATGTTGTTTTGAGGCATATAGCTGAAATTAACTTGTTGCTCCTCTTGGCACGTTGCAATCACATGCCTTGGTAGAACCATGTATTATTGTAATTCTATAGACCCCTTCTTGGACAAATATCTGATCGGGCACCCTTTAGAGAGCATAAAACTAGGCCTCTAACTGTTGCCTTCACATTTATAAATTATTGGCACTCCATCTTGCCGATTAGACTGCTCCACTGCATGCAGTGTAAGATTTCCCTTTTTCCTTCTTGTTGCCTCAATTTTAATCTGATTTGAAAGAGATGCTGATCTGTCATCAAGTGATGAAGGAATGATTACTTCTTTCACCCGAAAAGGCTGATCATATACTATCAGTTCACATGGCATCAAACTGTCATCAATGTTAGAGAAAAAATCCTCTATAATATTTAGGAAAATATTCTCATCTGATTCATAATTGTGAATTGGATTCATATGAGTCTTATCACCCTGCTGCTCAAGGGTAGTAACTGATGTTAGTAAGCATGTGTTGTCTTCATCCTCATCAACAAATTCAGGTAATTCCTCGAACAAATTAGCTAAATCCTGAAAGTCAACCTCTATTTCCTTGTTTAAAACATGTTCAACTTGATCTCGTTTGTCATCTAAGTTTAAGACAAAGGACTCAAGATCATTCCAAAATATGGCTTCTTCACAATCATCATTTACATTACTTTATGGAATTAGATGAGCAACCTCCAACTCAACCAACAACTCATCACATTGTTTTTCATCTTCCTGCTGCAAGTCTATTTTGCAAATGGTATCAGGACATGCATGCCTAAGTTGGCCCTCTTGAATAAGAACAAGTGACTGTTCATGAAGATTCATAGCTTGATTTGCTACATGTACTTGAATTTGCAATAGAAGAGGATCTCTGATTGGAATGGGAGCCTCTTGAACTAGATTTGGCATTTTGAAGTCAGGATGCTTGGTCTAAGAAGGCCACCAAGGCTGTTTAGTAATTTGATTACTTGGTTCAGGCTCTTGATATGATTGAAAATGAGAGTTCATGGGCTCCTGTAGGGACTGAGCTATTGAAATAGAGGGAACTTGAGGAATCTCTTGAATTTCTTGAAGGAAAATAGGCGCTTCATGTGGCTGGACAAATTCAGGTTGTACCAGCATAGGCTCTTGTATTGGTAAAACATCTCTAAAACTTGGAACCTTGATTTCAAAAGGGTTAAGAGACTCGCTTTGCTTGAAACTTGGAAATTTAAAGTTATGAACCTCCTCCTGAATAGCCTGATGTGGAATATAAAGAGCTACTTGGACCTCATGCCTCTGTGTTTGAGCAAGCAAAAGCTTCGTTTGCTCCTCTTTTGCTGCTAACCCCCTTTTGAGCTTTTCCCCAAACTGTTTCCTCTACGTCAGTAATTCTTGCTCATGAAGGTAGGCTTAATAGGCCATCTCTTCTTGTTGTTGATCGTACTCCTGTTGATGAATATAAGCTTGATAAGCAAGCTCCTCCTACTGCCTATTGACCTCCTGCTAATTTTCAATTTCTTCAAACTGCTTTTGGAAATATAAAGACATGTTCTCTATACTTATTTTATCCAAATTTTGAGGCTCATATGAAGGATAACTTTGCTTATTGGAGATAAAATAACCCTCTTAGGGTTGTTGATGAGCATAAGCATGCCACTGCAGAACTTGTGCAGGGGTTGGTGGGTGGTAGGCCAATTGAGCTTGCTGGTAACCCGCTGCTACACAATTATTTTGAGTAAAACTAATGGTATCCTCAATAGGGTATGACTGATAAAAAGATGCAGGCACAATACCTTCATGAAATGGTGAATGGTAAGACATACTACCATGAAACCAACACTTAAACTGCTGAAACCAGTTACTTCGGGCTTGGAGTTGCCAGGTATGTTAAAAAATTTCCTCCAAAGGAAGAAAGTACTGTTGTACACACCAAACAGCAGTAATGCATGGTACAAAAGGAATTGACACAGTCAATTCTCAGTCCCACTGGGCGTGCCAAAAACTATTATCACTTGAAATTGCACCCTATTGAACCTGATGTTCAACACCTTGGTGTAACATGGGAAGACCTCTAAAGCTGTGGGTCACTTGTAGACAGAGGTCAACCTCCAGAGAAGGCCGACTTCCTTTGGTATCACCTAAACTACTGATTCTGTAAAGGGAAAGGGAGAAGGAGTGCATAAAAATAAAACTAAACCCTATGGTGATACATCGAACTGATAAGAGCAATGGAATACTTGATTTACACTTGAAAATTGACAATGAACACAAAATTACCCATCAAACTCTGTAAGCTTTGCATTAATGTATCACAAACAGGTTTGATTCACACACTTTTTCAAGAGAGGAAAAGATTTTTCACAGACTAGAATCCATATGTGATTATGTAAACACAGTTTGTGATTTGTATAATGATACTTTTGCAAAGGAAGGCATGAAAACAAAGGATAAAGTTATAAAGGAATAGAAGAAATTCACAAAATAACTTGATCATTAACCTGAAATGCACAACACTTTTCAAGAACAAGATGGTAATTTGAAACCTCAACAGTGACCAAAGTAAACTCTGTATACTATGCTCCAAAATGAGTTACAGAAGTTTGCTAATCTAAGAAAGGACTGCAAAAGTCACAAAATTTTGAAAAGCATAAGGAGAAATCTTTTACAAAGAGGCAAAAAATGCCATATATACAAAAGTCCCATCCCCTAGGGCTTACAAAAATATCAGCCTCGAGAAAGATCCGCCCCTAGATCTTTTAATGAAGTTAATTCTGCACTCGATTGCATCCCCGTGTCCATGTTGGTGAAAATTTTTTCCTAGGAGAAGCCTTCAGATCTTATGTAATACTTGCATTTACTTCCGGCCTCCGTGTCCATCCTCAAACCTCCTTGAAGGGCCGCTTTGAATGCTCTAAAGCATTAAAATTAATGTCGATCCCCCTTTTCCAGTAGCGATCCCAACTGTCACTATGACTCACTGTTTCTTCCTCCTTTCTGACTGATTCTCGCTCCAAATCTTTCTTCAAGTTGATCCCCCTCTAGAAGCAGCATTAGATATTCCCTGTTGTCAGGCCTCCATAGAGACAACACTATTGCCTTCGAAACCAATTCATCATTTTTTTGATCGTGGAGCAGATCCATGTTGCTTACATTCTATTGATCTTCCTAACAAGGATAGGCACAATAGTCAAACTGCCCATGGTTTGTCTTTAGCTCTCTCTGATTGGTCAAAATCATGCCACGTAGATTCCCAGACGGTCAAACGTTGCTTCATCAGAATCACATGTTGGTGAGACACTAATCATGTCTCCATGATGTGAGTAGACCTCGCAACAGCATTCAACAAGACATATGACCATCGACAAGACCTCATAGCGAGTGGCCAGAGTTATATTGATATAAAAAATTGTCGCCCAGACTATCGATGTCGGCCAGAGATCATGGCGAGCCCTCAGGAGTCATACCGATATCTTTTTCCATTGCCAAGTTCATCGCTACCGGCAAGACTTCCCATTGTTGGCAAGAGATTACACTGAAGGCATAACCTTCGGTGAGACATTCAGCAGTCGGTGAGATATCATGTCAAGCTCCTCCATTCTCTCTGAGCTCATTTCATTTTGGAAAGACCCCTTCTTGGTCGGTGAGACCTTTCGCTGAGATCTCCATTTCATCGAGATATTATCAGGTCGGTAGGACCTCTCCCCAAAGGTAAACAACTCTCCCCGATGCCGGCCTTGTGAACAAATTTCGGCGTGACTCCCACCTATCGGGAAGAATTCATAGCGGGCGGAAAGAGTCTTACCGATGTCCCTTTCTATTTCGGCAAGACTATTAGCGGTCGACAAGACCTTACACCGAGCGCCAAACATTACATCGAGACCTTTTTGTTTCGGCGAGACCACCCTCGGTCGAGGAGACATCATAGCAAAGGCACAAGCTTTCGCCAAGATCTCCATTCGTCGGTAGGACCTTATGCCGAAGGCAAAATCCTTCGGCGAGCTCGTTTCATCATCTGTCGGCAAGACCCTAGCAGGCTGGGAAGACTTCTCCCCAAAGTAAACCCCCTTCACTGAGACTTTTTTGGGTCGGCGAGACCACAATCATTTGGCTAGACTTTATGCTGAAGGTAATCCCCTTCGGTGAGACTCCATCGGGTCGGCAAGACCTCATGGCGAAAGCACCCTCCGTCGGCGAGACCACCGGGCATCGACAAGACATCACGTCGAATTCACAGCCTTTCGGCGAGACATTCACTTTGTCGCCGAGACATCTCCCCAAGCTTAACATTACGCCGAGAGTTCCATTCTTTTGGTGAGACTTCATTTGATCGGCAAGACTTCATAGCGAACAAGGGCTCTTTTCCCTGATGACAATCCCTTTTCAGCGAGCTAGCCTTGTGCACAACAGTCAGTGTGACTTCTTTCTAGCGGAGAGATACATAAAAACTCCTGGCGACTAAAATTTCTAGGCGACCGGTGTATTTCAAATGAATAGAACCATACTGTTAGTCGGCAAGACATCTAGCTGGTCTCAGCAACTTTCTTCATCAAGAGTTTTATGCCAAATCTGACTGAGGCATGCTTTCTAATAGACTTCCTTTAGAAATACATCAGGTATGATTTAATCCCACACAACAAAGTCCCCATTTGCTCTCCATAACACCTGAAACATAGGTTGCCTTGCCTGATTGAGCCCGTAGGTGAAAATTGGGTAACAGTACCATTGCTATCAACTTTGGTGAGTCATTCTATTAATAATAGTGGTTGAAAATTTAAATGGCTCTGATTTTTCAAAAGCATCAAATATTCTCCTTTTGATTATTGTAATCCCCTTTGGGAAGTATGCCAAACCCTATATCTATATCATAGCCTTCCTAAATGTGAACAATACGTGACAAGGAGTTCAATAAGGGTGTGGTCCCATGGAGGGGGGCTTCCTAAAAAAATCAATGGGTGTTGTTGAGAGTTTTTAGGATTATTTTAAAGTGGGCAGTCCCATGAATTTTTTTGTGTAGTTTAAGCTTAAAAAATTAAGCTCCTAAATTTATGGAATTTGGTGGTCTCATGAATTTTATTATTTTGCATATCCAATTCAATAGAGTAAATAAATATAAAATAAAATAAAAATTAATTGTTGGAGATTTAGAAACTCCATATGATTGACAAGTGGTAGAAAAAAGCCTAAATTGGTGGGGCAATTTTCAACCCCACCTCATTTCCACCTACTTAAATTTTTGAACTAAAAAGTAGGGGTTGTTATTGTTGAGGAAAAGATTCTAATTAATCCTGTAGCATTTTTATTTCCTTCATGGCCCCCCCCGCTCCTTCAAAATAGATCTTGAATCCCCCCTCATGGAACTGCACCCTAAGGGCAACACGGAGCTTTAAATGGTGAAAGGAGGTGACACAAGGCTTAAACTAGACATTAAATTCCATAGTGGTCATTGTATTAATTTTTGAAGGGATTCACAAGCTTTTAAGGAGTGGAGTGTACATTAGAGAAGTTGTACTCATATTAGTTGTGGTCATACATCATATTTTAAGCAGATAAAGTGACCGTACCTACTTAGGTGGTCTACCATATAATATTATTGGAGCCACATGTTAGCGGTGAATATCATAAATTACATTTATTTGATAAGAAATTTATATTTCTATGCACCTTTCAGATACAATGAAATATAAATATCAGATATCTTGCATGTGAGTTGCCATACAAATGCTTAAATTCATAAATATAAATGTATGTTAATTATTTTGGATATAAAATTATAATATTGTGTAAAGTTTGTCAATAAGTCTACATTATTATATTAAGTGTTGGTCATATCCTTCAAACAAACACAAAAATGAATTAGCTCAGCTTGTTTCCATATATTTGACGAAATGCTAGTGTAATCGGGAAGGGGAATTTGGAAAAAAAATTGCATACAAATTTTCCTTGGGATATTTCAAACATAATTGCATTGTATTGGAGTGAAGATAGAATCCAGTAGGTGTAGATTTCTGGTGTGAATAAGATGCTTTAACTAACTAGTTCACTTAGTAGTTCCTATTCACATGTTAAATTTACTTAGGCCCTAAGAATGTTTCTAGAAGTCTTAGTTGTCATGAGATTTATCTTATCTTATCTCATTTACTTCTTGTTTCTTAGGTCATTTAATATTTGTTGTCTCATGTCATCGGATTAAGAAACTTTTCATGACCTTGTATAATCATATCTCCCACCTTGCCTTTATAAGAAAGGATCCTCTTGTATATTGTAAGACATCAAATCATCAAATATTCATCTTGTGAATATTATATTCATATTGCATTCTTGATTGGTGGAATAACATATTTTATTGTTATTTTTCTCTTATGTGTGTGGAAGGTTATTTGGTGTTGCAGATCATAGATCTTGGTTGCATCCTAATTTCCCACTTCAACATGATATTAAAGCTTTGAATCTAACAAGCCTATTTCTTGATCTAAAGAGTTTTTTCCATCATGTTTTTTATTGTGCTTTGATTTTCTTGTATGATATTGAAATTTTTTATATGCTCTTCTCTTATGTTTTAATTCGATTTGGAGAATCAAAAAGGCTTTACAAAAGTATGTGATCTTATACTACATGCATATTTTTTGGTGAGATTTGGTGATTGTAGCTATCATGGCTAGGGTGACAACATTTTCTAATGTCTCATTGCATTCAAGAGGCTCGAGAAAGTCATAGTTATATTTTTTTCACTCAATTTCCATACACCATTTTCCACATTAGACAACAAGGTTTTGAAGCTCAACTTGTAGTTTTCTCTTGCATTGGTTGAGTAGTGTTGTTGGGGTCACTCATGCAAATTCATGTGTTATTTGTATCTTCAAAGGTCAGATGTTTTTGCTTTTTTTTTTCCATTTGATAATTATTCAAGTAGTATTGTTGAGGGAACTCATATAGATTATTATCTTCTTGATCCTAATCTTCATCTTGATTTTAACTAAGGTTCTTCGATTTCAACACTATAGTAATCATCTTTTGACAATTGTTTGCAACTTCTTCATGCTTCAGTGGTGTAATTCATGTTCTTATTATTTATTTGGACATTTTTTGGAGACTTCTTAGTCCTTCATCTTGTATTTCTCTATTTTGGAGAGGAGTTTTCACCCACTGATTTTTTCTCCTTTTCTTTGTTTGTGATATATTGTTTGTAAATGGGTATCTAACATGGCCTTATTGTTGGGAACCACCATTTATACATATTTTGAATCTTTATATTGGTTTGTTCCTCCCTAAGATACTTTAAAAGGGGGTGTTGGTGTGAATAAAGTGTTTTACCTAACTAATTCACCTAGTGGGCCCTATTCACATGTTAAGTTTACTTAGGTCCTAGGAATCTTTCTAGAAGTCTTAGCTATCATGACATTTTATCTTATCTCATTTAATTCTTGTTTCTTAGGTCATTTAATATTTCTTGTCTCATGTCATTAGATTAAGACACCATTCATGATCTTATCTAATCCTATCTTTCACCTTGTCTTTATAAGCAAGAATCCTCTTGCATATTTTAAGACATCAAATCACCTAATCATCTTGAGAATATTATATTCATATTATATTATTTATTGGTGGAATAGCATCTTATGTTGTTGTTTCTCTCTTGTGTGTGTGGAGGGTTATTTGCTGTTGTAGATAGTAGATCCTGATTGTATCCTAATTGCTCACTTCAACATAGAAACCCCATATTCACCACTAATTTTCCTCTAACTAATTTTTGATAATTTAATTAAATAAGAAATTATTTAATTAATTATTCCTACCATTAACATTTCTTCTCCATTGCTCCTTCCCTAAAGTTAATTGATTAAACTAAAATTAATTAGTTATTCATTTCCTCTAATTAATCAAATAAATAATACCATATTAATTACTTGATTAGGTTAAATTAATCATGCTTACCATTTTTATCTAATATCAAATTCCACCCCATCATAAGTGGATAAAATATTTTTTCCTCTAAACTTAGCCCCCCATTCCATTCACATGGATCAAAATCAAAACCATGTGCCCAAACTCTCCTTAATGATCACACATGTGTGATAAGGATAACTTGTTCCACTCCTTTCTCACACATTTGTCAACATGCAAGCATGCAATATTGAAATACTTTCAAACCTCCACCTCATTCCTCAAATTTTAATCTTCCCCACTTTCTTGTTCACACATGTGTGAACATGCATGCCCTTCCACCTCACCACCTCTTGCTCAAATTTCCTTCAATCTTCTGATTTGATCAAATCATATCTCTCCATCAAGGATATTCTTCGACTATCTAAAACTTGTCATAATGATATGAATTTATTTATTTTAAAACTATTATCATCAACTTGTACCCTTATGCTATCAAATTGGTGATACAGTTGCAATGAACATCCATAGTCCTCCAATTTGAGCACATAAAAATATCACAATGTACAAGGTATAAAGGTTGGTTTACTTGATCTTGTTATCATGCATTGTTATTTCCATCATTATTTTCTCTATCTTGAGTGTTTCCTTTTATTTGAGTTCAGGTTTTTTATCTATTAATAGCTCATTTCTTTAAGCTCAAGTAGGGGGTCCATAGGAGGATAATTTTATGGCACTTCTATATTATTTTCTAGACTCATGGGATCACTTGGTCATGAAAAATAGGAGCACTACCTTGAATATTTAGTTGGACGAGTTAATGGTTTATTTACTCTTAGAGGATATGTAAAACAACTAAAGAGGTCCTATCAATTCCTAGAATATCAAAGGAGCAAGGAAAAATAAGGACACAAAGAAAAATAATCCTAGATCCAAATCTTATGGTAGATCCAAAAGTCGTAGAAATTCCAAGGCTTAAGTGTTGAGACTATGACAAGAATATGCATTTTAGAAAGGATTTTAAGGAGGTGAAAAAAAGAGAGAATCAGTCTAATGATGGGTTTGGTATATCTTCAAAGAAGGATAGTGGAGATGAATTTTTTATAGCCTTGAAAATACATGCATCATAAGGTGCATGATTTATAGACTATAAAGCTTCATTCCAATTAAATTTCATAAAAGGGTGGTTCTCAATGTATGATGAATATAGTGGGGTAAAATTGTATCTTGGTGTTTATACTTATCTAAGCATTATTGGCTATGGTAGAGTTGATAAAATTCTCTAATAAACAATTGGAAGGGGATCAACAGTATTCTATGTATCTCAAGTTTAGCATAAAACTTGTACTCAATTAGAAAACTTAATGGTATAGGTTATTTTATCTAGTGAAGGTTGATATGGTTAGAGGAGCTATGGTGCTCAACAAAGGTGTTTGTGTGGGTATACTATTTTTTCTAGATGCATGCACTATTTACTATAATAATTTTTATGTTCCTATGATGAAGAGATCTATAAAATCTATCCCTTCACTATTAGACCAAGAAATAAACATGAGTTTTGTATCTAATTTTGATGGGAATGTTCTTTAGGAACCTAAGTGATATTTTAATTTTGAGAGTAGGTTACTTGTAGAGAAAATGCTATGGCACATGAGAATGAGCAATATATGTGAAAAGATTCTAAGGACCCTAAAAATAAAAATCTTGTATAGGGCTTGAATGATTGTACTCTTGAATTTTACTTTTTTGGATATTGTATACATGGGAAATAAAATTGAGTTAATTTTTATTTTAGTTCTCATAAATCTTCTGGGTTGTTGGAATTGATTCATTCATATGCATTTGATCCTATTAATGTTCCTTCATTTTAAGTCTTTGTAAATTAAATATTTTATAGATGATTGCTCTAAAAGGATGTAGGTGCATTTCCTAAGTAGTTAATTTGAAGTCTTTAGTTATTGTAGGTAGTTTAATGCTTTTTTTGGAAAGCTATACTAACTTAGGAAGATTGATATTTTAAGGATAGATAATGGAAATGAGTTTTGTTCCATATATTTTGATAGAATTTGTAAGGATAATAGATTTGAGAGAAATAAGAAAAACTCCATATACTCCTCAATAGAGTGGATTTGTAGAAAGAGTTAATAAGACATTGATGGAGAGGTCTAGGAGTATGCTTAATTGAACCTACATAGAAAATTAGTTCTAAGACAAAGTGGCCGCTATAGCTTGTTACTTGATTAATAATTCTCCTACATCAAATCTTGTTGAAAAAACCTCTATAGAGGCATAGATGGGAAAAAATATGAATTACAACATCTTCATATTTTTCTTATGAGGCATATGTATATGGGAGAGGTGGTCAAACTTGGAGAACAAAGTGGTGAAATGTATCTTCATTAACTATGATATTGGTGTGAAAGGAATTTGGGACCATGTGGCCAAGAATTTTTATATAGTGGAATGTAAGGAAGCTAAGGTAGGAAAATGACTTCCTACACTAATCTTGGGAGGATAATAATGCAAATTTTTACAAATATTTAACAATTATAGAAACTTAAACAAAAATAGACATAAATATCATGCATACCACAACATAGTGATTTATGTGGGGGAAACATTTTCGAGAAAAAAACTCCACACTCCAAAGCCGCCCAGTATGTTATTCAAAAATCACAAAGATTACAATATACTTGCAGAGCAAGCTACTTTCACTAACTAGAGATCCAAAGGTAACATGACTGCTATCAAACTCTTAAAATACATCACAATACACAACCGTAATACAAGTCCCTCATAAAATAGGGTGTCCTAGGGAAAGTCAAGCTAATAAAATATCAGTTGTCAGATCTAAGACCTAATGATAAATGGTCCAAATTTACAATGATAAAATATAAATAAAATTTTCCTTTCAGGGGTGCTACCCTCAAGGACCCGCCAAGGCGTGCTGCCCCCAAACCCCCAACTAGGGGGATGATCCCCCCGAACCCCTCACAAGAGGGACCCCCCCACACACCCCTATCATCATTGTATGAACAATACCTTATGTATCAACAATAACTTATGTAATTGCAAGATTGAGACACATTTTCCCAACAACGTATTATTTTCAAAGAGATTTTAAGGTATTCTTCCATAGTGTTGCAACCAAAAGAGGATGGAAAGAAGTATGTGGTTTATCTGCCCCTTATAAGATAGAAATGTTGAACTATATTCTCATGAAGGACCTAAAGAGGAGGAGAGCTCAAATAGTTCTAATATTTTTGAAGACAAGCTAGAACCTCCACCTCAAACATGAGGAGGTCTAATTGGTAGAGACAACAACTAGAAAGGTATACCTCTCCTAATTGGAAATATATTTTTACTCTCATTACTAATACCAATGAGCCAAAAACTATGAAGAATGCAATAGATATGGATAATTATCAATCCTAGAGAGCTACTATGAATGAGGAGATAATTGCATTGAAAAATAATGAAACATGGGACTTGGTACCATTTCTTGATGAATCGATTAAAAATGGGTATTCAAGAAGAAGATTAGTTCATATGGAGTTGTTAAAAATTTCAAGACAAGATTGGTTGCAAAAGTATATTCCTAGGTTGAGGGGATAGACTTTGATGAGATTTTTTCTCTAGTTTCTAAGTTGGCATCTATCAAGTTATTTTTATCTATAACAATAGATAAATTGATTTACAGATGTAAAAGATGGATATGAAGACAATATTTATTTGTAGTAACTTAGAGGAAGAGGTCTACATAACAAAACCAAAACACTGTGTTGCTAAAGGCAAGGAGTCCCTAGTTTCTAGAATTAAAAAAATATTTATGGCCTCAAAAAATATCCTAGAATGTGGTACCAAAAATTGATTCCTTTATTTTGGGATTCTATTTTCTAATATCCAAACCCAATCATTGTGTTTACTATAAAATAGATAGTGATTGATTCTCATTGTCACATTATATGTGAATGATATGTTATTTTTAGTAATAGTAGGGATGTGATTTGTGATTGGAGTCTCAACTTCCAACATAGTTTGAGATAGACTTAGGGACTACTGAGTATACCTTAGGTATGAAGATCTAAATATATAAAGTGAAAAATATTTGGTTGGATCAAAGTGAGTATGTGAAATGTGTACTACAATGTTTTACTATGGTAGATATTAAACCTTTGGTGTTCCTATTCATATGGAAAATAAGATTTTAGCTGAGAAATGTTACATGAAACTTATAAATGATATTTATTATGTTCTTTATGTCAATGTAGTTGAGAGTTTGATGTATGCTATGTTTTGTACTAGACTAGGGATTGCTCAAGAAATGACAATCTTGAGCTACTTTATGACCAATCTTGAGAGTCTTCAAATTTTTTTGGGTAGTTATGAGTACCCTATTCATGATTATGGTGATTGTATAGGGCACCAAAATAGTGAATATTCATAGATTCATTGATTTAGATTGGGTAGGAGATGTTAATTGTAGAAGATCCATCGATAAATTTGTGTTCAATTTATTTGGTGATGTTATTAGCTAGATAAGTAAGAAAAATTTCCACTACAAAGGCCAAATTGTACATGCTAATTACTCATGCCTATATGGAGGTCATCTAGTTCAAGAGATTGTATTTATATGTGGAGCTAAGTCAAGGAGCTATCAACATTCTTTGGGATAGTTATAGTACTATATGGAGGAACAATAACTTAACTTTTCATGCGAGGAAAAATAACATAGATGTCCAATACCATCTTGTTTATGCAATGGTAGAGCAGTGCTAAACAAATTTGACACTTTACTAAATATTACAACTACATTAATGAAGTCAATCAACAAAGAGAAGGTTAGGTGGTGTAGTAAGTTTATGGGCTTCTCTACTCCTAGAGAGTAGTTGACAATGTTGATATTTTGTTTGCTCATGGAAGGTGCTTCACAACTTGTTTCAATGTCTACATAACATTTCTCAATATTTTCTTCTTTAGTATTTTTTGGATAATATGCAATGTCATTTTCTCCCTATGCAATCAAACTTCTTTTCTTGGCAGTGGTATAGTAGCTTATGATAGGTCCATCTAGATGCTACTACCTATGGAATTTTCCCACTTTCTCAATAGTAGATTATCCCATTTAGTTGGACAATCAACAATATTTATATTTAGAAAACAACATTTTCCTAAGTATGTAGCAAGTTGTACTTCAATATCATTAAAAACTCAAATGACATTCACCAAGCTCATGAGTCCATTGTGTAGTACTTTCCATATAGTTATGGACTAACCATCTCTTTATTAACAAAGAGATGCCATTAAATTATTGGAAGATTTAGAGTCCAATGTTGAAGTTGATAAACCAACCTCATAGAACCTAGTGAACACCTACAAGCAAATAACCTATCATGCAGAAGAGATAATGAAACACAACAATGGTGCTCTGCAAGCCTGAAGCAAAAAATGCATAATCAAGAATTAGTAATTACAAAGATATCAATCCTTATGAAAGGAGATCAAAACCCTAAAAGTGAGAACCCTAGGATGAATAATTAATTATTAATTAATTATTAAAGGGCCTAAGTTTAGTTTAAGTGAAAATAAAGTAAAAGGTGACTTAATTAATTAATAGATATGATTGAATTAATTAAGTAATTAGCCTTATTACTCCAACACCCCTCCTTAAGATGAACTTAGGGAGAAGCTAAAAACTAAGGAAAAAATGCATGAAAGGAAAGATGGGTCCCAACAACTAGGCTTGATGAGGTACCCATGTACAAATGTAAAAGATCTCTCACAATAGGAGAAAAAGAGAAAACCTCGTGGGAAAAACTCTTCTCCAAAAGAGAGAAATACATGTGAAGGACTAAGAATCCTCCAAACAAGAATGTCCCAAAAAGAATAGGAACAAGTGAAGGACTAAAGAAGCCTCCAAATAAGAGTGAAGGACTGAAGAAGCCTCCAACAAGAGTGAAGGATGAAGAAGATTCCAACCAAGAAATTTTTTTCCCAAAAGATAAGAACAAGGGATGAACATGAAAAACACCACTGAAGCATGAAGAAGCTACAAACACTGTCGTAGAATGACTATTGAAATATTGAAAGAAGAACCTCTGCTGAAACATATGATGATCAAGATCAAGAAGACAAGAATCTGTATGAGATCCCCCAATGACACTACTCAAATCCAATGGCAAACCAAGGAAAACATCAAGAACTCAAAGGTATAGATGGACCAAGTACCAATAGTTTGAAGAATTGATCAAGTGAAAATGGAAGGTCACCTCCTAAATGCAAGAGTGTCCATATATGGTAAGTGATCCATCTCAATGAAATACAAGTAACCAACCACTGATGTACTCTATATCTGAAAGTACATAGGAACGAATACTGACTACATAGCTCACTCCAATGAAACCAAGGAAGCAATATCACCAACAATAGAAACCCCCCCGTAATGTTGACAAGGGAGAGTCATGACAGGTACACTAAAAATAAATGCCAAAAAGAAGTGTATGAAGAACTAAGAACATCTGAATTTGAAAACATGACAGTACCAACAAAGTATAAAGGGTGTGCAAACAAAGGCACACACACATTAGTCAAGAATCAATGTGATTCACTATTGTCATGGAGGAACACTCACTAGAAAAAAGTATGATGGAAAAAAAGGAAAACATCAACCCCCCATGGAAATTTATAGAATAGTGCAAGTAAAATAATGGCACAATATGATGTACAAGAATCCTAATAATACACATACAAAGTTGAGGCACTTTATTTCAGTGTGTTTATAGATGATAAACACATGCAAAGTGAGCCCATAAGGTCCAAAAAGGACTACATCTAAGAAGAAGATTTTTTAGAAAAAAAATCAAAAATCAAATTTGGAAACCACTTGCACCACTACAAAGAGCTCAAAACTATCTTTCAGATGATATCTCATTTCCCATTTTCGACATCGTATGCAAAGTTATGTCAAAAACACTGTAGGAAACTCCAGAAAAGAAGATATGGATTTGATTGAAAATAATAGGGACCTGAGAAAAAATATCTAAGAAATACCTACACCTCTATAAATTTCTCTAAGTCCTCTTTCTGATGATATCTCGTTTTCCCAATTTCGACATCGTGGGCAAAAGTTATGGCCTTCGGAAGAAAGCTACCCTTAAAGGGCAATTACATAGTTTGCTGGAAAAAATTTGATGGCCATATGGCCATTGCAATAGAAATATGGTATTAAAATTGATAGCCAAATGGTCATCGCTTTATTTTCCCAATTGGGCTTATTTTACAAAAAAATATTTTAAAAAAAATTTACATTAATAATTTTTTTTTAAATTAATAAAAATGGCTGACGATCGGCATGGTTGTACGCCAGTGGGTAGTGGAGAGTACCATTGGGTGGTATTGAAAATACTGGTCGTAGGGTACAAAGTGGCCCGTAGGGTGGTACCCTGCGGGCTCATTAAATTCACCCCCTAACAGAATTTAAAATGCCTCCCCAAAAAATCAAATGCCTCCCTCCCAAAAAAAATAACGATCCCTTTTTTTTATTTTTTATTTTTTAAATTTCAAAAATGAAATTTAGAAAAATAAGTCGACCTGTAAAATATTTTCTCAGAATGCATGCATAGGGGCCGTACATAGGTCGTACAACTTCTACCAGGCAAAAAAACTTTGCCTCGAAGGCCAAATTCACCAAATTTGACGATTTGACAAGAAGTTTTTAGGGTTTTTGGCTGCTTTGGATGCAACGGTGAGGTCCGTTCGGGCTGAAAAAGCTTCAAAATTGTAGGTACCCTCTAGATCTGAGAAAAAGGGCACCCATAGAAACCCTTGTAGATCTGAGCCCGTGAGTCCAAAATTGACGAAACAAAGGCCAATCTTGACTATTTCCAACACTCTGAATGCAATGGTGTGATCAAAAGTGACTCAAGATGTACCAAAATACTCTTTCAAGGCTTGAATCCCTCAAAAGATGAACAGGAAGCTATAGATCTGAAGCTTTGATACTATGTTGAAGTTGATAAACCAACCTCACAGATTCCAGTGAACACCTGCAAGCAAATAACCTGTCACGTAGAAGAGATAACAAAACACAACAATGGTGCTTTGCAAACTCGAAGCAAAAATGCATAATCAAGAATTAATAATTACAAAAGGATCAATCCTTATGAAAGGAGATCAAAACCCTAAAAGTGAGAACCCTAGGATGAATAATTAATTATTAAAGGGCCTAAGTTTAGCTTAAGTGAAAATAAAGTAAAAGGTGACTTAATTAATTAATCGATATGATTGAATTAATTAAGTAATTAACCTTATTACTCCAATATCCAACATACATTTATGGACTAACGATCTCTTTATTAACAAAGAGGTATAAAATAGATTAACAATTAGTTGGTTACTTGTAGATATTATGCCAAGATACACTTCAAGTGTTTTCTAGATATTAGCCTCCATCTCTACATTTTCCTTACAATAATTTGGGAAGTCATGGGAGTAATTGAATATGGTTGAGGAATTGGTACATAATATGTCCCTCTCTCTATGCTTAGAAACTTGAGTAGTTCTATTATTGACATTTGAAATTTTAGTTGACTTAAAACTAGATTCATGTCTACTAGCTAATAATCATGTAGTGGAGTGGGTAATGGAATAGTTATGGGACTAGTATCAGGGATATTAACATAATCTCTTAAAATTTTTACTATAATCTCTCATGTTGCTCTCTATGTTAATCATCATAACATAAAATTTCTTTAATGTTTGAGGATTCTTATCCTAAAATTATAGTGTACCAATTTTCTAAGGTGGGCAATGCTTGACTTCCAACTTTGCTAAACCAAGGGGTCTTTCCTAATGCGCTATGTTGGATATAACTACATTATATGGACACTTACCTTGAAACAAATCATATCCAATGTGTAGTATACCCCTATTCAAGTTGTCACGTTGTATATGTTTGTTAGTTTGATTATAGAAGGTTCCACACCTTATTATAGTAGATAATCTACCACATGATGTATCTAAGGATGTGATTTATAATAGTACCTAATGTTTCCATGAATATTTAGACCTATTAATGAGAAAAAATAACTACAACACAAGCTAAGATGATGTTCAAATTCAATGGTTTTAAATGGGTGTGATGGAAGTGTTTTTCCTTGCACTCACACCCTATTTTGGTTTTGACAAAATAGGGACCCCCCTTTTTTTTTCTTTTTCTCGTGTTGCATTTTTCTTCCATCTTTATTTTCTCTCTCTTTCTTTTCCTTTTTCTTTCCCTCTTTTTTTTTCCCCTTCTTTCTTTCCTCTTATTTTTCATCCCTTTGAGTTCCTTGTTGAGTATCAAGAGATTGGGTTTCTTTGTACTGGTATACCTTGTGGATTGGTCTCGATCCCTGACGCCCACCTGGGGCTTGGTGTTTTTTGTTGTTGTTTTAGGTTTTGGGCTTCAGACATTTGATATAACAAACCCCTGGCCCTTGAATACCTGATGGCGGAAATGTCTTGTTTCCTCGAACCCTACACTAGTTAAATCCATCACTCAAATTAATTATGTTGACAGAGTTTTAATGAGCAATAAATGAATAAGTTATTAGGGGTTGTTGGACAGGTTTTTATCAAGTCTATCATGCTCATTTTAAAGGTCACCCTTGCTATTTATGCTATTTGAGCTTTACAACTATTTTCATTTGCAAAATCCCTCCTACGCATGTGAATCTACTATTACTGCTTCTTCAGGTTGGTTTGTGTGTTTATTCTCAGTCATGTTCATGTATTCATGCTCGTGTGTTGCTCTTGTGTGCGTTGGTGTGTGGTCCATTTGTGGTGTCGCGTGTTTTCTTTGTTCTTTCCACGTGATTTCTCTAGGTAGGATCAAAACCCCATCAAGTTTTAATCTATTTGATCATTCCTCATGGTTTGTGCGTGCTTGTGTGAATTGATTTGGTGTTTTGTTTTTTCTTTCCTTTTTTTCTCCTTTTCTTTGTTTTTTTTTGTTTTTTTTCATTTTTCATTTTTTGTTTGTTTCTAGATCGGTTCTCCTCTTGACACGTCGATCGAGGATGTTTATGACATCATCCGATCATGCATTGGGCCTCAACCTTGCTAAGTTTTTTGCCTTAGCATTTTTGTTGATCCTTTCAAGTGTCAAGTGTTGGATGATCGATTTACTCCTTAGTTGATAGTGTGGAAAATGCTATGAGAAACCTCTGACGCCTGACTACCGATTGTTCCAACTATCGAGTTTTCAAACTTTCCAAAATCTTGGGTTTCAAGTTTCAGGTTTCATTTTGAATGAATATGTCTTCCTTTTGAGTTAATGAACGATAAGCCAAAGTTTCAATCTACGAAGTCCGATGAGAAGACTTATCAAAAATCTTGTTGATTGAAATTTTTTTTAGGCACTACTGATCGAGCATCCTATTTACATAACTTATTATTGAGGTAGAAGGTATGTGGAAAGCCCGATACCTAACCCCTAAAAAGTTAAAAAAAACTACCCTTGGCCAAATAAAATGAACAAATTCAGGAACATTATTTTGAGAGGTCTTAGAAAAGTTTAAAGAAGTTAAAGAATAAGGATGTTTAGACATTAGGCCTTGAGAGTTTCCTTTATTGAATGAAAAACTCATATGATAAATGTTAGACAACATCCTTGACCATCGACTCTCGATAGTGTAAGAAGGTTTTTCAAGTATCACTGGTTGGACTTACCTCCTAAGCCTATCCAAGTATTACAAACAAGAGGTAGACAATGAACCCAACTCTCGACTCTCGAACATATTGCAAACGAGTTTCAAATGTCGCTAGTTGGAAATATTTCTTAAAGTGATTATCTTGTTACAAATAGAAGTTATGTGGTAAAGGGGAGGCCTTAGGCCTAATCCCCAAAATTTTTGTTTGGTCTCTAACATTCCTTGAGCAAGTTATCACTTTACATTATGAGCTATATCTCAATTAGTATAACTTGTTTAAGAGGCATGTTTTTCTTCTGAGATGGATGAATTATAACACATGGTGTTTTTATATGTAGGAGATATGCCACCTAAGGATCTCACAGAGATAAAGTACCAATATAAGGGATACCATCCATCATCCAAGATGTTCTCCCCTTATACAAATATTGGAGACATTGACCTCAGTCATGTTGATATGGAGGAGTTCAAGAGGAGGATAAATGATGAGGAAACTCGAACATGTGTTGCTACAACATTAGAAAATTCTGGACTGGTGCAGGCTGTTGCTTTCCTAATAACGATTTGATCCTTAGAGCTGGTATTAACATGTTCTCACTACTATAACCACAAAACCAAGAAAGTGATGGGATCGTCAAGAGAAGTGGTGCTTAATGTGAGCCTTGACATGATTGAAAAGATCTTCAAGATTCATGTTTTCCCCCACTATGAGGCAGTTGACATGAAGAAAGCCATGAAGTAATTTTTATGATAATTAGGAAAACAACCTCACCTACATTAATAGTTAGATGTTTCTTACTCCCAAGAAAGTAGCCCTCAAGATGGCCAAGGTGCAACACAAGAGTGAATTCAAAGAAGGTATCAAGGACTTGATTGTCCTATTGAGTAGAGTATTTGGATGTCCCTGTGCTAAGGATATTTACTTGTGGATGGTTAAGTTCATAATAACTATCAATGATGCCAAGAAAGATAAAATTGACTAGGCTACTCTTATTAGTGACACAATTCATGAACAATTGAAGATGATTCTCAAAACATCAAAATTCTACATGACTTCCTACTTGATATATTTGTTGGCTTCTCAAGCCTCTTTCCTGGGACTAGACAGAGTGAGTTCCTTCTAGTTGGGGGAGGTGACCATCTATGAACATTATCCTCAGCTAAAACTAGAGGATAGTTATACTCATTTCTATGTTGTCAATGACAACTTCATATATTTTGTCATTAGGGGGTTGGAGATTTCTCTAGAAGAATCTCAAATGAAGCCATGGAAACACCTGAAGGTTGGGGAAATTGGCATATCCAGTTTAAAACATTCACATATATCTAAGTGGCCGACTTCTAGAACACCCCATATAAGCTTCCAAGGTACATGTTGGATAAAATTATTTTGCTGGAAGTTTGCAAGAAGGTGAATGAAATCAACCAACTCATTGCAGGGAAACATGAGTTTGGATACAATTTCCCCATCAAAAGGGGATTATATTATTGTTCTAACATGAAAAATACTAAGGGTGCAGATGTGGAACTAGCAAGATATGCTTTAGTGATGTATAATGATGCTCAACACAAATTCGACCTAATTGACAAGATCGACAAAGTGATAGGCTCTTTCTTCATCCATTAGCCTAAGATAGAAGATCATTGGGAAAATTGTGAGGAGAAATTTGAAGTAAGAATGAAAGATTATTGTCAGTTGATAGTAAGTATGATCACATTTTTTACAAAGGCGCGTATGTCCTAGGATGTGAAAGAAGATGGGAAAATCCTTGACCCCATTTATGACAAGCAACACATCTACAATCAACTAATCTTCAATGAAGATTGTTAAATGGAAGAAAATAATGATATTCAAATAAGGGCAATAGGTTTCATAGCCCATTATCTTGAATGCCTTAGACATCCTTTTCCTATGATGAAGCTACCAAAACTTGCAAAAGCAACCGAGAAGGCTAAAATGGGATAAGGATCTCCTATTGCTGCTGCCCAAGCTAAAGAGACCATAAGGAGTTCACTCCTAAGGTAGTGGGAAAGAAAAGAAAAGAAAAAGAACCAATTGATGTTGGTTCAAGTGAAGAAAATATGGAGGAAGAAGAAACTCTAGTTAGGAAGAAGAGGACTAGAGAAGCAATTCAAGAAAGGGTTTCCTAGAGGGAAGCCCAACAAACTTATTCTTCCACTCCTCCACATGAATCCCCTCTACCTTCACCTCTAATATCTCCAAAATCACCACATGATCCACCTTCGTGTCCACCTCCTTCTCCTCCCCCAATTCTCGAAGATGAGCCACCTACTTGGGAGGAAGAAATTCTTGTTAAGGTTGTAGAAGAAGTAGTATTAGAAGAAGGGGAGATGCAAAGAGAGGCCCCCACGGAAGAGGAAGCACAGAGAGAGGTCCATGCCGAGGGGGTTCTTGTTGGAGATACCATGACTAAAGATTATATAGAATAGGAAGTGGACCAGACAAGGGAGATTCATGAGGAACAAGCTCATGACGAAGAGATCATAGCCAAAATGGAGCAAAGGGAGATTGAACAAGATGGAGAAGAAGGATCCTATAAGATGAAGATTATTTCTTCTCCAATTAGAGAAACATAAGATATCATTCCTATTTGGCTTAACCACACCATTCAGAGAAGGAAAAGGACGTATGTAGAAGGTAGCTCAAAATAAAGTTTGAGCATTTTTTCAGAAGTCTTCCAGTCTCTTGTCAAAAGAAGAAAGAGGTCCAATAGAATATCAACCATCACTATGGAAAATAAAGGTAACAAAACTATAGAAATAGCCATCCCATTGGTTGATAAGCTTGATTAAGAAATGTGGCTAGAAAATTACCAGATCAGGCAAGTTGATCTGGGAGTCTAGACAAGGGAAGGGGAGCAACAATCTCTCTAGATGTTTATTTATGCTATCCTAAAGAGGATGTAGAAGGATGCAAAAAAAAAACAAGAGCTAAAAGCTCAAGTGGCCCAGCTAACAACCTATATTAACAATTTGATTGGACCTATAGACATAACAACTCGTGAGTCCATACTGTAGGCTACACTAAAGGGAGAAGTCAGACATTTTGACCCGAATGGATGGATCCCGACAACCCAACAATGGAAATAAGATTTTTTACTTTATCCAATGAAGTGATAAAGGAATTAATAAATTTTTATCACTCCATTAGTGATGAGGATAGTGTATCTTAGCAAATTAAGTTGAGTATTGATAAGGAATTATTGCTTTGGGAGGATTACATCCCAATCTTGTAGAAAATAAAGGAAACGCCTTTGGAGGATCTTCTCAAAGCTACAGTAATTGACGAAGAAGATCAAGATAAGCTCCCTGAGTGGTTGAGAGAAATAGAATTGAAAGTCAAGATTTTGAATAAGTGCAAGTCTAAACTGAGTAGACTAAAATTTGGCAGGACAAAACATGGTCAAAATTTTCCAGTCAGTAGAAGATCTAGACTACACATTTTGGGAGACACTTGTCTTGGTTAGAGATCCCAACAGAATCATAGAAGAGTTAAAACAAAAAATGCAAGGATAGATCACCCAAGCTGCAATAGATAAAATGATGAATAAAAATGAAAAACTCCAATCCCTTCAGGAGGATTTGATTGCCTTCAACAACCTATATCAGTAAATGGAGAAGTCTACTTTCGATTAGAAAATAAAGTTGCAATATCATTGAGGACCATGAATGGAAAAGATGAATGAAGTGATATCAACATTCATAGACAACTTCTCGAAATAACTAGAGACATGATTTTGTTGTTGTTGTTGTACTTTATTTTAAATAAACTGTTGTAAAATTCCCATGCCCAGCTTGTGGAGTTGGAACTGGCGTTGGGATTTAATTACTTTTAGTTAGTTTTTTTATTTCCTTGAGTTGGGTTTAGTTAAACTGAAACTAAAATTGGGGAACCCATTTATGCTTTAGTTGTATTTTCAGTTTGCTTTAGTTAGATCCGAAGCACTAGAGTTAGTTCTAGTTTCCTTTTTTGTTTAGATCCATGATTTTAGGAACTCAATTTTTTATATAATGTAGGTTTTGGATCATTTCAAGGATTTGATTTTGATGTATCATTATAAAATAAACTTATGCATTCTCAACGTGGGATTTTCTACTTTAGTGATGATCATTTTTTGATAAATTGAAGGATTATGCCTATTTTGCATGTGTCTCAATCTGGTTCATTAGTAATGGTATGGTTGTTTTATGTTATCTAAATTGAATAAATTAGTGAAATATTGAGTATTATTCTAAAATTAAGTAAGATTTTGTCTCAAATTTGCACATGTTTAATGGCATTCTGGTTGCATGAAATATGAAAACCTTATGTTTGGTTACATTTCCTTTGAAGATCGCATCATTGTTAATAGAAAATATGTGAATGACTATTTGCATTGATAATGGTTTGGGATATTTCATTTAAACTTTTAGATTTGATTAATGAATCAGGCTTTATCATTGTTCATTTAAATTAGAACTTATTTCATTCTTTCTTGCCCCCTTTTTTATCTTTTGACTTTTCTTTAAAATCAAGTTGGAATCATTGAAAAGAGCATTGAATTGATATAAATATTCTATAGATTTGAAAATGCAATTTATTTCCTAAATGGTTGAATTATTACTTAATTGCATGTAATTTCCAGTAAGCTAACAATCTAGACCCTTGTAAAACACATTGACAACAACCATTGTATTGTCCCACATGGTCAAGAATTGGCTATAAAGGAGCCTTGGAGTAGTTTCCCTACTTTCAAGAGAAGCAATAACCCATTATTTCTTAGCAAGTTGGAAGTGTTAAAACCACCCTCAACATAAAATGCACTAGAAGGAGGGCCTGAATGTTAGCCAAGCTGGAATATATAATATCCTTTCCTTAGAAAAATACCACAAAGTTCTTAGATCTTCCCCAAACAAAGGAGATCTAACTGAATTATTTCAACATAGGAAGGTAAGAAGTGATAAGGGTAAAACCAAGGGTGAAACATCAAAATTTGTAACATCACCATTAAACCTAGATGTACAATCCTTACCTGTATGTCCAGTCTCACCCCAAAACATAACTGTTGTTGTGCCTCTGCCAATAACAATGGCCTTTTTTCACATCAGATGAAAGTTCCCCATTATTGATGGGAGGACCTCTTCAGGAATTACCCAAAAACCCAAATAAATTCTATCCCAAATATGTAGATGATGAATCCAGAACAACAAAAGACCACAAAAATACATTCAAATAAATTTGTAATAGAGCTTGGATTGGTCACCAAAATGTAGTCTATAGGTTATTCCCATAATCCCTAGGAGAGTTTTCTTATAACTAGTATCTTAACTTACCTAGATGAGGAATTACCACATGGCAAGATCTAGAAAATAAGTTTATTAATCAATTTAAGATATATATAGATCTTGCTATATTGTATCACCAGTTTGTGTCTTGTAGGAAAGAACCCAATGAGCCCATTAGTATTTACAACACAAGGTTCCACAAGACATATAAAAGGTTGGTCGATCTGTACCTCATGCCTGAGTTAGCTGTAATTCAGGCATACTTCAGATCCTTACTATTGCAAGAGTTTCACCCTTGGTCTCCTTGTGTTGTGCAGTGTGGTGCTTGGGTTTGTGACATGGCTTAACCGCCTCTTGTGAATGTTGGATCTTGTATAAATATAACAGTTGTTTCTGGAATTAACAGGTTGATCTTTTGGTGAGAAGGAAACCGCCTATGCAACAATTGGTATTAGATCCAAGGTCATAGGTTCAAACCCCTCGCTTGCACTAGGGGGGATTATTGCAAGAGTTTCACCCTTGGTCTCCTTGTGTTGTGCAGTGTGGTGCTTAGGTTCATGACATGGATTAACCACCTCTTGTGGATCTTGGATCTTGTATAAATCTAGTAGTTGTATCAAACATTAACAAGTTGATCTTTTGGTGCAACACTTAGATCCCTTAACCAAATTATTCCTAAGAAGATTTCCTGAATCTAGTAGAGATACTTTGGATAAAATATACAATGAATCAATCATCTTTTCCTAGCAAATGGATCCCCATGCAAGGAATCCTTCGAGATCACTATCGTCATTAGGTCCACTAGGTATGACAAATCATATCCGTGCAATAAACAACACCCTGAGCAATCATACACCCTAATGAATCCTATCCCGAGAGAAACAAATTTCATAGAATTTTTTGCCTTACTATAAAACTCATGTTACACCTGACGCAGGAGGAAATAATCCAACCTCTTGACATAACTCAAACCCACACACTTAGTCTTATCACAAGACACATCCTCATAGCACAACAAAGAAATATGTTTGAATTAACATCAACTACACATTCATCACAACAATGTTGAAATCATAGACTCTGCTAAAACATGGTTTTTCAATAAATGAATGAAATTACATCAAAGGGGCAGCCATGGGGCTGATCACAAACACTTACAAAATGATTAAAAAATTGAAATACAACAGAAAACAAGCTGTCCATAACAGTAAACTAACTTGCATCAAAACAATCCCACTCTCCTTCACTCTGTAGCTCCTGTAACCTGTTGAACAACACACTAACATGCATACTTGAAAAAATAACTTACATGCATCCATGGAAACTAATCCAAAACCTCCTAAAACTTGCAACAAAATTGATAGATGACAGCAAAACAAATTCACACATTTTCCACCTTCAAACTATCAATTTTGTCTTCATTCTTGCACCTTCATCCTACAAATCTTCACTTGAACCGATTGATGCTTCCACCTCTGAATCCCCCATCACTTGCTGCTGTTCACAACCACTTCATACCTGAAAATAACACACATACAAAACCTCCAAATCTCACATCCAATGCCTTCCCCTTCCCATCTTCATTTTCCTGCAAAGACATGCGACAAAATTGCAACAATGCCTCCCCCAAAAACCCCAAAATCTGCCATTAATTCTCTATTTCACTCTCCAAAAACTACCCAACCAAGAAGTCACACCCAAGAATGAATTTTATAACATTATCCAAAATTAAATTAATTAATTGCAACATTTAAAACTTCCTCAATTCCACTTTCCTTCATTTTTCCAAGTTTAGAAGGCAACTTGGTCTCCAACTCCTACAAAATAAGGATCCTTTAAGAGTTGTAACTGCCACTCAACTTGGGAACCCATATCTTTTTGCAATATTTTTAGGAGCATTAAATGATTTTTCAATAGTTATAACTCCTAAAAGTCCAATGCCCTCTTTTTCCTTTTAATATTTTTCAATGAATGACCAGGATTGTATTGCAACCTAAACTAGGCAATTTGGAAGTTTTACAAAATATAAGGCCAATATTTATTTTACATATTTTTGGCCTATTTATTACTTTTATTTATAAAATTCTACCTAATCAACCTTAGGAAAAATAAAAATTTAAAATAAACTAGATAAAAATTATTTTTGGTGATGCAAATCTCCTGTGGACCTGGATGCTCCTGCATCAACACCCATGCTCACATATCTAGGTTATGGGCAAGAAGTGAACATCACCAATGGGACATGAAAATCATGAAGATAATTTTTTGAGCAACCAACAAAACTTTTAGACAGAGGACAAAGTGATAAACTATCCTCTGAGTTTGAAACAATGAAGAAGATGTTATCTTAGATCACAAATGAGCTCACTCGCTTGAGAGTCAACCCTCCTCATGGAGGAAATAGCCAAAACTAGGGAAATAGTCAGAATTATGACCATAATCAAGGTAACAATTAGAACAACCAAGTTCTCCAAGGTAGAAATTTCAACTCACAAAGACTAAACAGACCTTGGAATAGTAAGCCAAACATTGGAGGAGTTCCAAACCCCCTAGAAAGTGCATATGTGGTAAACTCAAATTTCAATGGTTGTAGGTTCCATGAAACCTTTGATCATAGCGAGACTAATTGTTTAGAGATGCAAAGAGTATCTACAATCATGCAAGGGATTACTCTAACTTCTCCTGAAAATATGAATACAATGATGGTAGATTATTTTGCATTGTTGAGTGAAGCAAACTTGAATCATCACTCAAAAGAAGAGGAATTACTTTCCCTTTCAAAAATGAGAATGAACCAAAAAATACTGATATCTTTGCTTTTCAGCAAAATAGGAACACTTACAACTTGAGAAACAAAAGAGAGCCTTTAATTGATGGAATTACACTTAGGTCATGTCCTACCCCTCCAGGTCCTCAGGATAACAATAATCTCTCAACTCCCAAGGGACCTTTTAGAGGTAGTTTCAGACCCAACATTTCCAGATTCACAAAACCCCCAGCTTGAATGAGGAAAGATACAATGCAGTGAAATATTTAAAGAAAACCAAAGCTAATATTTCTATTTATGACATGTTGCAGAACTATCCCAACCAAAAGGATGCACTACTCAAATCTTTAGATAATCCCAAGGTTGTATCTTCCAACATCCCTCGAAAGGACAAAGGGAAAGCTTTGAACTCTTTAGATGCAATGGCTACAATATTCAAAGGTAAGACTAGAGTTCCCACATTCTTATTAACTGTATGAATATTTTGGAAAATTTGTATAATTGTTTAGTTGATTTTGGAGCCTCACGTAATGTGATACCATATTCCATATGTCAAAAGTTGGGAGTGACCCCTAAGCCTGCCAATGGGGTTGTAGTTTAAGTAGATAAGACAAAGGTCAAAGTCATAGGAGAACTAAAAAATGTTCATGTGTAGCTTGCCTTAGATCCTAGTGTGGTGGAAATTCCAAAGATGTGTGGAATTTTACTCAGTAGGGAATGGACTAAGTGCTTGAGAGGATGGTTTTTGTGATGCCCCCTCAGTTTGCTTATGTTTGGAAAACTTCTTGGATTTCATCTAGACTTTATGATGTTGTTTTGATTGACTTTATGCTATTTCTTGATAGACATTATGACACTGTTGGATGTTACTCAGACATGGTGATATTTTGATGAGTAGATATTGTGACTGTTTGATGACATTATGATGTTAGTTCGATGATATTGTGGTATTTGATGCTTCTTATTTATATCATATTTAGCAGATTAGTTGATTGCTTATTTGAGTATCGTGGATATGATGATGCTATGCATTATTAGATGCATGTGTATCATGTTCTAATATCATTTGTTATGTGTGGGTGATGGGGAATAGTGTTGCGTCACTTGCTTGCAAGCACCCTATGACTCTGTGATTTCCCCATCATAGTGTGACTGATTATTTCTTTATGCATATGCTCGATCCTTCATTTTGCTACAGGCTGCAGGTACATGGCATCGACTCCACCTGATTATTAGGTCTGAGCATGCTAGATCCCAATGGAGTTGTTGTTTTAGAGGTTACATTGGGTCCCCCACTTCGAGCCATCATCCTCGTCAAGGATGAATCCCCGATGTTCTATCCCGTTTGTGAGGCCTGTTGGTATTGTTTTGCTTTCATGTATTCATTTAACCCTTGTCATGTTTTTGGTTGATATTTATTTGAATGGTCTTGGAGTCATGCCTGAGACTTGTGCTTGGTTTGATTATTTCATTTTATTTAGAATGTCAAATTTGAAGGCTTAGTTAATGAAATAAAAGTCTAATTAAATTAAATCTAAAATGGAATTAAATTTTATTAAATTAAGACTTTTTGTTCAAAATAGGATGTCTAAATAATAAATTAATTAATTAGTGGTTAATTTGTGTAAATTGTTTGATGAGGTCCAAATTGTAAAGAGGAAATAAAATTAAGAAACATGAGTAAGTGGAAGGTAATTTTAAAGGAAAGATAAATAAATGAAAATTTTTAAAATGGAAAAACTCTCAGAAAAGAAGGTAACCTAAAAGTAGTGGAGGATTAATAAAAGGAAGTGGAGTTAACTCCACAGGGGAAATTGGCCTTTTTTTTTAATCTCAGAGGAAAAACTGAATCTTGAATGGTTTTTACCGTGAATTTCTTTTGGAAATTTTGGGGGAAAAGTTGGTTGAAAAAGAGTTTTGGATAATTGTGATTGGGTTTTTTTTTTATAGCAATAGGGAAACTCTAGTGCTTGGAGTTGTTGAGATTGTAGACTGGAAAGTTGGTAGAAGTTAATGTTGCTACTAGGGTATCGAATTCGGCAGCCATAATCCAATTCAGTTGTGCAATTTTTCCAGGTTCCACCATTTTCTTCTTGTTATACTTTGTCCTGTTGAAAAACTATTGATTCTTTAATTATTTAAGTCTGAAAGAAAAAGAAAATCTTAGGATTGCACACAAAAATTGTTTTCTAGCTTGACACTCCATGATCTCAACTATAATGAAATTGTGGTTTTAGCCGGCAAACAAAAAAAACTCTTAAATTATTCAAACTTTAGAAAATGTAGTATACTGAGACTCAACCTATACCCATCTTATGGCGTTCATTCTTAGATAGTTTACTGACCCCTTCAAATTTCACATCTATATTATGAGAACATTATATTGTTTCTGCCGTTTGAAAATTACTGGAATGGCATTGTCCATGCTCAATGTTTCATCCAACCAAGTAAATTATTTCCACTAGCCGTAGTCTTATTATCTCTGACAGATGAAAACTCTAGTTTGAAGAAATTTGTCAATCTCTTCCCTTATACCGCTACTTTATTCCGTTAATTATGTATGATATTGATAGTATAAATATATATGTATCTCTTTTAGTTTGGGCCTTCACCCATGAAACATTGTGGTGTAGGTATCTTTGTCAATATTGACCCTTTTATTATTGTAAGAAAATCTATATTAGAGTCATCACCCTTGTGCTGGATAAGTACATTCAATATTTCCTGTAGGTTACCATGTTGTTTTATCTTCTTTTTTTTGCCTATCTTGGCAGACTCAAGCTGCCAGCACCTCATTATGGAACATTTATGTTCTGTTAATTTACCTTGTATTTAGTATTCTAGTTGGTCTGAAGATTGGGATGGCGTCGGCCTAAGTAGATAAATCAGAGTTTTATATAATCGGCTGGCGTATTTCTTCTATTGTGAACTTATAGATTTTGATACATTTTCTTTGTATCGAACCAGGGATATTACTACTGATACCTTTACTCATTATTAGCATTTTTTTTTCTCTTTTATCCCTGTTGTATCTATCGCTAGTCGCGGCCCTCCTCTCTTACCATTGATCACCTGTCACGTATATGGTATTTTTTTTTGATATCTAATGATTGCTAAAGAATTGGAAATTGTATGTTTCAAGGAGGAATGACCTTGAATTGGTTATTCTTCTGCATATCTCAAGTTCCCTTGGCCATCAAATTATCCTTCGCTCTCCCATCAATTTGTGGATGCTTAGTTGTCATTTTACCTTAGATTGTTGTGTTTTACCTTACCTAATACTGGAAAGTGTCGACTTCATCTCATGAGTTTGTGACTGTAAGTGCATTCGATGATATCGCCACCCTGTCATGTATTAGTTAACTCGTTTAGTACTTGAATATCTGTAGGTAAATCAAAATCATAGGTTATATCTTCAGTTTAGATTGAGTCTAGTTTCTTTGTACCAAATTTGCATGTCGACTGTTGGAAATGACTTCAATAATAATTATATATATTATTTAATTGGCATCTGTCATAATAGACTATGATAGAATATAGTTGTTATATGTGTGTTTTACTAGTAAACTCAACAACCGCACCCTACAATAATTTCCGCCACATATTTTTATATATACAGTTATGAATATATCTATATATATGTATACATTTATATATATACAAGGTTCTCTATTGAACATTTTATAACTGGTATTCAAATAAGATCTTCATCAATGTTCCAGAATATAAACAAATTAAGTATACATGTAGGTATATGTAGCACTTGTTTTGGTACAAATTATGAGAATAGAATTATAATAAATGGGAGTATTAATATTATAGATATTATTTGTGTTACAAATAAAAGAACTCGAGTTAATGCATTTGATTGCCTCCCATGTATTCTGTAGTTGGCCATATGGTTGAATGCAAATAATTGTTCTGTATCCCTAATGGAGTCTTGAACCCATGCTTCTACTAATGCTTGCATTATTCAGGTATTGTAATGAAATGGATGTTATTTGGAAAGGAGTACTGGCGTGGTTTAATGTTATGTTATTTTGTAAAGTGGACCTTAGAGTCATCCAAAGGCGAGGAAGTATTGTCCTCTTGATGGAAACTTGATTAAATTTTGATGTTGGGGATTTTAAATGGATTGTAAATTATGATAGTTGTTACCTTGCACGGTGCATCACCTATGTAATTGGTATTTATTTTTGAAAGTTGTGAGCGGGATGGGATTATGCCCCACCTTGTGATCTTCCTTGTATTTTGAGTTTGTACAAGTGACCTTGTCTTTTGTCTCTGTGATTTTCTGTTGTCAGTAGGGAAGTGGCTTCCAATGGGGGCCGATGCACAAAGGGGAACCTAGATAACCCATGTGGAACTTTTGTAATCAAGTGAAAACATAAAATAAACTAGGGGGAATGGGTAGTTAAAACATTAACAAGATAATTTTATACCTCGCTCAGGCTCAAATGCTCGTTTAGGCTTGACGTGAGACAAGAAGGCCTGGAATGGAAAATCAACTACCTCATATCCTCGAGAGGTAAGTTGATTCTGCATAAGTTGGCTTGAGGGGCCAAAGATCGGTAGAGGTTACTAGGATAACCCAGGATGGGGGCCGAGGCCTAGGAAGATCTACCTGGATAACCTATGACCGACTATGTGATGACACTTTCCCTACAACAACCATGAGTTCCTTTCCTTGTTGTTTTACCCTGAATAACTTTGTGCCTCTGGAAGTATAGTCATTGTTGCTTGTTGTTGATCTTCTTCTTGTCCTTGTGAGTCATGGTAGTATTGTGATGTCCTTTTCCTTGTCTTTCAGTTTTGGTGGGGCCCTTTGTTACCTCCTAGCACAGGGGGTGAACCTTTGGGTTCACGTGGTTGGGTGGAACATGTTATGTTCTCCATTGGGTTCCCTTCTTGTACTTGATGTGGCGACTTCATCTGATCCATTAACTTCTACACCACATCTACTCTTGGGAGTTTGATTATTGTACTTGTAAATGTATTGTATCTTTATCATGTATCATGTATCATATGTTGAGCACTCCTCACTTGTATCGAGGAAGTATTACTATACAATTGTAATTATAAAATTGAACTGATGTATCTCATGTATGTAAAGAATTATGTAATCAAGTGATATTGTACATGTTAATTGAAATGAACATAATCAATTATTCTTAAATGCTTAATGATGATTATAATTTGGCTAATGGGAAATAATTAATGCAGTCATGCACCCTAGAGGACATAGGATAGTAATTTAGATTATGTTCAATTTCTATCATGCAACGTTTCATTTAAAAAAAATTGTCTGTTTTTCGTTGTTTAGGTTTTATCCTCTAGGGTTCTCGGTGGGGGCATTATAGTTTTTCACTGATTTCATCCAATTTTGGTTGCATGAAATATGAAAATATTATGTTTGGTTACTATGCGTGTGTCGAATGTGTAGAGTGAGTTATTCTAATGTCAACACAAACCTTAATGAGATGGTTTACATTCAAAGTTTGAAGCAATTAAAACTAATCTATTCGTAATACAATCAAACCTTTCAAATACGTATCATTGTTCTCTATTTCTAGGGATTTATTAAACCGTTTGGCCCTCAAATTTATATGAGCACAAAGCTTGTTAAAATAAATACCTAGAAAATGAGATTTGATGCTTAATATGCAAGCTAAGATGATTTCTATGTGTGAATGTGTGGTGGAAGGATTAGTGGTATACAAATGTGTGCTGGAATGATTAGTGGTATGCTCCTAAATGAAACAAAATGATGGAAAGGATAATGGATGCAACGATAAACGAAGGATGATGTTGATGATAGATGAAGAAGTGGAGATGAGTGAGATGATATGCAACTATAGTGAACTATCCATGATTATGCATATGCTCAAATGCAACAAAAAAGAAAACTAACCTAAAATGTAACTATGAAGAAATTAATTAATCTAAGATGAGAATGCAAAGTAACACATGATAAGAAAGCTAAGTATAAGACTCCATGAAAGCTCCAAGCTCCTACGAAAAACTTGCATGGTAACAATACTCAAAGTATGGATGGAAAATGACATTATAACACTATTCCAATTTGTATTTCAAAATAACATTATAACATTACTCAAAAGGTGGATGATAAATACTAAGGCAAGAGGGTGTATTTATAGGGTTTCTCAAGCATTTTGTGAGGTGGCACCTATCAATGGTTCAGATTCAAAGGAGACAAGATAGACGGTGGAGATGAAAGGAATTAGGATGTTGTCCCCTTGACCAAGGACAACATGCCATGTGTGTGAAGAGAATCCCTTGACCAATTGGAAGCATGCCAAATGTATGAGATTCCAAGTGTGTGAAACAAAGACCCATGTCCTCCAAATTTGTTGGAAGTGTGGGGGAATAAAGCCATGTGCTTTTTCTTACTGGTGGAAGTGTGTGAGAATAATTCTAATTAATAATTAGGCTTATTTATTTTCATGTGACCTTTATGAGGTGACACATAAAAAAGTTGTAGAAATGTGCTCTAATTCTTAATCAGGATTAGGGAAGATAAATTAAATAAACACATTTAGGGTTTTTTGTTTATTTAATTTAGAAGAATGTGAATTAGGAGAATTAAAAGGAAAGTGAACAATATAAATAAAGTAAGACCTTATTTATATGTAGTTGAAGTATTAATCAAATAGGTTGTATTTAATTAATTGAATGCGATGACCGTTTTTCAAGTGTATATATTTTGCCCCTCTTTGAAGTGATGTGTTTACACGTTACTTCAAAGAAGATTTTGATGTTGATGCCCAGATGATGTGAGATTTGGATGCCCCAAATGAAGCAAAATTTTGATGCCCCAGACGATGCAAGATTTCAATGCCCCAAACTTTTGAATTTTTGGTATTGATGGATATATGCCTCCTCGAGAGATAAATAAGTGAATGTAAGGATGTGAAAATGAAGTGTTGAATGATGTGATAAGTGTTGTGATGATGCAATGATGATCCAATGTCGATTCAGTGAAGGTTTGATGTTAGAGATGATTTATCTCTCAAAATTGAGTTGCAAGCTCTTTCTTTGAATAGTGTTGATTAATTACCCCTCCTTTTTGGTAAAAATGTGAAATAAATCCCACCCTAATTCCCTCCATTTTACCCTTAAAAGGTAAAAAGGGGTAAAATGGGATTCATTTGCACATTTTGAGTTTGGAGAAGTTGAAGATTGGAGAGCTTAGAGAAAGATGGTGATCCCATACCACAAGCATCGTTTCGAGCATCTTCGCCAACCTGATTAGCCTACTGCCTCTAGACCTACGGTATACTTTACGAGAAACCTCTTTGTTAGTCATTTTATTGCCTTCTAATGGTATTTTGAACATCATAGATGGATGTTGTAGCTTATGGGATGTCATTTATGCACTTTCGGGTGATGTTTTTATCATTTTCGAGTGTTTTTGAGCATGTTTAAGAGTTTTGGCGCCTTTGGAGTCCCAAATGGTGCCTTTTCCAAGCTTGAAATTCAATTTTTCATGTGTTTTAAGAGTTTTGGTGCCTTTGGGGTCCCAAATGGCACCTCTTGCAAGGTTGAAATTGATGTTTTTGAGCCTTTAGAGAGTTTTGGCACCTTTGGGGTCCCAAGTGGCGCCTCTTGCAAGGGTGAAAATGCATGTTTTTGAGCCTTTTGAGAGTTTTGGCGCCTTTGGGGTCCCAAGTGGCACCTCTTGCAAGCTTGGAAAACATGTTTTTGGCCTCCAACATTGTTTTAGCACCTTTGGTGTCCTAAGTGGCACCTCTTGCAAACTTGAAAATGGAGGTTTTTGAAGTTGAACTTTATTTTGGCGCCTTTGGGGTCCCAAGTGGTGCCTCTTGCAAGCTTGGAAAACATGTTTTGAGATGCAAACTCTGTTTTGGCACCTTTGGGGTCCCAAATGGTGCCTCTTGTTGCCTTGGAAAGTTGTCATTCTTGTTGATTTGAGGTGGTTTAGCTTGTTGTTTGACCCATTTTGTAGGGTGTGATTTTAGAAAGCCTTCGGGTGATGTTCACAAGATGTCCTTGAAGTCTAGGAGCCATCGGTTTGTCACACTTTAGATTGATTTCAGTCAGATTGTGGTATGTGTAGTGTTTGATTGATGTTTTGTGTGATGATTTGATCTCATGATAGGCGAGAATCAAATGATAGAACTAATGTTGTATCGTCCTCATGATAGGCGAGGAATGATAATAGGATAGATAGCATATTGTCCTCATGATAGGTGAGGAACGATGGTAGGATTGATAGCAGATCATCCTCATGATAGGCGAGGAACGATGGTAGGATTGATAGCAAATCATCCTCATGATAGGCGAGGAATGATAGGTTGATAGATAGAAGATCATCCTCATGATAGGTAAGGAACGATAGTTTGATTGATAACATATCATCCTCATGATAGGCGAGGAATGATAGTTTGATTGATAATAGATCATCCTCATGATAGGCAAGGAATGATAGTTTGATTGATAACAAATCATTCTCATGATAGGTGAGGAACGATGGATTGATTGAATGAGATGTTGATTGTTCTAATTTGATTTGACTCAAATGACTGCACATTAGCTTGATTGACTGATAATCTTGATTGAACATGACATTGATTGATTGATTTGTGTTCATGATTAGGGAGATGGAGATGTACTCCAGTCTCGGGAGTGATTCCCAAAGACCTGGAACATGGTCCATCGGTTGTTGTCAACCGACTTAGAGATTATCTCCCGTTGTGGGTTGAATTTCTTGTTAGACATTCCACAATATAGAATCAATAGAGGTTTATTGAAAACTTTGGCAAAGAGATGGCACCGTGATCATAATACATTTCATTTACCGACTAGAGAGATGACCGTGACTCCTGAGGATGTCTATCATATTCTACGGATCCCAGTGATGGGAGAGATAGTAGTGTATGATAAGATAGAGTAGGGTGGGACAACTGCATTGCAAATATTGTGTCGAGATGATTATGTTATGGGCTGATGGATCCCTTGGACTAAGATGATTGACATATATGATCCTTTGCCATGTGTACTTTTCAGATTCATTGGTGGATACCTTTGCCCTGATCATAGGTCAAAGTGATTTTCAGCAGGTTGGGGTCGTGTGCTATCGAGAATGACACTTGATGGTACAAGGTATTCCTAGGGTTCATGTATGTTAGCCCACTTATATCGAGATTTGCACGAGGTTGTCTATTACAGGGTGACGAGTTTGTCATGTGGCGTCACATTATTGCAGACCTGGGCATGGGAGCATATAGCCATCACTCGACCCATGGGAGAGAGACATCGATCATTAGGGAGACCCTATGTCTTCGGTTATAGTGGTCCACATGTCTAGCATAAGCTGGGAAAGGTTGCTTATTGGAGGTGGGTTCTGGATGACTTAGAAACTGTCACATAGCAGTCATACTTGGATTGTGAGCAGTGGCCAGAGGATCAGCTAGAGATGCCATATATGTTATTATCTCGCTATCTAATTGGGTAGAATCATGTTGTGCTTGAGCACTACTTGTATCTGTGAGTATGTCAACAGTTTGGAAAAGTTTAGGGGATGCCCCGAAGTTTCCCATTATGCACGGCGACGACAAGATATTTTAGAGTGGGGCCCATGTGTATCATGAGACAACCTGTATAGAGTATTATACCTTGACCCCTGGTTTATGGGATTATGTTCCATAGATTACACACACTGGGATGACTGAGGATTATTCAGAGTTCTTCCACACACATCCCTTTCCTAGATTTACTCATCCAGAGGAGCCAATACCGCTTGTTGATGGAGAGGGAGGAGATGACGAGGGTGGTGATGATGGTGAGGAGGGGGCTTGTAGAGGTGATAAGGGTGGTGCAGAGGGTGGTTGCAGAGGTGATGATGTTGAAAAGGTGATGATGGTGGTGCAGAGGGTGGTGATGGTGGGGAGAGTGATGGTGGTGCAGTGGGTGATGATGGTGGGGAGAGTGATGGTGGTGCAGTGGGTGATGATGTTGGGGTAGATGACAATCATCCATTGAATTTTGCAGTTCTAGGTGTAGGAGGAGTGTCACCATAGCTCAGGCGGTGCCTCCCAGGATTCAGATTGGGATACCCTCACAACAACATTAGTACAGATAACATCTTTGTAGGCATAGATTCAGTCATTTTAGAGTGAGATAGCGCAAGCTCAAGCAGAGATTGTGTCCCTTCAGGATGAGTTAGGGCAGTATCGGGCACAAATTGATATTTTGAGGACTGATAGAGGGACAGATAGGCAAAAAATTCAATAGTTGCAGGCACAGATGATTATACTTACTTCAAAGAGGGATGCCTTTAGACACCGGACAAAGCAAGCTGAGGCCATTGCTGAGAGGATACAACAAATGGCACCATCTGCAGGTACAACAGATTTCTTCAGAGAGATCAGACACATTTCTCAGGAGTTGTAATTTTACAGAGGTAAACATCATGAGTTGGTTCCTCCTAAGCAACGAGAGAGTTTTGTACAGTCTCGTTCTAGAAGATCTCATTCTCAGACTTCTAACATGGGTGTCACATAGCCATTTCCTAGAGATAGGAGAGATCCAGGTGCAGGTATGTCGGGTAGAGGGGGTACAGTTCCATGAGAGCAACAACATCTGGTGGGAGCTCGACATAGCATTTTGTGATGTTCCTTGGACATTGTGTATACACCTTTTTTTGTGATATTGAGGATGTGTTTCCCATGATACAATCCCCTTTTGGATTTTGATGTATCTCATCCTATTTTTTGGACATCCTTGTACATGTGGACATTATGACATTTTGATGATATATGATATGCAATGACAATTATGATGCATTTGATTTCCCTATTATGATATGCAATGTAGTGACTTGATTTAATTTCTATGTGATGATAATGATTAGGAAATGAATGCATTTGTGTTTATGATTATGCAATGTGATGAGATGATTATGATGTGTAATGTAATGTGATTTGATTTGTTATGATTATGCAATGTGATGAGATGATTATGATGTGTAATGCAAATGATGTGTTTTATTATGATTATAAGATGCATTTGATTTCCATGGTATGATGATGATTCTGATGTTATGATATGCTATGGCTGCAATGATGATTTTTGTAATGATGAATGATGTAATGCAAATGATTATACAGATGCACAACTTCAAATGTTCAGGGCCTTAAGCTTAAATAAGTGAATCTGTCCAACTTCCAAAATTTGTGGGAAGACTATAGTAGATTGATCTTTTAAGCCTCATAACTCTGACATATTTCCCCACTTTCTTGGAAATCTGAAGAGACTCACTTATTTAGGCGTAGTGAATGACATGATTGTGATGTTGGAAATGATATGTAATGTATGTCCTTTATTATTTTCTTTTGTATTTTCTGATGCAAACATCATGATGGAATGTATGGATGTAAATGAATTGAGAATGTTTTCTAACATATGCAAATGATGATGCAACTGATGCGCAACTAAATGAGAATGATGTGTCATTTTTTTTTTTTTTTGGTTAATGTCCATTATACTCAATCCATTAATAATAGAGATGACACCATTGTGAAATTGTTTCAGCAGTGAAAAACCCCGTAAATACACATGCAATGCTAACATGAATGCAACCTAACTTAACTATGCAAATCTTGTTTTCAAAAGTTGTCATTTATATTAACCAATTTGTCGTGATTTTTATCATCATTGGGCCTTTAAAATGTTGAAAGTGAGTACAAGCATCGATGGAATTTTTAGACCAAGATGACTTGAGTTCTACTTCCATGATGTTTTAAAATTGCAAGTTAACACAAGCATCTAAGTATAATTAAACCAAGATGACTTGAGCATCGCTTGCGTAAACAAACAAGAGTTAACATTTTTCCTATGCAAATTAGGAATGTCATCAATGATACTTTGTAATGCATGTCTCATGACAACTTGCATAGTAATAATGATAAACTCACAGACAACAGACAAAGAAAAATCATACTCCTTCCTTGCTCCTCTAGTTCGATACATCATCGAGGAATCAAGAGATATGATATCAAAAATCAAAGTAGAACAAGTTGAACTTTCGTGTTTAACGTGATAAACCCTTGATTCAAAAAGATCATCATCCATTTGAAGTTTGTGTTTGTAACTTTGGTTCGACAATTGTTTCCCTGTTGGTTCAAGCTCAAAGTTTATTTGCCCCTAGTGAGTGCAGGATTTTTCCCCCAGTGCAGGGTGTGACACGACCATGATGACCAAGACCTAACCTAAAGACCTATCCTAGGGGCCTCGAGGGTTAATCAACATATTAGACTTGCCTACATTATACACGCAAAGACCATGTAGTTTGACTGATGACACGATTGAGATTTACAAGATGAAAATATGAACATAGCGAACACCTAGAAGACTGACCTAAAATGTCTCAGGGGATAATCAAAGATCACCCTTTCCTACTGTTGTGCAGTTTTTGCACACATGCCCCACTGAAAGTAGGGACCCTCTTTTGCTCTGGTTTTTGATGCTTTGGCCCTTTGTATTTGAGGTTTTGTTGCCTTAGCGCATGCTTGAAGGATTATCTTATTTGTGCATATACCCCCTTTCTAGGAAGTACTTTGAAAATATAATGTTTTGAGCTCATTTAGGGTTTTTGGCTGCTTTCGAGCTTTTTCGCCTTGTCCGGATTTTCCTGGATTTCACTCAAGGCCCAACGATTGGTGTTTTGCACTATTTTCTGGAAATCTTCTCACCTCACGGAATTCCACATGGGTCGGATTTTCCCAAAATTCCTTCTCCTTGTCGAATTCCTGGATTTTGGGTTTGGGTCTGTCGTTTTATGAATGTTGATGGCCCAATCGTTGTTTTCTCCTGTTGATCGATGAGTCTAATGGTGCCTTGCATTCTTATTATTGCATTTTTGTGCTCGACCCTGTGTGTGTGATTTTTTTCATTTTGGTTGATTTTAGGGTTTTGACTTTAGAGCCATTGCCAATACCGATCGAATTGCCCTTGAGTGAATTCTGAGTCTAGATCCATCAATGAACAATTTAGCATTGAAGCCTGGGTCCTCAAATTTGTGATCTTCGATCAATTTGAGCGAGATCGTTGGAGAATGTCGAAATCTGGGTTTTCCTTCAGTTTTAGGATTTTCCTATGCTAGCGGATTTCCCCAGTTTTCCTTGTCCTCTGCGTTTTCTCGAAAATCCAGAGTTTTGCCTGCGTCATGGATTTTCGAGGCGATCCCTCTGGATTTTTCTGAAATTCCCATTGCCCCTACATTTTCTGGAATTTATTGACTGTTGTTTGTTTTCGCTAGAATCCGCCTGGTCTGGATCTTCCCGAAAATCCCTTCTGGCCTGGATTCTGTGGAGGGGTGAAAATCCCAAACTGTGTAGAAATTATGAATTTATGATATTTCATGGGATTTCAATCTTTGCTTGGATTTATTTGAATTTTGAATATATTATTAGTGATGTGTTAATCTTGATCCTCATGATTATTGATGATGGTTTTTGTTGAGTGCAGGCTGGATTTTGTTGAGTTGTCAAGGAAATTTTGGAGATGAAATTGAATCTATGGAAAGGAAATTCGAAATACTGGTTACTCCACCCCTTGGCCGACTTGGTGGGGTGCGCTCAGGATAAGAATGGAAGGAAGTAGTTAATATAAGGCTACATCAAATTTTGTGCTTCCCTATTATTTTCCATGCCTTGGTTCGAATTGCATTGAAGATCCCAGGCCGACTTGGATTGAGTTCAAGCATTTAATGCTAATTTGTTTTATTTTGAATTCTCCTTGGGTTGACCTATTTCAGGGCCATTGATTATTGTTGGGCTGACTTGTTTGTGGCTATTTTACGATTGTAAACCCCAGCTAGGCCGACATGCTCTGGGGTTTTCTATAAATATGGCATTTCACCTCATTTGTAAGGGGTTAGATGGTAGTATAAATCAGAAGAGATAGTTCTTGGCTTAAAAGCAATTAGGGTAGTAAGTAAGAATTAGGGTTAGAACTTAGTCGATTATGAGCAAGTGTTGTAACAAAACATTGGAATTGTTGCTGAAATTCGGTGATTCAATACAATTGAAGACATTGTGATTTTCTAGTGATCTCTTTTGTGTTGACTTATCTTGCATGGTTCTTATGGTTCTATCTTTCAAATTGCTCAAGGTTATTAGATGTATGTTAGATATGATTCAATGGTGTTCATGATTTGATGCTTGAAATGTTTGCAGTCCCTGGTCCATACTTTTTGTAGCTGGCTGATTGTCAGTTGCTTTGCAAAGTTAGCATGGGCCTTTATATTCATTGTGCTTAGTTCAATTGTGGAGATTTATTCATTTCAATTGCAATTGGGTTGTCTTGGATGAATGTTCATGATCTGAAAATATTTAATGCCTTAGAAAATTGCACTGTTTCTGTAAGATTGTAGATTTATCTTGGTTAAGCAGGAATTAGTTTATGAGGGATTGGTCCATTTCAAGTATTTCATCATTTACATTGTTAATCTTAGGAGTAGTGTTAAATCTAGGAATATCTTTTAAACCCTAATTGTTTGTTATTTCTTTACCATTTGAGTTAGATTTAGGATTAAAGCATCGTCATATTGCCAGATCTGATTCAGTATTTGCTTGTAGTAAGGTCCCATTGTGATTACCAGCATTTTCACATTTATCACTGAGTTGTTTATGCATTGTCAAGACCTAACATTAGAGACCTTGGGGTTATCTCTTGAGGCTTGCTGATAGAGATTTACCTTTCAAGAGAGATAGGATATTATATTTTGTCTGAGTTGTTGCTATGCAGAAAACATCATCAACACATATGTTCAAAGCTTAGAGACGACGTAGTTTGAATGAAGACTATGTGTTTGACTTTTTTACTTTTTGACCTATTTTGGGATTTTGACATGTTTTGAATGTTTTTGGGATTTTCAATATGTTTTGAATGTTTTTGGGTTTTTGATATATTTTGAATGTTTTTGGGATTTTTGATTTGTTTTGAATGTTTTTGGGATTTTGATATGTTTTGAATGTTTTTGGGATTTTCAATTTTCTGACCTTGAGAATGTACAAGAATCCAATCCAATGCAAGACATGCCCCCAATGTGATACGATAGGACAAACTGATTTTTAGAATGGGCCAAGTAGTGCCAGGGGATACCATGATACAAACACTGGATCAAGCTATGATGTGAACATGGAAGCGTGACAACTGTAGAGATGAAAGCATGATGGATAAATGATGCAGAGCAAGTCACGTATCCCAAGTTGGATGGATGAATGATATGATATGACCTACTGAAGGAACAAGATGCCCCATAATAGAGATAATGCAACCATGGATAAATGATAGATCAAAATGAAAGATTCACTACAAAACATGTCACACAAGCAACATATCTTTTGTCAAAAGATGATAATGGTTGATTGATCAAGATGCCAGGAATGATTGATTCCATAAGGCATGGTGATGATAAGTACTTAGGATCAATGATTTCCTCTAAGTATGATAAGATTAATAATTGTTGATGATTGATTGACAAAAGATATGAGGATTGGATAATGTTTTACAACTAGGCTCAAATATGATTTGTGTGATAAGATTCAAGGTTGCAAAGGGACATGATGACATGGATTTTGATAAGCTAGGAGATATGGAATGGAAGAAATCAAGGATAATGATAATGAATGGGATGATCAAGATCAACTAGATAGGATACAGACACGAGGACCAATTAATTTTCCCCTATTCCTCATCAAGACCAAGGATGGGAAGAAAGGGTGTGTTTAGAAAGAATGATGGGATATGGATAAGGTGAAGGATATGGTACGGAATATATGGATAACACGTATAGGATAAGATACATGATGTTCAAGAAGATCCTTAACTTTGTCAAGATCAAAGGTGGAAAAGTAAGGAATGAGCATAAAAGGGATAATGACCATGAATGATAAGATGGATGAAACTTGTCCCTAAGTGTAGAGTGCAAGAGGAATATGGAAGATAGGGAGATGGAAGAAGGACTTAAGCATCAAGTTTCACAACCAAATATCTCTTGAATACATGCTCTAATAAACCATGGCAATGGGAAATTGGACTCCTAAATGTTGGCAGATTTAGGGTATGATGGGATAATGGATAGGAGGTTGAAAGGTTTGTTGATGGATAGATGGAAAGGATGGCAAGATCAACATTGGCACACACCTTGAAGGGTGATGAAGTGATGGAGGAAAAATGGATTTAGAAGGTGATATAATTTTATATGGAAGATTGAAGGAAGCTTTTGGATTAGCAAATTTGGGTGCCAATTTAGATTTCATTGCTTCTATGAGACTTTTTGGAATCCACATGATTTTTGACTTTGAGATTTTCTTTATGGGCCTTTGTGGCCTTTGAGATTTTTCCCTTTGATTTATGGACCTTTGTGGTCTTGGAAATTTTTCTTTTTGCTTTGATGGGCCTTTGTGGCCTTTTTTATTTTTCCTTTGATTTTGGATCAAATTTTCTTTTATTTTTGCATGCCTGTTCGAGGAGACATGTTGACCCTTTGATACATGCAAATTTTGATATGGAAGCTTTTGACATTTGGCACCCAAATTTCTTCCAAGAGCAATAGGAGAGATGGATGGAGATGAATGGTATGGAGGTATCATGGATGAGTTGTTGGTGGTAGAATTTTGAAAGGACATCAAGGATGTGTTCCTTTGTTGTTCTTGAGGAATAGGATATGGACCTAGGATAGAGGGAAGGTTTGATGAACTAGGATGAGGACCTAGGATAGATGGAAGGTTTGTTGGATTAGGATGAAGACCTAAGATAGATGGTAGGTTTGATGGACTAGGAAACTTAGGTGTATAACCAAGGCCATGGTAATATGGGTGTTCTTGAGCAAAAAGGGGTTCTAGGATACCTTGTTCATGAAGGCCTAATCATTTGCCTTTGTACTTCATACTTTGACACATTCGTTTACCAATGGGATATGTGTTGTTTGTGAAACAAGATGCAAGTCCATTTTGAGGAGGATATGACATGGATGAAAGGATAGGTGTTGGAAGTAAACTAGAGCAGATGAAGGTGGAGGATCCCAATTTGTAGGTGTCGGGTTCATGGATAGCTTGAATAGGTGTGATAGGCTCTTGACATGGGGATGATGGGGTGTTTTGATCTTGACTTGGAAAATAATCAGGAGATGTAGGAAATGGAGTAGCTTGCTCTTTATTAGGTATGGAATCATCATGAAGTGGTCTAGAAGGCATATCTTGATCTTGAGAAGGATGAACATCCTCATGGAATGAAGGGATATCCTTAGATGGAAGCATATATTGATCTTGATGAGAAAGCATATCTTGATCATCGGGTGATAGGACATCATTAGATAGGATGGAAGAATTATCATGCTCTTGGGATGCAATGGAATCATGAGATGATATGGATTCATTAGATGGGGTGGAAGGACTTGGAAAGATACTTTTCTCTTGAGATGAAAATGAGTCATTGTGGATGAAAAGTGAGAGGAGGGGATCATCATAGAATTCTTGAGAGATTTGGTCTTGGTCAAATATTGGAAGAACTTGTGGAATTTTGGTATCATTGGATGAATTGGAAAGAATGCTTTGATGTTGAGGTGCAGTGGGGTCTATGATAGCATGGTTTAGAATGAGAGATTGACATGAATCATAGGATGTAGAAGATATGATAGAAGAAGGTGGTTGTATGGAATCGTTAACTTGGGTGAAAGAATCTTGAGATTTATTTTGGCTTATGGGAGATGAAGATAGATGCATGACGTGGTAAGATTGTTCAATATCACTTGTGTTTGAGGACTGAGATTTGGGCTTATTGAACTTTTGCAAAAATTCAAAGACATTGAACTTGGATGATGTAGTTGTTGGTGGAGAAGGTGTCATGTCCATATTTCTGTCAGATGAATAAGAATAGATGCATGGTAGCAAATATCCTTCTGTGGTTGTTTCCCCTTGCATATCCCAGATTTGTTGTTGAAGATTTTTCATTTGATGAGCTAAATCATTCAATTGATCCTCATCTATTTCAGCCATGATGGTTTGGATTTCACTGTTTTGAGTTTCAATGTGTTGATTTTCAATGTTGGGAGTTTCAATATTGAGATCTTCACTACTTGGAGTTTCAATGTTTTCTGTTTCAAGGTTTGGTGTTTCAATATCAAGAGTTTCACTACTTGGGTTTCCAATGTTTTTCGTTTCAAGGTTGGGTGTTCCAAGTTCCTTGTCCTTAAGTCTCCTCTTTTGTGACCTCGTTTGTACAAACATACAAGTGTTAGGGTTTAGACTAAGCTTTGATCTAAGTTTGAAATAGTGCCAAGGATTACAACTAATTCAAATAGAATGAAAAATTCTATTGATAAGACTAAGCTTGATTTGATTGCGTGACATCGTTTTGTTGATAGAAGGATGACAAATATCGAATATGAAACTAGGTTTTGCATTCAAAGATGTGATAGATAGTGATGATTTAGGAACTTTAGAATGTTTAGATCTAAGTTTAGTTTGGACAATCACACTTGTAGAGGTCAGTTTCGACATGTTTAGAATTTTAAGGAAACAAAGGAACGATCTTGGATTTGGAGTTTTGATTCAAGATGTGTAATTAAGGTACTCAAAACGTTGGAAAAGTCTTGGATTTTGACAACAGTACATCATGTATAACTCTAGATTGTTTTTGCAAGCTCTCTTGTAAAAGTTGAAGGTTAACCTTTCTCTAAAGTCGTAGAGCATAGACAAGAATTTTTATGTTTTTTTGGACTAAGAGGTTTGATCTTGGGTTTTCTAACCTTAATCTTTCAGGAAATCATCGTGTAGACCACAAGTTTTGACTCTATTTTGACTAAGGAAAGGTTGAATGTTGCTAAAAGGATTGATTTTTTGAAGATGGATAAACCTAAGTTACTATTTTAGGGTTTGCAAGAGGTGCCAAAACAGAGACAAGAGGCACCAAAACTCTAAAAACTTCCCAAAATGACTTAAAAACAACTGAATTACCCCCCCAAAGGCCTGTTTTCTTGGATTTCTCAATTGTGGACTTGATTGCCTCAAAGAATGTCGCTCTGAATCAAGGTTTTCACTTTCAAAATGTGATGTTTTCGATGATATTTTGTTTGAGGTTTTGTTTTGAAAACACTTGGATAAAGACACATCAAGCAAAATATACACTCCTTGGGCTGTGTAAGACTGTATTCTTTTAGATTCCATGCGGGTTTTACCCCAACCGCACTATCTTTAGTGGATGAATTCAGAAGCTTGGCTGCACGGGCTCCCCCTTACAATGCACTCTCTTCTCAGGCCAACCAAGCTTCTAGTCCCCATGAAACTCCCATGGTGAACCGATCACCTCTACTAAAAACTATGAGAATGTGGATGCCTTGGCAATGACCGTTGCTGCACCAAAGAATAGATAAAGGATTTTTTCAAATCTACAACAAGGGTTTTAGTGCGGGCATTCTGTTCGTGGGGGATAATCCATATGACGAGAGTCCCTTTTGATCCATCTCATTAGAATTATCATCGTGATACTTGAACTTTCCTCAAGTATCAACATTTATATCCCAGTTGGAAGTCGCTTGGCTTTAGCATGTTACCGGTTGGGTTGTTCCCTTGGGTGATTACTTTTTCCCACAAGGCAAGCCCTCTAGGATAAACAAAAGCAAGCAAGTATACACGTAGTTCAATTGATCTTTATTTTGCATGAATAAAGAGAGAACTCATGCCATATACTCCACTTACACTCGCACATAAACAAGAATGGGTCTAGCTTTTTGGATCACCCAGTTAAGGGGAGAGCATATGACTACCATTCATCACATACAAAAGACATGGTGTTCATTAACCTTTAATTAAGCTATGTTCCTAACTTAACCAAAAGAAAACATGATGTTCATTAACCTTTTAATTAAGCTATGTTCCTAGCTTAACCAAAAGGAAACCAAATACACCACTTCCAACCCTTGCAATATGTTAGTAGTTTGATAAGAATGTCTTTGACAATCATTTTTGGGAAAGCCTGCAAAGCGCAAACACAAAATGTGAGTTTTCTAACTTGGTGAAAAACTACAAGAGGCGCCAAAACAAAAACAAGAAGTGCAAAAACAATGTAAGCATGTCAAAACATGAAAATCAAGCCTTGCAAGAGGTGCCACTTGGGACACCAAAGGCACCAAAATAGAGACAAAAGGCACCATTTGGGACACCAAAGGCGCCACTTCAGAGTTGCATGCCAAAACACTTTTATAGTCAATCTTAAAATGGTCGTATCTTGGTCATATGAAGGTCTTTTTCGAAGCTTTTTTTTTTAAATGGGGTAGAATTTCATAAGATATGCAATGGTGGGTTCCATTTTGGTGAAAGAGGCACCAAAATAGAGGAAAGAGGTGCCAAAATAGAGATAAAAGGCACCAAAACAAAGATATACTTGATTTATTAAAAGTTTCTTAAAAATGGTCATATCTTGGTCATACAAAGGTCTTTTTGGGAGATTTTTTTTTGAAATGGGGTAGAATTTCATAAGATATGCAAAGCTAGGTTCCATTTTGGTGCAAGAGGCGCCAAAACAAAGGAAAGAGGTGCCAAAACTCCAGAAACAATCCAGAATGGTCCTGGAATAGGAAAAATGGTCTCAGAACAACTTGCAAGAGGTACCAAAACTCAAGCAAGAGGCGCCAAAATAGGTGCAAGAGGCACCAAAACTCTAAAAGTGGCCTAGAATGGTCCCAAAACAAGTGAAAATAGTCTCAGGACAACTTGCAAGAGGCACCCAAATAGGTACAAGAGGTGCCAAAACTCTCAGAACAAGCCATAATGGTCTCAAAACAGTTGAAAATGGTCTCTGCACTGCTTGCAAGAGGCGCCAAAACTCTAAAAATAGCCCAGAAATGCCCCGAAACAGCTCAAAATTGCCTCCAAACCGGTGCAAAATGTTCCCAAGTCATAAACCTTGAACCTACAATTATGGAATCATCAAAAAAGTTAGTAATAAGTGAGGAAAAGGCCCCACGGTGGGCACCATTCTGTGCATGTGTTGAATGTGTAGATTGATTTATTCTAATGTCAACACAAACCTTAATGAGATGGTTCAAATTCAAAGTTTGAAGCAAGTAAAACTAATCTATTCATAATACAATCAAACCTTTCAAATACGTATCATTGTTCTCTATTTCTAGGGATTTACTAAATAGTTTGGCCCTCAGATTTCTATGGGCACAAAGGTTGTTAAAATGACTACCTAGAAAATGAGATTTGATGCTTAATATGCAAGCTAAGATGATTTCTATGTGCGAATGTGTGGTGGAAGGATTAGTGGTATACAAATGTGTGCTGGAATGATTAGTGGTATGCTCCTAAATGAAACAAAATGATGGAAAGGATAATGGATGCAACGATAAACAAAGGATGATGTTAATGATAGATGAAGAAATGGAGATGAGTGAGATGATATGCAACTATAGTGAACTATCCATGATTATGCATATGCTCAAATGCAACAAAAAAGAAAAATAACCTAAAATGTAACTATGATGCAATGGAGATGATAAAATGTAACTATGAAGCAATTAATTAATTTAAGATGAGAATGCAAAGTAACACATGATAAGAAAGCTAAGTATAAGACTCCATGAAAGCTCCAAGCTCCTACGAAAAACCTACATGGTAACAATACTCAAAGTGTGGATGGAAAATGACATTATAACACTATTCCAATTTGTATTTCAAAATAGCATTATAACATTACTCAAAAGGTGGATGATAAATGCTAAGGCAAGAGGGTGTATTTATAGGGTTTCTCAAGCATTTTGTGAGGTGGCACCTATCAACGGTTCAGAATCAAAGGAGACAAGATAGATGGTGGAGATGAAAGGAATCGGGATGTTGTCCACTTGACCAAGGACAACATTCCATGTGTGTGAAGAGAATCCCTTGACCAATTGGAAGCATGCCAAATGTATGAGATTCCAAGTGTGTGAAACAAAGACCCATGTGCTCCAAATTTGTTGGAAGTGTGGGGGAATAAAGCCATGTGCTTTTTCTTATTGGTGGAAGTTTGTGAGAATAATTCTAATTAATAATTAGGATTATTTATTTTCATGTGACCTTTATGAGATGGCACATAAAAAAGTTGTAGAAATGTGCTCTAATTCTTAATCAGGATTAGGGAAGATTAATTAAATAAACACATTTAGGGTTTTTTGTTTATTTAATTTAGAAGAATGTGAATTAGGAGAATTAAAAGGAAAGTGAACAATATAAATAAAGTAAGACCTTATTTATATGTAGTTGAAGTATTAATCAAATAGGTTGTATTTAATTATTTGAATGCGATGACCATTTTCAGGTGTATACAGTTACATTTCCTTCAAAGATTGCATCATTGTTAATAGAAAATGTGTGAATGACTATTTTCCTTTGGTAATGGTTTGGGATATTTCATTTAAACATCCAAAGTTGACTAATGAAATAGGTTTTATCATTGTCCGCTTAAATTAGAATTTATTTCTTCTTTCTTACTCCTTTTTTATCTTTTGAATTTTCTTGAAAATGAAGTTGGAATCATTGAAAAGGGAATTGAATTGATATAAATCTATTGTAGATATGAACATGCAATTTTATTTTTTGCATATTAAATTTGTTATCTTTTACTATTGCATGTTTTTGAGATAATTTCTAGTAAATCTAACAATCTAGATCCCTTGTGAAATATGTTGACAACGATCGCTTTGTTTTCCCACATGGTCAAGAACTGGCTATAAAGTAACCTTGGAGTAATTTCCACACCTTTCAAGAGAAGCAATAACCCAATTGCTTAGCTAGTTGAAAGTGTTAAAACCACCCTTAATAGGGAGGTTGAGAAAAAGGAAAATGGGTTCCTATATGTAGTTGGGAAAATAGCCTAAATTTTTTAAACAAAAATAATATAATTACTAGAATCCACCTATAACACCCTAATCATGATATTGTTGAAAACTACACCTTCAAATTCTATATAGAAGCTAAGATTTATGCATATAGATAGGAAAATTAATGAAATAATAGGACATTAAAATAATCTTAGTAATCCATGAACAATCCCATACACTTCTTATATTACTCTAAAAAGATAACTCAAAAATATTTGCAAGGATTTTACAATTAGTTGGTTGGCCAAACAATTAGAAATAATACCCAAAAACACACACATTACACATGGATACATTGAAATAATTTTTTATTTACACATTAAATTTGTTCTTCGGGGTTACAATGTTTCATTACAAATTTGGGATGAAACCCAAATTATTACAATACAAAATTCCCTTACCCTATTGCTAGGGACAAACTCTGATGGTTTGTAAATATTTCTCTTTCTCTTTCTCTACAACTTATTTTTCCACACATTAAATAATGAAAATATGGCAATATGTATCTCTCCACCTCATTCGTGCAACCTTGGTAAGAGTAAGACATTTTCTCACTAATGAAAAGGTCACCCACACCCTTGACATCATCTACTTCAATGTCTTCATGCTAAAAATGCCTCTTCAAGATGTGCATTGATCAAAGGTATTTTTCCTTTTGATCACAATTATCCTACATATTAATAGTGTCACTAGGTTTTGGTGTACAAAGCAAGGAAGAGCCCATAAAATATGTTGAAATGGAAACCCCGTGATGGCATGAGGACCATCAATTCATAAAACATCAACCATTACATTAATGAATGCATGTGAATCTTCATCTTCTATCGCTAAAAATGCCTTTGAATTTATTCCCTTGGAATAAATATTCATCTCTAGGAGGGGGAATCTGAATGGGTAGTTGCAAGACTTATCAAGTCATTAATGATGCTTTGGGTTGTGCAAGGAGGTAGGTGGGAAAAAAACAATAAAAAGTGTGAGAGTTTTGGAGTTTGGAATTCAAATATACCTTATAACCCATACCATTGTTAGGGATCAGAGGTCAAGAGAATGACATACTTAACACTCAAATAAAAAAAAGGGTGTTCCCACATCTTTGACTTTGAAAGACACATGAAGGAAGTTGTTGGTTAGTTGAGGATTGGGGGTACTAACAAATTCATGTCAATAAACACAAATAAAAATAGGTCAAAACTCACAATTCCAGTGAGATAACATGGTGAAAAGTGTTAGGGATTGGACTTCAAGGATATATCATAACTCATGCCACTTTAGAGGTATTCATGTATTTCCAACTCCATTAAAGAATATAGAAAAAAATGTCATAAATTATCAAGGATTGAGGAATCTAAAGAAAAGAAAGGGGATTTCTGAAACTTCGACTCCAAAAGACAACTTGGTATAAAGGATCAATGAGTCAAGGTTCAAATGAAAAGCATGTCAAAAAGGGAAAGACTAAAACACTGATAAAGGTATGGGGAAGTGAAGGTTTGGAGGAATTGAATGTTCGGAAGGGAAACTCTAAAAATTTGACATAAACACATTCCTTAAAAAAATTAACATAAAAGATCTACACTTATAATTCTTTAGCATTTCCTACAACTTCCAACATATTGATAAGAACATGAGGGGGTGAAGAGGGAAAACACTTAGGAAAATTTGGGAAATAGATACCCATACAAATATTTCTTAGATCATTTATATATGGGGTAAAATGAGGCCTAAGGACAAAGGGGCAAGGATTCAAGAAAAATGAACACAATCAAATGGAGCGCCGACAATTAGAATGTATGCCCCCTTAAAATATTTGCATGCATGATATGATATGAATAATTTAAGATAATTTGAAGGGGAAGAAACAAGAGAGGGAATCCTTAGGAAGGATGCATACCCATAGAACAAGTTGTCCATGCCCACTAAAATATAAGTGAGGACAACAATGATGAAGAAAATTGTGTTTTTACATAAGAGAAGGGAACATGGTTGTACTTAAAATTATACCACCATGAATAAAAAAAGAAGAAAGAAAACTACATGTGCCACATAATAGGTATTGTTAGAGTAATAAAGTCATCACCTAATTAATTAATTAATCATTAATTAATTGGGTCACTTTATGCTTTATTACACTTAAAGCTAAAATTAAGAGTGCTTTTATTTCATTATTTTCTTTAATTAATTATTTTCTTTTTGCATAATTAGAGCCTCTAATATTAGAACATGTCTCAATCATTCCTATGAGGACACTTGTCATGTTCTAATCTAACCCTAATCTAGGGTTAGCTTTCATCCTTTTCATAAGGATTGATTCGTTGTAATTATTAGCAATTCTCTATGACAACATATTCACGACAATTGTTCACATAATGAAAATTGGTGTTTTCATCAGATCAAAGTTGCAGGGCAATCATATCTTGCTTATTTCTTCATAGTGTGACAAGTTTATCATTGCAAGTGATTTATGGAGCTGTGGGAGTAGATACATCAAATCTAACATGGTATTAGAGCACCAGATTTGTAGCCGCCTTTTCCACTTTTTTTGAATAAATCAACTCATGTATTAATATCTTTGATCCGTGGTCAAATTTTGAGCATTCCATTAAATACAGAGCTGTCAGAACAGTCAAGTTTTCCTTTCATTTCATCAAAAAAGGCCTTCGTTTGTCAGATTTGCAAGGATTTAAAGCTTATGAGGGTTTCTAGATCCAAAGCGTACCTACAATTTTGGAGCATTTTGAGCCCAAGGGGACCTTACCATCGCGTTTAGAGTGCCTAAAAACCCCAAAATCAACTGTCAAATCATCGAAATAAGACAGTGACTTCAGGAGGCAATTTTTTTTCATTTTTGGGTCGTACGGCCTGGTACGACACACAATCCAAGATTTTTTTTTTTTTTAAATAGAGTTAATGGGTGTCATCATTAGTAAACCGCTAGCAATTAACCGCTAGTAGTTAATGCTAACGGTTAATGCTAGTAGCTAGTCTAACCACCAGGTTTTCCTCCAAACCCTTTTGGAGTAGTTTTGGTATTTTGGCCATAACTTTTGCATCTGAACTCGGATTTTCAAAAACGAAATATCGTTGGAAATCTGGTTCCGAGCCCAATCCAGTGTGCAAGTGTTTTTTTTTTTTTTTTCTATTATGTTGCATTTTTCACCAATCAATGTTAGATCATCATTTTCGCACATCTGGGGGCATATCTTTTGCATACGGTCTTCATTTTTTGAAAAAGAATAGGCATTGGAAAGATGGTTTAGTGCTCTACACAGTGATCAAACTTATTTTCCTAGATTTTTCCCCATGTACATTTTATTCAGATTTTTTTTTTTACACACTTTGCTTAATTACTTGGATGTTTTGGCACTTGGGAATGCTCTGTTTGTGTCATTTGGCTCTATTTCACATGATTTTCATGCAGTAAAGTTAGTTTTATCAAATTTTTTCGTTTGAAGAGTAATCATGGGTTTTTCTACTCACCCTTCTATTGTAATCCTGGAATAGGATAATTATGAGTCATGGGCAAAGGGCATACTTACACATTGTAGGTGGCTTAATATTTTGCCTCATTTATATGACCTCATACCTGGACCAAACACACCAGGGAGAAAAATAGCTTGGGATATCATTAGAGATCATTTAGTAGGACTTATATGTTCTAGTGTCGATTTTGACACTATGTGTGCTGTATTGGACACTGAATGTCCCCACACACTTTGGACTCATCTTTGGGAGATCCATGGAGAACCTAAAGTATCTCCATACCTAGAGGATTCTGCTTTAGATTGTCTCTTACCCATGGCTACTATAGATTGTATACCCATTGATGATGCTACATTAGAGGACCTAGAGTATCTAGCAGGTCTTGCACGTTCCGATGGACTAGAGGCTTGTCTTCTAGTTCCTACTTTTCAAACTAAGATTACACATGCATAATCCATTGTTCTTGATGATGTCAGTATCACCACATTGGCCCCTATGGATTCGGTTCAACATCATGACCATCTTGGTCATTCATTTTTTGCTACATCATGGGATTCTTATCTTGCAAACACATCATTGTTTGTTGAGTCTCACACTACAGATCTTGAGGATTATATTGAGGACATACATCTCCTCTATCTTGATAGTCATATTATCACTGTACGCCCACCATTATTAGTGCATTTAGAGGTTGTATTTAAGAAGTCTTCACATCAGTTTGGATTTGGCATCATTTGTTTCAGTTCAGACAGAGATTCTTTAGCATCCTATCATGGCACACATCTTGAGACATATTGGTTCATCACTCTTCATAGGGTTTCTTTGACTTTGTCCTTTGGATCCATTTCTTCCCAAGGGGAGGAATGTTATTTGTCGCTTTAGGATCTCTTTCTGGATTCTACATCAGGCATCCACCATTGCGATAGGAGTTTCTTCATTGTGCGTGGACCTTCAAGTCTCTTTCTATCTCTCCTATGGAGACCATTGTATATGTAATTATGTGATAGAAGTTGTCTTTGGGGGGTATCATATAATCCACCTTCTATCCTTCTTCTATTAGTGCATTAAATTCTTTTCTTTTCTCTCTTTTGGAGGGGAGTTTTATTCCCATGTAGTTTTATCCCTTTCTCCAATTATGAGAGTTTTATTTATGTACATGGGTACCTCATCGACTATTAGGATGGGACCCATTCATGCATCCATTCAAGTATTTATTTATCATACTTTAGTTTCTCCCTAGTTCATCTTAAGGGGGATGTTAGAGTAATAAAGTCATCACCTAATTAATTAATTGGGTCACTTTATGCTTTATTACACTTAAGCTAAACTTAGGAGTACTTTTATTTCATTATTTTCTTTAATTAATTAGTTGTTTTTTGTATAATTGGAGCCTCTACTATTAGAACATGTTGTCTCATTCATTCCTATGAGGACACTTGTCATGTTCTAATCTAACCCTAATCTAGGGTTAGCTTTCATCCTTTTCATAAGGATTGATTCATTGTAATTATTAGCAATTCTCTATGGTAGCATATTCATGGGAGTTGTTCGCATAATGCAAATTGGTGCTTTTCATCAGACCTGAGTTGCAAGGCAATCATATCTTGCTTACTTCATAGTGTGATAGGTTTATCGTTGTAGGTGTTTTATGGAGCTGTGGGAGTAGATACATCAACTCTAATAGGTACTACCACAACAAAGTGATAGTAGAATGTCATGTTCCCTTTTGAATAATTCAAATTAATTTAATAATTTAATATTTTTTATTTATTTTTAGACTGCAGGAATTGGTTGGGTATTCGTCCCCCTATAAACTGCAGTGCGCCTGGTAAAAAATTTTCATGTGACCGGTGGCATTGGTGTGACATGCCCTCCAGTACCATGGGTTTGGGGGGAGACTAGACCTCGTGACCTCTTTCCTGCAACAGGATTCTTTTGCCAATTGAGGTAGGCCCCTCGCCCCTAATAATTTAATATTTAGTTGCTTGAAATAACTTTATTTTATTAATAAGTGCAACTAATATTTTATTTTTAAATTAAATGATTTTTAGGATGATATTTTATTTAAAGTTCAAAGTGGCAACTAAAGTGATTTGTTTTAAAAGGGGCCACTTTTAGGGTTTATAAGAAATTAAAAGGAAAAGAAATAAAATAAAATATTTCCCAAAAAGAATTATAAAAGGAGGGTTGGAGAAGGAAACGGGGAATTCAATTTTTTTTTATCAAACACTATTTTCTATATAAGACTAAACTTCATTCATCTCAAATTCCTTAGAATAAATTTTAAGGTAAGATTGGTTTTGGAAGTTAAAACTCTTTTCAAGACAATACAACCTGGTTCATTCAAGATTACAGGTTGTGCAAAATAGATTCAATTCGAATTTTGTTTGTGTTGAAGTAGAGAAATATCTTTCTAGGTTTTACCAGTTTTGCAATTTACAAATTAATCAAAAATTTGTAGATATTTATATATTCATCTATTGGTTAATATCATTAGAGCTCATTTTTATTGACATAGTATGATGGTTTAAAGATGGTGGTGTTGTTCTTACCACCAAGGTTCAAACCCTATTGGGATGTTACTGTTGATTGTTTATATTGTGGATGAGATCCCCACTTGTGACCTCACCGATTCATAACTTTGAATCAAAATATTATGTTCAGGTATGTCTATGGGTTGATTTATACACTAATTGTGCTTATGGAAGGTCGTATTTAGCTGTCAAACAAAATTTATGGGAGAAAAACATTGCATGAGGAGAAGATTGTGAGTTATCTATAACAACAAATTAATATTAACATTTGACCTTAATACTAGTTGTAAGAAGAAAAAGGGAGGTAGAAATGTTACTGTAGAATATTCTACCTAAAATATTCCTTTAGTATCAATTCACAGATGTAGCACATGTGGATCTCGATGTGTTTGGTCCGCTGCCACTCTATGGGATCTCTATAAAACTTTAGTGTACTTTGATTGTCATACCAAATGATAGTCGAACGATGAAAGAGGATACCGAGCTCAATTAGGAAGTTCTGTAACCAAATGGCTTGAATGGTAACATTGAATGAACCCCTATATTCAGCCTCTACTGATGATAAAGCAATGGTAGATTGCTTCTTGCTTGAGCAACAAATAGGGCCTAATCCTAAACTAAGAACATATCCTAAAGTGGACTTACAATCAATGTTATTGCCAACCCAATCAGAATCAGTGTAGCTAATGAGATCCAAAGTACAACATGTTGCATAATGAATCCCATAGCTGATGGTTCCCTAGACATATCAGAGTATCTTTCCTTACTTGTTGGATTAAGGATTCCAATGTTACTCCACAAGTGTGCTTCCAGTGCTTCTTTGCAGCATATTATCTCATTATGCAGGGGGTTGTATGGCTTCACTTGTCATCCTTTGTGTGGATAGAGATTGATTGGATTTGTGATGGATATCATAAGATTGTAGGACATAATAACCCGACCAAAATAACCTTGGACAAAATAACCTGGTCACAATAACCCAAGGACAAAATAACCCAAGGTCATAATAACCCAAGCCAAAATAACCTGTGGTCAGAATAACCCATGGACAAAATATCCCCATAAGAATATAGAGAAATGACATATTCTTACGGGGATATTCTGTCCATGGGTTATTTTGACCATGGATTATTCTGTCCATGGGTAATTATCACCATGGGTTATTTTTTCCTTGGGTTATTATGACGGGGTTAGTTTTCTAGTTGTTAGATTTTTAGGATAATGATTGCTTAGTTGTGCAATCTTGCATGGAGTTGCATGCCTATTTTCTAGTTGGAAATTTCCATTCTAGATCTTCTCATGCTTTATATATTGTACTCATTCTTAAGCAATTATCAAGCAAATAATCAATGCAATTATTTAGAGTTTATTTTTCTTTTCAATTTGTGCAATTGTGTAATTTGCAATTCAGCTAGTATTCCTGAAAATTCTCACAGGAAACATGTAGTGATAATGATTCGGGGGTTATAAAACCTATTGCTGTCTATATTTCAATCTTATCACATTCACCACCATTATTGCAGAGTTTGAAATGTGACATGACATATTTGTGACATTCCACCACTATTGTGAAGATTTAATGAGCCATGATAGGAGTTTTTTGTGATTTGCAACCTAGCTAAAAGGGTTTGTGAATATTTTTCGCAACATATGTCAAAAGGTGTACATGAGGAATTTTAGAGGCAAAATGATACCTAAAGACAACATTTTGTAATCCAAAACAATAATGTTTGATTGTCCTAGAGTCAAATAATGTTCTAGGGGTTGGTCTCAACTTCTGGTACCAGATTTATAGTATTTCATGTTGTTACAACCATCTCAATCATTCTTTTCAATCCAACTACAACATTATGATCTAAAAGAGGAACCGTTCAAGTTTATCTATTCAATAGTGACAATGAAGCACCCCCTCATTGTATTGTTCAACATCTCTAAGATAGGATAAAGGCTAAATGTAAGGGCGGTTTGAAGAGAGATTTGCAGTTGTTAAAATTTATTCAACAATAATTGGTTTAGGGTGGAACATGGTCTACAAAAGCTAAGTTTATTCTACCTATTGATGAACATTAGTTTGCAAGAATATTAACAACATAATTAATTCATTATCTACCAGCTGCTAGGCATCTCATCCATCTGGGTATTCACTTATTTGATTTCAATCTACATATGAAGTGTTTGACTCAATGTGTATGAACAACTAAATAGTAATTGTAGTGGTTAATTTATAATATGAGCTTCAATATATATTTCCTATCAAGTGTTATTTAAATGATCCTATATTTTATATTGATTGAAAATTTTCTTTGTAAGAATCTTTAATATTTGAAAGAAGAATTGTAGCAATTGAGAAGATTAAGTTTAGAACTTTTAATTCAATCTTTCTTATAAAATACTTGTGAATTGAAAGGTTTGGAAAAAATGGTAAGGGTTGTTACATAGATTCAGCCAATGATGAAGGTGAAGTAATTGGATGACTTAGCCAAGTCCACTTCATTAGGAGAATGATGAATAGATATTTCTAGAGGTAGAGATATATAAATGGTAGGGGTTGTTACATAGAATCAACCAATGATGAAGGTGAAGTGATTGGATGACTTAGCCAAGTCCACTTCATGAGGAGAATGATGAAAAGGTATCTATAGAGGTAGAGATAGATCATGAGTGAATCTAGAAGTTATAGGAGGAATGTCCAAAAAAAAACTAAAATAAATTATCATCACAAGAAGGGAGAAGTGTATCAACTACAATAGAAATAGATGATGTAGAGGTTAAAGGAGAGGCCTCAGAAGTAGCAAGTTACTTGGCCTCATTGAAAAATTGATATAGTAGTGTCATTAAGAGAAAATGAGAGATGTGTAACACCAAAAAGAGTGATTGCGCCCTTATCAAAGAGATATTGAATTTTAGATTTTAGAATACAACTATAATTGGTAGAGTGGTCAAACATTCTTTGGAATGAACATAAAAGAAGGAATGAGGTATCATATTGAAGAGGATGTTTGAATTGAATAGTTGAGGTGTACAAGATCTAGGTTCAATTTTGGATGGATAGGAAGAAGATTGAGTGGGTGGAGAAGAGTCACAAGGGGGGTCCATGGGTGGAGGTGTAAAAGAGGGTTAATAATTTTTGAGGTCGAGATGATCTAGGGAGATGTTGTCAACCTCATTGGAATCAAAAACTAAGTCAACAAAAAAAAAATGCTCAAAAATTATAGCATATTATATATGTGGTAGTAAGTTTTTACGAAAATAAGGTATAAGTCCATTAGAGGGATGCCAATCCCATGAAACAAGCAAAGGAAATAAATGAGAAGTGAAGCCCTAAACACTATAATTAACATCTTGTTTGCATCGTTCCAAGTGTGCAAGAGAGATTATGGGCTCCATGTTATATTGAAAGTGAGAGATAAAGGCATGGGCCACATCAAATGAATGCAAGGAACCAATAGGTAAGGTGTAGAACTAGTCTAAGGAAATATCTCCCAATGTGATAAGAAATAATTTTTCGAAGGCATAGTTGTCATATGTATGATTCAAGGATATGGGGGAGAAGTGTTTCAAATGGTGTAATTTAGATCACCATTACAATTATATTTGTCAAATGAAAGAGATACAATACCAAGAGGAGAGGGGTGTGTGAGAATATGAGGAGGAAAAAGAGAGAATAGCCATGCTTTTGTAAAAGGAGCAACATAAGGTAGCTCACAAGACATAAATGGGGATGTTGTTTGAAGAGAAATGATATAAAAGTTGTAGTAGGAAAATAATGTGGAGAGATATAACAACATGGGTCAAGATATAGAAGATATGACTCTAATATAAAAGAATAAATAATAGATAGAGAATCATGTGATTGATATTGAATATCTATCAAAGGAGGATTTTCAACCAATGTGACATTAAATAAGTGATGATGACACTAACATGATCAAAATTTTCCACAAGTGGGAGTTCATCCTATAAATAAAGAGGAGAGGGAAAAAAAGAAAAGAGTCAATCTTGCCAAGAGAAAGGATCAATAGAAGTGTGAGCCTCATGATCACTTGAAGAAGAGTCATCTAAGGCATTGAAAGAAATTTTTTCAATGGACGTTTGAAGCAATGTGGTGAAGAAGTGTCATCAATTGTAAGGATAAGATACTCATAGGTGGTGAGAGAAAGAGGATAACTCCACATCCTTTGGGATGTCCAAAGATTTTGAACGTGGAAATACAGGAGGGAGAGAAATGGGAAGATATATTTTACCATCATAGACTATGGGAGAGGTAGTAGAAGTAGAAAAAATATCAACATTATCTATCTCACATTATGTACAATTATGATAGGTCATGGAGATAAATGTAATGAAGTCTTCTAGACCTACAATAAGGTAACTTTTGTAAAAGAAAAAGAAGAAACAATGAACCATTTCATTTGATAATCTGCATTTATACATATACCAGTTTAACTAGTTGTATAGGTAAGTTTCGATGTTATTGAGTCCTTAGGTTAGTTTATATTTTTAAATAAGTGATTTTTGGAGTCATTTGACACCTTGAGCCTTAGAGTGTCTAAGCATCTCCTTGATTAATCATATGATTTTCTTCTATGCCTAATGTGATTTGAAGAATAAACAAATTCTCAAGAAATTTGCAAGTAGGAAATAATCGTAATGTCAGTTTTATATAATATTAAGAAGTTGTAGCTATTTGGCCTCTAGGATCCTTTTTTTTTTTCCTACCTCTACTTAGTTGCATGACCTCTACAACCATTTTTTGATAAATTCTACCTATTAAATTATTGAGAATATTTTCTTCTACAGGGAGTCTCATTTGAAATCAAGTTGACTATTTATCCACCTATTTATTTAAGCCACTTTGTTATTTGATTTAAATCTCTTAATCCTCTTAAGACATTCATTCAAGTTTCATTTACAAGTCACAATAAAATGGAAGAATTCCAAAATGTCTCTTTCTCTCAAGATGGAGTCGAGACTAGTAATCAAGCATCTTTGTAAGGTTACTATGAGGTTCCCACAATCTATCCCATGAAGAATAAAATCATTGGTGAAGAGGTTCTTGATATTGAAACTATAGCTGAATCACTTATAGTTTTAATTTATACTTGTAAATCTACTTCAATAAAAGTTGAATATATGTATGGGAAATATTACCCATGACCATATTTTTTGAAAAGTATTGTTTATAAATCCACCTTTAAACATTTTGTCAAACCTAAGGCTAAGTTGATAGAATTAAATGTAGAATACAATCCTGGTAAAATATTTTGGACCAAGCTATTGCATGTCTTTCCTAAGTTTGAAATAGATTTAATAATAATCCAAAAGGATGTAAATTATGTTCATTTTGGAGTAATCCTTGAGTATATAGGATCTTGTGTACCTAAAAACATAAAACCTTTCTCTTATTTAGAAATTTGTGATAGAAGACAAACACAATATAATAATGCATGTCAAATATCTACTCTATCTAGTTTAGGTAAAAAATTAGTTTGTTTTGCATACTATTCTAACCTTAGTTTGTGTACAAGAGACAAAGGTTGTAATGAGGTTAAGCATGGGTCTCTAGATTATTGAGGATTATTTTTCAATGGGTAAGAAATGATTGGTGCATTTAAATATGCCAGTGTCCAAATGTAGGTTATTATAGCATGACCAACACAAATCACCCCAAAATTCTAGAAACTTTACCTTATGCTAAAAGATTAAATGGGGATATACAAATGCATAAAGACTATGTTAATACTATTGAGATTCCACATGAATGGAAGCTTGATTGGATTATAAATGTTTCCCCTAAAATAACATGTAGAGCCAAACCAATACACAAGAGAACTATCCAATATCCATGTACTTCCTAGAATTGTGTATTATAACTACAATGGTCTATCTTCTCCCATTTTTTAGAGTGTTAGATCTTCTTTCAGAGGACCTAAATATAGATCTTCTTTTAGAAGACCTAAATATAGATCTAGTCCTACATTTATGAGAAAATCCTAGATTTTTGTAAAAGTAGAAGAAGGTCCTATTAACCAAGGACCTAAACCAAATCGGAAAGGGAAATTTCATGACTTTGAAAAAGAAAAATTTCCCTTTATATTGAAATAAGTATACCACTACTAAGGGATAATTCCCTTGTATTTTATAAATAAAATGATGTTTCTTTGTCCTTTAAAAGAAAATTATAAGTTCTCAAATGGAACTATAAACCATTTCTAATATGCCTTTCATCCATCCAAGCCAACAGAAAATGAGCTAAGCCAAGATTATAAAAATAGGAACTATCTAGCCCACTTTGCTAGTATATGATAAAGTAATGCATTATATTCATATCCTAAGCCTTGAAATGCAAGTACTTCCTATACCAAACCTCATTTAATTTTCTCAAAGAAATATTTTGTAATTTATTAATGATTTTAGATATTCCAAAAAAAAATCAAATAACAAGCCAAGAATCTTGCTCCATATTTTCATGAAACATAAACCTATGGATGCAATCCTTTCACCCTTGAAGGTCACAAATAAAGAAAATGTTAACACAATAAAAAGCCACATAAGATCTCTTTTTGAGGTTGTTCATTCAATAAGTACCATTCATATGCCCTAAATAATACTTATGTATGCAATCACAAAACCATAAAGCCCCAATCTAAAATTATTAACTGTTATATTTGTAATAAACTAGATCATATTACTCTTGATTGTTTTTATAAAAATAGAGCCATTACGGTTGTTTATTTCACTACTACAGTAGCATGTTATTGAAGAATATGAAGACATATATATGTAGTATGGTATATTTGAGCTTGTGCTTGAAGAACTTTAATAAATAGAAGAAGATGACCTATATGAATGTGAAAGTGTAGCAGATGATTTAAAGGATAAATTACCTAGTGCAATGATGAATAGAACATGGCAAGATAGGAGGGGTAGAGGAAATCATTTCATAAGGAATTCATTTAGAGGAAGATGAAGACACCAATTCTCTTTTATAAAAGAAATGCAATTTCATCAATTTTATTTATGTAAGCCAATACCATCCCCTTCTTTTGAACTAAGAGAATATAAAATACCAAAAAAAAACTTAAGAATAGGTTTGCTAGAAAGAAGGAAAAAGTTTAAAAAATCTATTGAGAAATCTATAGAAGAAATTGATGAAGAAAGTTTTTGTGAAATATTTGGTGAAAATTGTAGTACCAAAACTTTTTGTCAATTAATTTGAGAAAAACTTTGACGATGTTCTAGAATTATCAAGAAAAGAAAATCCTAATATTGTTTAGATTGAAGAAGAAGAAAATGAAGACTTTTTATCTCAACTGGAAGTGTTCCAAGCTCATGATCCAAAAAACTATAGTTAGTAATATAAAGTCTACCTACTCCCAAACCATAGCCAAAACCAAAATACATTGTAGTTTTAATAAACAAAAGGTATGATCAATTTATTTTAGTAAAAATAAGCGATAGGTTTTATGATATGCTCAAATCAATAAAGGTGTGTCACTCTCATTTTGCAAATTTCATATATTAAGAAATTGCAAACAATTAAAGGAGCATAAGAAATATATGTATAAATTTCCAAGGAAAAATATTTACCTATGATTAGCATCAAGAAAATATTGATAGAAGGAAAAAGGTTTAAATGTGGTTTTTTTTAATTAAGATGCTAATAGATATTTTGATAGGAAGCAATTTCATTGAAACATATGCTTCATATGGAAGTACCAATAAAGATGTATTATTTGCACTTAATAGACTAATATATACATCAACAAAAATTCCTTCTATCATGACTATACAATATAATAATTTCTCAGAGTTCCTTAAAATGAAGAAAATGATAAAAAAAATTGTTCAGAAGACCTCAAAATTTCTAGTACAAAAGCATGCCTACAATGGAGATAAAAATCCAAGAAGGTAAGCAAATGAAGATGGGTGAAAAAATTTAAGTTCTACAATTGACTATCATGACATGTAAGAGGCAATTAAAGAATTAGAAAAATGAAAGTATATTGTATCTTCAAAATCTCCATATTGTTGTTATATATTAATGGTTAACAAATATTTTGAGCATAAAAGAGGAAAGAAAAGAATGGTGATCAATTAAAATCCATTAAATGTCATTGATCTTTTTTCCAATCCTATAATAAATAAAACATATTTGTTACAAAATGTTGCAAATTCTATATAATTCTCATGATTTGATTGTAATTTTGATTTTCATCAATATAGGGAAAGGAGGAAGACTGATATAAAACTACTTTTAGTTTCTCCTTCGGGAATTATGAATGGACTATTATGCTATTTGGATTAATGAATGCTCCAACTTATTTTTAGGAATACATAGACAATTTTTTTTTAAAAAGAACATTTGAATTGTTATGTATCCGTATAGACAATACTCTTACATTTAATAAACTCTAGATGATCATTATAATCATATAAAAATATTTTATGATTTCACAAAAAAATTGACATTGTATCATCAGTAAATAAGATATAGTAGTGTAAGAATAGTTGTAATCTTTTAGGTATGGTAGTTAATAACAGAATCCTTGAAGTTTAACCACACACCAAAGATAAAGTCTTAGCTTTGAATATCCATTTTACAAAAATAAATGCTTCAATTTTTTATTGGTATATTAGATTTTGTTAATAATTTTTATCTAGGGTTTAGTTATGATTGAGACATTCTACAACTTTTAAAGAACAAATTTGCATGGATTATTGAGCATATTGAAACAATATATAATATCAAAAGAACGATAAGTAATCTTCTTATTTGCATGTTCCAACTAGAAAAGATTCTATTTTATATACAAATAATTTTGATTATCTCTAGGGTGGAGTTTTTTTTGTTTCTTAAGAGATGAAAAATAGTGCAAAATATACTAGTGGAGTCTTTGAAGATGACATGAAAATGAAGCTCCTCTAATAAAGAAATTTATGGAGTAAAGAAAGGTTTGAAATTTTTTTCTTTGAGATTAATGCATCTTAAACATTTCTTAATATGAAAAAATTGTACCAATTATTAACCTTGAAAGAAAAGGATAGAGGAAAATATATTTGTGGGTAATCAATTTAATTGTACAATTAAATATATTGCAAGAAAAACAATATTGTTGTAGATTGGCTCAACCAAGATATTCTATAAACAAATATGTAAAGGTCTACTCCTATTAGATTGGGCTTTTTTAGGACAATAAATTTTAATTTTAATCAAATTAAAATCTAAACACAATTTCAAATCTTGAGAATGGATATAGTCCCAAGATATACTCATTTTTTACAAAAAGAAGCCAAAAGTCTTCAATTAGTTGGATGTATATATGAACCAATTTTTTTGTGGACAAAATAAAAGATCTTTTGTTATTCTTAGATTAGCCACAAATATGCATTATCTCAATATACTTGATTTGATAAGAAAGCTTAATTTTAACTAGATAGTTTATATTTTTTTTTATGAATAGGCATTATATATATATATATAAATTTAAAAGATAGAAATACGTATTCACAAAAGAAATATGGTTGGTAGGAAGGTACATCCTGAGAGTCACATGGGCTAAGCCTAGAAATTCAAAGTCACATGGGCCAAGCCTTGAAAGCAAGACACATTACAAACATAGTAAAATAAAAGGCCATTAGGCAACCATTTCAGTGCCAACAGAGGGTGGAGGGTCCCTGCCATTTATGTTCCCCCCCATACATCAGTGGGGTCTAGAGTGACGTCAGGGGGATCCCAACCGTCATCATCTTTATCTTCATCTTTAACATCTCGGCAAGGTGAGATAGCCAAGTCCAATCATGGAAGCCATTTAGTAGTATCAGGCCAACCAGAACCGCCACCAAGAGCATCACCAGAAGGCCACCAAGAAGCACCACTGCCACCCCCCACCGCCCCTCCAGAAGGTCACCCTAGGTCAGCCCATGGAGGAGGAGAAGGCAACCACTAAAGAGGGTGAGAGCCATGAGGAGGAGGAGCCTGAGAGTGCGGGTGAGAATCCCTAGCATAGCCATTTCGCCACTGGCCTTGTGAAGGCGACCAACCCTGAGAAGAAGTGGGTGAGGGAGGCACACATGCCACAATATAAGGGGCATTGCCCCAATGGTCCAAGAGCTCTTGCATGTGAGAAACTTCAAGCATAACCTTGTTAGCTTGGACTTGAATCTGTAAAAGAACATTAGAGAAAATAATCACTTTAGAATATAATGAAACAAATTTATCAATCTAGTTGTGAGAAAATATGTAGGAATTTCTATCTTTTCAAATGTTGAAGAGGATTTCCACCCTGAAAGTGTTCCAAATCTGGGTATACTTAGCGGGGAGCCTGAGAGAGTCACCCAACAAAACCATATGCAAGGAAAAGGGATTTGGCCTGAACAACTGAAATAAGTCATGAATCCAATTCCACAATTGTTGAGCTCTGGTACAAAACCAGAAAAGGTGCTTAAACGACTCAACTTTCCCACAAAAAGGGTAACAAGGGTTCGGGACCCCCAAGTGAACAAACCAAGACCCCACTAGTAAGCCTTGGAAAATAATACACCAAGAAAAGTGGGTGAGCTTTGGCTCAACACTTGCAAAAAAAATAGTAGAAAATATTTTATGCCAAATAGACACTAAAGATTGGAGGTTCCATCTCTTTTCATACTATCAATCATAGGAAAATAAGGTGAAAGCCATTGATAACCAAACCTAGGCTTGTAGTTTTTGAAAGGGGTATTTGGGAACCACTTCTAGTCCTTCCACTAGGGCTTGGTGGCATGAATACCCACCTTATGAAGCATGTCATTTGGAATGGCATTCACCAGACCATTGTAGGTTTCACGGTCGTGGTTTTGAAAACCATAATGAGCACATAAAACTTCCCAAGGTAGAATGCACATTGTGGGTCTTTGAAATAAATATTGAAGGGTTTGAATACCCTTCTTATGGAACCTGAGAGCCTTAAGCCAAGGAAGCTTGGCCAACAACCATTTAGCACTAGCAAAAAGAGGAGACCACCAAATATTCTGTTGATTGAGCAAGAGCCCATCATGAAATCTAGACCCAAACCAACAAAGCTAGGGTTTGATAGCCTCCCAGGCCCAACAAATGCTCTTGGCCACGAAAGTTCCCACAATTTGGACTAGCTCCCTCATAACCAGAAGGGTTTAAAATCCAATTCCCTTCCAACCTGAATGTGCATTGTGGGTCTATGAAATAAATCTTGAAGGGTCTGAATACCCTTCTTATGAAACCTGAGAGCCTTAAGCCAAGGAAGCTTGTCCAACAACCATCTAGCACTAGCAAAAAGAGAAGACCACTAAACATTTTGTTGATTGAGTGAGAGCCCATCATGAAATATAGACCCAAACCAACAGAGCTAGGGTTTGACAACTTCCTAGGCCTGCCAAATGCTATTGGCCATGAAAGTTCCCACAATTGGGATTGGCTCCCTCATAACCAGAAGAATCTGAAAGCCAATTCCATTCCATGACAATCTGTGCACTGGAAAGCTAGACTGAATGCGATGCCTAAGGAGGATTTTCAAGGCCTCATCACAGGTAAGAGCTCTGATAATCCATGTGACACAAAGATCAATCCCTTGCCGCTTGGTGGAGAGAAGGCCAAGCCCACCAAAGTCTCTAGGAAGGTAGCAAAACTCCTAGGCAATGTAGTGAAACCCTCGATGAGTCTTAGAAGAGGCCCAAATAAAATCACGAAGCAACTTCTCTAACTTAGAATATGAGGCCTTGGAAGGGTCCCAACATGATGAATAATACACATGAGTCACTGCTAACACCTTTGAGAAAATTTGGAATTTTCTAGCTAGAGAGAGCGGCTTGGTGATCTAGAAAGCAAGTTTCTGCTCAATTTGAGAAAGCACTGCTTGCTAGCAATCAACGAAAGAAGCTTGAAAGGCAAAAGGAATGCCCAAAAATTGAAATATTTTGCCAGGAGAAATCCATTTTCATCCATAATGCTAAATCCATTGGGGACTGGGAAGAAAAAACTGTCTGTAACATAAAGTTTTGTGTCATTGAATGGCAGAACCCAAGGCTGAACAAAAGGTCTCAAGAACACAATCAAGAGTAGCTTTGACATTATTTTCCTCTTCTAGAAAAGTACGGAAGGAATCATCGGTGAAGTAGCCATTGACTAGCTGGGCTAGAAAATTAGGCAAAGAGATGCCACAAACCCACCTCTAGGAGACTTCATGAGCTAGCAAATACCCAAACCCCTCAGTAGCAAGCACATAAAGTGAGGGCGCAAGTGGGAAACCTGGGTGAATGAAGCAGAACAAGCCAAAGGAAGGGGACTAGTGGTCATTAATGGTGATGCAAGTGGAGGCGTTGGAAAATAACATTTGCACAGTCTGTATGAATTGAGGACCAAAACCCAACACAAAGAGCATAACAGGTATAAAAGACTATTCAATGTGATCATAAGCTTTAGTGAAATCAATATTTTAAAAAGATTACTTTTTGATTTGAGCATCTCACTCATTCCATGCCTTCCTAGACAACAATAATGTTGTCTAATATGAACCTGGATTTAATAAATCTAGTTTTCTCTGGGTGCACAATCTGAGGTAGAAGATGGAATATTTTAAAGGCAAGGGCTTTGGCAATGATTTTATAAGTCATTGGGGAGTGGGATGGGCCACTAGTTGTAGATATCCTCAGGATCACGAAATTTAGGTATGAATTTAATATTGCCTTTATTGATAAGATTTCCTAAAGTTTTAGAATGAAAAACTTCAAGGTAAACCTTATGCAGATCTTTTCAAACACAATCCCAAAGGGCCTTGTAAAATTCACACAGGAATCCATCAAGGCATTATCATCAGCCATAGTGCTGAAAAATTCTTTAAGATCTTCAATTGTGAGCAATTGCTCACAAAAGGATTTTTGGGTTGAGGAGAGCCTATTTGGCACAACAACAAGACAATCTTGAAGTGCTTGATTTCACTTCAGAGTGTACTCTTGAGCTATGAACACCTACTCATAGTGCCTAACAAACAATTGGAGAATGTCAAGTAGTTTAGAAAGCATAGTGTTGCCTTCTTTGATCTGCCTGATACTAGGAGATGAGTGCCTGACTCGAAGAGCCAAAAATATTATTTCAAGGCACAATCTCCAATTTTAAGCCAGTGAAGTTTGGCCTTGATTTGCACTCCTCTAGCAACATAATTATCAACAACTTTTTTGTTATTCCTTAGATCCAAAACCTTGACTTGTAGAGAAGGGGAAAAGGGGTTAGTTGTCAAGGCCTCGAAGGCAGCATGGAGTTCAGATGTTGTTGCTCCATAGAACCATCTACAAAAGATGGCCAAATGGCACCCATAAATGCGGAGAAACCTTGTGGCGCGAGTGACAACATCATTCCACCAAGAAATTGAGCTTGTATTATGAGGTGGTCTACACTCTAGATTCCAAATAGTGTTGATGTGGGCCAATGTGGGATGATGACTCAGCAAGGAAGTGTTCAAAAAGAACTGGGTCGTGTTGGCATGGGGTTTCCTTAATTCCCATTCAATGCAGAATGCAATGGGAAAATGGTTTGAAAAATGTCACATCCACTAACGGCCTTACCAGAATTGGTGAAGAGCTGGCAAAAGAGAAAAAAAGATTAAGTTGAGGTCATAGCATGATCAAGGCATTTAAATATCCTGTCACACTCAACTCGATAATCACACCAAGTGTGTTAGAGAGAATGAGAGTGGCAGAGACCAATATTAGGGTCGAAGAGACCCAATTTATTGCACATATAGTACCATGCCTCTCTTTCACCAGATGTCCATCGAAATGGCAGAGTACCATCCTTGTCGTATGCCACCTCAACCATATTGAAATCCCCACAAAGAAACCAAGTAGAAACTAGCAGTGAATCAACAATCCAATGCTAGAGAAGAGATCTTTCAATAGCATCATTCAAGGCATAAACATTAATAATCCCAAAGGAATGATTATCAATGTTAAGAAGAATTCATACGAGCCGATGTGTGGGGTCATATCCATGGTCAAACACACATGTGTGCCACTATGGGGATATAAGGGTGGTCACTCTGCCACGTCTAGCCTCATGTTCAGTACAATACATTTTACTAGCTGGACAAATCGAATGACAAGCCGAAGAAAGAAAAAAAACTAGCAACTTTCACTTCTTGAAGACATATAACATCAATATCAACATATTTCTTAAGAGTATCCCTAACAAAATACTTCCTAGAGAGGTTTGTTAGACCTCAAACATTCCATGAGAGGAAATTCATGAATGAAACTCCATTTTATCGGAGTTTAGCTCCTCATCTAGAGTGGCGATTCTATAAAAATTCTGGTGGTTTGAACCAATTTGAATCGTTGGAGATGAATGTATCTGTTTCTCCTAAACATATTCTCCTTCTTCTAGCTCGGTCGAGAAGGACTTCGAGACCTCCTATGAACTCCTGACATAGAAGGAGACTTAGTTAGATGTGTTATCATAACTAAGGTGGGTTGGGGCATAGCCTTAGGCCTTGGCCACATTGAATTGCTATTAGAGCCCATCTGGGATTCCTTCCCCTTCATAGAAGGGTTTGAAACTTATTTTATCAACTCAGGGGTTTTGGAACTACCCCAAAGCCATTAGAATTGTTCTTCCAGTTGGTAATCATTGTCCACTTTTCCTCTGGTTTGGTTGCAACACCTTCCACCTGATGGGGTTTATCAGCATCCCATGGCGGCAATGGAGTACATGGAATTTCTAGAGGGAAATCCTTAATCTTGTGGTCAGTGGAATGACACTTATAACAAGTATTCAATAGATTAAAATAAGTGACCTTCTGGGTATGCTGAAAAGAACCAATTTGAATATCAATGGACTCTTTCAAATTCTATGAAAGGTCCAATTCAACAAAGAATCACTTTTGAGGGAAAGCTTGAAAGAACCTATTTGGTTTGACACAAATAATCCTCCCTAGAGAGGAGGCAATATGCTGCAAAAAATGCACATAGAGTAATGAAAAACCAGGAAACTCAATCCAGGCTGGAACCCGCAACTTGGTGTCATATGAGACAACAAAGTCCTAAGCCCATGACTGGAAAACCAACAAAGAGGACCAAACATACCAAGGACCATGGTTCAGGATTTCTTAACCATGATTGACCTCCGCAAAGTGAAAAAGAAAAAAATCCTTTAGTCAAACTTTGGACCATATGAAGGCGGACGCCATGAGGGACCTAGGCCTTTTGAACCCACTCTTTAAGCATACTTTTAGGGGGATTCCTCCCAACAAAATAACCAACAAGAGTATGTTGCTCTAACCATTGACATTCATAATCAAAATCTGGCATGGGTAACACCACATCAACCAAGGAATCAAAAGACTTACCCCGTGGAACACTTTTAGAATAAATTTCTAGGGATGCTTGTTCGAAGGAGGAGCCATTGAGAAAAGTCATCAAACCACCAACACCATCAAGAATTGTTGGGTTAGAGCTGGTTGAAGGCATAATAAAACCAAGAAAATCATAGTAAATGTGTTCGTACACACAATAAATGAGAAAATCCTATGCCTAAGGCATGGTATGACACAAGAGGGGCCAAGAATGACCACAGACACAAGAAACCCTAGCAGAGCTCATTCACCATCTCTATGTCGATAGTTTATATTGATACAACCCACTTTAAGCAACTTTTCAAAAAAATTAGGATTGTAGGACTAACAATATTAAATCTTGACCATAAATTTTCACACCATCTAGTAGCATCTACCATCATTAGGAAAAGACTTCCATGTAAATTTTTCTTCACTATAAACTTGCAAATAAATTACTCCAATACTAATTAACTTGCAACATCATTTTCAACTTAGGGCTTGATGAAATTCAATCAATGAAGATAATCTCTTTTGGGAACATCATATATATACTAAGTTAAAAACCCTAGACATTGAAAAAATTGTTGGATGTTGTGGTTGTGTTGTTGATATGTAGTTGTCATTGATGTCAACACTATTAGCATTAATGCATTAGAAGCTATATATGTCAAGAATATTGAGAAAATTGTAATAAAAAGGGTTGCAAGTTGTCAGTGGTGAAGTGAAGTTCAGTCTATCGATAAGTTCAGTGCGTTGTTGTTCAGAGGTTGTGGACTAAAGGGTTTCTTGTTGAGTATATCTAGTTTATCCACATCGATTTTCAGAGATCCGTGTGAAGATTTGATCAAGTTATGAAGATTTGTATTCTGATAGTTTTTCTGTTACTTCAGTTTGTGTTCCTGAATGAAGATTATGTGATTTTAGTAAGTTCAGTTATTTCAGATGTTTCTTTGGTGATTCATGATGTTTGTGGATGTTTCTAGATCATGCTCTATCTATGTTGCATGTCAACATTGATCATTGTGTTCACAATCCGAGATTTTCTCTTGTGTGTTCATGGTTTTCATGTTCTTGGCTGACAAGGTGTTTGTAGCGTGTTGTGGATCTTCGAGGAGTAATTAATTGAAGTGGTTCATGTTTGAGGATGTTATTTTGGGTCTTCACTATGTTATGGCCAACCTTGGTTGATTCACATGAATAATCTTTATTGTTTTGGGCCGACTGTTTATATTCTTTTTATTATTTTGTTGAAGCCAACTTTTAGCAATGTAATTTCTTGTTGCGGATATATATAAGCGATTGCTTATACCATTTGATGGCATGCATGCATGAATAATTTTCTAAATCATTCGAAGGTAGAGAAGAGAGTGAATAAGAGTGAAGAAGTGTTCATGTGCTTAACCAAAACTGTAATCAAGCATTAACAGATGCTATTTTTCTCAGTTCAAATCTGATGGATTTAATCAGAATCTTTATGTAAGACAGTGTGTCTTCCTTTTGTATTTGAGCAGTAAGCTCTAAGTAGTGTGCCTAAATGCATGTGCATTCCACATTCATATTTCTTTATACTTTTAACAGGGTATAAATCTTATGGACTGACCTCCACTATGGTTTTTCCCCTAACAAGGTTTCCACATAAAAAAATATTGGTGTTATGTGTGATTCTGATTTGTTGTTCATTTATACTTTCATGATTATTGATCATATATGAGAATAAGGTTAATAAGTTGAATAAATTTGAAATTTTGTCACAACTGATTCACCCCCCTCTCATTTGTTTTCCCTTGAGTTTCCAACAATTGGTATTAGAGCAGGTTCCTTGGAAGAAGTTTAACAGCTTGAGGTGATCTGGGATGGCGACTTATAAGAAGGATAGTCCTAGATTTGATGGAACAAATTATTCCTTGTGGAGGACTCGAATGGAGTGCCATTTGAGATGCATTGGTGAAGCTTACTGGAGTATTATAAGCAATAGGTATATTATTCCTCAGAATGGTCCTACTACTACTGCTGAGATTAGGGATTTTGAGTATAATATCAGGGCTAAGGAGGCATTGTTGAGTGCTTTGACTGATACTGAGATGACAAATGTGATGGATTTGAAGACTACTTATGAGATTTGGAAAAAGTTGGAAACTTTGTATGAAGGTGATGCTCATGTGAAGATTGCTAAGCTACAAAGTCTGAAAGGGAAATATGAAAAGTTGAGAATGGGTGATGATGAGAACATTACTACTTTCATGCAAAGAGTGAATGAACTTGTGTGTGGTATCAAATGTGTTGGTGGACAGTTGGAGGAATCAGATATTGTTGCTAAAGTTCTTAGATCCTTTCCTACTTCCTACAAAGTAAAAGCTAGTGATATTGAAGAGCTCCAGACTGTAACAAATGTTACCAGAGATATGTTGATTGGTAAGCTTACTTCTTTTGAGTTGAGTGAATTTGGTGATGCCCTTCCTAAGGTAGAATCTACATTCAAAGCCACTACTTCTGGAAGAGATAAACAAAGATATGATCCGAGTGAAAGTTCATCAAGAAAGACATTCAAGTATGAGGATGAAATGAAACAAATGGAAGAAGAAGAAAGAGAGCTAGAAGAGCTGGAAGCACCGATTGTGAAAAGAGAAGCTAGAGGACAAGGTAAGTATAAAGGGAAGTTGCCTATTAAATGTTTCTCTTGCAATAAGATAGGTCATTTTGCATCAAGGTGTCCTGAAAGAGTTTCTAAGCCAAGACATAACAAGCCTAAATTTTAAAAGACATGTTATTATGTTGTTGATGAAGGTGTGATAGATGATGAATCTGATAAATGAAATGGAAGTGAGGATGAATTTGTATTTATTGCTATCAAGGAAAATAATCTTGTGTCTACTAAATTTTCTAATTGTACAGATGCGGAGAAATCCCTAGCTACTCGAGTTGAAGAGAAAGATGAATGGGTAATTGACAGTGGTTGCTCTCATCATATGACAGGAGATAAAAGTAAGTTTGTGAGCTTGGAAAAGTATGATAGTGGTGTTGTGAGATTTGGTGATGATAAAGCTGGTGTGATTCATGGCAGAGGATGTATTTCTCTTGATGGTAAGCATAATACTGATGATGTCTTGCATGTAGAAGGTTTGAAGCATAATCTTTTAAGTGTTGGATAGATGGTTGATAAGGGATACAATCTCCAGTTCAAGGATGGAAAGTGAAAAATATTTGGGAATTCTGGAAATGTGATTGCATTAGGTACAAAAACAAAAGGTAATATTTTTCACCTGAGTGCTACTTGCTTGATTGCTCAAGTTGATGAAAGTTGGTTGTGGCAGAGGAGAATGTGTCATGTTAACTTTGATAATATTGTCAAGATAAGTTCTTCTAAGGCTGTGAGAGATCTTCCTAAGTTGATGAAACCTACTAATGCCATATGCAAGGAATGTCAATTAGGAAAGCAAACTAGAATTTCATTTTGGAGCAAACACCAAAATTCAAATGGATTGTTGGATCTTGTGCATACTGATTTGTGTGGTCCTGCTAGAGTCAAAATTTTACAAGGATACAGGTACTTCATGTTGCTTATTGATGATTATTCAAGAACGATGTGGGTTACCTTCTTAAGGGAGAAATCTGAAGCTCTGGAGAAGTTCAAGATCTTTAAGGCTATGGTTGAGACATAGACATGTCTAAAGATTAAATTTCTAAGATCATATAGAGGTGGTGAATTCACTTCCAGTGAGTTTGATTCTTTTTGTGAAGAACATGGAATAAAGAGACAGTTATCTGCACCACATACCCCTCAGCAAAATGGAGTTATGGAAAGGAAGAACATAACAGTTCAAGATGTTGCTAGAACTATGATGTTGGAAGGAAATGTTCCTCATATCTATTGGAGAGAAGCTATGAGTACAACTGTGTACACACTTAACTGGGTACAAATCAAAGGTGATACTGGTAAGACCCCTTTTGAGCTATGGACTGGTCAAAAGCCTACTGTTAAATATTTCAAGATCTTTGGAAGAAAATTTTATATCAAAAGAGATGAAGATATAAGAAATTTTGACACTAGGAGTGATGAAGATATCTTTTTGGGTTATTCTACTAAAAGCAAGGCCTACCGATGCTACAATAAGAGATTGAGGAAAATGGTTAAAAGTGCAAATGCCAAGGTTGATGAAGACATACTTGCACTATCTAGAACTTGTGAATATGATTTTGATGATCAGAATCACAATACAAATGAAGGAAAGCAAGTTCAAACTTCAAATAAAGTTCAAATCATTTTGTTGAATCAAGGAGATCAAGAGGAAGGCGAAACTGGTGAAAGTGCAGAAGAGAGATCATAAGAGCCTGGAATTCAAGAACATCCTAAGACTCTGAGGTATGTAAGATTGAATCATTCAGAAGATCAGATCATAGGTGATAAGAACAAAGATGTTCAGACTAGGAGAAATATTGCAGAAGAATACTATTTAATTTCAAAAACTAAGCCTAACAATGTGAATGAAGCATGCAAAGATGAACATTGGGTTGAAGCAATGAAAGAGGAACTACAACATATTGAAAAGAATGATACATGGATTCTTTTTCCCAGACCTAAGGATAAAAATGTAATTGGAACTAAATGGGTCTTTAGAAATAAACTAAATGAGAAAGGTGAAGTGGTTAGAAACAAATCAAGACTGGTATGTGAGGGATATTCATAGATGGAAGGTATTGATTTTGAAGAAACCTTTGCCCCTGTTGCTAGAATTGAAGTTGTGAGATTGTTTCTTGCTTATGCTGCTTACAAAGACTACAAGGTTTATCAAATGGATATCAAGTCAACTTTTCTAAATGGCGAGTTGGAAGAGTGTGTTGAACAACGGATGGATTTGAGTTATTTGTCGAGGGAGATATGGTTTGTGATTGAAGAAAAAATTATATGGACTCAAGCAAGCCCTAGAGCATGGTATGCAGTTGGATAAGTACTTCTTTGGCTTAGATTTGACAAAGGAAATACTTTGCTGAAGTAGTAATCTATATTTCAAGATTGATCATAATAAAAAGATTTGATTGTAAGAGTCTTTGTTGATGATATCATTTTTGGAGAGATGATAGCTTATGCATGAAGAGTTTGTTGATGAGATGTAAGAGTGAGTTTGAGATGTCAATGATTGGAGATAAGAGCTATTTTTGGGATTACAATTACTCAATTGGATAAAGGGGTCTTTATATCTCAATCCAGGTATGTGAAAGAATTGCTGAAGAAATTTGGTATGGAAGATTCAAAGCCAGTTGGTACACCCATGGTGACCGGATGCAAGTTAACAACAGATGATGATTCTCCGAAGGCAAATTAGACTAGATAAAGATCAATAATTGGTGGATTGTTTCACTTGACTCAAACTAGGCCTATTATCATGAATGTTGTATGTATTGTTGCAAGATTTCAAGTTCATCCTAAAGAGTCTCATGTGACTGTTGTGAAGAGAATTTTCAGATACTTGAAGGAGACAATTGATTTTGGCATGTGGTATCCTAAAGATGATGATATTACTTTGAGTGCCTTTACTGAAGCTGATTGGGCAAGGAGATGTAAATGACAGGAAAAGTACTAGTGGTGGAGAATTTTTCTTGGGCAAGAAGTTGATTTCATGGTTAAGTAAAAAGTAGAATGTTATTTCCTTATCTACTGGAGAGGAAAAATACGTTGTTGTTGCTAATAATTGTACTCAAGTATTGTGGATGAAGCAGATGTTGAAGGATATTAGATTTGTGTATGATGAGCCTATTGTTATATTATGTGATAACTCAAGTGCTATTAACATTTCTAAAAATCTAGTGTTGCATTCAAATACCAAGCATATATCTATCAAGTTTCACTTTTGAAGGAGAGTGAGTGAAAGGAAGTCCAGTTGAATTATGTGCCTGCAAGGAAGAATTAGGACATCTTTACCAATTTGTTTCCTAAGGATACTTTTGAGTATCTCATAGAGATGTTAGGGGTGATTACCCCTCCTACTCAGAACGAGGATGCAAGTCATTGCATCAATCCGTGCATTTCATGGTCATATTTTGATCCGGATTGATGTTGAGGTGGCTGCTACTTAGGGGTAGTAGTCAGATGTTCAGATGTTTAGATATGTGGTTCAAAGCTTGTATAGAAGAGATCTTTTTCATTGATATCAAAGGGGGAGAAGAGAAAATGTGAAAAACTTTTTGGGTGAGAAGAACCTTGTGAGGAGAAGAGTTATGTGGATTAGTTGAGGAGAGAAGAGTCAGAAGCTAAGGAGTAAGTGTTGTTGCGTTGATGTTGCTTTTCACATCATGTGTTGCCATCAATTCCAAAGGGGGAGATTATTGGATGTTGTGGTTTATCATTGATGTCAACACTAATGTATAATGTGTTAGACCTTTGTATATGTCAAGGATATTGAGAGAATTATAATAAAAGGGTTACCCAAGTTGCAGTGGTGAAGTGGTTCGGTAAATGGAGTGAGTTTAGTAAATTATTTGTTTAGAGTTGTGGACTAAAGGGTTTATTTTAGTATATCCCTGGTTTTGTCAGGTCGGGTTTTGGGATGGTGGTCAGGTTGTGAGTTTCGACAATTTTTTTGTTACTTCAGTTTGTGTTCTGGAATGAAGATTTTATGATTTCAGTAAGTTTAGTTGTTGTGGATGCTTCTCTGGTGATTCATGATGTTGTGGATGTTTCTAGATTGTTCTCTATCTTTGTTGCATGTCCGATTGATTATTGTGCTCTGATCCAAAATTTTCTCTTATGTGTTCATATTTTTCATTTCTTGGCCAACAAGGTGTTTGTATTTGTGGATCTTCGAGGAGTAATTAATTGAAGTGGTTCATGTTTGAGGATGTTGTTTTGGGTATTCACTATGTTATGGCTGACCTTGGTTGATTCACATGAATAATCTTTATTGTTTTGGGCCGACTGTTTATATTCTTTTTATTATTTTGTTGAAGTCAACTGTAGCAATGCAATTTCTTGTTGTAGATATATATAAGCAATTTCTTATACCATTTTATGGCATGCATGCATGAATAATGTTCTAAATCATTTGAAGGCATAGCAGAGAGTGAAGAAGAGTGAAGTTTTCATGTGCTTAACTAGAACTGTAATCAGGCATTAGCAGATGCTATTTTTCTCAGTCGAAATCTGATGGATGTAATCAGAATATTTATGTAAGGCAGTGTGTCTTCCTTTTGTATTTGAGCAGTGAGCTCCAGGTAGTGTGCCTGAATGCATGTGCATTCCCCATTCATATTTCTTTATACTTTTAACGAGGTATAAATCTTGTGGATTGACCTCCACCATGATTTTTCCCCTAACAGGTTTTCCACATAAAAAATCTTGGTGTTATGTGTGATTTTGATGTGTTCATTTATGCTTTCATGATTATTGATTAGATCTGAGAATAAGGTTAATAAGTTGAATAAATTTGAAATTCCATGACAACTGATTCACCCCCCCTCTTAGTTGTCTACCCTTGAGTTGCCAACAAAAATACACCATCAAGATTAGATAGTGTAGCTTTGTCTTGTGGTAATACAAAGTATCTAATACAAAAGGTAGGTGGACCTACAATACCTTTGAATTATATACTGAAGCAACAAGATTAGATGTTGATATATTGGGAAATATAATGTCGACAATTTTCAAAGTTTGTAGGATGAAACAATGTTGCAATCTGTACTAAACAAAGAAATATCTATCAAACTGAAGTGATTAAAACAATTCAAAACTTATAGGAATCCTTAGACTAATACACTATAGTTTTTTCCAAAAATGGCTACTCAAAATTTTAGAAAATATAAATTAATAGCAATTCGATCTTCAAAAATACTCTATATGGTTGTCACTGAAATAAACTATCCCTTGCTGATGTATAGTTTTCCTAGGCTATAGCTTAACAATTTGTTTGAAGCTACAATGAAGTGAAATCAAAGACTAAATGATAAATTGAATGATTCGGTTATCAGATATAAGTTAGTTCACAAAATAGAATGAGGCATAAGATTTAGCCACCACAAATACCCATGAATTTCCTTTATTTATTGTGACTAAAAACTACCATTCCAATTTTAAGAAAATGGAAACCCAAAAAACCAATACAATATCAATTCTAACTTCTTTCATCCACTAGCACAATAAATTATGACTCAATCCCTTGGGTAAATACAACTCCCTCATGTGTACGATTGTCAAACCAATAATTATTTCTTCATTATAATATGAAAATTCCTTAAATAAAATAGTAACTCATTAATTAAACTTTATTCTTCAATATATGGAAATAGGTAGGTATGAGGATTCTTTCATGGGACAATTAAAAAATAAATGTACAACCAAGTTAATAAAAAATAATTTGATAGTACAGTCAATTATGAAATAACTAACAACAATTTGGTGGTTCATCAATTATGAAATAGTCAACAACAATTTTCTATTAAAAAAATCACATAGAATATATTGTTCAAAAATATGTTAATAATATGTTGTCTCATAAAACCCAAATGGATATCCTTGATTTCTACTATAATGTCTCGGGATCCAAGTTAGCTATGCATAAAATTGAATTTTGGATGACAAGACCCAACCCTCATCCACCATGGATCCCTAAGGAATGGAAAGAAATTAAGCACAAAACCATATCACAATATCTTGGCATTCCTTTTGGGTTAGGAGTCTACTTGAAGAACATGTGGAGATGGTTCTTTAACAAATTTAAATCTAAACTATTGTTCTGGACTAATTGATTTCTTTCTATGGTTGGGCATATTCAAGTGGCCAATAAAATCCTTTTGGCCATCCATGTCTATACTTCCTCTTGTTGGCTCCCCTCCAAAGCCTGTTATAATCAGTTCACTCAGCTAATTCACAATTTTATTTGGTCCAAATGGGGAAATAAAAAGGGAAGGTCTACCACCTCTTGGTCTCATTTTATCCTCCCTAAGGAGAAGGGTGGATTGGGCATCATTGATCCGTATACTCAAGGAGTGTATTTCAGCCAAATGGATAGGTAGAACTTTGGATGGCCATGCTCCTTGGAAAGCGTTAATTAGATACCATATCCAAATTGCTACCTCTGGCAAGGGTTGTAGCTCAATCTAATGGAATGACAACATCCTCCTTTCTCACTACTTCAAACTCCATGGATTAACACCCCTAATTGTATATGGAAAGCGTGGCAGTTGGTCTCTCAAAAGTTCTCTTGGTTTGATCAGTCTTTTAGCCATGAGCTTAATTTTGTCACTTCATCAATTTGGTGGAATTTCCCAATTCAAGATAATAATCTACCTCTTGCCAAAATTCCTAGGATGAAAGCTAAACGCCTTTTCAAGAAAGGTATCCAAGTATTTCGTGACTTATGGGATCACACCAGTTTCAAAAGGAAATCTTGGCATCAACTTAGATTCAAGTTTAATTTAAATCATAAAGATAAAATCATAGTTTTGGAAATCCAAAATATGGTGCCCCCTAATCTCTCCATCCTCATGTCCACGAGCTATCATTCAAGCTTTTTCAAGGATTGAAGGTGGCCAAATGGTAGTTACATTAGAAATTTCCCTGTCAAGGTTCTCTACAAACAACTCATTCCTACCTTGACCCTGTCATGTCGGCTTATCTCTATTTGGCATTGCAACCTCAGAAGGTCAAAGTGGAACAAACTCAACTTGCAAATCTGGAAATCTAAAGCTAATGCACAATCTCAACTCACTGCTTGGAAGCTTTTGCACACTAAAATCCTATTGGGAACTCACCTCAAATTCCTTTGCCCACCTCCCTCCTACCCATTCTGTGGCAAGATCAAGACCTTTAAACATTGTTTTTGGTTTTGTCCTCACGTTTCTAAGTTGTGGACTGCACTCTTTGCTTCCTTACCAACTCTATTTTAGTCACCTTGGTCATGGAAATTTCCTCTTCTTGGATACTCTGCTACTCACAATGTGATATCTAATTCATGCTAGCATATTATAATTAAAAACATATGGAGGTTTCAATGCCAAGCTGCTTTGTCTCGCACCTCCTCCCCCCTTGAGATTGAATTGCATGTTATTTATTCCAATCTTCATACCCTTGTGTTGTGCCTCAAGTCCTACCTGGGAGGGAAGGGAACTACTTGTGACACTCTTTATCTTCAAGTGACATCTCTTTTGTCCCAGCTTAAGGTCAAAGTTCATATTGTGACTCAGCAGTTCAATTCAAGAAGTTTTGAGTTATGAACTATTGCTTACCCCATGGGTTGTTTTTACTCCTATTGTTTTTATTGTAGCAAATACGAAGGAAGATAAAAAGGGTTGATCAATCATTGAAGAAGAGCATATAGTTGGTATATGGAAACACTTTGGTTAATGAGTTGTTGGCTTCTCCATATAATTGTGAGCTCCATCCTTATGCCACTCATTATTTCCAGTTGTGCAACACTTATTCTGATTGTTCTTGGTAGATTAGCATACAGGTTTTCCAGGCTATTCCTGTACAAATTATGTACACTTGTAGGCACAAATGGATTCTTGTACTTGTTGTATTTCAGTCTTACTTGAGCAAGGTTGTTTGTAGGCCTTGGGCATCTATTTCAGTCACAACCATCTTCTTACACTATTTTTTTATTGTTTCTTGAAGTTTGTACTTGTTTTTTAATGCCTGGAGTTGCTCTTGTTACAATCTATTTCATGGACTGGGATATTGTTGTTTTGCAACAACTTTGTATTTATTTTCCATAATTGCTTTTTAAAGCTTTTTTCTCCAATAAAAAAACCCAAAAAAATAATATTTTGAAATAATGAAGATATCTTTTACAAATAAAATAATTTTGACGGTTCGATCAATTATGAAATAGCCAACAAAAAATTTCTATTAAAAATGTCACAAAATGTATTATTCAAAAATACATTAATAATATGTTGTCTCATAACACCCAAAGAAATAATATTCTGAAATAATGAAGATACATTTCACAAATAAAATAAATAATTGCATTGAAACGAATATTGAAGAAGTAATCACAATAAAACTTAAAAAACTATGAATCAATTGAAACTTGAACATTCATCAAACTTTGACACAAATCCCAATATCTTCAATATACTCCTAAAATAGACTTTTCACTCAAATACAATCCTTGGATGAAATCATTTCTAATGGATAAGAGGGTTTTTGTCTCTGAATCCAACCTAAAAACCAAGAGGATATTTGTCCTTTGATTTTGTCACCAAAGAGGTTTTCATCACCAAGAAGATTTTTGTCCTCTAGCCAAAAGATGAACACAAATGCTCAATCTTCAAAAAAGAATTTTTGCAACAAAATAATGGATGCTTTTTCTCAAGCCCAACTAATTTTATGATCACTTGTTTGTCATTTTTAGCCCTTCAAAAGAAGTCTAAAAATTCATTTCTTTTTAATTTAATATTCCATTTTCCCCCCTATCGTGGCATCACTTTATAAAACAACTTAAGTCACCTTTTAAAATATAAGTTAGTTTTAATTAATTAAAGTAAAAAAATTAGCAACTTAAATTAAATTATTGAATTATTTTACTTAGTTTGAAAAGGGGACATGACATATATTAAATGAAATAATGATTTGGGTTGTAAAATATCAATTACAAAAATTTAAGTATAAAATTGATAAATTAAATTCAAAATTAAAAATAGCAAAAAAGAAAGAACCTAGTACTAGAGGATGGAGTTCATTGTCTAGGACAATGTCATGATGCATGAATGCTTGCATGATACGATGTAGTCTTTATTATGCTTGTCATCTCAATCTCGAATTGTCATCCAAAAAAATATTAAATTTTCAAGATTACCAAATTTCAAACCCACTTGTACAATAGTAAACAAAGACAACCAAAGCAACAAACCAAGGGAGACTAAATGATATAGAAATAGAGTTAAACTAGCTAGAATAAATGAAATAATGAAATGACAAGGCAATGAAATAGAAGGAACAAAATTTCCATACAATTGGAGAATTCTAAATAAAATCCTACAACTAAAAAGAACAAATTTTGGAGTTGCTTAGGAGCTTTTCCTGAATGGTCAAGCCCCTATTTTGGTCTTTTTACCTCCATGGACAATCAAGAATATAGAGAAACTAATGCAAGAGCATCCTTGGTTCTTGGCAATCTTGCATCAACCAAAAATATTTTCTTTCATTTTTTTTCTTGTTATGTTCTTGCTCAATTCATGTTGGTGGATTCATCATATTTGCTCACTAGACCTTGTGGATATTTGTATACATCGTGGAAATGTTCATTTTCCTTATTCCAAGATTTGGGCGTGATTGGATCTTTTTCCAAAAATTTATCGCTTCTGAATTAAGTGGTAGTTTCTTGAATCGACACTGGAATAATTTTCAAACCTATCGGCTAGTTTGATCACTTGTGGATCTTTCCCATTACTTGCGGATCTTATCAGTGTGATTTGAATTGTTCCATGGGGTGTCCTCGACCTTAATTATAGGTCTAATCTTCATCCTATGCATTCACCAAGGAGAAATTCAAATTTGAGGCCGACCTATTTCATGTGCACATTACATTTTCTTTCATTGGAGATTGTGACGATCTTTGGTCGACGTGAAAGATTCTAGATCTGCGGATGTTATATAAAGCTTGTAATAGATCATTAGGAAAGTATGTGAATAAGAAGTAGATTAAGATAGATTTGATAGATAATATTTTCGCTTGCATATAGGATCATATTATAATGTTGTATTCTGAACATGTTGTAGCAGGCCTATGAGCTGAATCTGTAAGCTTGGATGTTTCCGGCTGAATGTAACTAGGATTTTTGTTAATAAGAATATTTGAATATGCATTTGCCTCCATATTTTGTGTTGATTCTATTGTGTAACTCTTGCTGCACAATCCAGATTGTTCTCCTTTGAGGACCCTTCTACCGTGACTATGCTAGATGGTATCAAAGCGAGATTCGTTCCTTGAGAGATCACCAGATTTCACAGAGTCATGTTGAAGATTTGTTGTAGGGTGGAAAATTGAGGATACGACCTGCAGTTGTAGAGGACTTGTGTAAAGATGGCAGGAAGAAGAAATGGTAGAGGAAATGGAGTGTGTGGAAATGCAAACCCAACTATGATGGAGATGTTGAGAGGAATTGATGCTAGATTAGATGCAGTTGAAATGACCCAAAGGAGAGGTCAACTAGTTGATGATGTGAGTGATGAAGAGGTAGAAGTACATGAAGAAAGGGGAAGAGAAGATCAACCTAGCCTTGATCAGGGAGAAGAGAGGTTCATAAGAGCCCTAACTAGAGCAAATACCAAACCCCATTTCAATCTACCAAATTATAATGGTAAGTTGGATTCAGATGTATTGCTAGATTGGATCACAAAGATGGAAAAGTATTTTGATTTTGAAGGTACCACTGAAGAGAAGAAGGTACAATTTAATTGTACAAAGTTGAGAGGAAATGGATCCCTTTGGTGGGAACATTTTCAAATAGATAGGCAAAGAAGAGGAAAGGAGAAGATAAAATCATGGGATCGGATGGTGAATAAGTTAAAGACAAAGTTTATGCGTACAGACTATCAAATTAGTTTTTTTCAAAAATTGCAGAATTTGAAGTAGAAGGAATCAAGTGTGAGAGAGTATACTGAGGAGTTCTATAATTTGAATATTAGATCCAGACATTTAGAAGATGAGGTCGAGCAAGTAGCCAGATATGTGAATGGTTTGAGGTCGTCTATACAAGATAAAATCAGTTTGATCAAGTTGTAGAGTGTGGAGGAGGCATATCAGCGTGCCCTGAAGGAAAAAGAGAAGCTAAATAAAAGACAAGAGAAGAGACAGAGAGGAAGAGGTGGAAGATTTCAAAGAGGAAGAACTTTTACTAGAGGAGGAAGAGGACCTTTTTCAGATCAAAACAAAGACAAGGAAGTCAGTAAGAATGAGAATTTGTATCGTAGAGATGATGGAAACTCTTATAGGAGAGGAGGATATGGTGGTTACCAGAATGAAGGTTATAGAAGAGATGATAGAGGACAGGAGAAAAGAGTGTTCAAGGGAACTTGTTTTAAGTGTGGTGGAGAAGGACATAGAGAATTTGAATGTAATCAGGGAGAGACAAGCATAAAGATAGAGAGCAATAGAAGAACAACCTTTGTTGAGGAGGATCATGTTGGATCATCTAACAAACTTGAAGAAGGAGAAGTGTTGGTGGATAGAAGAGTATTGTGTCAAAGTGAGTTGGAGAAGGAACCATTGCAGAGAAAGAATTTGTTTCAGACCAGATGCAAGGTAGATGGTAAATGTTGCAAAGTGATTGTTGATAGTGGAAGCTCCGAGAACCTGGTCTCTGAAGAAATGGTGACCAAATTGAAGTTGGAAATATTGAAACACCCGAAGCCCTATCAGATAGCTTGGATTCAAGATGAGCATAAGATTTTGGTAAGTGAACAATGTTTGGTGAAATTGAAGATAGGAAATTACCATGATGAAGTTTTGTGTGATATAATGCCTATGGATGCATGCCATGTTTTGTTGGGAAGACCTTGGTAGTTTGATAGACAGGTTATTCATGATGGAAAGAAGAACGCATAGACCATTGTTGCCATTAGAGGATGTTCCTAGAGTTGAGGTTTGTACAAGTGCTAGAATTTTTTTGGTCAATGGAAGAAGATTTTTGGATGGATTGAGACATGAGAACATGTGCTATGACTTGGTTCCTAAGAAGGTTGAAGACTTGAAGCATGTAGAAGAACAAATGGATGAGGTAAAAGAGTTGTTGATAGAGTATGAAGAGATCATTTCAGATAATGTCCCTGATGGATTGCCACCTATGAGGAGTATTAGTCATTGCATGGATTTGATTCCTAGAGCTAGTTTTCCTAATAAAGCAGCACACCGGATGACACTGACAGAGAATGAAGAGTTGAATAGACAAGTGCAAGAATTGTTGAGGAAGGGTTTGATCAGAGAAAGCTTAAGTCCATGTGTAGTACCTGATGTGCTAGCACCTAAGAAGCATGAAGAATGGAGGATGTGTACAAACTCTAGAGCCATAAACAAGATCATGGTGAAGTATAGATTTCCTTTTCCCCAGATGGATGACATTATGGATTGTTTGAGTGGAGCTAAATACTTTACAAAGATATATTTGAAGAGTGGGTATCATTAGATCAAAATCAGAGAAGGAGATAAGTGGAAGACAACATTCAAGACAAATGAAGGATTGTATGAGTGGTTGGTGATGCCTTTTGGACTAACAGATGCACCAAGTACTTTCATGAGGTATTGAAGAAATTATTGGGTAAGTTTGTGATTGTATATTTGGATGACATATTGATTTTCAATAAGAATAGAGAAGAACATTTGTTGCATAAATGACAAGTTTTGCAAAAGTTGAGAGAAGAACAGTTACTGATAAACATTAAGAATTGTAGTTTCATGAAGGAAGAGTTGGTATATCTGGGATTTGTGATATCTGCGGATGGATTGAAGATGGATCCTGAGAAGGTAAGAGAAATTGTTGAGTGGCCTACACCAGATAGCATTGGAGAGGTAAGATCATTTCATGGATTGGCTAGTTTCTACCGAAAGTTCATTAGGAATTTTAGTTCTATTTGCAATCCTATGACAGAAACAATGAGAGGAGATAGGAAGAATTTTAGGTGAACATTTGAAGCAGACTAAAATTTTGAGTTGTTGAAAAAGAAGGTGATTGAGCAGCCTGTGTTGGCTTTACCATATTTTAACAAGGTATTTCAGGTAGATTGTGATGCAAGTGGAAATGCAATTGGAGCAGTATTGAGTCAAGAAGGAAGACTAGTAGATTATTTCAGTGAGAAGTTGAATGATGCTAGGAGAAGATATTCACTGTATGATCAAGAGTTTTATGCCATAGTTCAAGCCTTGAAGAAGTGGAGACATTACTTGTTACCTAAGGAGTTTGTGTTGTATACCGATCATCAGGCTTTGCAATATTTGAACAGTCAAGGTAAGTTGAACCAAAGACACCTGATATGGGTAGAATTATTGTAGAGTTATAATTTTGTTTTGAAGCATAGGAGTGGAAATTCAAATAGAGTTGTTGATGCCTTGTGTAGGAGAAAGAATTTACTAGTAGAGATGAGAGTGGAGGTATTAGGGTTTGAAGAATTAAAGAACTTGTATGAGGAAGACCCAAATTTTGCAGAACCTTGGAAAGCTTGTAAAGAACCAGTCTTGGAGGATAGAAGTTAGTGGTTGGATTATTTCATTCAGGATGACATGTTAAGAGGAAATCAGTTGTGTATACCCCAGAGTTCAATGAGGGATAATTTGGTGAAAGAAAAGCATAGTGGAGGATTGTCAGGACACTTTGGAATTGATAAGACAATAGCGTTGGTAAGTGAGTATTACTTTTGGCCCCAGATTCATAAGGATGTTAGGAGATTTGTGTAGAGTTGCAGAGTTTGTCAAGCTACAAAAGGGAGTAGTCAGAATGTTGGATTCTATAAGCCTTTGACAGTTCTAGAGAGACCTTGGGAGGATATTAGCATGGATTTAATACTTGGTTTGCCAAAAACACAAAGAGGTAATGATTCTATATTTGTGGTGGTGGATAGATTTTCTAAAATGGAACATTTCATACCTTGTAAGAAGACAATAGATGCAATACATGTAGCAGATTTGTTTTTCAAGGAAGTGGTCAGATTGCATGGATTACCTAAGAGTATTGTTTCAGATAGAGATGTAAAGTTTGTTGGTTACTTTTGGAGGACACTTTGGAAGAAGTTAAAGATGGATTTGAAGTTCAGTTCTACTTTTCACCCACAGACTAATGGACAGAAAAAGGTAGTAAATAGGAGTTTGGGGAATTTTTTGAGATGTTTGGTTGGAGAGAAAACTAGAAGTTGGGATTTAGTCCTTGCACAAGCATAGTTTTCCTACAATAATTCAGTGAACATGAGTACCAAAAAGACACCTTTTGAGATTGTGACTGGAGTTCATCCTAGAGACATATCAAAGTTGAGAGACATCAGTAAGGAAGATAAAAGGAGTGCAAAAGTAGAGGAATGTGCAAAACATATGAAGAAAGTGCATACTCAAGTGAAGGAGCAATTGGAAGATATGAACCAAAAGTATAAGGAGAAAGAAGATGAAAAGAGGAGATATAAGGAGTTTGAAGTTAGAGATGAAGTGATGGTGTATTTGAGGAAGGATAGATTTCTAGTTGGTACATACAATAAGCTGAAGAAGAAGAAGTTTGGACTGTGTAATATTTTAAAGAAATTTTGGATATCAGAGATGGGAGAAAAACTTATGGAAGACAGTACAAGGAATATCTTGTGAAATGGAAAGACAAACCAATGGAGGATTCTTCTTGGATTTTTCAAGCTGAGGTAGACTATTTTGGTTTTCCTTTGGCCCCTGCAAAGTGAGGGACTCACTTTTCAATAACCCCAGATGTCTGATGCAGGAGCATCCTTGGTTCTTGGAAATCTTGCATCAACTAAAAATATTTTCTTTCATTTTTTGTTCTTGTTTTGTTCTTGCTCAGTTCATGTTGGTGGATTCATCATATTTTCTCACCAGACCTTGTGGATCTTTGTATAAATTATGGACATGTTCATTTTCCTTATTCCAATATTTGGGCATGATTGGATCTTTTTTCGGCAAGTTATCGCTTCCGGATTAAGTGGCAGTTTCTTGAACCGACACCAGAATAATTTTCAAACCTATCAACTAGTTTGATCACTTGTGGATCTTTCCCGTTACTTGCGGATCTTATCGGTGTGATTTGAATTGTTCCATGTGGTTTCCCCAACCTTAAGTATAGGTCCACACTTCATCCTACGCATTCACCAAGGAGAAATTCAAATTTGAGGCTGACCTATTTCATGCGCAAGTTACATTTTCTTTCATTGGAGATTGTGACGATCTTTGGCCGACGCGGAAGATTCTAGATCTACGGATGTGATATAAATCTTGTAATAGATCATTAGGAAAGTAAGTGAATAAGACTTAGATTAAGATAGATTTGATAGGTAATATTTTCTCTTGCATATAGGAGCATATTAGAATGTTGTATTTTGAACATGTTGTAGCAGGCCTGTGAGTTGAATCTATAAGCCTGGATGTTGTCGGCTGAATTTAACTAAGATTTTTGTTAATAAGAATATTTGAATTTGCATTTTCCTCCATATTTTGTGTTTCTTCTGTTGTGTGACTCTTGTTGTATGGTCCATATTGTTCTCCTTTGAGGACCCTCCTACCATGACTACACCAGAAACATGTTTGCACTTATATTATTTGTGTCTAGGAACTAAAAGCAACAAAAAAAGCTATGGATGCAACTCCCACATCTACAAGGAGTGACAAAATAATTTGTATATGTGTGAGAAAAATGGAAGTGAAATCTAAATGGTGTTAAGTACACAACAAAGGATTTTATATCAATAGAGGTAAGTAAATAAGAAAGAAAGAGCACAAACAAAAAAACAAACAAACAAAAAAATCTTAACTCATTGGAGAAGCTAAGGGAGACCAAGCTTGTTGTAGGGTGATGCCAACACCTTCAAGAGAGTGCTAAAAATGTTAGTGTGTTCACATTAATATTTGAATACCAAAACAATGTTGTAGTCTACTGAAAAAATGCTTAAAGAAGATTTGTAAATTGAGAGTCATAATCGAATGAAATAGATTTTTAAAATGTTAACTTGAGAGGAAAAAATAGAAAATTTTCAAGTCTAAAGAGTCATTTGGATTCATTGTAGAGTGATTACATCCAAACTAAGCATATAGCAAGTGGTGAAACACTCAAAAATAGTCAATGAACAACAAACTATCATGGAACATTTGTGCATCTTTTGGATGTCTACATATTGTGCTATTGTCTAAATAGTTATAGCTCCTAAAAAGTCAAACACTAATAAATGGAAAAGTTAGCATAGCTAGAACATAATTTTGCACAAAAGAAATCATGATAGGAAAAACCTTGGCACCATAGACAAAAAAGCTAAAACATGGACCAAATAAGCCTAAAAGCATGATAGGGGAGACTTAAAGTGATTCCAAAACATAATGTGGAATTGTAAGGATATGTAATTTTCTATGTTATAGTACAAACTTTTTCAATTTTAATTTATAGAATAGTCTTAGTTTTTTTTCTCAAACTCTAGAAGCCTTTTATGGTAGGAGGTGATTGTGCCCATATTAGTCTATGAATGATTATTGTCTTTTTATATTGTCCTAGTTGTGCTAAATTCAAGTTCCATGATTTGATATAATTTGTGCAAAATCTCTTTAAGGATAAGTACATAAGTTAATTTGTTCCACCTTGCTATCCCATTTCCTTTTAAACTATGTACCAATTTTAGTATTTTCTCTTTTACAATCAAGTAAATATAATTGCAATAGAAGGAAACCAACTAAAGATTGTTTTACTAAATGGTGTCCTATATCTAAAAAAATCATGTTATCATGTGTAAGCATGCAAATCAAAATAAATTTAAAATAAAAAACAATATTAAAAACTCGTTATTCTAATTCAATGTAAACCTACAATAAAGTGCTATGTGGATATGCTCTTGATTTTAATGCTCTTCAAATTAGGAGCATGATGATTTGAAGTGAAGAATTTGATCTCAATTTATAATATTTATAGGATTTAATGTGGAGTGTATGTGATAGGTGGTGGCTATTATTAGTTGATTAACTAATTTATTAATTTAATGAAATTATGTTTTTTTCTTTCTATTGACAAGACACATCACGATGAAATTACAAGGGCAATTCCTTTCATTACAATGCAAAAATAAAATAATATTTAAATTCATCTGTGATGGAAAATTCCTCATGATGAGCACCCTCCTTGTGAAGTTAAAAAATAAATAAATTGTTATTATTGTTTGAGCTGACCCCCTCATAGTGGCGCCCAATTTGGATATCAAAAATAATAAATAAATTAAAACATGGGCCGCCCTCAGTCTAGTACCCAAAAAAAAAAAAAAAATTATCATTATAGGGGCCAACCCCTAATGGAGCGCACCCAAATATGAAATGAAAGGCTACATTGAAGAGGTATAAAATAATGAAGATTCATCTCATTTTTGAAGCAATTCAATTCCTTCATGGAGTCGCCTACTTTTGTGAAGATATACATAAAGTTTGAGGATTGTGGAGAAGAGGGTGTGTGGAAGATAAGTTGATAAATCATATATACACCAGCCGATTTGTGAAGAGAGAATAATTGAAGATCATTCAAAGGTAGATTTTTGTAGGAGGATTATCAAGAATAAATACTTTGTCTATCAAGAGGTTGGTGCCTCATATTGAGTCAGTGCTCAAGTGTTGGAGATTGATGTCTCCAAGTAGGTGGTTCCTACAAATCTTGTAAAATATTTTTATAGAAGCAATATTTTTTTGTGGTTTTCTCTTGAAAGGGTTTCCATATAAATCTTGTGTTCCTCTTGTGTCTTTATTTTTTCAATGTTATGAATTTGGAATTATTGTGGTTGTTAATTTGATAAATTAAAAGATAGTATTATATTGATTCACCCCCCTCTCAGTATAATATTGTGCACATCAATTGGTATCAAAGTAAATTCCTTCAAAATATAGCTTAATCACAAGAAAGAAGATCTTAAGAGCACACATGGCCTACCAAGAAGGATTCTCCTCTAATAGGGATCCGTTGTTTGATGGCACAAATTATTCTTTTTGGAGAATATGAATGTACACCTAATTAATAGCTCTCAAATTTGATATTCAGAAATCGGTTGTGAATTGTTATACTGCACCATCATCTCAACCAATGGATTTGGCAGGAAAGAAGGCAAGCAAAAATAATGCAAAAGCGATGAATGCAATTTCATGTGGATTATCAGAATCAAAATTTTTCAAAGTGATTCATTGTGCATCAACAAAAGAAATGTGGGAAAAAATTCAAAGGGCCTATGAAGGATATGAAAAGGTTAAGAAATCCAAGCTCCAAACTCATAGAAGGAAATTTGAGAGCTTGACGATGAAAGATGAGGAGTACATTGTAGCCTATCTACTTCGCATAGGTGAGATTTTCAACACCATTAGAGGTCTTGGAGACAAGTTTGATGATGAAATAATTGTACAAAAAGTATTAAGATATCTTCTTTTGAGAATTGATGTCAAAGTATTTACAATCGAAGAAATGGAAGACTTGGATACCCTAGTAATAGATGAGTTGCATGGGGTCCTCATTGCATATGAGATGAGGAACAAAAAAGAGAAGACATCTAACTGAGAGGAAACTTTCAAAGCCTTAAAGAAGATGAAGAGAAAAGAACCCAAGCCAAGTGATAGCTCTGATGATGAATTAGACGAAGAAGAAGCTCATTTTGTGAAGAGCTAAAGAAAGGATTTAGCAAGTGTAAAGTTAAGTTGCCATTTAAATGCTTCAAGTGTGGAAAAGTAGGACACTTTGTTGCTAAATTTCCTTATGAAAATAAAAGTAGTGATGATGAGGAAGAGAATAATATGAAGAAATATATCAAACATAAAAAGATCCACAAGCATGGAAAATCTGAGAAAAATATTTTTCAAAAAAGAAAGAAAAACTTCTATTCCAAGGAGGAAAGAAACTCATATGAAGAAATTTTATCCGTCGCTAATAAAGAAGAGATTATATTCATGGAAATGGAAACAAAATATGATATCTTGAAAAATGATGAAAAGGTAGAGTAGGAGACAGAAAGGGGAGAGAATTATAATATGGATGGGGAAGTAGGTTTGGAAGAAGAACTTATTTGAACCCTAGATGAAATCAAGAAACTCAAAAAGAACTTCAAGCAAAAGGTACAACTTCAAGAAATAGTGAATCCAAGGAAAAGTTATCACAAAGTCTTAACGAGTACATGAAAAGTGATCATCAATCTAAAACTTTAAATCAAAGAAGAAAAAAGGATTGAAGAGGAGGTAAGAATCCAATTGAAGAAAAGGGAAGAAAATTGTTAAAGGTTAGAGTTTGAAATTGTCTTGTTGAGAAAGGAACTTGAAAAGAAAACCACTAAGTTGAACAAAAGCCTCAAGTTTGAAAAGAGTACTGAGATCTTGAATGGTATTATAACTGAGAAAAGGTCACCTCTCATAAAGATAGGTCTTGGTTATGAAGCAAAGGAAGACCAAGTTTCCAAAAAGCCATTAGAGAAGACCAATGAGGTAAAACCAAAAATTTATGTTGATTCCTTCAAAATTCCCATCAAAGGTGGAGGTAGCAAGAAGGAAGAGAATCATGCTCCACAAAAATTTGGCACTCCTTCAAAAGTTAATAAGGAAAAATTTCAAATATCTTTTCCATTGAGGCAAGTGCACATGACTAGGTTCCAACCCTCTTTCTTTGGCTATTGTTTCATGTGTAATCAATTTGGTCATAAGGAAATTGATTGTAGGACTCGTGCAAGAAAAATTGGATGAAATAAGTGTAGAGGAGGGGGACCGAAAGCTCAGGACCCCAAGTCATAGGAGGGTCTATAACGATCAGCTACTCTGACCTACCTCAAGCTAGATGGAAGGTTTAGGAAAGTTGTAAGGCATTTAAGGTAGAGAAATAAGAGCACTCTCAATATAGTTGTCTTTCTACTAACCCAAAAGTTTCAGGGGGTTAAGAGAGCAGGTTTCCATATTTCAAACCACACCTTAGAAAAGTCTCTGCCAGAGGACAGTAACACAAAACAAGGATGATAGTGCGGCACGTTGGCATCTCATTGGTGCATTGGCGTCCATACGGACATAAAGTATGAAGTGTAGTACAAAACCTTGGGAAACGATCCAACCACTTAATTGGTATTGTTTAATGTAACATAAAAAGTAGAAAATGACAAAATAGCATAATAATGAGAGGCATGCTTTAAAGTTCTAACTAGAATTTGACAAGAGTGAAAGATGATGAGTATATAACTTACGAATGGTCAAGCCTCTCGCAAGCTCCACACGAACACAAAACCCACAGATAGTAGGATGGGGAAAAAAGTTGGGGTTGTTTCGGGGCTTGCTGTAGTCAAAACCCCGTTTCGGTATTCCCACCTCCATGGACAACCAAAATAGCCATGAGATAGAAAATATGATAAAGAAAGCAATGGAAGAAATGCCAAGCAATGACAACAAAACTATCCTACGCAAATAAAATGACAATGCTATGGAAATGGAGAAAAGGAAACAATATCACCTTCCCAATCAAGATTCCCTCAAGCACGTAGAGGAAGATGCAAGCTTGGAAAAGTCGATGTTGTCGCAACAACAAAGTAGTCTCGCAAGACACCAAGTCACAACTCCAATGGTAGCAAAAGTGCAACAAGAAGTGAAGTGTGATTGAGAAGTGTGTAGAGAATTCAACAACGTCAAGCCAAAGTGTGTAGAAGTATGAAGAAGATTGAATAGAATGAAGAATGAATTGTTTTATCATGAATAGTAGCCCAAAAGAGCCATTTGAGGTTGATCAAGGGCATAGGAGCGTTACTCTTCATTTCTAATGGAGAAGTGTAACACCTTTGTAGATTCCAAAGGTGGGAATCCTGTCAAGACAACAACACGCCACATAGAAATCCACACGCCACGCTAGTGTCCTCGACAAAAATTCCCCCACCAACACTACAGACAACCGCCAAGTGGGTAGAAAGCAAGTGGATGAAGTGGAAATGCATTGATGGGTTTATTTTTTCTAAGGTGAGGGGATGCAAATGGGGAATTTGCGAGGGGTGCAAGTTCACTCCATTACATTTTTCCCCCACTTTAGCAAGAATATGTGCTACCAGATGTGAGGTAAAGTAGATCGAAGGAGTTTAGAAATGTATACCTGAATCGTTGAAGAAGTAGACCGCAATCTGACCCAATCAAAAGCTCAGGAAGTAGAGTTGGATCCACATGTCCTCGGACCCAAGGAGAGTTGAAAAAATGTGCCATAGATCTGTAGACCTACAAAAGGTGAACAAAAGGCTCTATAGGTCCTCAGAGCTATAGAGTCGAACAAAGAAATCTTGTAAGATGTAAGTGCTTCACAGGTCCTTGGACTTGCAAAGGAGGCACCCCCCAAGTGCTCGATCTTGAAGGAAGCCATATGTAGGAGGCTTCGCAGAGTCTGATGGGGCCTTACAAGTACTCAGTCCTGCAAGGTTAGTTGAAAAGCAGCTTTACAAATGCACCTACAAAGCAACATGTTAATCCATAAACACAATATGTTAGATAAAAATAATAATCCATGTACATAGATAAAGACACAGTCACCTGGACAGTCAATAATCAAAGGAAGAGCTTTCAAAGGGGTCCCTTGAGAACCCTTCAAAAGAGAGGGGGTCCACTAAAGGGATTCTCATTTTGAAAGTGAAAATCATTTTTGAAAAGAGATATTTTTTGCCAATGATTCTAGCATCAAGGATTCCTTCTGAAATATTCATTTCATCAAGGAATTCAAAAGAAAGAATGTTCCCTCGCAAGGGAAAGTACAAATTCTATCTTACGAATTTGAGATGAAAGAAAAATTTGTCTAGGGATCCATGTTGAAGAATGCAATTTTTAAAAAAAGGAGATTTTCAAGAAGGGATTCATTGGCCACTGAACACACCTTTTGAAAATCAGAGTAGTATGATAGCCCCACCCTTTAGGATGGTGTGTGCCGAATACAAAGGCATGTGACATTCTAAGGAGAGAAAAGCAAGAATAAAAGTGATGTTGTGGCCCGCAAAACATAATGAGATGTAACTTTGTTCATGTTTTCATACAGGCGAGGGACAACACATAAGCACCACAACATCAAAAAGCAAGCAAAGAAGGGAGAAAGATAAAAAGAAGGGATAAATCATGACATAGCGAACAAGAGACAAGGGGATCTAATATTTTGGGGCCAGAGCTGCTCATAAATATAGATAAATAGATATAATAATATATAAATGAACTTTCATCAACCCCCTACTATATCAAACCATGTGAAGAAGGGCACATAAAAACAAAATAAAAATAAAAAATTGGGTTGACATGGAAGGGAGGCCTAAATTCCCCCAACACTTTGCATCTGCCCCAATTGCCAAAAATCAAAAGTATGACAAAGAGAAGAATGATGTGACATATAGAAGTTTTACGACACAAAACACTCTTGTATCCAAGCACCTACGAGGGTGATAAGGGTCATCCAAGAACATATAAAACAAGCACGAGGGAACACAATACACACATACACAACTAATCTACAGATAAAGAAGAGGCACCCCTAGTCTGCATCAACCAAGCGGTCATCGTTCTCCTAGTCTAGATAATCATAAGGGGAGGTTGGACGAGCCTGCAAGGGCAGAATATCAAGGGGCATACCCTTTGACCCTCCTGCAACAAGAGCTAAGGAAGAAGGCCCCTCGAGGTCTTCTCCACTTAGTTTATGTGAGGTGAATGTAAGTGATCTCGTAAATATCACCGATAAGGTCGGGAAATCGTCTACAAAGTTGAACATGCACTTTATAGGAGTGCCATGTGTCAACTCAATGGGTGATGGAGGTGGCACCCTAGATCCACTACTAGCCTTACCAAACGATTCAGGAGTAGTGAAGAAATTTGGGGACATCAGGGCTTCCTCCATCACTAAGATGACACAAGCCAATGCAGAACCACCCTCCAAAGAATGTGAACCCTTCTTCTGACCCCCATTGTTAGTAGGGTCATCCTCCATATTTCGCTTCATCAAAGGATGTGATATCCCCAAGGATGAGGTAGAGAGAAAGGAGGAAGAGGAGAAAACTGCGACAGACACTACTGAGGTATTTGACATGTCCATGGGTTTCAAAAAGGATGGGATGTCCAAAAGGGACGTTAGAAGGGCTCAACCGAGGGAGAAATGAATAAATGCACCCTCTTCAGATGAGGATTGTTCATGCTTGTAGGGGAGTCAGGAGCAAGACTGAGGAAAAAGGAACTGAAACAAAAAGAGTAGAAGAGGAGGACACAATAGAAGATGTCAAAGCAGGAGTTGCTAGATCCCTTTCCTTCTTCTACAAGGTGGCTTGCTCAATAGCCAGAGCCTTCCTCTGACACTTGAGCTCATGTGCAAGGAAGTTTCTATGGCTCTGAGAGCTAGAGGTTGTGGCCGAAGAAGGGACAAAAAACTTCTATTTAGCCATTAGGGTATCCATCATAGTTGTCTCTAGTGGAGGGAGGGACTCCTAGACAGGAAAAGGAGGAAGCAATGGAGAAGACGATTGAACAACATCAAGAGGAGTAGGATCAAGCACCTCAACAACTGACTTCTTCCCATTCACTACCTTAGAGGTAGGAGTAGTAAGAGGCCGCGAGGGCCAAGACATAGAAGACGCTCCACGAGGACCCTTCTCCTTACCATACAAAATGGGTCGAGGCACCGTGGGTAAGATAGGAAGTTCAAACATTGGATGCTTTGGATTCCACTAAGCGGACACCATCGGACTCCCCAACAAATGCATAGGAGTGAAATTCGATGGTGTCATGACAGGGCAAGAGGAAGCAGCAAGTGGGACAACATAGGAGGAAGAAGAAGGGCCCCTAGCACGGGTAGGATTTCCCTTCCCCTTTGAGAGGGAGAGGCAGCTTGCTGTTGTGCTACAAGATGAGTCATTTTTGGTTGTGCCCTACCCTTGGTCTTATACTTAACGTAATTTCGATAAAGTAGGTCCATTCTGGGAGGAAGCGGACCAACCGAGTTGGGCCAAAAATGATCCGAGTAACCCCAATGGGATACCAATGGATGATACCCAGTGTCGTGCACATGCACGAAACCTTCGTGAGATATTTTGTACACTTATGAATGATGAAAGTGATTTCGTTCATGGAAGCTAGCCAAGGGATGCCTAACTTCACGTTGAACAGGTCAGATTCTGAGATGACATCGAAAGTAGTATCCACAACCCTAGGTCCCACTCAAATGGAAAGAGTTATGGAACCATATAGAGCAAGAGAGAGGCCATCATGTGTACGTATAGTAGTTTTTGTCTTCTCATATTCCTCCCTCTACAATGAATTTAGCCACAACGTCTCCTCCATAATAACATTCACTCAACTCATGGGGTCAACTAAGACTCCTGTCACAATGTTTCCATTGAGGCGAGAAAAAATGTATAGGGGAGAGGCTTTGTTATTCATGGGTAAGTCCTACAATGTAAAGGTTACATCTAGCGAACTAGTTGTAGGTTTCGAGGGAGAAGTAAAAAAGACTACATTTACGTATGTTGAGGCATTAGGAGAAGCATCAGAAGGATCAATAATTCAGTTTGCAGAGTGAGACAAAAATAGGTCTATATAAATTTGCAACTTTCTATTCGCCTTAGTCACCAACTTATTCACATTTTTCTTCTTACCATTGAGACAAATGGTACCGTCATCAATGCGATCCTGTATCTCATGATGTAGGCACAAAAAATGTTCAGTATCATGTCCGTGAACACAATGGTATTGGCAGAATGTATTTCCATCATACCAGTCAGGATAAGGCTCTCTTAGAGGTTGAGGATCTTCTAATGTTATAATCTTATCCTTCAACAAATTTTGCAGAATAGAAGAATAAGATTCAAATAGTTTAGTAAATTTTCTGTTCCACTTGAGGCCTTGATCATTAGTCGTGGTGACTACATTTTCAATAGATATTCCTTTTGCTGAAATGGGCACTATAGATCTTCCTTCAGATGAGAGTGCGAGGAGGACCCCTCAAACTCAACAACCATCTGTTGGTACTCTCATAATGCTGGAAACAGATGTGTGAAAGAAGGATATTTCATTAAGGTGAACTTCTCTTGCCAAGATTACTGTAGGTTTCCTATGAACACCTTTTGCATGTTTGATTTGTACAATGGGTAGGATATTTGAGAAAAGAGTGCTTGGTATTGCGCAATGAAATTGGTGATCTTCTCATGCTCTCCCTACTTACATTAGATGAGATTTGAGAAGGTCATCTTCAGATCGATGTTAGCCTAGAACTTCCAGAGAAACTGATTTATAAGTTGATCGAATGAGAATATAGAATTGTCAGGCAAGGAACTGTACCACTCTAGTGTTGTATCCTTGAGAGATCGAGGGAAGAGTTTCACTATCAGATCATCATGGTGAAAGAAATATGTGCACATCACATTAAAAGTTGATACATGTGTCTAGGGATCTACTTTACCATCATACTTCTCAAACTTAGGAATTTCCATCCCCTGAGGGAATGGAGTGTTCAAAATCGTCACTAACAAAGGGCTATGTCAGAAGAAGGGTTGAAAGATAGGTTGGGTAGAAGCCTGAGAAAAATTCATCAACTGGTTTTGCATTTGACCCATATTCTATAGGAGAGCATTCAAAATAGCGTCAAAAGATGACAAGGGACTAGTGGAACCTCCAACAGAACTACCATCTCCAGAACCACCTCCAGAGCCACTGTCAAAACCATCGCTAGGGCCCCCAGCGTGGTCTCCACAGGAGCTACTACCAAAGCCACAACCATGACTATTGTCAGAGCCACCACCAAAGCTATCAATAGACATACTAGAACCACCACCCTGTATTCCACCTGAGATTTTACTGCCAAAGGCAGGGTTTCCCCTAAGAGGAAGAAATTCAAATCCTAGGGTATCCTACTTGCCTTGATAGTAGGAGGGGGATCAAGAGTAGAGATGTTAAAGGAGGGGCCCACTTAAACCATGCATACTAACGTCACGAGCATCGAGACACTAATTTTTATTTCATGGGTGTCGTGCTCATGACCTTGAGTAATACTTGATTGAGGATTGTAAGAGGGGACGTATGCTTCCACTAAATCGGTAAGGCCACGGAGAAACTCTATGCTCATTTGATCCTTTTCTAGCATATAGCTGATCACATTGACAACCCTAGAAGACCTAACCATGCTTTGATCTCTACCTAAATGATTTCCAAGATCCAACAACCTTCTATCTAGAGGAATGAGATGCTCTGCGAGAATAGGGACAACCTTATTCTCGTCTAGAGATGGAGGTGAAGGGGAAGTAGGAGGGGTAGGGGAACAATTGGTTTTGTAAAAGAAACTTGTCTCTATCATTGATATCATCTCGTGAGAGACAAGAGCCGAAGTGACCCTCGTAAATTCCATTCCTAAGTGTCGATGTTGTGCACTCCTTCTGAATACGTACTCAAAGGTTGTAGATTGAGTTGTGAAGCTCATAAAGCTTCACAACATGCCAGGTTACAACCTACATAGATACAAGGAAGAGGACCTCAACATGAAGAAATGAATATCGCAAGATTCACCAAAATGTAGAGGGGGATCGAATGCTCAGGACCCAAGATCACGGGAGGGTCTAGAACGATCAACTGCCCTGATCTACCTCAAGCTAGATGGAAGGTTTAGGAAATTTGTAAGGTGTTTAAGGTAGAGAAAGAAGAGAACTCTCAATACTATTTTCTATCTACTAACCCAAAAGTTTTAGGGGGTTAAGAGAGCAGGTTTCCAGATTTCAACCCACACCTCAGACAACTCTTTTCCAAAGGACATCAATGTAGAACAAGGATGATAGCATGGCATGTTGGCATCTCACTAGTGCACTGGTGTTCATACGGACAAAAGGTATGAAATGCAATACAAAAACTTGAGAAATGAGCCAACCACTTAATTGGTACTATTTAATACAATAGCAAAAGTAGAAAATGACAAAATAACAGAATAACAAGAGGTATGCTTTAAATTTCTAACTAGAATTTGACAAGAGTTAAAGGTGATGGAAATAAAACTTACAAATGGTCTAGCCTCCTGCAAGCTCCACACAAATGCAAAACCTACACACAACAGGATGAGGGAAAATGTTGGGGTTGTTTTGGGGCTTGCCGTAGTCAAACCATTGTTTTAGTGTTCCCACCTCCACAAACAACTAGAATAGCCACGAGATAGAAAATATGATACAGAAAGCAATGGAAGAAATGCCAAGCAATGGCAACAAAACTATGCTACATAAATCAAATGGCAATGCTATGGAAATGGAGAAAATGAAACAATATCACCTTCCCAATCAAGATTTCCTCAAGCATAGAGGAAGATGAAAGCTTGGAAAAGTCGATGTTGCCGCAACAATGAAGAAGCAGTCTCACAAGACACCAAGTTGTAGCTCCAATGGTAGCAAAAGTGCAACAAGAAGTGAAGTGTGATCGAGAAGTGTGTAGATAATTCAACAACGTCAAGCCAAAGTGTGTAGAAGTATGAAGAAGATTGAATAGAATGAAGAATGAATTGTATTAGCATGAATAGCAAACCAAAAGAGTCATTCGAGGTCGGTCAAGGGCACAAGGGCATTACTCTTCATCGCCAATTGAGAGGTGTAATTCCTATGCAGATTATAGAGGCAGTAATCCTATTAGGATGGAAGTGAACCGCATAGATGTTTGCACGTTGCGCTAGTGTCCCTGACAAAAATTCCCCCATCGACACTATAGACAACTGCCAAGTGGGTAGAAAGTGAGTGGATGAAGTGGAAATGCATTGTCAGGTTTATTTTTTCTAAGGTGAGGGGATGCAAACGAGGAATTTGCAAGGGGTGAAAATTCACTCCATTACAATAAGAATAAAAATCCTTATGGGTTCACACACAGGAACTATAACCCTTTTTCCCCTCTAGTAGGAGGTTATAATTTTATAAGGGTAATAATTTTGGGCACACAACACATTTTTGTAGAAGTGGTTTTATAGATTCTCCCAAACAAAAAAAGAAGGAAACCATGGAAAAGAACGAGGAAAACATAAAAATATGGAAAGAAAAAGGAGAGGTCCATGCTTGTACAAATTGCACTACATGCTCAAAATGAGAGAGACCAATGGTATATTGACAGTGGTTGCTAAAGCCACATAACAGGTGAAAAAATACATTTCTCACCTTGAAGGAAGTGAATGGAGGAATAGTGAAATTTGGGGACAATGTTATGACAAAGATAACTGGAAAAAAAACTCTTAGCCTAGATAATAGAAGAAAAAAAGATAAAAAATGTTCTATATGTTGAAGGATTGAAGCATAATCTCCTAAGTGTGAGTCAAATGTGTGACCAAGTTGTTGCAAGGTGTGTGCCCTTGGCCTCCTTGTGTTGCGCAACACAACACTTATGTTCATGACATGGGTTAATCACCTCTTGTGGATTCATTAACTCCAGTGGTTGTATAGGGAATTAACAAGCCAATCTTTTGGTACAACAACAACCATCTATGCAACAATTGGTATCAAAGCTTGGGTCACAGGTTTGAGCCCCTCGCTTGCATGAGGGGGGGATTGTTGTAATGTGTGTGCCCTTGGTCTCCTTGTGTTATGTAGTGCATTGTTTTGGTTCGTGACATGGCTTAACCACCTCTCATGGATTCATTAACTCTGGCAGTTGTATCAGGAATTAATAGGTCGATCTTTTGGTGCAACGACAATCATTTGTGCAACACAAGCACACACTCTCACATTTCATGTTGAAGAATGTGAAATCAAGAAGGAAGGGAAATTGATTACATATGTAATTAGAATAACCAATAACCTCTACATCATTAGTGAAATCAAAGGTGAAAAGTGTTTTACGAGGCAAGAAGATATGAGTTGGTTATGGCAAAAAAAATGGGGCACATAAACTTTGACAATCTTTTGAAATTAAACAAGAAGTGGGAGTAAGGGACATGCCAAAGATTTCAAAGCCATGAAATACCATTTGCAGTCAATACCAATATGGGAATTAACCAAGGGTGAGCTCCAAGACAAAAGAGTATTCTACGTCTAAACCCTTGGAACTTATCCATACTAACCTATGTGGGCCAATTAGAACAAAGAGTATGTGAGGTGAGAGTTACTTAATGTTGTTAATTGATGATTATTCCAAAATGAATTGGTTACATTTTTCAAAGAAAAATATAAATATTTCAAAAAATTTAAGGCATTCAAAGTCTTAGTTGAGAATGAAACCGGTCTAAAAATCAAATGCTTGAGATCAAATAGAGGAGAGTTCACTTCAAATGAATTTGAAGAATTATGTGAACAACATGGTATAAGGATACATCTCACTATCGCAAGGAATCCAAAACAAAATGGAGTTGTGGAAAGGAAGAATAGAACTACCCAAGAAATGGAAAGGACCATGTTGAATGAGTCCAAGCCATCAGACACTTTTTGAAGAGAAACAATTCATATGGTAGTCTAAATTTTGAACTGAGGGTAAATCAGAGTAAAAAATAACAAAACACCAAATGAACTATGGAAGGGTAGGCTTGCAATAGTGAAGTATTTCAAGGTATCTGGGAGAAAATATTATATAAGAAGAGATGAGGAAGATTTGGGAAAATTTGACTCTAGGTGTGATGAAGGTATTTTCCTTGGTTACACTTCAAGGAGCAAAGCCTACATGTGTTTCAATAAGAGATTGAAAAAAATTATTGAAAGTGAAATTTTTTGAGTGGATGATAACATGTATCAAAGGGAAATGGCTCAAGAGGCTGATTGTCAAGAGGGAGAAAGTTGCAAAGAAGATATGGGGGAAGAAATTGAACATGAGGTAGTTGAGAAAAGAGACACAAAGACACCATCAATTTGACACCTTCAAAGGAACCATCTAAGAAACCATCTAGATTTGTTCAAATTAATCATCTACAAGATCTAATTCTTGGTGATAAGAGGAGAAGATTGGCCAATACATTAGAATATGTAAATCTATTCTTTCTTTCTAAAATTGAACCTAAAAAAATTATGGAGGCAAGCAAAGAAAAACACTAGGTGAGTGTCATAGAAGAGGATTTGAACCAAATTGAAAAGAATGAAACTTGGGAACTTGTCCCAAGACCTAAGGATAAGAATGCAATTGGTATTTAGTGGGTGTTTAGGAACAAATTGAATGAATATGGTCAAGTTGTAAGGAATATTGCAAGGTTAGTTTGCAAAGGATATGCTCAATTCAAAGGTATTGATTTCGAAGAAACATTTACCCTTGTTGCTCATCTAGAAGTAATAAGGATGTTTTTAGTATTTTCCAATTTTAAGAATTTAAAAGTCTACCATATGGATGTCAAATCAACATTTTTGAATGCAAACCTAGAACAAGAGGTGTCTATTGAACATCCTAAAGGATTCATCCTATTAGAAAATGAGGACTATGTATGCAGGTTAAAGAAGGCTCTTTATGGATTGAAATAGGCCCCTAGGGCTTGGTACTCAAGATTTAATAAGTGTCTACAAAAAAAATTCAAAAGAGTTATTGTTGACAACAATCTATACATTAAAATTGAAGGAGATCATTAGTTGATAGTTTTTTTTTATGTGGATGATATTCTTTTTGGTGGTAGCAATGATAAAATATGCCAAGAGTTTGTCATGAACATGCAGAAGGAGTTTGAGATGTCTATGCTTGGTGAATTGTCCTTCTTCCTTGGGTTACAAATTTCTCAATCAAATAGAGGAATATTTATCTCATGGGCCAAGTATATTAAGGATATGTTGAAGAAATTCAAGATGGAGGATTGCAAACTTGGGAGTACACCCATTGTTATAGGGTGCAAGTTGAATAAAGATGATGAATCCCTTTAGGATAATCAAGCTCTTTATGTTGTAAATATTATGAAACATAGAAAAAGTGAAACCCTACGATTTGACCCTAGGGTTTAGGCACTTCTCTAAAACATTTCATGTAGGATCTAAGAGTAGCGGGGGTTTGATGAATTTGGACAAGATTATGATTGACTTATAGCCTAAAAGGTGAGTCAACCAACCCTTGACCAAATCTAAGATGAATTTAGGGATGAAATGAAATAATCTAACTAGGATTATGATACAATCTATTGTTTTAATGCAAATACAACAAAGATAGAAAATTATAAACAAATTCAGCCAATTGAAATGGACAAAGCAAGACACTGTGCACCTGTGGTATGAATCTGGGGCTGAAAATGGAGGACTAATTCACCCTGGGCATATGTGTCCTTGTAGACCTTTTTCGGATTTGCAAACTAGGACCTATAACACTTTATTTTCTCTTTGATTCTTCCCCTACAAATTTGAAGTTGATTTTGGAGGACTAATTCACCTTGTAGAGGGATTTCAAATCTATTTTCATAGTCCTCTAGTCCCAGATCAAAGATTTTTTTTCCGTCTACAAAATTTTGGGATCAATGTTAAATATTTGTGTAAGTGAGTTTTCATGAGTTGTCAAGATGTAGGGCTTTGATTGCAACAATTGATAATTGATATTCCAATCTCCTCCAAACTTGAAACCTACACATTCAAGGAGAGAGGAAGGGTTGTGTCATTTAGGAGCTTGCCTTAGTCAAACCTCATGTTAGTGTTTCCACTTCCATTATGGCAATATCAATGATAAATGGACAAATGATAAGAAGGAATGATGAATCAACAAAGTGTTGAAATTCACCACCATTCAGTGGCTTCCTTGAAGGATTGATGTCATACAAATCTCTTCAAGGTTTGGATCTTACTTGCTTGATTTGCCTGAATTTCTTGGAGACCTACAAAGGGTTAGCCTTCACAAATAATGATAGCATAAACATGCATAAACTCACATAAGGTTTGACATGATGCTTGGATCTTGAATTGTTGTAATAAATCATAGAAAATATGCTCTTGACTTTGTTGATAATGCTCTTGGCAATGATTTGTGCTCTTATTTTTTCCTATTCTTGCTTGTTAGGTTCCAAATGATGCAATAACTAGGTATTCTAATTTCCTACAAATTAAATCCTAATAGTCAATTTTGGACTTTTGAATTGCAAATAATAGTGTTGACATCAACATATTTGAATTTGGATCTAGAATAGGGGGAATAATTTACCCTAGGCATATGTGTCCCAACCCTATTTTCCAAAAAATAAGGTGTCAAGGGAAAAGTATTAGATAAATGCATTTGTTTTCACTTGCAATTTGTCGGTAATTGTTAAAAATGGGCCATAGAATGCATAATTTAGGAAATTAGGAGTTTGATTAGGTCCAATTACTTAAGGGGGAACAAAACATAGTGTGAAATTGTCAAGGGTGACCATTTATGATGCTACATATTGTAATCATATTTTTTTCATTAATGTCAAGAAGGAATGTCACATTATTTCCATTCATGTCAAAGGAGATGTTATGAATGTCTTCACTAAAAAGGGATTGGCTGAAGATCACTAATCACTATACAAGGAGAACTCAATTCATTTTTTTATGTTGGTCGACCCATAGTCTTTATGGTAGCACTGGTTTTTATGAAGAACATTTATTATACAAATGTTGTATACAAATATGGCCAACTCCTCCCTGTTAGAATCCAAGATCACCTGCATGCAAGATGGATACCTGTCACATGCAAAAGATATGAAGAACCAAAAAGATGTTCTCTGTAAACCTCTCAGTAAAAATGCATTAAGAGAATCAATGATTACAAAAGAGATCAATCCTTATGAAGGAGATCAAGAAACCCTAAAAGAAACCCTAGTGTGCACATTTAATAATTAATTATTAATTATTAATGTGTCTAAGTTTAGCTTAAGTAATAAAGAGGAATAAGTGACTTAATTAATTAATCAATGCGATATAATTAATTAAGCATAATAACTTATTACTCTAAGACCCCCCCTTAAGATGAACTTAGGAAGAAGCTAAAACACTAGAATAAGATGCATGAAAGCAAAGATAGGTCCCGACAACTAGGCCTGATTAGGTACCCATTTACAAATGCAATGAAGAGAAAGAGAAGGAAAAACCCAGTGGGACAAAACCCCCCTTACAATGAGATAACATGTTGCAAAGAAGCACTGGAAGAACTCTGTAGAGTAACACTGGAACTTGATATAGGCAAGCAAGGAAATATTCTTCTGAATACTACTAAAACCGGATGAGAGTCACTGATTGACTCAAGGAATCATGATAAAGCAACAGAAGACCCGATGCCACGGAACACTCAAAAACTCCAAACGGGAACAACTCTGGAATCTATGAAGTAGCAAGCAATTATTGAATGATGTATTACTGAAAACGAAGTGCAAAGATGCAAGATGCACTCTCCCAACTGCCAAAATATCCAAGTAATCGCCAAACAACCCATCGGGCCAAATCTAGACTAATTGATAAACCTGGGATAGATACAGAAAAATTGCATGTACAGCAACCTAGAGCTCCTCAATACCTTTTTGACGCTTCAAACGAGGCAAAAAATGGAGATCATGGCAAAAAGTTATGAGCTCAGAAGCATAAAAACTACATCTGACTTCAAACAGAAATAAATGTAGGAAAACAGTAAAATACTAAAAAATAAACAGTACTACTGGAAAGTGCTCGGAACCAACTTTCCGGCGATATCTCGTTTGCCCGATTTTGAAACCATATGCCCAAGTTATGACCAAAAGAAAAAAACTGCTTCTTTAGGGCAAACTGGGGTTAGGAGGGGGCAAAGAGGGCCAGCCGTACGGATGACGTCATCATGACGTCAGCAAAACACGAGCAAAAATTTGACGGCCGTCTAGCCGTCGCCACAAAAAATGGGCCCCCTGCAAAAAAAAATTCGGCCCTTGGTCCGCATATGACCGGGGCTGGTCGGGGCGGTGTAGGGCGAAGCCCCCGGTTCTCCATGGGTCTTGCGGGGTGAGGGGGGGCGATAGTGCCCGGTCCCCCATGTGACCACCGTCCGGGGGCTGGGCCGCCCGGCTGGCTGGTGGCCCCCGGGTGGCCGCCGCTTCTCAGGCGGGAAGACGCACAAAAACTTGAAAATTTTCTTTTTTATTTTATTTTTTTAAAAAAAATTTCAAAAGAAAGTGCCTCGATCTGCGTGCTGGGGAGGCCGTACGGCCCCCCAGACAAAAAAAATTTGCCTCCTGGATCAACTGCACCAAAATGGACAATTTGACAGGCATTTCTAGGGTTTTGGGACGCTGCGAACGCGAAGGCGACGTCCATTTGAGCCCATTGTGTCCTGAAAAAATAGCTACCTTTAGATCTTGCAGAAAAGATGCATGTGGAAACCCTTGCACTTGAAACTCACAGAGAGGCCATATCTTCATATCACGAACAAGCAGCTGCAGGTCTGGAGCTCTGATACCATGTTAGAATCCAAGATCACCTGCATGCAAGATGGATACCTGTCACATGCAAAAGATATGAAGAACCAAAAAGATGTTCTCTGAAAACCTCAGAAAAATGCATTAAGAGAATCAATGATTACAAAAAGAGATCAATCCTTAAAGGAGATCAAGAAACCCTAAAAGAAACCCTAGTGAGCACACTTAATAATTAATAATTAATTATTAATGTGCCTAAGTTTAGCTTAAGTAATAAAGAGGAATAAGTGACTTAATTAATTAATCAATGCGATATAATTAATTAAGCATAATAACTTATTACTCTAACACTCCCATGTTTTAGCACCCAAGACAAAGGAAGACATAAATATAATTAAATGCTTATGTTTAATATTTAATGTTAAGGAAAGGTAACAATTATAGTTAGCAATGGCAATATTTAAGATCAAACAAAGGCATCGATCTTATATTAATTATGGGTTGTGATTATATGAGATATAAGGGAGTGATTCATTTATTAGTAGTTATTATATCAAAAGCAACAATTAAGGTTAAAAAGAAAGTAGCAATAGAAAGTTAAGAAGAGTCGTGAACATTTAAATGGATCTCTTTTTAAAGAGATGTGTCCCATCATTTAAATATGAAGATATAAAAAGCAATGAGATTTGTAAGAAGAGAAAGTAGGAGCATCAAATGTGTAAGGCATAAATATTAAGAAGAGTTACTCAAGAAATAGTGTGGAGTGAAAAAGTTATATCATATATACACCAAGAGATTTGTGAAGAAAATATGTGTGTTATGTAAAGATTTATTATTCAAACACAAGGACATTGATGAAGAGAAAAGAATAATTGTTCAAGGAAGATTTTGTGAAGAATTTTATATTAGTAACACTCATTAAAGGTGCAATATTCAAATAGGCCTTCAAAATTAAATAAGGAGATTGAATTTTACATCATCCATTGTAGAATCAACATTCATAAAGTGGAATTTCATTTGGAAGTTGGTGCTTCCTAAAGGAGGGATTGGTGTCTCTCACTAAGTTGGTGCTTAGCAGTGAGGATCGGTGCCTCCACTAGGTTGGTGCCTACAAATTGTGGGGATTGGTGTCTCCAGTCGGTTGGTGCCTGCAAATTATACAAGTGGGGATTGGTGTTTCCAATAGGTTGGTGCCTATGAAACTTGCAAAAGGAATTTATATAAAAGAAATATTTTTTCATGGTTTTCTCCCATAAGAGATTTGCATAATTGTTAGGTCTTGTTTGATTGATATTGTTATGGTTGTTAATTTTTGAAAAAGTAAATAATTGTCTTATACTAATTCACCCCCTCCCCTCTCAGTGTAAGTGTGTGCTCATCAATTGGTATCAGAGTTAGTTCCTTCATAGTATAGCTTAATCATTAGAAGGAATATCTTAAGAGTGCACAAGGCCTACCAAGAAGGATTATCCTTTAACAAGGCTTTATTGTTCGATGGTACAAATTGTCTTTTGGAGCATAAGGATGTTCACCTATTTAATGGCTCTTGGCTTCAATATTTGGCAATCTGTAGTAAGTGCTTATATAGCTCATGCATCTCCTCCAACAAATTCAACGAGAAAGAACGCAAGTGAACATAAAAAAAAAGCTATCAATATGTAATTTTGTGTGGTCTAAGTGAATCAAAGTTTGTAAAGGTAATGCATTGTAAATCAACAAAATATATGTGGGACAAACTACAAAAGACCTATGAAGGGGATGACAAGGTTGAAAAGGCTAAGCTTCAAACCCATAGAAGTCAATTTGAGAGTTTGAAAATAAAGGATGAAGAAAACATTGCAGCTTATTTTCTTTGAGCGAATGAAGTTGTCAACACCATAAGAGGTCTTGGTGAGAAGGTCAAAGAATCTATAATTGTGCAAAAATTCTAAGATCTATTCCCTTGAGATTTGATGTCAAAGTCTCTGTTATTGAAGAAATAAATGATCTAGATAAACTCAAAATGGATGAACTACATATGATCCTCACTACATATAAAATGAGGATTGAAAATGAAAAGCCATCAAATGAGAAATAGCTTCCAAAGCTTCTAACTCTACTGTATTTGACTACAAATTCTGAAGAATGTTTGGTGACATATCAACAAAATATTGTTGACTTACCGACACAACACTAATTTAAATTTCGTCGTTGGATTTTCATCACTTTAATGACCAATTTTTATACGTCGAAACCATGAACCAACATCGTCAGTCAGCGCCACGATAAATTTTGATGGTGTCCATTGCAAAATCAATGTAACTTCGTCCATCTATCGACACAAAAAATCACAAAACGTTGCAGAATGCCCATTTGAAATCGTTGAAAAAACACCAAACGTTCGTCCATTTTCTCACAAGGTGGAGCAAACTGTCATTTCCATTATGACAAAAACTACGTCACGTGTACAACAACCTCGTCACAAATTTTTGTGGTTCGTCGGGCTATGTTCATCAAAATTGTGATGAAACCCTGCAATTTTTTTTTTTTAAATTATTGAAAAGTGCATTACCTTATTGAGCTTCTCTTTGTTTTGAGAATAGTTTAATATTCTCTACTTAACAGGGCCAACCACATGATGGTGGAAGCTCATTTGGCCCCTCCCCTCCCCTCACATCACTCTCAATTCCCCATACCCGATCATATAACATTAATTATTCATTCATCCATTAATAACATATAACATTCATTCATTAACATATAACATTCATTCTTTCAGTTTTTACATATTATGAAAAATATGGTTGTCATAATATGATTACAATCACTTTTTTTTGTTTCTTTTTTGTAGCTAAAAAAAGAAGTGAAGTATCATTTTCTAAATCATCTGCCCCCCCTTCAATTGTTCTGCCCTTTGCTCATGATCTTAATGTATGCCTAGTCATGTACTCACGATGTGGAGGACGCTGCAAGGGGGGGTCTGTTGCAATAACAAAGAAATGTTAAATTGATATGTTTTATTATTATTATTGTTACAAGTATTTCATTAATTAAAAGAACATTAGAGTGGTGCTCTTTACCTGATGGGTCCACATCATGTTCTGATCTTGTCTTATAGCCTCATGTTCAACATGTTGAACACCCTCTAAATCCTCTGGAGTTGAAACACCAAAGGTTACATTAATTAATACACCAATTGCAATTAAATATGTTTAAAAGAACATTAGAGTGGTCCTCTTTACTTGATGGGGCCACATCATGTTCTTGATCTTTTCTAGCCTGATCATGCTCAACATGTTGATCACTCTCTACATGCTCTAAAGTTGAAACATGAAAGGTTACATTAATTAATACACCAATTGCAATTAAAGATGTTTAATTTTATTAATCCATACTGTGTTTTGTATAGCGTGTGAATACATCTAGTATCGGGATGCACACCATGACCTTCATTTGCAGGTTGTGCTCCACCCTCACCAAGTTGCATTCCAATGTCATGTGTAGTATTATCATTGCTTGCCTGTTTAAAACAAATAGGCACATAATTACTTTATAGTGGAAATTAATATTGAATAGATTGCACAAGTATTCAATTTTAAATAAACTTCATTGAGTTTATTTACCTGCATGTCGGATGTAGTGGAAGCTTGTGTTTTCCTAGTTAAGAGTCTTAGGCCTTCAACCATGGCTCCATAGCCTTGCTAGAAGGAAATCTCCAGGTTCTCTTTTGTGGGCACTTTATTGAATTCAGAGCCCTGCATTTTTGCATAAGATCATGAATTTTGCTTCTATGGTGTGACAAAACCAAAATTGTTTGTAATTTATTATTTGGATGCAATATTTAATTTATTGATACTTACAATTCATGCGGCTAATTTCATATAACCACTAGAGCCAAGTTTGTGTTTCCTGTGTTTTTCTAGTCTTTCCTTTGTTGCCTTCGATGTGTCAAGCAGCCTATAAAAAGTTTGAAATACGTTAGATTATGTAAAAATAAAGAGTAATAAGTATATAATTACATTGTTGATAGTATCACATACCTTCCTTGGTCTGGTGGTGTCTTTCCTTTTTTCTTTTCAGCCTTCTCATTTCCATCCAACACCAAGTCCTTCCACTCCCTCTTCAGAATCATGGGGGGATGCTCATACTTTTTGTTATTCTCTAAATGTGACCTATATTGGTCCCTCACATACTTTAGATAGGTACCAACTTTCTTAAGGACCTTGGTTCGGTGGAATGTGTTATTACTGAACAACCCAACTAAATGGTTAATGAGCTCATCTTTTAAATCTTGATGTTTGGCATTCCACCATGTATGTATGGTGGGCCCGAAGATCTCCAATGTAATATCAATTAGATGTTTATAAGAAACAAAATGATCATGGGATCATTAGTCTAAAAAGAGTGATCAATAAGTAAATTTTAATTGGATTATATATAATAATAATTAAAACATTTTAAAGTACCTAGGACCTTCTCTATCTTTATGGGAACGAAATCCTCAGTCACCACAAATGTGACCGGAAATGTTTCCGTACTAATAATACGAGAAGATCCAGGAAATGTTGTTAAAACATCACCAGTACTAGTGGCCTCTGCATCCCTAGGTACATGTCCTAACGCATGTTCTGGCATGTGTTCGTTGCCAGAGGGTGCACTACCCGATGCCTACATGCTATGTGTTTTCGACATTTCAGTCGACAATATAGGAATGGATGATGAGGTCAGATGATGTGATGTATGCGCAGGAAGATCAGGATTGACACTTGTACCAACCCCTACTCCCCAGGCAGCACCTGCAATACCTTGATCATGGCCAACAACATCATGAGAATGCAAAAAGTCTTGTAAAAACAACACATATTTTAGTTCATGACATAAAAAAGTACAAAATATAAAACCATGAATGAACTTATGTTATAATTAAAGATCTCATGACAACTTACTTGCAAGTTTTGTGCTCTCTCAATCAATAGTTTAACCCTTTCTCTTATCTCATCTGTTTGAGGCGCTATGAATAACAATTGAAGGATTTCTTCATTGCATTTTTTTTGGGTCTTCCTTATCATATCCAGAGGGTTTGCAGAATATGCGATGTCATCATCGCATAATAGTGACTGCACCTCCCTATGGATGCTCTCCTCTATTGCTAGTGCCTTTCCCCAATCATCCGATTGCGACAAGAATATTAAAAACATTATCAAAATTAACCCAATAAACTTATGAAAAAAACATAATAATAAAACATTTTGCTCATATCTAATTTGTACAATTACAATGAGGTAAACTTGTCGGGTAGAAGTGCTTGAAGATGCATTGTGATCTGTGCTCTGGGTCGGAGCCTTCCCCCTACGATTAATGTCCCGCTGTGACAAAAATTAAATATAAAAAAATATTACTAAAATGAAACCAATAGAATTACGAAAAAAACATAATAATAAAATGGTATATTGGAGTCATTAATTGGAGGTTGGGTAAAATGGTATATAGTACATACCACCCCATAGTAACTGTGTTTGTATCTATGTGATTCAAATTGTAATCGATTAGCAACTATTCCTTTACAATTATTGATTTTATTACACATACGAATACATGGTTTCCCTCGTGTGCCTTGAATATGCAATTGGGTTGCTTATTTGTTGACCCAGGTCATGTACTATTTATAAACCCTGCAATATTCCCTAATACTTTTGGCCTTTCGTCAATGTACATAGCCACTCTTTTATTTTGATCCTTATCTTTTAGTTGTATATAATTTGCTGACAGTGCATACCTATGCATACTTCGTGTATATCGAACCAACTACATCCAATATTTGTAATTGTAATAGGGTCCGACATACTCCATCAATTCAATAACTTTTTCGTAACAGACCTTTATGTCGTCCATGCAAAATAGGCCCAAACCATGTAATGATGATGGTGCTATGTGATATATCCTCTTGTTGACACAAAAATCAGTGTTTATTGGAGGAAGTTCCTTGGGTACCCATTGTTTCCATAGATTTTTGTACCTCAAGGGCTCCTCAATGTTGCCTATGCTCCCATCATCATAAGAACACGACCCCCCTTCAGCAAGAAAAATTCCATGCGTTTACAGAATTTTCTTCTAATCTTTTGACCTCTAGTTGATCTCCCCCTTTTAGACCTACTACATGTCTCACTTTCCTCTTCTCTTCCTGAATTTCCCTTGCTCGAGGAAGATAGATCTAAAAAATACCTATTTGGTGGTACCTGCACTCATAACGATGTTGGATGAAGTTCTTTCATGGTGATGTGATCCCAAGGTATGGGTTGGAGGATTAAAAACCAAGGTTGTCACTACTAGTCAAATGCATGTGGAGGTAACAATAGTTGTGAATGTATCAATAAACCTTGTAAGGGTCTGATGATCAGAGATCACTTGGTAAGCATGGGAATGGTTTGTAGGGTCACCAACCTTGTGTTTTGAAGCCTTGGGTTTTGGGAACATCTAGAGGAGTCATTTTCTTGTTTCTTGGAGGTTGATTGGGTTAGTTGGTGGAAGGTTGCTATTACTTTTTGTAATTTTCCATGAAATTTTTTGGACCTTCCTCAAAGACAATAGTCCCTCTGAAATAGTACTGGTGTCTGGTTAGTTAGTCTATGAATTTTTTTGGACCACCTTTGATGTGAAATAGCCCCTCATGCAACCATCCTTTCAGTCTATTTCTAAATGGACAAACCCCTTGCCTTTAATGATTAAGCTCTACAGGTTTCTACCCCTATGGTTTTTTGGGTCCCCCAAATAAAATAATAAAAGATGGGCCCTACTCAGAAGAACTCCAAAATGTATCAAAGTTTCTTTCTTTCTTAAGAATCCAATTAAAGAAGCTAATTGGGTTCCTCCCTATCCAGCATTCCTTCACCATTTTCTAGACACCCACAACATCTTTGAACCATTTATACTCTTCTGGAACTTGAAAAAAAAAATTCCACTTTCATTAGTGTTCTCTTTCATATTTTCCCTAGTGTTGGCATATGTACTGTTCTTTTGGAGGTTTGGTTTAGTCAGTGAAATATTCGAAAGTTTTTAATGGCTCCTTGTCTTTTTTCATCTCTTGTACTGGTGCAGGAGCACCTTGGCATAATTAAGCCTCTATGAAGCAATGTTTTGAAATTTGATTCAATGTTATTGTTCCTACTTTGTAAATCATGTTATTAGATTCATGTTTCATATATTTGAGGTCATTTGGTGTTTATTAAGTCCAAAAGTGCAAAAATGAAAACAATGCAAAAAGTTGTCAACTTAATAAAAAAGGAAATATTAAGAGATGAAGAGTCATTAGGGTCAGTTAGAGGCAGTTAGAAGGCTAAAATTCAGTTGTTTTTCCTTTAAAAAGGCTCTTGTATCTTTTAGAACTTCGAGGGTGGTTGAATAAAGAATACGTTCAAGGAAAATCACTTATTTTTAATCATTTTTCTTCAGAAATCTTGCATTTTGAGGCATTGTACAGAATTGTATAGCCTTGAGGGCATGGTAGAATGTTTGGATATGGTAATAATCTCAATCACCTTCTTGTTACATAAAATTTCATGTATTTTAGTTAAGATTTGTGTGAGTTATTGTGGATTTACTTTAGACTGCTAAAACCCTCAGTTAGGGTAAGCAGAGACAGAAATAATTATGTTTCTCCTTTTTTAATTGGTGGAATCTTCTGGTTTCTTGTGAGATTATCCTACTATGAATTTTCTTTCATGTTTCAGTGGATTTAGGGAAAAATCATAAAGATAAGATGCAAGGGAATGAAGTTTCTTGACTGAAAAACTGTGTATAGTCTGTGAACAGAGTAATTATGAAGGTTAAGCCCTTAGGGTTTTGTGAAAATACTTTGTAAACGGACTTTGATGCTTTGAAAAGCATATACCAATCAAACTAAATATGTCCCAAGCACTGGACAAGTGTACTTTGGTCAGGAGTTAGTAAAGCAACAAACCCTTATGCAAATTAGGCTTAATTAGGCTTAAATCTGTCTGAGACAACAATATTTGAAGCTTGTGTTGTAAAAGTTTTGATACCCATTTTGAATATGTTTTAGATCTGCAAGGAGGGCATTGAAAAGTGTGGATAAACTTGTGTAATAGTTCTTAGATTGTGAATGAAGCCCTGACAAATAGGTTGGCAGACCTACAAGTGTTGCAAATAGGGTATGAAGGAACCAGTGACAATAAGAACTTTAAGGGATTTTGATGATTAAGTGTGAGTTCTTGGTTGTTTTGGTTAAGAGATTACCAAGGTATAATTTGATCTCATTTGATATAAGGTTTGGTGTAAGCATGAAGTTAAAAAGTCCATTGCTTTGACTGATCTGTCTAATAATAGCCCTATTTTGGAGACTAAAATGAAAGTACAGTATATGATTTTGTTAAATTTTCAAGAATAAAGGATGGGAGATGGTTTACATTTGTTTCAAGTGAAATGGAATGGAAATTGTGTGGTCTATATTAGCCTAAATATTGTTTTGGGTCAGATTAATTTATGTTGAGTTGAAATTGTGAAGTTTAGGACAGTCATAAAGAGAGTTAATGGTAAAATGAAAGGGTGGACTGGGAAATTGTTTGTTTTGATCAAGATGAAGTTGATTGAGGTGTTTGAAGGTCTAGTAATGGTTTGGAACTCTAAATAAAAAGTTGAGTGTTTGTGTTGAGTTTTGTGAAGGGAAATATAGTTGAATAAGTGTGTCAAAAGAAGGAAAGTTCAAGATTGTTTGTGACTTGTCAAATGAGATTGTGTGAGTTTGTTTCCTTCCTCTGACACTGCATCATGTACTTCTATACGTTCTCTTATGGACAGGCACTAGGCATTTTTCATTGCACTCACGGACCATGTATTGTTTTCAGTCCCTTTGATCATTTGTGGACCTCAATATGTAAATTTATTTCATCGAAGTTTAGAAATTTGAACCCTAGTGAACTTTGTGTGTTGTTATGTGACAGGAGTTCTTTTCAATCTTATAGTAGAAAAAATATGCTAAGACAGATACAAAAACTATAGTTCACAGGCCAAAAATGGCCACCCAACTAATTGAACATCTCAAAGCTTGGTTGTTCAAACTAACCAGATACCAGTACTAGGTAGTACTTGGGTTTGTCAATGCGAAATTGGCTCGAATTGACCAAAATATAGCATGCAACACCTTAATGGGAACAAACAAAGTCTAAATCACTATACTTGCAACAATATTTCTAAATGTGGGGGAAAAATCACTTACAGTCATTGTCCCTTGGTCGATTTTCCCTTTCTGAGTGCCCTCACCTCTCGCTCTGGATTTCTTCCTGCCAAATGGTTCCTAGTCTTCCTCCTCGACTCAATGGCCTTGCAACACTCATCCAATGAAGTCTCACAACTCTCCACTTAGGGGTTGGATGCAATGGTTCTCGATGCAACTCTCTAGTTAGGGTCTCAGTGCAGTATGCTATGTCATGCTCCTACGCGCGCGGGGCCAAAATTCAGAATATATAGTTTATATATATGTTATGTCAACATATAGTTTATATACAAAATATATATGCTATGTCAACATATAGTTTATTTTATTTTCTACAAAATATATTTTTTGTATGGTGGCTTGCTGAGCTTATATAGTTGGTTTTCTCTTTCTTTATATTTTTTGATGATTTATTTCCTATGACATGATTGAATATTATCTACAGTCCTAGTGATTGTTAAAAAGGCTTATGATATGTGATGTTTAATCATGATGGATATCTAAGAATCAGTGATTGAAATACTACTTGACTAAAGTTTGAGCTATCTAATATTTTGTCATTTAAACATCATGAAAGAAATGCTTGCAATCAATGTCTTATTAATGTAGCCTACAAGGTTTCTTTTCCTAGTTTTTTTGGTCCTATTCTTGTTATGACTTATTTTTTTACATTGGTCTATTACAGTAATGGGGAGCATATCTAGTGAATTGATTCTTTCAGTCTCTTTGATTCTTATCCTTGTGCATAACGAGTTTTCTTCTATCCTATGATTCATTGATTGTTGGTTTAAAACACTCATTATAAATAACATGGATATGAATTATGATGTGGGTGTGAGAAGGGATTGTTGAATATGAAGGAATGGTTTAGGAAAGTACTCCTTAATCCAAATGAGTCATTTTCTTGTCATGGAATGTGTTAAGAGACTTTAAAATTAATATATTCAATCTAGTTAATATTAACACATCTAAAGCATGCCAAAGGCACTTCAGAGATATGCTATGACATAAAGAAGATTGTTAAGGTGATGCCAAGTCTTGATCCATTAGGGTAGGAAAACATAGATGCATTGGTACAAAAGGTTCCATTCAACTTGGAGGAAATGGATAATTACCTAAGGGGCTAATGTGAGATTGGACCAAGTTTATATTATGATACAAATAGCTTGGGAAAAGGGATGATGAAATGGTTAAGTATGGGAAATTGTAGAGATAAATATAACACTAAGGGAAGAACACTAGAACTAATTTTAGCACTATGGATTAATCCAAGACTCAAAATTCCACTAAGAGGCATCCCTTACCTCTTAAATTAATTCCATAGGTGGGTTTATCTCCAATATAGTGCCATTGGTTAGCTTATCATGTGAACTTCCGCTATAAGTAGGATTACCATACACTTTCATAACATGTATGTGTGGTTTCAAAAGGTTTATATGTTCTTGTGAATTTGAAAGAAAGGCATGTTTTGACTTTTCCAATAGGTGTTAGGGGTTAATTTGACTTGGTTTTAGCATTGGAGTGACAAACCTTGTGGTTTAGGTTCCATAAACAAAATATACTCATTTTTGTAGCTTCCTATTATCATCTTTATATTCAATGAGCTTTTTAAAGATATCTAAATATTCATTGCTAATGAAAATGCACAAACTGATGTGTAATAGATCCAAGGTGAGGCTTAGAGAGCCTTGTCTTTTGAAACCATTAACCAAAGAAATGCTAATAACAATATATGAAAGAGACGAAGAATAAGGCAACTTGTATTATTAGGAAGGACAAGATGCCTTTATATAGCATGGCCTCATGTTTGAGTCTCAAAACCCTCCCATATCGTCAATGCATGTGTCTAGGTTAACCGTGTCAAGTTTCACTCCATACAAGCACAAATTGAAAAAAAATCAACGTTGGCTCCATTCGCATGTCACTATGCGGGGTCAACATGAGGAAACGCTAATTTTTTGGGAATGAAATAACCAAAGATATGATCAAATAATATCTAATAAAAAATAGTCGTAGAGTAATTAGGATTTGATCATATGGATATTTCTAGGAGAGCTACAATAGTTGTAACATCATGAATTAACATTAAAAACTACATCATGAATTAATTATGTAATGGCATAAAAATTTAAAAACATCATGAATTAATTACGTAACCATATAAGTCAAATATAATTCTATCAAGAAATCAATATCAAATAGATAATATAATCGCATAACTCATACATTTCAATGTCATTGATCTTCTTCTTCATCCAACTCTTTTTTTGTATCATCCAATCCAGATTCGACATTGTAAGGATTGGTCATATCATCATCATCATCATCATCATCATTGATATCAGTTTCGATAATGTCATCATCCACATGGATATCATCTTCATGAACATTAACTCCTACATCATCATGATCTAGTTCTTCTTCAACATCTTCGCTAGGCACATCATCAACTAACTATTGATCCTAATCATCATCTACATCATCTTCTAGTTCTTCGGTATCTTCTTCTTCCACCACATTATACTTTATCGGCCTTCCTCTTAGATCATGTCTAACAAAAAATGACCAACCCGATTTAACTGGAACCTCTAAGTAAAATACCTGCTCACATTGGCTTGGAAGAACATAGGGCTCATTTCTAGCTCGCTTGATCGACCTTGTATTAACCATGGTAAATCCATTATCATGTTCAATAACAGTTCTCTCAGGATCATTTTCATTCAATTGTAGTCTGTACCATTGGACGATGAACATAACTAATTTGAAGGACTTAAAGTCACACTCAAGTATATCATCCAAAATCCTATAGTATCAATTTTCTAAGACTTTTGGATGTATGCCGCTTCCAAATGAAACATTAGTCACCTGAAAGACTGCAGTTATCCCAGAATCACAAGTTTTCTTCATATCATCCAACTTTTTGATTCAAAATTTATGACCATTGCACCACATAGCCTTGTGGTGTTTCACCTGCAATATGTCAAACATGTAAAAATTATTGCATCGTCAGTTGATAAACATATTTATTCTTGGTCGAATGTATGCAAAGAAAAAAAAACTCAACATATATATACATCAATATAATTGAAAATAATTAAATAATATGGGTGATTAATATATTTATATGTATCTGTTTATCTCTTAAACCATATGCTAAATCAATTTCCCTTAGTGTAACATTGGAATCTCCACTACGATGAACTTATTTAACCAATGAAGCCACACCTTCCCATGTTAATGCGCGACCAAATTGTTGACATCATTTAATCCATACCATCATCCAATCAAGATTGTTTGCGACATACAAATGTAGTGCATCCCACTCTCGACCAACTGTATAAAAAAAAATGAAATTCACAAATGACGTATAATTAGTTAATTACCACAGTATACAACCTTAATTTATAATTGATGTACCTGAAAACCTAACATCCCACTACCAATGATCTTATTATCTTTCATTGTTGGATGAATTCAAATTAAAGGAGTACGCACAAAGAATGAATTATGACCCTGAAGGGTACATACACTCCTGTAAGAAAAAGAAAAACCTTAATGGATACACCCATGTTCCTATACCGGGGGAAGATGTGTTTAAGAACAAAGAAGACAAAGAAGCAGAGGAGGTTATAGAGAATTTCATGGAGTTAAAGCAAAAAAAGCAAAGGTTGCAAGAAATGGATGATTCATCTAAAGAAGAATCTGCGAGAGAAAATGAAGCACAATCACAGTAGAGAATAGTCTCTCGAATGATGAATGATGAATATGAAGAACTCCTTGACAGGGACTTACAAGTAGCCAAGGAATTGCATGTAGATGAAGATGTTAGGCTTACAACCTATGGATCCTTTATTTTTGATAATGAGTTTGTCAAGTCAAGAGAATTTAAATATTTTTTATATAATTACAAAGGAAAAAAGTTGAGGGAATCCATCCCAAATATTAACCCTGAAAATGAACAGAAATTGATGAAAAGGTTGAAAGATGATATAGACAGTGAAGTGTAGAACATGACCCCTAAAAGGGGTAGATAGTTGTTACTTGAAGCTGCTGTAATAGTATTTCCTGGTTGGGCCCTGAGTGCCTCTTTAATTTTTTATAATTTTTTTGCATACCAAGGAAGGAGAATAGAAGTTAAACATAGAGGGTGTGAAAGAAATTTACATAGGGTCAATATTCAATGTTGATGAAAATTCAATGTTGATATGGGCACTATACCCACCTCACAAAAGGCCAAAGATCATCGATATCAAAAAATCCTTTGGACACATGATGACCCTTAAAGTTGGGGAAACTGGCCCTGTGGCTTCAACAAACATGGCCATAAGCATTGCCAAGTTCAACAATGCGCAAACAATATAGTTGATGAAAGAAAGAAATTATTACAAAATGAAAAGTGAAAAATCAGATTTGGAAATTACTGCCATGAAAGATGCCAGAATGAGGATCACCTCTGGAACTGATATAGAGTTGAAGAGTGAATATGAGCAGTTACAAGAAGAACATCAACAACTAGTAGAAAAGATGAAGGACCTTCAGTTTGACACTATGGAAACGATGTTGCACAAGAGATTTACAAACCTGAAGATATGCCTTGATGATTTTTGGCATGTTCACAAAAAGAACTATGAAGCCATTCTTGAGCATGGGAGTGTGAAAACAGATTGGGTACTAAGAGACATGATATGCAACTACATGAGGGATCTGACACCAATTCCATCTTGTCCATTGACACAATCATGAGAAAGCATGACAAATATGATAAAGACTTACACTCAGAAAATGCAGGGTTTGATGATACTGTGAAGTTGGGATTACCCCAATTATGTGATAAGAACGGGTTTCTGAAGGAATGAGATGATTGGATATGTTGGAACCAGAATTTTCACATAAAATTATGTTGATTTTGTCATGTAAAATCAAGGGTCTCTCTTAGTATTGTCATAAAATTAATGTTTCTGCCATCCACAAAGTCAAATTAGCCTTTTACCACCATACCGCTGCCATACTTGAGTATACCATATATGCATTTCCTTTTACCTCCTTACTATGGCCTCCAACAAAGTAACTCACGGTAGCACGGTAAGAGGATGGTAGTGTATCGTATTACCATTATACCATTGAGGGTTGATACCTAGCCTGCGGTAGAGCGGGGTCATCATCAATACTAGCAGAAGGAACCGCTATACCGTGGGGGGTTAGAGTAAGGCCCGCGGTAGAGCGGTAAAGTAAGAATAAACATAAGGGAGAACCGCTATACCACAGGGGGTCAGAATAAAGCCCACGGTAAAGTGGTATATAAGATAAAATACTAAATAAACACTGCGGTACCACTAAGGAAGACAAGGAAGTGCACGGTAGTGCGGTATAATAAGAACAAGTAAATATTATGTATCATGGTACCGCGGAGGAGTGAGGAGTGACGTGCAGTAGCACGATAATCAGCCATTGGAGCATTAAATGAAGGCCAGTCACATCAATCAACATCAAAATATGAAATTTAGCTCAGTGTGAAGGATTTGAATGATGTACAACTTATATGGAATTAATGCAATATGATATGAGAATTAAACCAAGCAGATTGTGAATTCATTCGCTCATGGTAACGGAAGCTGAGTATAGGCGAGCTCAAGTTGCAACAATCAAGAGAATTCTTCAGGACAAGCAATATTTCAGGTAAGTTCTATCCGCCACACATTGAATTTTAAGCAATGGCACCTAAGAAAACAGAAGTAAGGACTAAAAAAGAAGAAAAATCCAATAAAGCTTCATTACAGTTGCCATTACTTGCACTGCTACCTGCTTCAGTCAATAAAGGTTATAAGGGGGTCTTTAAGGATTTAGCTCAGGAGTGCAAAGACCCAATAATTCTGCATTTTGGGTGGAATTTGTATTGGTATTTTTATAAGAATAGGAATGAAGGGGTCCCGGTATCGAACCCATGGACTCTTGACATGGGAAAATTGATAGCTCCTAATGTGTTTGTTGATATTGAGCTAATTAGAGCTCTAGCCAGTAGATATCATGCCCCGTCAAAGGTTGTTAGGCTCCCAGATGGACAATGTCTAGTAGATATCTCCAGGGAGGCTATAATTAGGTGTTTTGACCTAAATAAGTAGGTTGTCACAGAGATAGATTTGGGGAGGCTAGAGTAGGAGTACAAGAGATTAAAGAGGACTTATAGAATTGATGAACCTCCCTTGCACATGAAAAAGGGTGACAAGAATAGAGTCCTTCCTATTCCATCTTCAAAAGTTGAACCCTTTCTAGTGTCTGATTTTTAGACTTATTTCAAAAACACCTATTATGCATTATGCCAAATTCTTGGATTTGATGCTAAAGACAGCATGTCAATTGGATTGATGAGGATGGAAATGACTATCCAACACCCTGAGTCCAATGTGGAGTTTGATTTTTCTTCTATCATTGAGGAACAAATTCATGAAGGTCTATTACAGGTTAGGGAAGCTAAAGCCCCTATCACTTTCAGAAAGTATTCTCTATTGTGTCATCTAATTCTATTTCAAAATGAAACAAAGTGGACTAAAAGGATGAAGTTGAGCACACATGAAAATGGAGTTATGCTTCCAGTGCAAAATTGGTGCTATGTTTGGGATAGTAAGTTCCCTAAAGATGACTTTATTGTGTTTAGAGATGACTTTTCCCTCAGACTAATTGATGCCCTTGGTTTTCCTACACCGAGGTTACCACAATCTTTAATGGAAGTTATGAGACCTTTGCAATACAAACCAGACCAAGGTTTCATACACAACTATGCTGAATAGTTTTTAATGCCACAATATACCATCATTAGGGTGTATGGTTGTCAAAATTTGTGCCTAGTAGAGTATTGTTTTTAGATTTTATTTGGAAAATGCTCTGGATGGAGCATAGTCTTATGAAGAATCAGAGAAAGGGGACTTTCATGCCTGACTCAACAGTTTTTGAGGAATTATCAGTTGGGTCAGATATGTTGGAAGAAGTGCAGAGATTCATAAGAGCCAATTTTTCTCTTAGATTAGGAAAGGTGAGAGTATGTGATCCAGAGGGTCACATCAATAATATCAAAAGGACCTTGCTTACAAAGAGGGCAATAACACATGTATTTGATCTAGAGGAGGATGTGATAAGAAACCTGGTATACTTTTCAGATGTGTTTGAAACAAGGAAAAAATGGTTAATGATGATGAGATGGGAGGACCAAAAGAAAGAAAAAGATAAGAAGTTCAAGGGGTTCTTTGATGAAGAGCTAGATTTGTTGAAAAGGATGCACTTGATTCTAGGTAAGTTTGATGAGATGTATAAAAAGGATCAAGAAGAGAAGTCAGCTCCACCATTTGCACCCCAGCCACCCTCATCCATAGCCTCCACATCACATACACCACCTCCTCCACCAATTCATCCATCCCCTCCATCCCCAATTGGTGAGCCACCTGCTAAGAAACAGAAAGTCGAATCACTAGTTGATTATGGGTCGAGTGATGAAGAACAAGAAGCAGTCCTGACACTGATTGAAATGAAAGAAGTAGCAAAGCAACAAAAAGTGTTAGAGCCTCATCACCCAAAAATAAGAATATCAGAGGAAGTCGTTGATGAGATACAAGATGATGAGAGAATAATTACTTCTCTGCGGTTCATGGAGGATGATGATTTCATCCATACACGGGAATTCAAATATTTTTGGATAAGAATTAAAATGAGACAGTTTGATGACAAGCTGAAAATTAACCTCATTGGGATTGATGATTCAAAGCATGCAGAGGTGCAGGCCTAGACAATGGTAGAGTTGGATATTGATAACATCAATATTACTCCCAAAGAAGCAAGGGAGTTGGTGCTAAGTAGTAAGATGTTAATCATACCTGGAATGGAACTCTCTAAGGTATTTTTGTTAGATCAAATCAGAGCTCAAGATGATCCAAACTTGGTTGTGGAATTTGATTCAGAAGGAGTCTCAGGCACAGGATACAATCCTACCACCCAGACCCTTGCCCTGTGGACAAAACATAAGAACACAAGGAAGCCAAGGCTTCTGGATGTAGTACAGGAAATGAGAGGGTTTGCAATGGTTAGGACAATGAAGGACACTACTCCAATAGAAGCAGCAACCATAACTATGCACTCTGCCATGTTTACAAAGGATGTAGTAGAAAACATGGAGAAGAAGATAATAGAGTATGAAAAGAGACTCAAGTTATCAAATGATGAAATAAATAAGTCATTCATTGAAGGTGTTAGATTAAAGCAACAATTACAACAAGCCATAGATGTAAAAGGGGATGAAATGGTTGTCTATCATCCACCTGCTCCAGTTGAAGATCCCCAAATCCAATAGTTGAAAGAGGAGATTGAAATTTTGAAGAAACATAATATGGATGATGTCAGGAAACACATCTTGGATACCTTAAAAGAAATATTGAAGCATAGAGTTGGAGTTTTAAAAGAGAAGATAAGTGGATTCCATGAGGGTTTTAGTCATTTGGTGAAAGCCTTGGAACAAATAAATACTAATTCCCCAATCCTAGAGGAATTATATAAAAGATGGCAGCCCAATTACCACATTTTAAACACTTTATGCAAAGCAACACAGAGGGATCCCGATGCACCTCCGAGATTAAAGCCTACTCAAGAGATGGTGAAGGCATTTATTGATGAGCATAAGTATTTGATTAACATGAAGAAGAAGGTGGAGAACAAAAGGAATTCATTTGATTCAATAAAGCATAGTTTCAGTCCTTTGATCATCAAAGATGATGGACAATTCAAGGATGTGGATGAATGGAAGAATGAGTTTGATCAAATGGTTCCTCAATGCTTGACATGTATTCAGGGTGATGGTGATATCAATCTGGAAAAGTTTCACACTCTCCTTGATGGAATTATAACGTTGGATAATGGTTACACAAAGTTTGTTGTAGATGCCAGAAACCTGCTTGATAGCAGATGGAAGAGTCACCTTACAAATTTCACTACTGCATAGGAATTCAAGTGGCCGAATGATTTAACAATAAGAAAATGGCAGGGAAAATATCTATACTTGGATGAAGATTGATCAATGTCATCAGAAGGAAAACATATCATATCATAAAGTAAGAGCCTTGCACAGGTCTTAGATGACCACAGGCTTATTACTCGAAGATTAACAAATTTGCATATGTTAGTTATCTCTAAATACATTTTATCTTTTCAGTTAAGTTTTGTTATCCAAAGCCACGTCCTTTGGTCTAAAGCTTGTTGCCTCTGGTATAAATAAGAGATACCAAGACCATAAGGAGGGGATTATATTAGAAGATAGTAGATAGAAGAAGTAGGAGAATAGAGATTGATACAATGTTTACAACAAAAAGGACCCAAGATGCATGTGTAAATTTTTAAGGAGTTAATGAAAAATATCTAATTCGGTGGCTCTATGTTGGTATCAATTGTTTGTTAAGTTAATTGAAGATATTACCAGTTTGTCTCCATATTTGATATTTCTTTGTTGTTTAAATTGATATATCAAGCATATTTTTAATTTATCAGTGCACATTTGTTGTATATGTGTGGCATATTTAATTGGGTCTTTCCAGTAAAGATTAAAATCCTCTTGATTATTCATAGCAACTTGGAATTATTATTTTGGATTATTAAAGAAGAATCTAGTAATTACACCTTTGCCTGTTTATACAAGTTATAAACATAAAAGTGCCAAACAGTTAGAATTATTGCCAATTATAAGTCACTTAACTCTGATTTCTATTTGACTCCATATACCCAATAGACCACTGGTCCCTCACATTCCATCATTTTAGTTTCATTCATTTTATCTTTTACATCTGTTAATTGAACATATTAGATTTTACATCTATTAACTGAACATATTAAGATTAGCCTTGACATTGCTTATACAATCTATACCAAAATAAGAATTCATTTATCCACTCCCACTTGCCATTGTGGATAAATTGTTTTAGGAAATAAACACAAATCAAGCCTACTTCATTCATATAGGTGTACCCACCTAGGTCTAGCAACACCTAAAGAGAAGAAGGTCTAAACCATTCAACCTTGTATGTTACCCTAAAACGTACCAAGAGTTTGGCAACCTCTTGAGGTATTTAACTTGCATTTTTTAGAGCTAACAGGATGGATGAATGCTATAGGATACTTCAGGAAGCATTGGATACAATCAAAGCAGAAGGGCTATTGTTGGATGGAGCATGCAAACATATGGAATTGATGATAAAACTCGAATATGAAGCCCGAAATGCAGTATAAAAAACATCTCTCAGCAGCTAAGTCAATGTTAGGAGAAGACTAAATTATTTTATAAGTTTAATTAAGTTCAGTAGTTTAATTATTTGACAAAAGACAATCCAAAGAGACACCTTTGTTGGGTCTTCTTCTTATATATATGAAATTCGAATTGTAATATTTGATCATCAACACTTTTTAAGATTTTAATACTTTGCAACAGTGAAAGACTTATTTTCTGGAGTAATACAATACCAGTACTTTTCTATTTGTGTGTGGAAGATTCTTTCATTTGGACTAGTTCTCTGTTGTTTCTTTTCAAGCAATTGAAGGTAATGTAAAATGTATTCTAATTAATCTACATGACCATCTTATAATTACCTCACTTTCCTCAATCTACCTTTCCCCATCAGGTACTCCTCTTCGAATTTTTTAATGGAGTTGGGATCCCAAATACAATCTACATGGATCTTTGTTGCAAACTTAGGAAGATATTCAGTAATGTACACCATGGTCTAGTATACCATATATCCCTCCACCATAGAACCCTTAGGATGTGCTCTTTGTCTAACCAAAGCCTTCAAAAATTTCAAGTGCCTCTCAACCATCCACATTGACTTTGTGTGTACAGGTCCACACAATTCAATCTCCTCAACTTGGTGTATGAGGTAGTGTTCTTGTGCATTGAAAAATGTTGAAGGTAGACACTTTTGCATTTCACACATTAGACGAGGAATTTTTCTCCTCTAATAATTTATATCTTCTTTATGGATTTCTTTAGATGGAAACCATCTACAAGTGATTCAAGGCGCAAATATATTAATGAGATTTAACAAAAATATACAATATATTACATAACAAGTAAAACAAATGACAAATGTAAGATCTATACAACGAATTGAACAAATATTGCTACTTACCTCATGTATTTTCCAAGATCATAAATAACTTGTTTGACATTGTTGTCGAAGTTGTCTGGGAGAGATAGAGGTAGAACGTATTGAAACAATTATAAAATAATCTTTTCATTATTTTCCAAAACTAGTAAACATAATACACTGAAAAGTACATACACTATACAAATATATATAAAATATACCTGAATAATTACCTTAATGAAGGTATGTCAATTATGTGTTTTCATTCCTAACCCAAATTCACCTTTCTTTGTTATGATATTGTTTATGTTCACAGCAAATCCTATGGGAAATCAAATTTTTTGTATGACTTATTTTATAGCATTGCTTTGTTGCTCCGTTAATAACCAAGGAAGGACACTTATATTAATTTGGTCTCCATCGCTATTTAATTGAATGACATTTTTCATTACATGATTGGCTTCCTAAATGTCACTACAAATTTTGACATTTTTTTCTTTGTCATGCCCTCCATCCAATATTTTACATAACGTTTTTGTTATATTCTTTTTTATATGCATTGTATCAAACAAATGCACAATTTGTAGCTGCTCATAGTAGGGCAACCTACTAAATGTCTGGAATAACTTTTCAATCCCTATGGAAGCCAACCATTAATGCCTTGACGACCTTTATGAAGCATATAAGTTAAAAAAATTAACGACAATCATTGTCAATTACAACATGAGTAAACAAAACACAATATAAACATATAAATTCCAAACATATCATATATGATAGATAAACAATTTGATCTGATGTATAACCTTGACGATTAATTTTATTATATTGCAACTTCCATAGGCGAGGTGTCATTCTTCGTGGTTTTGATGTAGTCTCTTCTCCCATTGAAAAGATGTTTTTTAGTAGTTCGATACTTATGATTTTTGTGGAGGAAGTGTCTATGCTCATCAAACACATGCTTTCCTAAACTTGTTGAACGACGAGATTTCATCTTTGGACCACAAACTTGACATGCAAATTTTTCCTTTGTTTGAAGACCTGCAAGATCATATATAATTGGATAAATATGTCAATTTTTATAATTATACATAATGAATAGATTATTTAAAAAACATGCATGATATCTACTTCATAAAATTAAATATCGTTAAAGTGCAGTCGAACGTTATAACATACCACAAAAATATGTTAGCCCTGGGGCATCATAAATTGTCCATACAAGCATTGCATGGAATTGAAATTGTCTTTGTCCTATTGGTCTAGAGACATCATACATAGTGACGCCATTCCATAACTTTAGTAACTCGTCGATAAGAGGCTCGATATATACATTCATATCTTTAACTTGGTACTTACTTAGTTGAATGAACATAAACATTACATAATTATTATAACCATTTTACTATAATATATATAAATTAATGTACATGACTATTAAATGAAAAAAATATGTCATTATGCAACAAATAAGACAAATGAGATGCTACTATGTTAAAGAAAATTGATGTAAACAAATACCTGGAACAATCATTGCCAACATTATGTGCTCCCTCTTTATTGACAACCATGGAGGAATGTTATTGTTGATAACAAAAATAGGCCACACCGAGTAAATAGATCTCAACTCTCCAAATAGATTAACACCGTGTGCTACCAATGAAAGCCTGAGATTACGAGGTTCTTCTTTAAAATATGGTCATTTTTCCTCCATGTCCCTAAATGCATAACCATCCACATGCATTCGAAGAATGTCATCTCCACTTTTATTCTGTGCATGGTAATCCATAAATTGTGCTAAGCTTTCACACCTAAATAATCATTGTATACATGGAATAATAGGAATATAACGAAGAACCTTGCGAGACACTTTTTTTGTTAGTTGATTTGTTCAATATCTATTGATATGACATTCTGGGCATTTTGTTGCAAATTCATGTTGTTTATGATATATAATATGATCATTCGGACATGCATCTATTGCTTGATACTCCATTCCAATATCTTTCATAATGGCAAATAAATCTCGGTATGAGCGAGGTAAAATATTTGATGGTGGTAACAAAAACTCACCTGTGATATTGCAATCAGGTTTCAACTATGTAGTTTTACGAGTCAAACTCATTGACCCATGTTTCATGGGTAGTGGTTCATAAGAACCCATCTCTCATGATAATGAATGATCCATTTAACACTCATTGCATCTAGGTGGATAAACAGGCCACACCGAGTAAATAGATCTCAACTCTCCAAATGGATTAACACCGTCTGCTACCAATGAAAGCCTAAGTGGATCATTCATTATCATGAGAGATGGGTTCTTATGAACCACTACTCATGAAACATGGGTCAATGAGTTTGACTCGTAAAACTACATAGTTGAAACCTGATTGCAATATCATAATTTGACATGTTGTGGAAAATACCTCCTACTTATCAAAAATTCACCTATCAATCTACAACAAAAAAAAAAATTGTTAATTTAAAAAATATTAATGGTATATATTTCATCATTTATTTATTAGTGATGAACTAACGACAAAAATAGATGAAAAAATATGACATATATGACATTCCTTAACATCCATGAGATTGCTATGTTGGATAAACCATTCATAACCTTCAAATTCACCAGCAACAATACAACAGAGAGAAGAGTTGTTTGGGAGCCTTTGTAAAGGGGCTCATATGCCTTCTCAAGTATAGGTAAATCATGAACATCATCAAAGTCATTTTGATCATCATGGTCAGCTGTGCCACTAAATGTGTCATAGATCAATGTATTTGTACCATCATCTTCAACTGTGTTTTCTAGCGCATGATCATCTTCTTCCATAGGATCATTAACTTCATCTTCAATATTCACAGCTCCATGTTCCTCTACTTGCAAAACCACATTCTTTGGGTCATGATAATCCATATCATGTGCCCTAGGGTGCCCCACCTTTATAATAATGATCGACACAAATAAACCATGATCATGATCAAATGATTTTTTTATATATATAAAAAATGTTAAAACGATATAAGCATTTACAAATTCAATCAATATAAAGACATAATGAACAATTTGCCAATGGACGATAATCATACCCTCCTTCAACGTGACCATGTTGCCTACAATGTTTCTCAATTGTTGTGATTAAAAGTCTTATCGTCTTTAAGCCCTTGCAATTATTGCAAGGACAATAACATTTCCCATCACCCTTTCTTTTCAATCTAGCCCACAATCTAGCAAGTGTCTCTTCATTTTGTTTTGCACTAATATTATCTTACATGATTTTTCTTTACCAAGCTTGAATATTTAGATCTTCAAAAAATATCAAACTCACACTCCAATAATTTTTAATCATAGACAGGTAAAAAAATCTAATAATTCTGATATTTTGCACCAAAAAAATTCAGCCTATAACCTCTACAAACTGTCACAAGTATAGCAAATTCGCAAGTATTGCAAAACACTATCGCAAGTATAGATAAATTGTCGAACCCACTTTTATTTATTAAAAAACATTCGTCGGAACCCTGACGAACGCTAACCATATACCTGTCGGCCCACAAATTGATGGAAGGGCATGGTTAGCTTTAAGTGTATGTCGAAATAGCGATGAAAATCATAGAGCGTCACAATTTTTATGAACGTCGGGCATAAGTTTTAAAAAAAATTGAAATTTTCACATTAAATACACAAGTACCCGACGATACATCTAATTATACATTTTTCGTTGGAAAGTTTCGTCGTATTTTGCAATCAAATGAGTTAGTGTAAGAAAATGAAAAATAGAGAGCCCAAGCCAAGTGATAGTTTCAATAATAAATCAAATGAAGAATACCATTTTGTGAGGAAGTTGAAGAAAGGCTTTGGAAAGTACAAAGGTAAGTTACCTTTCAAATTCTTTAATTGTGGAAAGGTATGGCATCTTGTTGTCAGATTCCCATATGCAAGTAGTGAGGATGAAGAAGATCATGGCATGGAGAAAGATATAAAATATTATCAATAATAAAAGAGCCATAAGTATGGTAAAAATGAGAAGAAGAATTTTCACAAATGTAATAAAATCCTCTATTCACAAGAAGAAAGTAATTCTTCTAAAGAGAGCTTCTTCCATAACAATAGAGAAGAGTTTCTTTTCATAGCAATAGAATCAAAATATGATATCTTGAAAAACAAAATCCAAGAAAGGGAAGAAGAGTTAGAAGGAGAAGAGAATGTTGAAATGGATTTAAAAGACAAAGAATATGACGAAAATGAAGGGGAAGTAGATTTGAAAGGGAGCTCATTTGTGCTCTAAGTGAAATAAAGATGCTTAGGAAGAAACAAAAATGAGGAATGTGAATCTAAGGAAAAGTTATCACAAAGTTTTGAAGAATTTGAAAAGATGATCATTGATCTAAAAACTCAAATTGAAGAAGGGAAAAGGATTGAAGAAAAGGTAAGAATCCAATTGAAAGCAAAGAAAGAAGATTGTGAAAGGTTAGAGTCCAAGATAGTTTCCTTGAGGAAGGAACTAGAGAAGAAAACTATTAAGTTGAACAAAAGCCTAAAATTTGAGAAGAGTGTTGAGATCCTAGATGATATCATTAATGAATAAAGGTCATTGTTTAACAAGATGGGTCTTGGATGTAAAGAAAATTAGATGAAAAATAAAGACTCCAAAGAGGCACCAAAGAAGTCAAATGAAGAAGAACCAAAGAGATATGTTGAAGCCCTAAAAATCCCTATCAAAAGTGGAAGAAATAAGAAGAAAGAGAGTCAAGCTCCAAAAAAACAAGCACTTCTCACAAAGATAAAAAGGATAAGAATACATTCAAAAGATTTTTCCCTTTGAGACAACCTTATATGACTAGGTTCAAAAGTTCCTTTTATGGCTATTGTTTTCCATGCAATCATTTTGGTCATAAGGCAAGAGATTGTAGAGCACATGTGAGATATAGTTATGGTTTGAACAAAAATAGTTCTTATGGGTGGACAAAATGGAACTATAACTCATTTGCTCCACTAGTAGATTATAATGTCATATGCTACAAATGCAACAACTATGGGCATAAAGCAAGACTTTGTAGAAATTGTCTTATAGAACCTAAACATAGCAAGAAGGAAACTATGGGTAAGCAAAAGAAAGAACCTACAAAAGTTTGAAAGAGGAAACAAGAGAAGGAGAAGGAGAAATCTATACTTATGCAATCTACATTACTAAGTTCATAAAGGAGAAGTATGAACTCAAAGGGAGCTAATCATTGTATTATCTGTCGGCTCCATGGAGAAGACAACACAAAGGATAAAGTTTCACAAAATATTAGAGAATAAGAAGATGTTTCCTATGATCTATTTATGGATGGAAGTATAATGAACATCGCATTGCCATTAATATCAAGAAGTATTATAGAAAGAAGAGTCTTCTTTGTGAAAGTATTGGACATCCCTTTGCCATTGATTTCAAGGGGGGGGAGTTAGAGAAAGGGGGAGCAATAGAGATAGGGGTAGAATTATGTTCATACCATATTCACAAATGGTTTGATTGCAAAATCGACACCAATGACAAAGGGAGAGATTGTTGGAAATATTGTAATTGTATTGTTGCCATTAATGCCAAGAAGGAATGTCACATTATTGCCACTCATCTCAAAGGAGATGTTATGAATGTCTTCACTGAAAAAGGATTGGCCAAAGGCTACTAATTGCTATACAGGGAGAACCCAATTCAATTTTTATGTTGGTCGACCCATAGCCTCTATGGCAACACTAGTTTTTATCAAGAACATTTATTATACAAATGTTGATACAAAGATGGTTGAATCCTCCCATGTTTTAGCGCCCAAAACAAAGACATATATAAATACAATTAAATGCATATGTTAAGGATAATCAATGCTTCATATTGGTGTTTCATATGTTGGCCGACTATATCCATAATATGCTTTAAGTTCCATAATTATTCTTGAACGACTATATTCTTGGCATCTATATGTTGGTTGACTATGCTCTTACATATATATAAACAATGATTAAAGTAATTAAAGGGAGAAATGAATATGCATTACATAGGCAGCGATTTGGAGCATTAAAAAAAGGGCAACGACTAAAGTATTAAAATGGGCAATGATTAATGTTAAGGAAAGGCAGCAATTATAGTTAGCAATGGTAGTACTTAGGATCATACAAAAGCAACGGTCTTATATTAATTATGGGTTGCAATTATATGAGATATAAGGGAGTGATTCATTTATTATAAGCAATGATTATATCAAAAGCAACGATTACAATTAAAAGAAAAGAAGCGATAGAAAGTTAAGAAGAGTTGTGACCATTTAAATGGATATCTCTTTTCAAAAAGATGTCTCCCATCATTAAAATATGAAAATATAAAAAGGAATAAGATTTATAAGAAGAGGAAGTAGTAGTGTCAGATGTGTAAGGCATAAATATTGAGTTACTCAAGCAAGAGTCTGAAGTGAAAAAGTTATTATACTATATACACCAACAAATTTGTGAAGAAAATGTGTTACGTAAAGATCTATTGTTCAAACACAAGGAAATTAATGAGGAAAGAAAAATAATTGTTCAAGGCAGATTTTGTGAAGAAGTTTATATGAGTAACAGTCATTAAAGGTGCAAGATTCAAATATGCATACAAGATTAAATAAGATTGAATTGTCCATCATCTGTTGTAGAAGCAACATTCATAAGGTGGAATTTTGTTTGGAAGTTGGTGCTTCCTAAAGGAGAGATTGGTGTCTCTCGCTAAGTTGGTGCTTAGCAGTGGGGGTTGGTGCCTCCAGTAGGTTGGTGCCTACAAATTGTGGGGATTGTTGTCTCTAGTGGGTTGGTACATACAAGTTCTACAAGTAGGGATCAATGTCTCTAGTAGGTTAGTGCCTATGAAGGTTTATAAATGATTTATATAAAAGCTATATTTTGTTGTGGTTTTCTCCTATAACGATTTCCACATAAATCATGTTTTTCTTATGTTGCATAATTGTTAGATCTTGTGTGATTGATATTGTTATGGTGGTTAAGTTTTGAAAAAGTAAAGAATTGTCTTATACTGATTCACCCCCCACCCTCTCAGTATAACATGTGTTCATCACTTTATAGATTAACAATTGAGAGTTTGTTATATGTGACAACTTCAAGACTTGACATTATGTAAGTAGTTGGTATATATGGTCGCAAGGTTTCAGGCTGCACCCAAAGAAACACATGTGGAGGTGATTAAATAATCTTTAAATATTTAAAAAGCACTTTGGATTTTCGTTTGTGGTAGCAAAGAGGTGAAGACTTCACCTTAGCAACATACACTAACGCAGATTGTGTTGGTAGCATGGATGACAAAAAGAGTACAAGTGGAGGTGCATTATTTCTTGGCAATTGTCTTGTATCATGGTTAAGTAAAAAATAGGCTTCAATTTCTTTTTCTATAGCAAGGGAAAAGTATATTGCAACAACTTCTTGTTGCACTCAAGTTCTTTGGATGAAACAAACATTGAGCGATATCAAAGTAGAATATGATCATCCCATATCCATATTTTGTGATAATACAAGTGCAATCAATATATCGAAGAATTCTATGATGCTCTCCTAAACCAAACACATTCCAATCAAATATCATTTCTTAAGGGAGCAAGTGGCAAACTAACAAGTGAAGTTAGAGTATATTGCTACACAAAAACAAATTGCAAACATCTTTACAAAGTTTCTTCCAAAAGAGACTTTTGAGTATCTTAAACAACAGTTGGGAGTGATATCCTCTTCATCTAACCATTATTGAAATGCATTACTTAGGGGGGTGACATTTAGAGGGAGCTCATCACTGCACTATCTTACAACTCCAAGGATTCCTTTGCCATTGATGTCAAGGAGGGAGAAGTTGAGAAATAGGGAGCAATAGATTTATAACTAATAATTATTATAATTTTATATAGCAAAAAAATAGATTAAATTTTATCTTAATTGACTTTCCACACTTTTTCAGCATACCCATTGCACACTAAGGTGCGATTGCTAGTAAAGTATTTTCAAAACAATATGTATTTTATAATTATTACATAAAATAATTAGATTTATAACTAATAATTATTATAATTTTATATAGCAAAGAAATAGATTAAATTTTATCTTAATTGACTTTCCACACTTTTTCAGCATACCCATTGCACACTAAGGTGCGATTGCTAGTAAAGTATTTTCAAAACAATATGTATTTTATAATTAATACCTCAATATGTATTTTCGTTTGTGGTAGCAAAGAGGTGAAGACTTCACCTTAGCAACATACACTAACGCAGATTGGGTTGGTAGCGTGGATGACAAAAAGAGTACAAGTGGAGGTGCATTATTTCTTGGCAATTGTCTTGTATCATGGTTAAGTAAAAAATAGGCTTCAATTTCTTTTTCTATAGCAAGGGAAAAGTATATTGCAACAACTTCTTGTTGCACTCAAGTTCTTTGGATGAAACAAACATTGAGCGATATCAAAGTAGAATATGATCATCCCATATCCATATTTTGTGATAATACAAGTGCAATCAATATATCGAAGAATTCTATGATGCTCTCCTAAACCAAACACATTCCAATCAAATATCATTTCTTAAGGGAGCAAGTGGCAAACTAACAAGTGAAGTTAGAGTATATTGCTACACAAAAACAAATTGCAAACATCTTTACAAAGTTTCTTCCAAAAGAGACTTTTGAGTATCTTAAACAACAGTTGGGAGTGATATCCTCTTCATCTAACCATTATTGAAATGCATTACTTAGGGGGGTGACATTTAGAGGGAGCTCATCACTGCACTATCTTACAACTCCAAGGATTCCTTTGCCATTGATGTCAAGGAGGAAGAAGTTGAGAAATAGGGAGCAATAGATTTATAACTAATAATTATTATAATTTTATATAGCAAAAAAATAGATTAAATTTTATCTTAATTGACTTTCCACACTTTTTCAGCATACCCATTGCACACTAAGGTGCGATTGCTAGTAAAGTATTTTCAAAACAATATGTATTTTATAATTATTACATAAAATAATTAGATTTATAACTAATAATTATTATAATTTTATATAGCAAAGAAATAGATTAAATTTTATCTTAATTGACTTTCCACACTTTTTCAGCATACCCATTGCACACTAAGGTGCGATTGCTAGTAAAGTATTTTCAAAACAATATGTATTTTATAATTAATACCTCAATATGTATTTTCGTTTGTGGTAGCAAAGAGGTGAAGACTTCACCTTAGCAACATACACTAACGCAGATTGGGTTGGTAGCGTGGATGACAAAAAGAGTACAAGTGGAGGTGCATTATTTCTTGGCAATTGTCTTGTATCATGGTTAAGTAAAAAATAGGCTTCAATTTCTTTTTCTATAGCAAGGGAAAAGTATATTGCAACAACTTCTTGTTGCACTCAAGTTCTTTGGATGAAACAAACATTGAGCGATATCAAAGTAGAATATGATCATCCCATATCCATATTTTGTGATAATACAAGTGCAATCAATATATCGAAGAATTCTATGATGCTCTCCTAAACCAAACACATTCCAATCAAATATCATTTCTTAAGGGAGCAAGTGGCAAACTAACAAGTGAAGTTAGAGTATATTGCTACACAAAAACAAATTGCAAACATCTTTACAAAGTTTCTTCCAAAAGAGACTTTTGAGTATCTTAAACAACAGTTGGGAGTGATATCCTCTTCATCTAACCATTATTGAAATGCATTACTTAGGGGGGGTGACATTTAGAGGGAGCTCATCACTGCACTATCTTACAACTCCAAGGATTCCTTTGCCATTGATGTCAAGGAGGGAGAAGTTGAGAAATAGGGAGCAATAGAGACAAGAGGAGTATCATGTTCTTATTACATTCACAGATCATTTTATGTAGGGTCGTCATCAATGAGAAAGGGGGAGATTGTTAGAATTATTGGCATTGATGTTAGAGATGTATAGGAGATTGATGATGCAAATTGATGGCAAGACAAGACACATCATGATGAAATTACAAGGACAGTTCCTATCATTACAATGCAACAATAAGATAATATTTAAAATCCATCTTTATTGGGTGACTTCCTCATGATTAGCGCCCTCCTTGTGAAGTTAAAAAAAAAAAAAAATTATTATTATTGTTTGGACCCACCCCCTCATAGTGGCACTCAATTTGGATATCAAAAATAATAAATTAATTAAAATATGGTCTGACCTAAGTCCAGCACCCAAAAAGAAGATAAAAAGAAATTTAAATAAATTTATTGTTATAGGGGCCAAATTTGAAATGAAAGCTTACATTGAAGAAGTATAAAATAATGAAGAGTCGTCTCATTTTTTAAGCAATGCAATTCCTTCATGAAGTCACCTTTTGTGAAGATATAAATAGAGTTTAAGGATTGTGGAGAAGAGGGTGTGTGGAAGATAAGTTGATAAATCATATATACACAAACAAATTTGTGAAGAGAGAATAATTGAAGATAATTCAAAGGAAAAATTTTGTAGGAGGATTATCAAGAAGAACAAATACTTTGTCTATCAAGAGGTTGGTGCCTCACATTGAGTTGGCGCTTAAGTGTTGGAGATCAATGTCTCCAAGTAGGTCGGTGCCTACAAAATTTGTAATTGATTTTTATATAAGCAATATTTTCCCATGGTTTTCTCCCGAAAGGGTTTACATGTAAATCTTGTGTTTCTCTTGTGGCTTTTAGTTGTTGATGTTGTCTTATACTGATTCACGCCCACCCTTCCCCCTCTTCCAGTATAAGCTTGTCCTTATCAACTATTATTAGTTGATTAAAAAATTTATTGATTTAATGAAAATATGTATTTATTTTATTCAAATATTTAATTTATTTTATTTTATTGTTATTTGATTTTTCTCTTTTGAAGATTTATTAACTATTTTGATCGAAAGTTAACTAATTTTATTTATTTATTTGATTTATCATAATTTATTAAAATCAATTGTAGACAATAGATGTATTTTATTATTTTCAATATTTAGAGGAAATTATTTGTTTAAATTGATTTTATAATAAAAATTAGTTAATCAATTTAATTTTAATAAAGTGGTTTAATTATTTTAAGATAGTCATTTTAATGAATGAATATTGTTAGATGTCAAGATGGGGATGATGGTATGAAAATGAGTGTTAGTGAGATTTCAATGTCTACACCATGAATTGTGAATATAAAAAAACATTTAAAACTAAAACAATTTTAGTGGACAACACTATCATAAAACAAATGCTTACAATTTTGGTGCAGGCATTGTTTCTCTGTTAGTCACCTAGCCTCCGACTACCCTCTTGCTCGCCACAAGGGTGCTACTACTTGGTAGAAGAATGCTCTCTCGGACCATCTTACGATTGATTCTCCCTCTTCAAATGATTCCTTTGAGGAGGGTGACCCTCCCTTGTCTTCCCCCTTGGTGTCGAAGCCTATCCTGGCTCCTCTACCAGCTAGCCCTTCTGCAGAACCTTTTGTTGTCGTGTCGTCGGTTCTTGCCTTTCTATTGTCAAATGACGTTGCTAGTCCTTTGATCGCTCATGTCTCCTCTTCTTCGTTGTCGGCTCCCTCGCTGCGCGATGGCTCCTCATCTGGGGTGGTTGTTATGGATCTGCTCCTCTCGCCTCGCTCGATGGATTTCGATTCTGAGCCTTCTTGGTTGGTTGTGTTGAGGAAGAAGGGACCCCAAATCCGTTGCCTCTACGTGGCCTCGAGTTCAGGGAGTTAGATTGGTCCCCTCTTCTGGGGTTGTCTAATCTTTGTTTTGTTGTTTTACAGCTATCGGTCAGCTGTCTCTGTTTGTTTCCCTTCTAGTTCAGTTGGTTTGAACTAGCTTCCTTTGGCCCTTTGAGCTCTGTGTGTAAAGGGTACAACACCTTGTAAATGTTGCTTATCTTATCAAAAACATAAAGGTATAATTACCATTTTGATTAAACATTTATGATTCATTCAAAACCTTAAATACACTAAAGAATAAAATATGAAAGTAGATGTTTAATTTAATTAACCACAAGACAACACATTAAACATTGTTTGATGTTGACCCTAAATTGTGTATACCTTATCCTCTTCTAAAATATTTTTTTTATTTAACACGATTTAATACATTCACTAAATAAAAAGTTCTTTTATTACAACTCTATTAGTCTGATAAAAATTTAATTTAAATTATTGTAATACTAATATAATTATATTAATTAAGTTTAGTCTTGATAAATTGATATTTAGCCATATTAATTTTGTTAACAATAAATTTATATATCATTTTTAATAATAATTCAATAAAAAGAAATAGTGCACAAAATGGCATTCAATATCTATTATAACTGTACAAATTACGAGACCCAACAAGATTAGTTTCCCAATAAATAGTGCACAAAATGAAATCCAATATCTATTATAGAAGGGGCAACACATACAGGTTAAGGGAAGATGGTAAGAGCTGCATAATCAATGCTTATGAAGGCAAGTCAATGAATCTCGTTGGTAAATAGTTAAAAAAAGACTAATTGAAATACGGTAGTGGTAAATTTCACTTTCTCTTGTTCATCTACTAACCAAAATCAAAAGCAAATAGAAGGGTTGTAGCATCAATTTCAAGGAACATGACCAGTTAGCTTGAGGAGGCAAAGCTAAGGAAAGCCAAGTTGACATCCAAGAAAGGTGGGGAGCTTGTTTTTCTCATCTAGTTAGTCTCTAAGCTTTTGGTTAACCAAAAGCCTTCTAATTAGGAATGTGTTATCCAAATTGAATCAGTTAAGTTAGTGAAATTGGTGCTCTCATGAAGACTTATTCCTCTCATTGAACACTCTTAATGACTCATTTTGCAAGGAAATCATGTAAAACAAAGTTGCAGAAACAAATGATGAAAGTAGAGTGAGAAAAAGGTGTTCTGAGTAATCCAAGCACTTGGAATACTGATGTACTGATAGAAAACAGTCATCAATGATGAGTTCCACCCCAGTTGAAATTATCACAATGAAGTTCATTGATAACAAATGGATTCTTATCACAGAATAGAAAAAACAATAAACCTGCAAGAATCTAGGAACCTGAAACATTCCAAAACATGGCATTTCAATCATGGAAGACCTTTAAGCTTCTTGTGAATGTTTCCATGCTAATCTTGTTCATAAACAGGTCCAAGAGAAGTCATTATAAACAACTTAAGAGTTTTCTTAGCATATTAGTTGAACTGACGTTATGTGGCTTCAGCCCATGAGTCTTGAATGAGTTGAAATTTAAGAGCAGTTGCAGGGCTTGCGTGGTGTTTGGGCATTGCAGATTGTGCAAGACAAGTCCATGAAGGCTTCTAGAAGGCAGTAAACCATTGTCCTAGCTCATGAGATAGAGAGCAGAGCAATCAACACCTCACTCTTCTTAGGTTTTTCCTCATTGTGGATTTCTGCAAGTCCAATTACTGTTCTCTCTCATTTTCTTATTCAATTTACTCTCTAATTGATATATGCATAGTTTCTTTCATATTATTGCACTTGACAACACTAAAACTGAGTAATTAAGGACTGTTTTCCATATCTATGCACATGGAGCAGCAATCGTGTCAAAAGATTCATTTTGGTGAATGATATGGTGCAATATCCACACTAATTATGGATCAATGAAACTAAACAATCAAAAAAATTAAAAATATAAGTACATAATTTGACATCAAAATTTTCTGCATAAATCTAAACACATGGAGCATTGCAAAAGATACCCATAGACAACCATATTTTATCTCCTTTCTAAAAGGAGAATATGATACAAATAGAGAACAAAGAGTCTTGGCCAGTCATTTCTTTCAGTTACAGAATCATCTCGTTGAATACTGAAGCTCGACTAACAATGGTAATATGCCAGTCTTGATACTCTTTAAAGATATCGGCATAATCCACTTCCCTCAGATTGGTTAGTGAGGTGACTTAAGATTAAAACAATTGTCTGTCGTCATATCAAAAACTTCCTGTATTTGCTTGAATTCCAACTCTGGAAGGTAATGATAACAATTTTCATTTTAGGGTATAGAATTGAAACTGCAATCTACTGGTCTGTGTTGATAAATTATAGAGAAGACAAAAGCATTGTGAAGCAGGAAACATTCAATATGAGAATAAGAAAGATTTTCACCTGCTCCCTCTATTTCCTTTTGGAGCTCCTTGCCCACTTCTTCATTTTCTGCCTGTAGAGGCAAATAGATATTACTATATATCTATGATACACACACACACACAAATGCAATACAAATATAGTGGCATCTTAATAATACTTTTAGCAGTAAACTTGAAACATGTTTCTACAAAAAAATTGATGAAAAAGACATAAAATGGTATTTCCTTGAGGAAAAGCACAATACAGATTAAGCAACGAAATCAAAGATTAACACAGAATATATATATACAACAAAAATTTATGACAACAAAAATTTATGACAGCATTTAATATTGCTTTAAGAAGTAAATTCAGAACATGTTTCTGCAAGTTTTCAAATGAAAACTAGGCATAGAAGGGTATCTATTCTCTCAAGGAAAAAGCAATGCAGATTAAGCAACTAAATGGACAGACCACCACAGAAATATGGATAATTTTATCAGCAAAGAAGACTATATTAGAAAATGATTTATCTCAGAATGCAAACTGGAACAGCATTGTTTAGCCCCTTACCGAGAGCAGAATTCATGCAATACAAAAAGCAGCCTATAACAGTTTAACTGAGACTGAAAACTCAGACCATAGAGAAACAGAGATCTGATTAAAAATAGACATAAAATGGTAATTCCTTGAGGAAACTGTTATGCAGATTAATATTTGAACAAAAAAAGTCGATTATTATATTTCTGTAACTTCAATTAGTATTTGAACGAATTCAAACTGTTGATTATAAAGGTTCAGGGTAAGTTACGATATGTTCATTATTGGATATGCATTGAATTCAAGCTTGCAAGTATGCCTCTCTAACAAAGACAGCACCAAAAGACAGGTATCCAAACAGGAATTAAATTTATTCTCCAATGGTCCAACCCTGGTTTAGTCTAGAGCACACGTTACACCACAAGTTATATATTGATTTCAAATAAAAGAAATTATTGGCAATTCTAACCTGAAGTTGTTCAATCTGTCCAAGTTGTGCTTCCTCTCCTCCCTCTGATAAAGGCAGTGCCGCTACCAAGGCATCAAACTAATTGACAGTACACCCAAGTATTAGCAAGTTAAATATCACTAAAGAAAATGGATTCTTACGAAAAGAAGAATTTATCATGTTGAGAACAAAACACAATATTAATGCACACCATATCACAAAAGGAAGAAATAATTGAAATGAAAATGAAAATGTGTAGATGTTCTAAAATTCAATTTTCTCTTCCACTAACCTGTTGTTCCAAGAAACAGAACATAAAGCATTAAACAGATCTTGATCAACACTATATGAAGAAGCACTTAAAAGGAAAGTTAGTTGTTTTAATTACTTGAAAATCCATTAGCACACATGATTTACTGCCATTTGCAAGATAAGAAGATACACGAGACTTTTGATCCTAGTTGCAAAACCTGGTATTCATGTATATGCTTTTGCAATTCAAAAACGTTTCACATTGCTAATAAGCCTTTCTCGTTGCCAGCAAATGTTTGCATATCTTGCATGTTTATTATCCACCAAGTTTCTCTGAATAATTGTTACTTTACACAAAAACCTTCTATACTTTGATGTAAAGGCAATTGGAAATTCATGTTCTCGCTTGGAGTGTTTATTGTAAGCATACTAAAGTTTGTGGTCTTGGATTTAAAGACCTGGACCTCAAATTTTAGGGGATTACATTAGTAATTAAATGGATTCTAAGATCATTTAAGTGTAATGAAACATGGAAAAGGATTGTAGGACACAACATATTAAATGGTGTGCCAGAAGGTAACATTATTGGAAGAGGCTTCACTTTATTGATTCTTTTGTTTGGTTCATTCTCAGTTAGGCCTAGGGGTTCCAGTATCTATTGTTCACTGTGGAGGGTCTAAGAATCTATTAAAGCATTTAGTGTTGCAAGATGTGTGCCCTTGGTCTCCTTGTGTTGTGCAACGCAGCGCTTGGGTTTGTGACATGGCTTAACCACCTCCTGTGGATTTATTAACTCTAGCAATTGTATCGAGCATTAACAGGTTGATCTTTTGGTGCAACGACAACTGTCTATACAACAATTGGTATCAAAGCCTAGGTCACAAGTTTGAACCCCTCGTTTGCACTGGGTGGGGGGGATTGTTGCAAGGTGTGCGCCCTTGGTCTCCTTGTGCTGTGCAGCGTAGCGCTTGGGTTCGTGACATGGCTTAACTGCCTCCCGTGGATTCATTAACTTTGATGGTTGTATCGGGCATTAACAAGTCGATCTTTTGGTGTAACGACAACCGTTTGTGCAACATTTAGTGATGGCATACAGTCAATGTTTTCATGGTTAGGCACCCATTGTCAAGGCTTTAGATATTTATGGTGTGAATTAGGCCTGCGGGTTCTAGTATCTTGTGTTCTTTGTGGAGGACCTGAGAGTCTATTAAAGCATTTAGTGATAGCACCCAGTCAATGTTTTCATGGTTAGGCACCATTGTCAAGGCTTCAGATATTTATGGTGGAATTTATCTTATAAAAACTGGTTTAGCCTAGGGATGCAGCCCCATGATTTTTGCAGCATTTTGGGGATGGGCTACATTTGGGTGATGGGGGATGCCATATGAGGACAAAACATCCCTCCTCCAAAGTCCCCATTCTTTTTGGCAAGATGTTCCCCTTTTTTGGGGACCCCGTGTGGATCCCCAAACAACCTGTCGTCCCCAATGTCCCTAAGACAGCATGCAAAAAATAAATAAATAAAAACTCAAAACCAAAGAAAAAAAAAGCAATCCTTTATGGGGGGAACCACATGAAAAAAAAATTTAATGAAATTGTTATTTCACTACCAAAAAAGCTAGCCCACATTCATTTTTCCATTGTTACATTTTACTTTTGCAAGCAAGAAGGAAACCTGAAAAGAGAAGGAAGAAGGTATGTGAATGGCACTAGCCATCTATTTTTCAATATTTCTGTTATTTTTTATTTGTAATTTTGTAAAAATTCTATTTTATTTTTTATTTTTGTTTTGAATACTTTAGGTTGCTCAAATACTTGTAAATGATAGCTATAAGTCAAATGAATAACAAATTTAACCGTGTCTAACTTGTATTTTTATCTTGAATTTATTATTTTTGTTTTTGTTTTCTGTTTTGTGATTGAACAACAAATATGCTACTATTATTTTTTGTTTTCTCTCTACAAGATATTTTAAACCTTTTTATTTTTTTAACTTATTTAAAGCCTCTATGTTCTAAATTCATCTTTTTACAGATCAAAGAATGTAATGGCTGCTGTTATTTATTTTTACTGCACTAATAATGTATAAAAGAGCTGCTGGTTTCTTTTCTAATACTTTAACAAGCTGAGATGCGAAAGAGTGAGTTTTTTTTATTCATATTGTTTTTTTTGCTACATCTCTTCAGGGTCAAAAGGAGTTCTTTCAATGCCAATGACAACCCTGAATCGCGAAATGAAATTGGGGGAAATGTGAAAAATCTTAATCAATGAGCTGAGGCCAATGGAAACCCCAACACAAAAAGTTCAACTAGGAGTGCATTGCAAGTAGATTGGCCTTCTAAATTGTTGGTACCATATGCCAAAAGGCCATTTAACAAGAAAATCCTTTGCACTGATTTGTAGTGTTGCTTGACACCATAGTTTAACTACTTGGCGAGTTGCTGAGTACTCGCAATTCTTTTTTAAGTTTTTTTTTTGCCACGAGTTTTTGCAGAGAAAACTCACCAAGCTGCAGCAACGAGTTCCAAGAAAATTGACAAGTTAATGTGCGAGTTAATGGCAAGTACTTGGTGAGTCTAACTAATAAACTTACGATGTGCAGGAAAAATAAGGAAAACAACCTACCCCCAAACCCTTGTGAGGGGTGCCACCCCTCAACCCCACTAGGGGTGTTGGTACCAAACCCCCACAAGGGGCACTACCCCAAACCCCCACCAAACTCATTTGATACATTTTGTAACTATAGTTTGCATAAATTTTTAAGTTGAGTTTTCCCTAGTTGAGAAATTTTTGGGTGTATCGAATCCAAGTATGCTCACTATGCTTGACACTAACAAGGCATCTAATTCTGATGGGAGTTGGCATTGGAAATGCAACATTGGTTCAATAGACAAGAAGGATAGTATTATGGGGGTCAATGGACACTTCTTAAATAGCCCTAGTAAAGGGTGTTGGCATTCATAGAAAAATCACATTGGAGGGAGGGGTTGAAGTGATCAAATTAAATCAAGGGGGAATATCATTGTACACATAGTTTAGAAACTTGGACTCAACACAAACTTGGTAGAACTCGGCAGAAAAATATATAATTACACCCAAAAGAAAAAAATTAATGCATTTAGAGAACACAAGTTTACTTGGATTATAAATGTCATCATATGACCCCCAAACACTCAAAATTTGACATTGCAAAGTTTCAAAGTCAAACAATACATTGCATTACTATAAAATTATAAACAATAATTATTAACATATGTCAAAAAACAGCCAAATACAATCCATATCCCCTCCCCCTCCCTGTCCCCCCCTCCTAGTACTAGTACTTTTGAGCCTTGAACTAGAAGGTAAATTACAATCATCATGAAGTGTGAATGATTACTCAAATGTGCCTTCCTCCAATCCCCTTGGACCTACAACTTCTCTCTCCAATTCACTAATCTCTTCATCAGTGAACATAATATTTGCTTCTTCAACAATCCAATCAACAAATGAACAGATGTCATCCAAGTCAATAACATCATGATGACTCTCCATCAGTTCAAGGTTGTACTGGTTCAACCTATTTCTCTTCTTGGCATGAGCATTCACACCCAAAAGTGCTACAAGGCTGGGGCAAAACACAAATAGCTAGCCTCTAAAGATTTGGTGTGCCAACACCATAAATCTCCCACCACAAAACTACAACTAAAACATTTCAAAAAATATAAGTATTAAGTAAAAGTTCAAAACTTAAATCTTTCAAGTTTCTAGTATTAAGCTAAAAATTGAGGACTAATTATTTTTACCTAGTTGTTGAATTTTTCTCTTTCAAATGGCTTGAGGTGAAGAAAAAAGCCTCCCAACTGAACCCTTGCAAACCTCCAACTCCTTCGAAATTTTTTTATAATGTCTTTGTTTGTTGCCATCCTCTCTATACATAAAGACCCACCATGACCTCCTCATCAACCTTAAACATATCAAAGAAGTACAAAAGATTTGGGTTTAGGCAACACGCCAAGGTATATATAGTGGTTAGAGGAGTTGTTCCTATCTACAACCAACGATGCATCAAATGATTTCATCCACTAAACATAGAACCTTGACCAAAGACTTATCACCAAAAAAAATGAAAAAAAATAATTATTGAAAATTTGAAAACAAAAAATAGCACATACATACTTACCCTACATATCTCCTCTGTATTTTTTATTAACACCTCATCAAAAACTATCTTTGCAACCTTCTCCCCTTTAGTTTTTTAGAAATATGGAGTCAATCTAGTCATTGTTCACAAACATCTACTTGAGAGAAGGAAATGAGGCTACAATGCTTGCAAAGTGAGGAACTTGGTGGCAACTGTCACCCCTAATCAAAAAATTCCTTGCCTTTTGTGTGCTCTCATCAAACTAAAGACCCAAGTAAGGTTATAAATAAATTTGGTAGTTTGTCAAGTGTCTTCAACCACACATTGGATCCATCCAATCTTCCCAATGTCTTAAAGCAATAAATCCAAGCAATGGACAACACAAGGGGCTCTGAAAAATGGTGGGATGCCTCTCCTAAATAAGTTTTCCTATAGCTACATATGTTGTTTCATTGTCCATGATAAATTGGACAACATTCTCCACCCCAAGCCCCTAGATCACCCGTCCAACAGACTGCACAAAGTCTTCACACTCTTGACTTCATCCAAACCATCAATGAACTGCAAGAACACTTATTTTTTGTGTGTTAACAATTCATTTCTTGTAATCAATAAATCTACATTAATTAGAGCATTTAAGCAACCCATTTCTATGCACAAGAGACTATTTTATTAAGCAAATACTAAAGGAACAACACACAAAATCAACTAGCTTTACATAAGATAAGGCTCATCTTGCTAAATTACCTATAAAATGCCTACTGATTAGAAATCACTTTTATTATTTTTTGTAAAGGCATTACCCAAGTCATTTTGTACCTAAGGTCTCAAAAAAGGCAAACCCAAATACATCTAACTGTACCCATATTCATAACTCGCATAAATCTCTTAAGATTATAAATTTCACAAATACCCACCTATATGTCTATAGACACCAAACACACATTTCTTGCTTTTGAACCTTCCAAACCCTATTTCCCATCACATGCTATTTCTCACATCCCATTTCTCAAATCTGGCAACATAGCTTACAATATCTTAGTATTAGAAAAAATCAATGTTGCTCAGATCATTAATTTTACTTGTAATTTACTGATTCAAATAATATTCAGACCTTATCTTTTACCAGGAAAAAGAATCACTTATACCAGTTAAACTGAGCACACAAAATACAATTAAAGAAGCCATACAAATTAATTAAAAAAAAAAATTCACAATATGGTATTTGAAAAACAATCAGAATTTTAGTACTTTGATGAGCATGTTAAGATGTTGTCATTGTCAATATAAGGGTAGCCTTCACCTGTCACATGAATGATATCAGAATTGTTCACACTTTGTTGGTGCTCAAATCAGGCAATTGTGGAGGAGCTTTACTTTCTTTTGAGTCCACAAGGATGAGGAGAGGCTGAATATATCCACCCAGCTGATTAACCCAACCCTTTAAATGTGCCTTGGATTGCTCATCCCTTTCCAGTCTGCTGGTAGTGGATTGCACCACTGCCTTCAATTGTTCGGTTTCCCCTTCTCAGCAAAGCTTCCCCGATGCAATCTTTGGAATTTGATAAATAGTGGCTAGCATATCCTCTGTATTTTTGTTGATTAATTGAGTGGTAATTTGGACAAACATCTGGCTCAATTCATTCATTTGGATGACACTTTGTGTTTTGACCCTTCTAAACAATTCAAGTTGAATAAAAACAGAAATGGCATTAAAATCCAAGATAAAAGATTTGAATACTCTTTTTTTTCTGTCAGACTATTGGTTTCAACTCATTATGCAGATAGAGAGGAAGAATCTTGTGTAATAATGGCAAGGGTAAGTGAGGAAAGTGGAGTGTATGTGATCATAGTGACTACAGGTGGATTATTAGACGCAATGAGATTATGGATTTAAGCCCTATGGTTACTTTAAACATTTATCAGGGAAAAAATTTGTGTTCCCTCTCTAGATGAGGGAGGAAATTGGAGCAAGAGAGTACTCTTATGGGAGGTATTGATTGCAGACAAATGCTGTTGGTAGTGTTATCAATTAGGATAGAGAAATACTTACAATAGTGTTAAAACATTGTTAGTCTTATCAACAATTTTGACAGAAGGAGGAATACTCACACTTGTATCACAGACAAGTTTTTAGGGGAGGCCAAGGAGGGATGATGTTGTATTTGCAAGTCTTGCCTATGTCTTCCCTGTATGAGGCATCCAACTTTCTTTGGGGATCATTATCATCCCCATCCCCTCTTATGTCCCTTGCTACATTTGAAGCCCCCTAAGATGTTTTAATGACTTGCAACAGCCTGATTTTGTTAATATACTTGAACCACTGGCAGAACTGCGGCTCTCTGTGGATCTGCCATCTCCCAGGAAATGGCAGTTTTGATACATTCTGCAATGTTCTTCTTCAACCACAGAAAATTTTAATCAACCACTAGTCTAGTCCTATTCTCAAGATAGGCATCCTCAATTTTGAACCAATCAACTATTGTTCCTGGTTCAAGTGAAATTTGTACCTAAAGGTTAAAGGTAGATAGAGGAGTTCAAAGTATATTCTTCTTCAGTGACCTTAGGAACACCAGCCAGTTGGAATTCTAGTATTTGATTAGAAGCATTCTGGATTAATCCCTGTATTTGACTTCAGTTTCATCTCTACAGTTGGCCCAATAATATTCCATGAAGAGGACATGCCTATGAGTGCTTCCCAGTAAGTTCTTGATCTCGTCATGACTGTCGAAGGAACACCTTTTCTTATAAGCCTAGATTCTACTGACTAATGTGCCACTCCAGATCCCTTGCAGCTGCAATGTTTTTGCATGAATATTGTCCCATGCTAACTAGGAATTAACCTCCTGTTTTGTGTTTACCAGTGAGCATTTACTCAGTGTCACCCAATTGTCTACTATACCCAATCAACAAAAGCTTAACATTAACATATCTAGGCAATTGGTACTGATGGATACTGAGCCACAAACTCTTAATAAGTGAAGGTGGGAAATTGAATATACCAATCAGCCCACTTGATTAAAAACATTGCTTCCTCTAGAAATTCTCTTACCGAAACCACTGTCCACTGCTCCAATGATGTAGAAGATGAATATGTTATTTGGTGTTTGCAATGAGAATGCCCCTCTTGTTATTCCAATTAAAGGTAGTATTTGTAAATGCAGGTAAGGAGGTTGAGCATCACTTTTTGTCAGGCCTGAGAACAAGCATGCTTGCAAATGGACATAAACTAGCAATAAAGTCATGAAAAATATATTGGTTGTGTTGAGTTCACATAACTGAAAATGAATTGAGTCATTGAGGGCTGCAAGCCAGTTGAGATTTGCTTTCTGACCAAAACAACAGAAATGAACTTGTAAATCTATAGGTGGAATTGTCAAGCCTCATTTCTCCCTGCACTCAATTCAACAAGGTGACCATGTTGCCAATGGAGTCAACAAAATCATTATTTCAGCTAATTTGTATTGAGAGTGTGCAAATACATATTTTTGCACTTCAATCATAAATATCCTAAGCATCGCTGATGGACATGGTCACCACTTCCTCATATGGAGCAAATCCAAGCAGGTCTTCACAATAGCTTATTCCTAGAAGAGCCACAACATCTCCAATTGGATGGACTTCCCTGCTCCTGGGTCATAATAAGCCCAATTCAGGGCTTTCAATTGACATGGGAAAACCTCTGAGTTTAACCAATCTGCTGTTCCACAAATGAGCTTATGAGGTACTCCCTTCTCTGCGAGCTATCTTGTCTCTTTAATCCACGTGAGCCACCTTGTGTATGCTTTTTACACAAGTTCAAGAGAGGCATCAGGCAAAAAAGTTTGCTAAATCCAATCGGTTGTGCTTTGGAAACCTAAATCAAAAATTTTAAACATTTTTGCATGGAATTTGCCATATGAGTCAAAACTTACAAGGATTTCTACACCTCTTGAATTTGTTGAAGGAATCAGAATGCAAAGATGTCTGCAAAACCTGACAAAATACAAAGAAAAGTTGTCTTTTTCTGTGTCTGGCAAATCTAGGAATGGATGTACATTTACATAAGTGCATGTGGTGCAAAGAAGACTGCATTTTCCAATCATTTTCTTGAAAAAGACTAGAATTGGAAATGAGTTGGGAAACCCAAAGGTCTCTACACCTTTAATACAGATGTAAGCTACGTAAAAAGGTGCACAAAGGAAAATACTTATGAATGGATGGCTCATATATATATACTAAGTTGCTGGTTCTGGTACAGATCCTGGTTCAGGTTCCTGGATTCAGCTAAAAAAAATTTGGGGTTCAGGTTCATTTTGGGTTCCTCCATACAAAAAACATGTAAATATATAATATAATAATAATAAAATTATTAATTTAATAAATATTTATATATTATATTATATATTATAAACAAATTAATAATATATTATTATAATATATAATAATATATTATATGATATTATAAAATATTAGAATATAATATATAAATATATAATATAATATATAGAAATATAATATTTAATAGTATAATATATAAATATATATTATATATCATATTATTATATATTATAATATATAGATATATAATATTTAATAATATAATATATAAATATATAATATAATGTATAAATATTATAATATAAACCCTAGAATACAGATCCTAGCCACACCTGAACCAGATCCTGCATCCTGTACGAACCGGACCGGGAGCTAGTGACTGAGCCAACGGATCCAGTAACACAGTATAATATATATATATATATAGAGAGAGAGAGAGAGAACAGGTGATAATTGACAATTCAATGTCAATTGTCAAATCTTAAATAAATAAAAATGTTTAAAATAGTACAACTACAAATGGACAAATAATTCAAATTATTATATTGCTCTTCATCAGTGATACTCCCACTAGCTGCACTTTGCAAGTCCTGTGTAGCAACCTTGTGCCCCTCATTCTTAATTAATGCTGAGGGAAGCTGTTGATTAGGTTTTTTGCACATTTTTCTTCTCATTCAATGATGAAATTTTCTTTAGTCTCAGGTATGTTATCCTTCAATTTGTCTCGTGTCTTGTTAATTTGCCCTAAGTATGCCTAGGAAAACTCAAAACACAGGGCGGAACCAAACCAAGATCTGTACCTGGTCCAGGCTCAGCCAGGGGTTCTTGCAGAACCCAATAACAGAGGAAAAATTACAAAGGGAAGTAAAAGGTCGAAAACCAGTCAAGGAATCTGACTTCATTTTCACCTTTGCATAAGTGCAAAAGGTTTAAAGAGGTCTAATTGGTCTGATTCATTATTTAAAAAGGCCACTTTAAAGAAAAATTTCAGGGAATTTGTGAAAAAGATGTATGTGAGCATGGGGTGTAAAGGGGGCATAAAGATCTGACAAGCCCAGCTACTTGCATTTAAAGCTTTAGTAGTAAGATAATTGGGCATAAAATGCATTGATTACATGGGGTGACAACTTCCAACCTCTCCAACTTCAAGGCACAAGACAACTTCAAAGGCAAGAAGACTGAGGGGTGCTAAGGCTGTTGTAGTTTTAAGAGAGTAATGAGAACTGGCTCATAGCAATTATGAGACAAATTTTTGGTAGTATCCTTTCCAAATTTGCATAATAAATTTGAGAATAACAAGAACAGCCTACAAACTTGACAAACAAGGAATCAGAATTAGAAACCATGCTTGAACTCACATCAATTGCATAAAAATAAACTATGATAGATATTTAGATTCAGAAACTTCTCACTGCAATGTTTAGTTCAATCAAAATGTGAGACAAATGAATTAAGGGAATTTCTTGGTCCACTGGGAGAACAGAACAAGTAGCACAAGTGCACTGACAAGATAGACTACCGATTGCAGAAACACTTTTCATGATAGCGTGTTTCAATGTTCTCTTGATGACATTCATTATAAACAGGTATAGAATGAAAAATTACTCTACTCCTTTAGCAATGTCTTGCAAAGCACAATAAAGAAATATCAATGGAAAAAAACAGCAAATATCATGATCCTTATTTCTAAGGAAGCAAAAGGCATTCAGATGCCCAACTGCATAGAATGGTAAACCTCAAGGTTCAGATCTTCACTTTTGCATAGCGATCATTTTGGTTTCCACATATTCACAAATCGTAACAAAAGTTCACCTGTTTTGCTGCATCTATTAAAGCAACAGACATGGACTTTGGTTGATCTGCCACTACAGCTGGATCTTCTGTTGAGTTGGACTGTGGCTCAGGATAATTTGGAGATAATTGCACTGGTGGAGCATCTCTCTGCAGTGTACCAACAGTATTGAAGGTAATCCCTGCAATTATACCAACCTGCTCCTGCAGCTGTGAAATGATGTCCATTCTTTTGAAATACCACGTGTGTAGCTTGAACCAAATTAAAAACAATAAACATCAAACAAAATGTCAAAAAGAGATACCAAAAATTTCAATTGCAAAAAGAGGTTACAAAACATGGAAAAATAATCTAATCCAGAGCGCACTTTATAGATGAATGATAAAAACATGTGATAATTCAACACAAGCTATCTGCTTTACAGTCATATTTTTCATTGCTAATTCTTATTCATAAAAAGCCACTATGCAGGCCTGAGGTATATGCATGAGATTAAAAATCACAACTAAACTTACTATAACCATTATTTCATTTAAATTTGTTCCCATAAGATGATCTCTATCAAATTTAAAAATCAGACCATTTTAAGGTCACTTACCTCAGCTACTACAGAGTTTAAATTGTACATACCAAAAATGCCTCATGACATCATTGTAATTAATGTAATAGAGAAAATTCATCTGATGGACTTGAAGGGAGTGTAGAGTGAAAAGCCATAATATTAGGATATTTATATCAGGATTCAAATGAGTAGTTTCTGAGTTAAACTGATTGACCCATCTTTTATGAGTAGTGATTCATACAAACCCATCTTTCATGAGAATGAATGGTCCACACTTGGCATTCATTGCATCTAGGTGATGCTCACAAGAGTGAAGCATCAGGACTTCCCTAGAGGTCACCCATCCCAATATTACTCCAACTCAAGCATGCTTAACCATGGAGTTTCCCCCAAGACCAAGCCCTCTTAGCTTGATATCCCATTAACAAAACCCCTAGCAAGTGTTGTGCCTTATGAACGATGGTCAAGCATGCCTGAGAAAATGTGTTAGCAAGCTAAGTGCATTTGATTTTGGGGGACACTCCATGGTTCAGCATGCTTGAGCCAGAGTAGTACTAGGATGGGTGACTATATAAGAGTGAATTTGCATCCCCTATGCAAATCCCTTTCTTGCCCTTATCCACTTTAGAAAACCAAGATTTACACCTAAGCCCGCTGCTTGCATCACACTTGGCCTATTTTGAGCATCGGTGGAGGTGTTTCTGTAGGGGACGCCCGCGCGGCGCACAGACGTCCCTGGCAGATTCCTGCGGCTGAACTTGCAAAGGCGTTACTCTTCTCATTGGGAGTCAAGTTGTAACGCCCCTTTTGGCCGATCGACCTAAATATGACCGTTTTCTTCATCTCCCCTTCAAATTCACCCCTTCCATATGCATTTCATCTTCTACCATCTTCTACCATCTTCTACACATCTCTTCACATCTTCTAAGAGCTTCCTCACTTCATTCACAAGCTTCACAATCTCTTCACAAGCTCCAAGCAGCTTCTTCACCATCCCTTCAATCTCCAAACACTTTACACTTCATAACAGCAACATCAACACTCCCACCACTTCAATAAAGCAAGTGTGGAACGAAACACCATTGCAGCAGAGGCTTGAGTTTCTCTCATTTTCTCCCCCATTAGCCTTGAGTGCTCTTGGTGGAGGTGGTAAGATTTCACTCCTCTCCTCTATTACTTGGTTGAGTAGCATAACACTGTTTTGTAGTGCTTTAGTGCTTCTTCATTTCTACTTTTCTCTCTACCTATCTGGCTGTCCGTGGAGGTGGGAACACCAAAACGGGGTCTGACTAAGGCAAGTCCCTATACAGCCACCCAACAATTTCTCTCTTCCTCTTGTGTGCAGGTATTGAAGACACCCACGAGCTGGAAACTTCATCATTCGCACGGTTGTAAGTATTCCCTTCCTTTCTTCTCCTTATCTTTGTCATCTATTCTTTACTTTACTTCAGTTCTACTACTTTGTCGCATTCTGTCAGTTCTTAGTAATCTGTTTGCTAGCAGTTGTCTAGGCATTTTTTGTGATAGACTCGGTCTCTGGTCCGTACGAGACACCAACGCGCCTCGAAGACTCCAGCATGCCGCGCTGTTGTCCTTTGGCCGAGAACTTGTCAATTTGTCCAGAGAATTTTCGTGACATGCTCTTTCTGATTTTGAAACTCTCGTTGTTGTTCCATTGAGGTAGTATGGGGAAGTTCGCCCCGTGAGGCTCTCTGAATGAAGAGAACTCGTGAGTAGTGAATCCCCCTATATTACATTTTGGTGAACCCGATGTGAAGAACAGTGTTCTTCGAAAAACTAGGAATTTCTTTACCCCTACTTGGCAGGGTCATAACTTTTGACTCGGTGCTCGAAATTTAGAACCGTTTGCACCGTTGGAAAGGTCTCCTAGAGAACTTGTTTTGTCCCTAAAATACCAATGCCTTTGATAGTTGAATTTTAGGGACCGACGCAATTTCCGATCCCAAATTCTGCTCCAGAGACCTTTGAAAACGCAAATTACTAGAACCTAGAAAATACCGAAGAAAATTGTAATGGATTTAATATCTTCTTTTATTAGTTTTGTATCCAATTTTGTTCAAAATGTTAATGATATTCCATTTCATGCATGCAATGGTGACTTGGCTTTTCCCATGTCACTCAGTATCTTTGATCCTTCTCACGAATGTCCTCTTGCTTCAGAGGATATTTTGTTGCAAGAAGATGAAATCATTGATACTTTCCTTAATGTTACTCTACCTTCTCTTCCATTCCAATGCATTCTCTTCTAGAGATGATGCATCAGCGAATGATGAACCTCCTTCCACATCTAATTCTCCCTGGATCGATGTTGAGAATGTTTCTTCAAATAATTATTCCACATTTGATCCTATTTGGATCGATGTTGAGAATATGAATTCAAATAATTATTCTACTAGTTGTGATGAGTCTGTACATGCAATCTATGTCTCTGTTGCCCCTCAAAGGCCTAAGAGACCAATCATTCATGTGACTCTAGCTAGTCCTTCTTCTAAAAGGATTTGTTCTATAGATGGTGTTCCATTTGATGGTGGTTCTCCTGATCATTCTACAACTCCCTCTTACAGAGTAGTAGCCCATGTTTACAAGAACAATATGAGTAAACAACCAAATCTTCCTTTAGCTCCCAAACCTACGACTAAAGCACCTAGTAGTTACGATCTTGTCGAGCAACCTCGGGCTACTCCGGATAAGATCTCACTGTGAGATTTGCTTCAGTCTGCTCCTACTGCCCCTCAAAGGAATGCGTGTCTCGGTGATAAATGGGGTTCCTTAGACTTTACAGACTCCTTCAATTAGGAATATAAAGTCGACCCGATCTGCTTAGACCTTCCGATAACATCATCCGCACCCGCTATCGAAGATGCTTACTCTTTTGTATCGTGGGGTAAATTGTAATGTTCTTGGTGTTGATCCTCCTTCTAAGGAAGACGATCACACTTATGTTAAGGAGGTTGATGTTGGTAGTCCTGTCAAGAAAGATGATGGCGATCTCATGGAGTGTGATCCCCGTTGTTGGGACAACGCTCTTTATGAGGATCCTCCTTTTCAAGATCTACAAACACGTTATGGCCCTGGCTTTAAGCTTGTTTCTAAATATGGCTATGAGCGTAAAGGTTGTGAGTGTAACAAACAAGGCATTCAAGTCCCTATAGAATTCGCGCCTCGTAAGCATAATCTAGGGCTTGGTTGCTCGAATGAACAATCTAAATGGAAACCACAATTGAATGGTGACATGAATTCCACTAAACCCCGTTCTCGTGGATTGATATATCCTCCTTTGTCTTCTATCTTCGTGCCGCCTTCTTCTTGTGAGTAGTCAAACCTTTCTCCACAAGAGAAAGGCTCGCTTCCTACTCCTCATCCTTTATCTGAGCAAGAGCATATTTTGTTGCAGCTTCTAAAAGCTCGCTTAATTACTCTTCCTTCTCCTACGTGCAAGAAATTTCATAAACATGATGAAGAAAAACATTCTTTCTGTGCATACCATCGAGTGCCTAGCCATTCCACTAGCGAATGTAAGGCCTTGAAAGATAAAATACATCTTTATGATTCAGGTGCCATCAAACTCCCATTTGATTGATGCACCTACCTTTTCTTCACATGACAAGTGATATTGAGTTTTACCTCTATCCTGCATGCTAAGTGTGGTTCTCCTCCCCTGTATGTTGGGGGCAACGATAACTCATTCTGGAGATGTGTGTCCTTCTTAAGGACCCTCTCTCTCTCTATGTCTTTCAACTGAAGCGTCCCTTGAGAGGACCCCTCTTCCTTTTGAAGGGTCCCCGAGGGACCCCTTTTGAAAGTCTTTGGATTCTTTCACATCTAGCTTAGGGGCAGCCTGACTAGACCTCGCTTTTCATATTGCGTGTCCCTTGAGTGGACCCCTCTTCCTTTTGAAGGGTTCCCGAGGGACCCCTTTGAAATCCTTCCAACCTGACGATGGTCTACATGACTGTTTGCTTACTTGCTCTGCAGGACCGAGAACCTATAGAGCTCCTTTACATTCTTATTTGGTGATACGGGTTTCCTCTTCGAGCGGGGTTTGCTTTTATCACCTCTTTTGTGGTGCTGGTTCTACTCCTGAGCAGATTTTGCTTTCACCACGCGCTTTTTGGTGATACGGGTTCTCCTCGAGCGGGGTTTGCTTTTATCACCTCTTTTGTGGTGCAGGTTCTACTCCTGAGCGGGTTTTGCTTTCACCACGCGCTTTTATCACTTTTACTTGGTGATACAGGTTTCCTCCTCGAGCGGGGTTTGCTTTTATCACCTCTTTTGTGGTGCGGGTTCTACTCTTGAGCGGGTTTTGCTTTCACCATGCGCTTTTTGGTGATACGGGTTCTCCTCCTCAAGCAGGGTTTGCTTTTATCACCTCTTTTGTGGTGCGGGTTCTACTCCTGAGTGGGTTTTGCTCTCACCACGCACTTTTTGGTGATACGGGTTCTCCTCAAGCAGGATTTGTTTTTATCACCTCTTTTGTGATACGGGTTCTCCTCCTCGAGCGGGGTTTGCTTTTATCACACGCTTGCTTTGTGGTGCGGGTTCTACTCCTAAGCGGGTTTTGCTTTCACCACGCGCTTTGTTCATCTCTCTCTTATCTCTTGCATATACCGGATCGAAGATCTAAATTTTCTTCATCCTAAGTATATGTTCGTTCTTCAGCTTCATAGTTTTGCAGAACTACGAAGTCCTCTTTTGACCCTGCACTCTTGGGTTCGCTAGATTGGGGTCTGCTTCCTCGACGGTTCAGGTATACGTTTCTAACCCTACTCTTTCTTGATCTACTTTACCGAGCACTCATCAGTGCTCGTGCTCACTAAAGTGGGGGCAAAATGTATAAGAGTGAATTTGCATCCCCTATGCAAATCCCTTTCTTGCCCTTATCCACTTTACAAAACCAAGTTCGGAGGCTTAATTCCACCTAAGCCCGCTGCTTGCATCACACTTGGTGCCTGTTTTGAGCTTCGGTGGAGGCATCTCTGTCGGGGACGCCCGCGCGGCACACTTACGTCCCTGGCGGATTCCTATGGCTGAACCTGCTGAGGCGTTAATCTTCTCATTGGGAGTCAAGTTGTAACGCCCCCTTCGGCCGACTGACCTGAATATGGCCATTTTCTTCATCTCCCCTTCAAATTCACCCCTTCCATATGTATTTCATCTTCTACCATCTTCCAAATGTATTTCATCTTCTACCATCTTCTACACATCTCTTCACATCTTCTAAGAGCTTCCTCACTTCATTCACAAGCTTCACAATCTCTTCACAAGCTCCATATGTATTTTGTCTTCTACCATCTTCTACACATCTCTTCACATCTTCTAAGAGCTTCCTCACTTCATTCACAAGCTTCACAAGCTCCAAGCAGCTTCTTCACCATCCCTTCAATCTCCAAACACTTTATACTTCACAACAGCAACATCAACACTCCACCACTTCAATAGAGCAAGTGTGGAACAGAACACCTTTGCAGCAGAGGCTTGAGTTCCTCTCATTTGCTCCCCCTTTAGCCTTGAGTGCTCTTGGTGGAGGTGGTAAGCTTTCACTCCTCTCCTCTATTACTTGGTTGAGTAGCATAACACTGTTTTGTAGTGCTTTAGTGCTCTTTACTTCATTTCTACTTTTCTCTCTACCTATCTGGCTGTCCGTGGAGGTGGGAACACCAAAACGGGGTCTGACTGAGGCAGGCCCCTATACAACCACCCAACAATTTCTCTCTTCCTCTTGTGTACAAGTATTGAAGACACCCACGAGCTGGAAACTTCATCATTCGCACTGTTGTAAGTATTCCCTTCCTTTCTTCTCCTTATCTTTGTCATCTATTCTTTACTTTACTTTAGTTCTACTACTTTGTCACATTCTGTCAGTTCTTAGTAATCTATTTGCTAGCAGTCATCTAGGCATTTTTTGTGATATACTCGGTCTCTAGTCCGTACGAGACACCAGTGTGCCTCCAGGACTACAGCGCGCCGCCCTGTCATCTGTTTCTTGCGCTGTCGTCCTTTGGAGGAGAACTTGTCAGTTTGTCTAGAGAATTTTCGTGACCTGCTCTTTCTAATTCTGAAACTCTCGTTGTTGTTCCACTAAGGTAGTATAGGGTAGTTCGCCCCGTGAGGCTCTCTGAATGAAGAGAACTCGTGAGTAGCGAATCCCCCTATATTACAGTGACCTCTCGAGAAGTCTCGATGCTTCACCCCAATATGCACCACCTAGATGCAATAAGCGCTAATTAGACCATTCAGTCTCATGCTAGATGAGTTCATGTTATCCACTATTCATGAAATACGGGGTCAATGAGTTTGACTTAGAAACTATGCAGTTGAATCCTGATATAAATATGATAATTTTGACAAACTATAGAAAATACCTCTTACATGCTAATGGATGAGCTAAAGAGGCTATAGAATGAATGGTTTATAAGGCACAACACTTGCTAAAGCTTTGCAAATGGGGTAGCAAGTTAAGTGGGCCTGATCTTGGTGAAAACACCATGGTTAAGCACCCTTGAATCAAAGTAGTACTAGGATGGATGACCTCGGAACTCCTAATACTTCACCCTTGTAACCATCAACTAGATGCAATGAGTGCTAAGTGGACCATCCAATCTCATGAGAGATGGGTTCGTATGTGTTGGAATAATTATTGTCATTGATGTCAAAGGTAAGGGTCGACCCATGAATCTAAGTTTGGCACCCAAAATAATCAAATAAAAATGTATGCAGTGTGGGCCGACCACCTTTTGTGTAGCGTCCAATTTAGTGACATTTAATGTAATGTTGTTTTTCCTCTTATAGTTATTAAGTATTAGCAGCAGATTTAATATAATAAATATTAGAGTTAATATAATTCATAATATGCAATGATCAAAATAAATGTGAATAATTAATGTAAATTACAAACATGTGACAATTAAATAATTAACATAATAAATGGAATAACACCTCCACATAGATTAATCATGTTAACACCAAAATCATATAAATGATATTCCCAATATTGTTGAATCAAGTGTTTTCAATACTTATCTGAAAATCACAGAGAGGCTGCTATCCGACACTCAAAGGAATGGTTACAAGTCCAGGCTCTCCACGGCAAGGAAGCACCCCCGGAGGAAACCAGTTCTCACACAAAACCCAACCTGCTTTCACAACATATATAACACAACCCTGGCCAGGACACTCTTGGGTGTACGATGTACCCCAAATTGGACACACATTGTGTGCCCCTTCTCCAAATGCCTCAATGCCAGCCAATGACCCTAACCTTCACTCCTTCGTGCCCTCTGAATTTCTCTTTTCCTTTTTCTCTTCTCTCCTTGAATGTTCTCCATGCCCCTTTCCAAGTCTCACATAAATGCTCTATATAAGCTTTAACGGGTGGTTTGCAAACCATCACTCTTTCACAAAGGTTGTCTTTTAATAATTATTTAAATAAATAATTATTCTTCCCCTTTTTAAAGAGTGTTTATACATATTCTTTATTAACTCTCTTTTAACCAAAGGATCATAATATCTTTTATTTTCTATCTCCCTTTTAATTCTAAAGGGTTATTTCATAGTTTCTCTTCTCTCAAGAGGAAAAAGTCACATAACATTTAAAATTTGAGGTTACGAAGTGGATGCATATTACAAAAGGTAGTCAGTTTGCAAATCTAAGCCCCTGTAGCCCAGGGGCAACCTTGAATATGACCCATCAGAGGATGGTATTTGCAGATAAGGTCTTCCTGAGATCTGTGCTAATCTAGTCTAGCTTCACAGTATGCCAGTTAGCCAGCCAATCCGACATCTCAAGTGATCGTGGCAGAGATTCTACCAAGCACGTAAATCAAAGGGTAGAGAAATGTGGTATTTTCACCTTACTTTTGTAGGCCAGGGGCGCCTAGCCTTTAGGCTTGTTAGATGGAGTTTTTAGCTTTCGAAGTCTTCACGAGACTTGTGAGGAATTACTCCAGCTGTTCAACGAGCCCAATTGTCATCCTGCGGGAATTGGCAAACGCTCGTACGTGCGAGGTCTTTGTAGAATGTTGAGAAATTGAAGACATCCGGAAAATGGCCAAGTATGGAGCATATATTTTAAAAAGAAAAGACTATCGCCTCTTTGAGGCCTTAGAAGCAGTTTTCTCGCTTCGTCACCTCCAGAGACATCTCTTACAAGTTGTTCTAGCTACGCAATAAGATAGACGGTGCGCGAATCGGAGCACTCCAGCTCTCAATATCGAAGGTCATCTGGTTGAAAGTCACACTTTTGACAAAATGATGTTTGAGCCTTCACAGGCTAGGGGCGATTTTCCTTTTGGGGTCCTTAATGCAATCCTTTGGTGCCTTCCATATAGTCGTCGGATGCAAAATACTTCTAGTCACGCAGTGAGCTCACCATCCAGACAGCAAGGTTCATCCTCAACGGCAGTTTAAGGCGTCAGATGGCAGAATGGAGAAATGACCAAGTCTAGTGCCTGAAAATCAATTTAATCAAAGGCACCTAATTTTTTGGGGTGTCAAACATTGATTTTGGCAGTTGCAGTTCCCAGTAGTCATTTCATCCTTGCTCTGCAGACTTCGCGATGGATATCTTAGCTTGGTCTCAGCATCACTCAGTCACCCGGAAATCAGAGCTGAACAGGGGCGACTGTAACTTTGCAGTCAACTATAAAGTAGGAAGTTAGCAAAAAATCTCATAACTAGTGCAAATGAATGCCTGGAGGGTCAAATGAGGACTTTACGGAATTAGTGAAGTTTGTTGAGTGCATCCAGATGCTGTGTTTTTTTTTGCTAACTGATTAAAAATAATATTTAATATTTATTTTGCATGCTAAGGCATTAAATGGCGATTTTCTTCAATAATTTATTATTGGCGCCTTTTTAATGATGAAACTCAAATTTGCATGTAAGGGCAAGATGAATATTTTTATTATTATTTTAATCCGGGACTCCGAGTCAATGTCAGTTCAACTGGAGGGGGTCCAATTAGATAATTCTTTTCACAGTCAGGGTTTTTAAATCTTACAATCATGCTTTTATGGTGCAATTTTGCTCTATTTGTGCAAGCATGGCTTTCATCATTTCGTTCATCCAGCTTGAGCAGAGGTGAATTCTTTCCAGAGTTGGGCAAATTTTCATCAGCAATCAATGGCAAAGGCATCAAAAACATTCTTTTACAAGTACAAATCCAAGATTCATCAGCAGATTTCAAGGCAGAGTGACGATTTTAACAGAAGAAAGGCATCAAAACCTCATTCTTCTGTCTTAAATTCTTTCGCATGTTTGAAGAATTGGCAGATTTTGACAAAACAAATCATCTGGGTTGATTCAGAATAGCTTCCTCGAGAAAACCCATGTGCCAAAAATTTTTAGGAAAATTTACTCCAGAGCATCAGTTCTCGAGGCTCTAATTTTCTCAACTGAAAATTCCTTGCATGGTCGAGTAGAAGTCAAATTTTCGCATTTTTGACGTTTTGGGTTGTCTTAGAATCTTTTTCTGGACAAAACCCATATCTCAGAATTTTTCGTGAAAATTGCTCTCCAATAGGCTATTTTTAGTCTTAACAGGGAATTTTTGGCTTTCCAGAAAACTTGTCAGAATATAGCCGTGTTTATAGTCTGTGTCACCAGATTCGAATTCGAATTCGAATTCGGCAACAATGAAATTCGGATGAAATTCGGCAAGGAAAAAATTTGAAAAGTATAAAATTCGGATCAAATTCGCCTTATGTAATTTTTTTATTTATTTTTAATAAATATAAGTAATATATCCATAAAATTGTTTAAATAGTTTAACATTGATAAATAGATTTGAAATCATTACAAAAAGATGACACATTTATAAAATATAAACCATAAGAAACATGTGAAATCACGTTTGCGAATATGTTCTTTTGTCAAAAAGGTACAATAACAACCAAGACTTTAGAACTTCAAAAAAGCTCCAAGTCATCAAGAGCACTTGGCTGAGATGCTAGATCATCATCATCTGTATCACTGCTCAATTCATCATCTAGAAAGTCAGGCTCATCTGCAACTGGCATTGCTATGTCTTCAAAAATTTCTTGTGAGGAAGAGTTCTTTGCTGCTTTGTTCATGAATAATTTTAAATTGCTGCGAACATAGACAAGATCTCCCAACTTTCCAGACAACAATTTATTCCTTTTTTTGGAATGGATGTGTTCAAAGCAACTCCAGTTCCTCTCACAAGCCGATGAACTTGCTCCCTGACTCAAAATGCGAACAGCAAACTCTTGTAGCTCAGGAGTTTGTCCTCCATAGTCCAACCACCATCTATATCCAGGTATACGTGCCAAGTCATATTTGGCTGCTGCCATTCCAAACATCCCTTCTCCTTTCTTGTATTCCCAACATTGATCTCTGATTAGTGCTGAAATTGTTGCATTTGATGCATGCTTTTGAATGGCTTCAAAAAGCCCTCCCATAATTTCAGAATCACCTTTTCTATTAATAGAAAACAACTTAGGCTCTAAAAAACAAGCTGCTGCATGTAAAGGTGTGTGCATCATTTTCCATCTACAATCAACTGTCTCCCATATCTCCATGTATTCTGCTTCTACATTGTTTAGTGCTTTTTGAATAGATTCCTTACAACGGTCCATGCTTTCATAAAGCATGCCAAGGCAAGGAGTGTCACCATCAACCATACGAAGCACGTCAACAATTGGTTCACATATAATCAAAACTTTTGCTGCACTTTCCCAAAAATTGCTATTTAGAATAATTTGCTCTATGTTCTTCCCCTTAGGACCTTTTGAAAGCACAGAATTTTCCCACTGATTGGAACAAATAACAGCCCTCAAAGCTGCTTTTTCTTCAACCACTCTTTTCAAAGTGATATAAAATGATGCAAATCTTGTTTCACAAGGCCTCAACAACTCCTTGGATGCATGCTGCCTATAAAGACTCAATGTGAGACGATGATTCCGTATGAAATTTGCAATTGCTCTCCCTCTATGAATAGCTTCATGTACCCATGGGAATTTAGCCAAGTCATGAAGCAGCAAATCGAGACAATGGGTTGCACATGGGCTCCAATATATTCTTGGGTACTTCTCTGTAATCAGTTTCCCAGCTCCCACACAATTTGCTGCACTATCAGTTACAACTTGAACCACATTTTCCACCCCTACTTCAAGAATGGCTTCATCTAATATTTGGAAAATATACTCAGAAGTTTTTTTGTGGTGCATGGTGTCAATCACTTTCAAAAACACAACACCATCAGGAGAAGACACCAAAACATTAATCAATGGCCTTTGACATATATCTGACCATCCATCACTCAATATAGTGCAACCTGTTTCATTCCAAGAGGCTTTGACATCAACTAATTTCTCAGTCACTCTATCTTTTGACCTCTGCAAAAGAGTTGTCCTAAAAGCCTCTGAAGTTGGGGGTGTGTACCCTTTGCCAAACTCTGCAACTTTCTGAATTGCATTACGAAAATGTGGATTCCTTGCAACATTGAATGGAATCGCACTTGAGTAAAACAAATCAGCTAATGCATCATCCACCTGTTGTTTCTCTACTGGTTTCCAAAAACTGTTCAAGGTTCCACTCTCTTTTGATTTACCCACATGCCTAGGTAAGGTGGAAGAGGAAGACATGATAGATGCTGTGTGTCTAGACTGAACCATTTCCTCTTCTATTCTCTGCTTTTTTTGTGCATTCTTCATCTTTCCTACAATTGAAGAGGACTGTTCTTTCTCTAAAGCAACTCTCATTTCTGGGGTAACGTTTGGACATGCTTCAACACCTCCTCCTGCACCTCCTGAAATACCAAGTAAATGGTCCATTGCTCTTGTCAAACCTCTAGTAAAAGGTTTGTGACACTTGTTGCATGTGAGACTTGTACCATTGCGAGTGACATATTTCCATGCCTCGGCAGTTGATTTCTTGGGAGCCATAAAGTAACAATCTGCACGTTTCAAAGACAAAATACAGATTTTATTTTTGAAAACATAAAATCAAAATATATTCATTTTGTATTTTTACTTCAAAAATTAAATAAGAAATACTAAATTTTATTTTATAAAACATAAAAATAAAAAATATTTTAATTTAAAAACAAAATAATACCCTATATTTTAAACAATAAAATAAATAATATAGTAATTTCTTATTTTTATTTTAATTATTAAAACTAAAAACATAAAATAAATATATATTAACTTTTAATTTTAATTTTTAAACACAGAATATTGAAAATAATACAATATTAAAAAAATTAATTTAAATCTATAAGAATTCTGAATAACAATAACAGTCTTAAATCTAATATTATTAAAATAATAAAAACTAAAACAAATATTATATATAATATTAATAAAATATTAAACCTAATATTAAATCTAATATTAACAAAATAAAAAATAAGAAAGCTAATATAAATAAAATAATACAATATTAAATAAAAATTTATAAAAACCCTAGATTTTTCGTGGAAAAAATATATGCAGAAATGGCCTACCTTTCAACTTCGATTCGAGCTAGATGCAGACCCGTGAGACGTGATTTGCAGAAGGTGGCTTCGAGCTTGGACAGGACGTGCAAATGAAGGTGGCTTCGAGCTTGGAGGGTCGGAGGCAACTTGCAGAATGAACGCGCTTCAGCTTCGAGCTTGGACGATTTTAAACAATTTGCAGAGGACGCCTCACGCCTTCGTCGACCTTGAAGACCTCAGGAGACTGCGAAAACTTAATAAATCTTCCCGTTCGCGTTTTCTGCAACAGTCGAAACTGGAAAGAGAAAGCCGAAAATAAAAGACGTGATATTTACTCGCCGCGGTTGCATACCTATTAAAAAATTCCGTCGAAACCCTAACACGAAAGCACTTTTTGAGTTGACTTTTCTAATAAATTTAAAGTCGTCCGAATTTTGACGAATTTGAACGAATTTGAACGAATTTCATATTTTTTCCAGAAATTCGACGAATTCCGAATTTCATGCCAAATATTCGGCGAATGCTGTGACACAGTTTATAGTCAACAAGCGAGTTTTTCAGAGTGCAGTACACACAAACTGAATTCAAGACCAAATCGATCTTAATTCATGATTTCATCAAGAAAGTTGAGACCGATTTGTATCAAGTGCATTCAAAGGGTTGACAGGCGTGGTCACTCAAGTCCATATGGTTGCATGCCTCGTATAGCTAATTGTCTTCCAAGGCCGGTTTAGAGGGTTGATACCATTGGAATTCTGCATATGCAGCAAGTTTGTTTGCATTTCTCACAATTAGAGGGTTCGTAGTCGAACTTCCCAGTTTTGTCATGCAACACTCCTTCATTAAGGAAAAGCGTCAGAGACATCAAGCTGTAGAAGAGATAATGGTCGTCACTTCAGTTACGGAGCCGCAAAAGTTACCAGTCAGTGAAATGCTAGTTTGAGTGTGCAACGATTGTCAAGATTGCTCAAGTTGCTGACAAGTAGTGAATTGTGACGACCTTTAGATGTTGATGCAATTAACAATCTCATTGAGGGATTGGTTGCTCAAGATCACGGCCAGTAGACTTCAATTCCCACCTCTCAGGATAGACATTACACACAGGAGTTAAACTTGGCGTCCCCTTTCCAAGTTAACTCGCTGTCTCATCTCATGCATGTCTATTTTGGGATTTCCTTTACACACTTGGAGTTGTATTTAGGATTTTCGTTAACTGATGGTAGTATTCCAGTTAACTTTGTTTTCAATAAGGACGTGCAGGCTTGCACATGTCCATTTAGATTAGATGTACTAGTTAACTGATGGTAGCTTTCCAGTTAACTGTATAGTTTGCTTTATTAGGGTTTAGCAATAAATCTTGCATGCATTGCAGGACTGTAGTTGACTCAAGGTGATTTTAGGGTTCCCTACACCTTTTGATGTCTATAAATAAGAGCTTTGCTCATTTGTACATAAATTTTGCACGAGAGAGAAATATATGTTGTGCCTACCTTGCCTTCAATATTGCTCGTTCTGTATCTGTTCATGAGTATTTACTGTTATGATGAATTGTTATGCCACTTGGGTGTCATGCAATTATGATGGTGAATTCTTGCCTTAGTTAGATATAGTGGCTAGTTTGATCATAGATTGTATGTGTGTCTCGCCTATGCAATTTGCTGTCCTAGTTGGCTATCCTTCATGTTTTGTGTTCAATAAACTTGTTCAGATTGAGTTGATAGATGTGCCACCTTGCCTTCAAGTTGAGAATTTGTACTTGTTTATCGTGTGATGTGTGTGAATAATAAGCCTATTCAGACAAGCAGATAGTCATGCCATCTTGCCTTCACGTTGTGAGTCTGTACTCGGTTTATCTTCAGATAATCATTCCCGCTCCTTTTCCGCATGCTTTGAATTCTTGAGGGGATTGGATAGTTCAAGTTACTTAGTTTTGTGTGTTGTAGTTAAGTCTTGTGAAACCAGAAAATACTTAGCTGCAACGTATAGATTTTTCGTGAAAGCCTTGTACCTCTTAAAGCTGAGACAAAAAGACAGGATATAGTTTAGTTTATTTCCCTTTTCAAGCACTTTTGTCAACACAACGAGGGAGCTCCCTCTCCTAATTTGAAGAGCACTCATTGCATAGTGTGCATAGCTGTCCGTACCAACTTGCACTCCAGAGGTGTTGGTTGTTACGCACAACAAACATATTAAAGCACATTTTCTAACTCTTAACACACAAATAGAACCTGTAGTACAAGGGAAAGAAAGCAACTTCTTTTTGGTTGATACATGATTGTTTGTAGAATAGAGATGCTTTTACATCAATTTGTTGAGTTGTTGTATCAATACCCATGTAAAATTAGATAAGGTTAGGGTGATAAGCCATTCTAGAAGAGTAGATCCTAGAAAATAGGATCATAACCAATCCTATTTTCTTGTATAAATTATCTTTAAGTTTCAATATTAGATATACTAAAGTGTAATTCGCTTTATCATATGGTATCTGAAGAGGTAAAAACTAGGTGTTTGAAATTTAATAGCTTGAGAGTCATTTCTGCCAATGTTTATTTAGTTGTGCTTCCATTCTCTAGCAATTGTTACAGCCTATTGCTTTGTGATCTTTATGCGGTGTAAAAAGCATTACATTCCCTATGGAAAGCATATGGCTTGCTTACAAAGTGTATATGTGATTGTTGTTTTCTGTAAGGAGGGTGTGTATTTTATAATTTTGTTGTGTGTTCTTTCCCAAGTTATTTTGTGAATTGAACCTCTAACAACAATTTCTAACTTTGGTAAATTTTGTGCACTAAGGAAGGTTGTTGCAAGTGCAGAAAGCTCAGCAAAACAAAAGATATAACACGTGTTTGACAAGGAGAGGAGATTCTATTTTCTAGAAAAGAGTTGAAGCATTTTTCTTAGCAAACAACTAATAAAAGTCGGCTAACTCTCAGAGTCAAGAATTTGGAGTGTTGTAACTTGAATTGGAAAGACCAATAAAAATTTAAAAGAACCATTGAACGACGTGTGAGGGGCTAGGTATGGTGCAGCTCCAAAAGATATTCAAATCCGTGAGCGAATGACATTGAAGCACAAAAGAGCAATGATCAGCAAAGAGATTAGAGAGGTCCTCTAATTTGAGAATTTATACAAAGGTTGTGTGAGGAGAGCAGCAAACAACCATTTTTTTCATTTTAATACAAAGTTCCAAATCATAAAGTTTTGAGTTCATAAAATTTAGGGCTTCCAATTTTTTATTTATAGTTTTAAACTATTTAAAATAACTGCAATGTTTTTCAGCTTGCCTATATATATATATATATATTCCATAAATTCTGATTTAGGAGGAGATATCTACTGAAATTTTGTAAGATTGTGTCAAATACCATTGTCAAAGTTTCCCCAAAAGGATTTTGCTTCAGCTTATTTACATTTCAAGATTTAATTGTTTTAGTGTTCCCGTAGAGTCGTTTTGGCTTAAAATCTTGCTCAAGTGGAATGTATTTAATTCACAACATTTTATCCAAAGGACAAATTCTGACAAGAACTTGTCAATTTGTGTAAAATTGTATTTTAATCCCTTTGGTAAAAGGATTTTGCTTCAGCCCTTATATTTTGTAAGATATAATTGTTTTTTCTATCAAAGGATGCATTACCTGTCATACCCAACACCCATTTTATTGTACCCATATTAAATTTGTTGTAACAACCTATCCCTTGCGTAAATTAAAAAAAATTCAATTTTACTCCAAACATATAAAGCTAACAAGTAACAAAGGCACTACAATAAAATCTTTCCTTACTTCATTGATAAATGCATACAAGTTACAATATATTTCCACATGAATTCCATTTTCATTGCAAATATAAATCGGAGTACAAAAGTAAAACAATTACATACATAGCTTGAGAGCTTTTGAACAAATAGTAGTAAGATGGTCCAGGTTCCTTTCCTTTCAAATCTTGGTGCATTGGCCGCTTGCTTTGGAGGAGAAACATCACTCGGGCGCTTTTCCGCCAACCACAGACTTATAATGCGGTCCCCCACACACCTATCGTTCGATAGATGGCCCTCCCTTCGAAAGAAGAGATTGGTAGGGTATCCGTTAACGATTACCAACTGAGCATAGTGTTGTGTCCTACACAACTAGAACCTTGTTATTTCACAATCTCGAACTAGTATAAGGATCACAATGAACTGACAGTGTAGTCTCAACTAACTCACATCTATGTGGAAGTCGTGCATTTCACTACTTTGGCCAAAGTATTCTCATTCAATACTTCGAATGAAGGTCATCTATCATAAACACTACTCAGGGCCGATTTGACTTAAGGCTATCTTACACTACGCATAGGTTTAGTCCTTCACTGGATTATCTATCATCCCAGACTATCCTACGACAATCTAGTCTACTGGAAATGAATCAGCATAAGTAATTCACATAATCCCTCCTATACTGGAAATCTTTATCCTAGGAGTTTCTCAAGCTTACCTCAATTAACCTAATAACTTTAAGCTGACTGAATATACTTGACTCCTGTCCTCATTTTGATCCTAGTATATAGTAACTATTGCAGTCATATTCTTCTTATATGGAGACAATACAAATATGCAATTTCACACTAATATGCATTTAAAACTTCCTCATTAATTCCTTCACATAAATTCACTTCTTATGCACAATTAAGCAAACATTTCTCTTAATAGCTTTTTTCCCCTACAAACTAAATTGCGTTTAGCAAATAACCTTCATCCTTTGCACACACAGCAAACGCAAAGAAATAGATATATAACAATCAGATTCAAAATTGAAGATAAAGAATGTTTCATGCCTGATTATGAGCTTTCTCTCCAATAACGCAGTTCCAGTCCTTCTTGTTGTGACCTTTTCACACATCGCCCCATTCAAAATGGGGACCCCCTAATTTTTGCTCTGTTCCTCGTCTTTTGGCTTTGGTTTTGTCTCTCTCTCTCTCTCTTTCTATCTCTTTTTTGTTGTCTTCCTTTCCGGGGATGTGCCCGCCTTTGAGCTTAAGCGTGAAATTTTGGCTAAGTCTGGGAATTAGGGTTTTGAGTTTTCAGGCCAGTTTGAAGTCAAATGGAGTGAATAAGTTGAAATCTGAGTTTGGCATTGCAGTCAACACGCTTCCAACAGGTCCCCAGCAAAATTTCATTGGATTCCAACAACTTACTATTTTTAGTAAATACCTAATTTGGGACATTTTTCTCAACACTTTCGAAGTTCTAGTCGTTACACTGCATCTAGGGCACGTCAAACTGCTTGTCTGCAAAATTTGAGCCAGAACGGACAACTTTCTATTTTTAGCAAGTTCACCTTCAGGAGTTGTTTTTAGGGTTTACATGCGAAGTTTTTCAATGCATGTCTGAAGAATATTTCTGGGTTTTCAGAAACCTACACGATGATATAACATGCAAAATGAAATGATAACTTTCATAACTCAGCCTTCGGAGGCTATTTTTAGGGTTTGCATGTTGGAATTTTCAACGCATGTCTGGACATTCCTTGTGGGTTTTTCGAAAGCTTCGCAATGGTATAACATGCAAACCAGGATCAAGACTTTTTTCAGGAGCTGTCTTCAAAGGCTATTTGTAGGGTTTGCATGCAGGGCTTTTTGGCGCATGTCCTTATTCTTTATGGGTTTTTCAAGAGCTACGCAGTGATGTGACATGCAAGGCAAGATGATCACTTTTCAAAAACTTACTATTTTTAGCAGGATCATTTCGGTAGCTGCCCAGCACCTCAGCATCACGAACAGAGCAAAGTGCAACAGAAACGAGGTCAAACGGAGGTCATTTGATTGACATGCAAGTCAAATTAGGGTTTCCAGCTTCGAGACCCAAAATGAGGGGCCAAATGCCAGAATTTTCGAAAACCGGTGTATCCCACTACGATCAGTATCTTTCAAGCTATCCACTGGTAAAATTTGAAGGCAATCAAAGCACTTACTATTTATAGTAAGGCACTTCTAAAACAGGCTATAAATAGTAAGTCAACATCAGGAGCCAGTGTGAACAGGCAAGTCTACTGATGAGGGTCACGTCATTCAAATTGCAATTCAAACGGAGTTGTGGAAGTCTCGAAATCAAGCAATTGCTATAAATAGTAAACCACCTTCAGAAACATGCCATAAATAGTAAGTCAACTCGAGACAACAGTGTGAATAGATCACCTAGGTCATGAGGATCCCTGTGCTCGAATTCTAGATCAATCCAAGCTTCAGAGATATGAAAATCAGAGGACTTACTAAATATAGTAAATTAGGGGCGATCAAGCTGAGAAATTTTCTAAGTCTGAAGAAGTTCCTGCTCAGCCTGTCAAATGTGCCCAAGATAAGATTGGTTGAAGGATGGAGAAATTTCAAATATTGATAAATCCTGCTCAGCCCCCAAAATGCGCCCAAGGAAGGAGAGATGGTGATCAAAAAACTCTAAGTCTGGAGTTAAGTCCTCCTCCTACCCCCAAATGCACCCTCAAGTCAAGGAAGAAGCCATAAAAAAATTCTAAGTGTTTGCTAAATCCTCCTCCTACCCCTAAATGCGCCCAAAGCTTGAGAAGGTGATGGAAAATATTCTAAGTGTTTGTTAATTCCACCTCCTACCCCTAAATGTGCCCTCAAGGAGAGATGGAGTGGAAAATATTCTAAGTCATTGATAAATCCTCCTCCACCCTCAATATGCGCCCATGCTAGGAGTGAAGTCTAGACAAGTCTAAAGGCGTTGAAGTTAAATCCTTCACCACATGCCAAATGCGCCCAAGTGAGCTAGAAAAAAACAAAAGGTGTTGACTTCCTCCTCCACCCTTTGAATGCGCCCATGCTAGGAGTGAAGTCTAAACAAGTCTAAAGGCATTGAAGTTAAATCCTTCACCACATGCCAAATGCGCCCAAGTGAGCTAGGAAAAGACAAAAGGTGTTGACTTCCTCCTCCACCGTTTGAATGCCCATGTTAGGAGTGAAGTCAAGGCATAAACTAAGGCGTTGGGAGTTAAATCCTCCTCCATATGCTAAATGCGACCAAAGTGCAAGGTGAGATGGATAAAAAATGACTAAGGCGTGGTTAATTCCACCTTGGCATGTGAAATGCGCCCAAAGATGTTGGAGGTGGTGGCTTTCTAAAAGGAAAATATTCTAAGTGTTGATTACTATTCCACCTTGACATGTAAAATGTGCCCAAGAGTATTGAAGATGTTAGCTTGGAGAAAATTTTCTAAGGCATGTGAAATCCCTCTGGACCCCTCATATGCGCCCATGCTGATGATATTATTTAAAAAAATTCTAAGGCACAAAATTCCACCTCTAGAGGAAAATACGCCCAAGTTGGAGAAGGTGGTGAAATTTGTTAAGACATGAATAAAATTGACAAAGATATGTCAGAAGGCTCCAGCTTCATGAGGATGATAAAAAATTTCAAGGCCAAGCAAGAAAATACGCCCAGAGATGAGGAATGAAGAATAAATTTGATTGAAAAATATTTTTCTAAGGTTAAAATTCCAAAAATTAAATGTACCCCTTTGTTTGTAGACCCATGGATTTGATGCTTTCTAAAGGGAATTTTCTTCTGGGTACTAGACGTCTTCAACAAGGAATTGATTTTAAAGTCTTCCACACTTCGCCAAGGCCTTCAAGATGAAGATTTTTCATGGGCACCTGATTGATGAATTTTCTAAGGCAAGGAATAAATGATGTTTTTGAAGATAAAATACCTTGGATGGTGAATTTGAAATTGAATGACTAGATGATTTTGATCAAAATTCTTCATGAAGGTGAATTTTCTCGAGCCAGAGATGGATGAAATCAAGTGTCAGAGCCTCAGCTGGTGGAATAAATTTCTTAAGAGGATGCAGTTGGAGTTAATATTTTAAAAGATGATTTAAAAATGCTAAGTACGCCTTGACCAGTAAAGAAGAATCTCCTTGAAATTCTAGAAGGTCAAATATTCTAGATGTCGAATGACAAGTGTTGTAGCTGCCAGAGGAGCGAAATTCGAATTCCTGTAGTGGAGTAGTGGAAATTTAATAAACTGGCTAAAATTGGCTCCTTCTAGAATTCGACTTGGCTATATGAACTGTGAAGTTTATTCATTTTTCTCCATCAGCTAGCAAGTACGACTTGAGCTCTAAAGTGAGGATTGCAGTGCAAGCTAAAACTTGGTGAAGAAGTTTGACTTGAAGTAAAAGAGGATTGTTGAAGCTGAACTTTGAAGAATGCAAATTTGAAGAAGTCTAAGTGCTGAGAAGTGGTTGAAGTGAAGTTGGCCGATTTTCTCTAAGTGCTGAAGTTGTTGAAGCTAGCTTGGAAAATTTTCTAAGTGTTGAAAGTCTGAAGTTGCTGCAAAAAGTGTTGAGGTTTGAAGATGAAATACAGTGTTGCAACTTTTCATTTTCAAAAGTCGGCTGGCAAGCCCCAATATGATTTTATTTATCTAAGTTAAGTATCTAATGACTATTTGTTGTTTTTGCAAAATGGCTGAAGTAAGAGCAACTGGCAGAGATAATGTTGAGTCCAGCAAAGCAAATGCATCTAGACAGGCAGTGATCAAGAAGCTAAGCAAGTCATTTATGCCAGAGTCAAAATTCTCTTCAAAGCTGGGCAAGTTGGCTGATACAAACTTGGATTCTTTCAACATGGAGGCTTTTAGAAGTCGAATGATGGGAGTTGGAGGCCATCGTCCTTCGATCACATCTCACAATATTGTCAAGAGTGGATTATATGCAACTGCTAGTTTTCCACCAGAAATTCAGTGTCTGGAGCTAATTATGGAGTGTGCTAATTGCTACGACCCTGAGCACAGGTCTATTGTCTCACCTGATGGCAGATTGTTTGCCAACCTCACACCTGCAGCTATTGGCGAAGCCTTTGGAATTCCTTCACGCGAGAAGATGATCTACAAGATGAGAGAACGTGCTAAGCGGATGTATGCTTCAACATTTGAAAGATGTGCTGATATGATTAACGCTCGCTAGATGAACAAGCCCAAGCCCTCTCGCACGAAGTTGCCAAAGCAGATAATATCGGATGATTTGAAGCAGGAGTATTGTGATCTAATCATGATGCTCAACAAAGTTGTAGGTTGTCCCCAAGCATTTATCTTTGAGCCTTGGATGTTCTATTATATCAACCTTGTGCTGGAAGGCAAGGAGCATATCAATTGGGCGGTGATGATCAGTGATAATTTGCAAGAGCAGCTCTGGAGTTTGAGGACGAAGACATTTTACATGGGCTCATACATCGTCTACATGTTGGCTCGTATGACGAAGTACAGAGGAATATCATACAAAGAACCAATCGGATGTGGCTCTCATCAGTTCAAGATCCACGAGGCTTGTCCACAGCTGCACTTGACAAGCACCTCCCATTACAAGCGAGTCAATGATGCCTTCACCATGCACATAACGAGATCACTTCAGCAAAAAACTCACCACAGGATCTCTAGGGAAGCTCAAGAATTGATAGAAAGGTACAGTTGTTGGTTTATCCAATTTCCGAAATTTACTTACATTAGGCTGCAAGGATTTTCTTCATACCCGTATAGACTGCCCAAATACCCCACAAATAGGATTTTGATGTTAGAGATATCTAGGCAAGTCATCGCCTATGATAAGATTCAGAAGAAAAAGAAGGGAGGACTGGACTTCCCAATCATCATGGGGAATTCAGACGAAGTGTGTCCTTCACTACAGGCAGCCAGGGAAGCTGAGAATGAGCTTCAGTTCTTCCACTTTTCTTATCACACCAGCAGGCAGCATTATGCCCCCCACAGCAATATTAGATGGATACTGTCAGAAGAGTTCAGGCACAAAGCAAATATTGAGGATTGCTGGGCTGGTGCATTGGATGAGGCTGAAGTTAGAAAGAGAATGTTTTCAAGACTACCTTTGAGCATGATCAGGGGGTGTGAGATTATTCCAGTACCAGATCAGGTGGACGAGGACATGAACATTCTTCATCCAGATTATGAGGCAGTGAAGGATACACCACTCCCACTTCCAAATTGGTCGGAGCCGGAGATTGCCGATTTGGACACACTGTGCATACCAGTCTTGACATTCACCAGAGGATGGGTTGAAAGGCATGTGAATAGGCTAAAAAGTAGGTCAATTCCTTTGACTTACAATTTGATGGGAGATCATAGGACGCCAAAGCCTCCAAGAATTGTGGTAGAATCACCTACGCCATTGGAGACACATTCTCCAAGCATACAGGAGGTTTCACTATTTGCTGATCAGAGAAATGTATTGAATCAGGAGCAAGAATTACACGAGGCAAATCAGCCACCACAAAGAGAATCAGTTGCCTAGAGTGTCAATGCACCCACTAGAGATAATTAGCAGGAAGAAGATGAGGAAACTGCTACAGATACACACTTCCAGTGGGAGCTTGAGGCGGCTCTAGAAGATGATACGGTTACAGGACAGGAGGCCCAAGTTTTAGGACATACTCAGCCCATAGAAGCCAATGAGCCTCGCCAGGATGAAGTTAGAGAAGAAGATTGTAAAGAAGAAGCAAGGGATGAGCAGCCATTTGTTATACAACAGGTAGTACCGGATTGGCTTAGAGATAGGATGAGGATAAGCCCCAGTGAAGAGGTTGATCCAGCAGTTGAGATGGAAGAATTCTTAAGTAGGATTAGTGCACCTCCGACGAAGAAGAGAGCTAGGAAGTTTTCGAAGATCTCAATAGATGAGGATGGCTTTCGCACCCTTCACGTGGTTGTGCCAAGGGTTGAGTGTGATCGAGATCAGGCTGTACCAGAAAATTATATGATCACCACCTTGGAGTTAGGTCGCCCCACAGGAGCACAGATTATTAAGGAGCGTGATAACTCCTATCAGGCGTTGTCATGTCCCCTTCTAGTTGACATCTCTCAGAGCACATGATTAGCCTATTATGCGACCCTCGTAGGCTGATAGGGTGGATAGAGGGTCTTGATGGAGCTTGGTTTGGCTTCAGTTGTCAGAATTTGACCAGTTGGCTTTTCGTTCGGGCTCATTCGGACACCATTTGCCTGAGTTGCTATTTTTAGCAGTATTTGGCACTCAGCAAGGCACCCCTACTATTTTTAGCAGTATGGATTGAGCATGTGCAGAATCATTCACTTAGTCACCAGCTTCAGACAGTTCGTGAATCGGACACTTTTCGAAGGAGATATTAATATTTAATTGATTAATTAAATATTAATTATTTTTGGAGCTTATATTATAAAGTTATAATATTTTAATATTATAACTTAAGTGATAGCTGAAGGGGGTTGCCCATCATGGAAGGGGCCAATTTTAATTATATTTTTATAATTAAAAATGTGATTTGAAGACTATTGAAAGAATTAAAAGAGAAGTTCGATTTTATTTTAATGATTGCCTTTTTGGAGAAATCGCACTTTTCAAAGAATATAAGGTTTTTGCTTGGGAAATCGAGCCATTATGTTATTGAATAATGAAATTTGAGCAAGTCTTCTTCCGGAGAACGAAGCCTAGGGTTTTTGTTGTCTACAGACATTGGAGAACGAGCCATCTTCAGTGTTGCGATTCAGAGGCTGTGAGATATCAGCTGATCTATTGCATTTCAGAGAGATTTCTTCATCCAGGAGAGATCACAGAACTTCACAGTTGATTTACCTTCAGAGTTTTTGGTTAGTAATTTATCCAGAGGAGTTTCATCAGTCAAGGCACCTATTTTTAGAGATTTGGAGGTTCCACAGGAGGTCCGTACTTCTATTGTTGTTGCTGCTGCCAGCCGTACCTTTATACAGCAGGGCCGTACCATCATCAAAAGCCGTACTTCTTCAAAGAGAAACGCCTTCTCTTTTTTGCTCTGTAACTTCATTATATAGGGCGCAGGCATTTCAGGGTTCATTGCCATCATCTGTCAGGGGGAGAAAGCAACTATATTGAGAGCCGTGCCTTTTTCTTCATCACTCTGGTGACTGCAATCAGCAAAACCAGGTTTTTAAATATTGTTGTTTTCCTTAGATGCATGTTATCAGATCTCCATTGTAATGTATTCAAAGGATCAATAAATGATTAGCCAGCATTAGATCTCGCATTTCTATCAATATTGATGATATAGCATTTAATTTGAATTTATTATTAAATTCTTGCAAAAATCGCATTCTTCCTATTTCATGCAAAAAACACAAAAAAACCGAAATACAAACAAAACGATAAAAAACAGTCAGATTCAAAAACAGGGGAAACAAGGGTTTCTATAGTGGTATCAGAGCTAAATCCTGCCATCCTGAGGGTTTAGCAATCTTATGCAGCCACAAGAGTTTGGGTCACACAGGTATTATACTCGCAGGAGAGCCTTGATTGACAGGCAACAGGGTTCGATCCGGCAGCCAAGAAACATGGCTGACAGGACAGATATTCCTAGAACAGAGATTCCTCATAACCCTAGAGATCAAGACGATGCAGAGGTGTTAGACACTCTCAGAGACTTACGAGCAGGTCAACGGCAGTCTAACGATGTGCTACAGCAGTTGACAGTGGCAATCCAGAGGTTAGGTACACAGAGGAGACCGTCACCACAGCGTGACGATAATAGGAGTGATGCAGGATCTCGGAGAGCACCTAGGACTGTTTCACGGACAGCAAACAAGCCCACTAGGCCTACTTTTGCGAGACAGGAGCCCGATGAGGCTATTGCAGGTGAAGAGCATGAGGAGTTGTTCGCAGACACACTTATGGCAGCGAACGAGGAGTGGGAGTTAGTACCACCAGATGTCAGAGAGAGGATTACCTTTGACAGATTCGTTACACAGAGGAGAGAACATCACAGAGGTCGACAGGATTGGAGACCTAGGTACCAGAATAATGATCTGAAACATGCTACAAACAGGCTCAATCTAGCGATGTTCGATGGTAGTGGTAAGGTCAGAGCTCAAGCCTGGATCAGTAAGCTAGACACGTTCCTCACATTGCGTCCGATGGTTGAGAGAGATGCTATCAGATATGCGACATTACATCTGGAGGGAGTAGCTTACGACTGGTGGCACCACGGGATGGTGACACTCCAGCATGATCGGATCACCTCATATCAGGAGTTTGTTGACAGGTTGGTGGAGCGGTTTGACAGGAAGGATCCAGAATCCTATTTTAGAGACTTGGCTCAGCTGAGACAGAGTGGCAATTTGGAGTCTTATATTGGTGACTTTCAGAAGTTATCAGTTATGGTTCCTAATATTTCCGAGAGGCGACTTGTAGTGCTTTTCATGGAAGGACTAACAGAGCCATTGAGAGGTTGGATCAAAGCCTTTGATCCTCCTTCGTTACAGGAAGCGATGAAGAAGGCACGTAGTATGGAGTTGGCAGCACCATCCAGTAGATTCAACTCCAAAAACAATTCTTCATTCAGGGACAATAAGGGCTTTAACAAAAACAGAGAGAAGTCTGATTTTAACAAAGAAAAATCAGATTTTAAGAATGATTCAAAGGCAAAATCAGCAGCACCACCTTTGGATCAAGAGGCTCTTAATGATCTTGGCAGGAAGAAGCTTTGCTTCTACTGCAAAGGTCCCTATGATGCCAATCACGATTGTCCTTTGAGGCCTAAGGGCAAGGCAAATCGAGTGATGTGGGCTTACTATGAGGATTCGGAATCAGAAAATTCCGAACAGCAGGAGAGTTCTGAGGATTCAGAGTCAGAGGCTCCAGAGCCTAAGGTAGAGGCAAAGTCAGAGCTTCAGATTCAGGAGGCACGCCTATCTAGCATTCAGCAGGAGGGTTCATTTAGGCTTCGTGGTGTTTTGGCAGGACAGAGGGTCATTACCCTTCTTGACACAGGAGCCACACATAATTTTATCGATGCTAGATTTGTGGAGAAGCGCGGACTCATCACTGAGGAGTTCGAAGGCATTAGGGTTAAGGTGGCAGACGGTTACACTCTCAGGTGTGAACGCATGATTAAGGATCTCCCCTTGCGCTTGAACAACTATGAGTTCAAGGCTGATTATTACGTGGTGAACATGGGGGATATCGATTTAGTCTTGGGCATGAAGTGGCTTCATTCACTTGAGGAAGTCACTCTTCGTCTCAAAGACATGGAGATTCGTTTTGATGTGGATGGGAAGACACATATTCTGAAGGCAATACGGGACAGCAACATCAAAACTATTTCCTTTCATCGGATGGAGAGACTCATGCGACATGACATGGTAGAGTGGGCTGCCGAGTGCACATTAGCACCTATACAGGAGGGACAGCAGAAGACTGAGTATCATCCTGACATACAGCAGTTGAGAGTCAAGCATGAGAAGGTATTTAGTGATATTCCGCCAGGGAGACCTCCAAACAGGGGCATTGAGCATATTATTGAGATTGAGGAGGGCGCTAAGCCCGTTATGATTACTCCTTATAGACATCCCAAGCGGTTGAAAGATGAGATCGAGAAAACGATCAAGGAGTTACTTGCTATGGGTCACATTTGACCTAGCAAATCACCATTCGCTTATTCAGTTGTACTGGTGAAGAAGAAGGATGGCACCCTACGCATGTGCATAGACTACAAAGTCCTGAATAAGAGGACTATCAAAAACAGGTATCCAATACCTCGTATAGACGAGCTTATTGATGAGCTCCATGGTGCATGCTACTTCACGAAGATAGACTTAAGGTCAGGATATCATCAGATCAGGGTTTGTGAACAAGACATTGAGAAGACTGCATTCCGTTGTCATTGTGGACACTTTGAGTTTGTGGTGATGCCATTTGGGCTCACTAATGCGCCAGCGACATTTCAGTCCACCATGAACAGAGTCTCCATTCACTGCTGAGGAGATTTGTACTTGTCTTCTTCGATGATATTCTTATATACAGCAGGACTTGGCATAAGCATTTGGCTCATCTGGAGACCGTGCTCAGTATTCTGGAGAGGGAGTCCTTGTACGCCAAGGAGTCCAAATGTGATTTGGGAATGACCGAATTGTTACACTTAGGTCATATTATCAGTGCAGAGGGAGTGCGGATGGATCCTGAAAAGATCCGCGCTATTATTGACTGGCCTACACCGGCGAACCTTACACAGTTGCGAGATTTCTAGGTTTGTGTGGGTTTTACGCGCAGATTCGTGAATGGTTATTCACGTCATGCAACCCCTGATGATAGATTTGTTGAAAAAGGGTGCATTTTGTTGGACTCCTGAGGCACAGGAATGTTTTGTGAGTTTAAGGAGTTGATGACTACGTGCCAGTGTTGGCACTACCTGACTTTTGAAGCCTTTCGAGCTTCAATGCGATGCATCAGGTGAGGGCATTGGAGCGGTGCTTATGCAGGACAAGCACCCTATTGTGTATGAGAGCCGTAAACTCAGAGGGCCAGAGAGGCTCTACTATTTACGATAAGGAGATGCTCGCTATAATGCATGCCTTGGCAAAATTGCAGGCAATATCTTGTTGGCAGCAAATTTTGCATCAAAACTAACCACAACAGTTTGAGACACTTCCTAGGGTAGCGAGATCTCAATGATTGTCAGCAGAAGTGGGTTAGTAAATTGCAGGCATACGACTTTGATATCTCTTATATCAAAGGTACCCAGAATGTAGTAGCTGATGCTCTTTCACGCAGGCCATATCTGAGCTCTATGGTTCACATTACAGAGGATTGGAGGCATATGATTGTGGCAGAGTATGCCAAGGACACTTGGGCCTCCGGCATTGTTGAGGATAAACTGATTGATACGGATATCTCAAAGCTGTGACGACTTGATCATTTATAAAACGGCGTTTATTTGATCGAGGGATCGAGAGGTGAAAAAGAACGTATCATCACGACACTTCATGGTACCCTCTTTGCGGGACATCCGAGTATTCCAAAACCTATAGGCGGTCGGGGAGAGATTCACATGGAAAGGACTTGAGCATATGTTCTTGATGCGTAAATGATGCTACCCTTTGTCCCGTGAGAACAAAGCGGGGAGAACCGTCTGGCGGAGATATGCAGCCATACGATTCCTAGCGAGGAAGTGGGAATGCCTGTCGATGGACTTCATTATGGGCTTGCCTAAAGCCCAAGGACAGGATTGCATATATGTGGTTGTGGATCGGCTGACGAAGTATGCCCACTTCTTTCCAATTACCACTACCTACACAGCTACACAGGTGGTAGAGGTCTTTTTCGTAGAGTATTAGGAACCATGGGTTGCCTCGAGACATAGTGAGGAGACGGGGATAGTCGGTTCTTGAGTCACTTTTGGCAGGAGGTGTTTAGACTTTGTGGGATCGAGCTTACACCAAGCACCAGTTACCACCCGCAGACCGATGGGTAGACAGAGATAGTGAATAAATGGGTGGAGGGTTACCTCAGGAACTACATTGCAGGGCAGCAAAAGGCATGGGTCAAGTGGATTCATTTGTGCGAGTATTGCTACAACACGACATTCCATATAACCATTGGATAATGCCTTTCATGGCGTTGTATGGATTACTGGCCGAGTTTTCTGGTTTTACCACTAAGTAGCTGATGGGAAGTCTTGAAGTCTTGCGGAGACTTGTTGCGGAGAGTCCGAGGATTCTATGAGGGCTCTCCAAGAGAATATTGCCAAAGGCACGAAGTGTAAGCGTCTGCTTGGTCGAAGAGGGGTGAAGAGGAGTCTTTTGAGGTGGGTGACATGGTTTATCTTATGCTGCAGCCCTACTGTCAGTCTACTCTTAGGAAGAGTGGTTCAGAGAAGCTTAAGCCACGATATTATGGTCCTTTCAAGATCCCGAGGCGTCTTGGAGAGGTGGCTTATGAGCTAGAGCTTCCAGCGAAGGCGAAGTGCAGTCTTTTTCATGTGTCGTCTCGAAGCATTAGGGGAAACCATGTAGTGCATATGCAGCATCGAGACTTGAGATTGCTTGAGGATAATGAACTAGGGAGAAGCCGGACTAATATACACTCTAGTTGACATCTCTTTCAGGAGCACATGATTAGCCTATTATGCGACCCTCGTGAGGGCGATAGAATTGGATAGAGGGTCTTGATGGAGCTTGGTTTGGCTTCAGTTGTCAGAATTTGACCAGTTGGCTTTTCGTTCGGGCTCATTCGGACACCATTTGCCTGAGTTGCTATTTTTAGCAGTCTTTGGCACTCAGCAAGGCACCCCTGCTATTTTTAGCAGTATGGATTGAGCATGTGCAGAATCATTCACTTAGTCACCAGCTTCAGACAGTTCGTGAATCGGACACTTTTCGAGGGAGATATTAATATTTAATTGATTAATTAAATATTAATTATTTTTGGAGCTTATATTATAAAGTTATAATATTTTAATATTATAACTTAAGTGATAGCTGAAGGGGGTCGCCCATCATGGAAGGGGCCAATTTTAATTATATTTTTATAATTAAAAATGTGATTTGAAGACTATTGAAAGAATTAAAAGAGAAGTTCGATTTTATTTTAATGATTGCCTTTTTGGAGAAATCGCACTTTTCAAAGAATATAAAGTTTTTGCTTGGGAAATCGAGCCATTATGTTATTGAATATTGAAATTTGAGCAAGTCTTCTTCTGGAGAACGAAGCCTAGGGTTTCTGTTGTCTACAGACATTGGAGAACGAGCCATCTTCAGTGTTGCGATTTAGAGGCTGTGAGATATCAGCTGATCTATTGCATTTCAGAGAGATTTCTTCATCCAGGAGAGATCACAGAACTTCACAGTTGATTTACCTTCAGAGTTTTTGGTTAGTAATTTATCCAGAGGAGTTTCATCAGTCAAGGCACCTATTTTTAGAGATTTGGAGGTTCCACAGGAGGTCCGTACTTCTATTGTTGTTGCTGCTGCCAGCCGTACCTTTATACAGCAGGGCCGTACCATCATCAAAAGCCGTACTTCTTCAAAGAGAAACGCCTTCTCTTTTTTGCTCTGTAACTTCATTATATAGGGCGCAGGCATTTCAGGGTTCATTGCCATCATCTGTCAGGGGGAGAAAGCAACTATATTGAGAGCCGTGCCTTTTTCTTCATCACTCTGGTGACTGCAATCAGCAAAACCAGGTTTTTAAATATTGTTGTTTTCCTTAGATGCATGTTATCAGATCTCCATTGTAATCTATTCAGAGGATCAATAAATGATTAGCCAGCATTAGATCTCGCATTTCTATCAATATTGATGATATAGCATTTAATTTGAATTTATTATTAAATTCTTGCAAAAATCGCATTCTTCCTATTTCATGCAAAAAACACAAAAAAACCGAAATACAAACAAAACGATCAAAAACAGTCAGATTCAGAAACAGCGGAAACAAGGGTTTCTACAGGCGCTCAAGGATAGATTACTCAAGACTGAATGCAAATACAAGAAATTGAAGAAAGAGCATAAGACTTTGATAGGCTACGTGCAACATTTATCTCGTCCTTGTGGGTAGGAGAATCTAGCAATTGAGCTTCCAGCCAAGTTGTCTAGAGAATCAGTTAGTGGCTTGGAAGATTTGAGGAGGATGGCACAAGAAGCAGATAAGTGGGTGGCCAACATTGTGTTGAAACCAAAAAGTTTATGTAGGATCTTGCTCATGCTTACCAACAAGCTTCCAGCATTATGTCACGAATGGATGCAGTTGATCATGCTTGGGGTGATGCTCATATCTATCAGAGCAAGGTTATTCAGCGTTTGGAGGCTTTGATGCATACTCCCTTGCAAATGTTGATTGATGGAGGCGTGATTCAGGAAGGTGATAGGTATGATTTTTTCGGCTGGTACTCTTCAGTAGTCACAGGTCGTGGATTCTTTGATGCAGCCCAGGAAGATTCAGCCAGAGTTAGGAGGGCTATGATGAAGATTATTGATGGAGTCCTAAATACCTTAGAGGCTATCTTTGCCAGGAAGCTGAATTCTGATGAGGTGACTGTTGATAGTTTGAGGAGTAGGTTGCCACCTTTCTTTCCACAGGTGAAGACTTTTGTCCAAAATGACTTTGAGAACACTTCATTCTTCTCAAGCATTATTCAGAACACTCAGGATGCATTAGTTGCTTGGAGAAAGTCTTGCACGCAGCATTGGCAGGCAGTTATGGTGTTAGAGTTCCAGCTTGATCACATTCCGCCAATCTCACTTTGTTAGAGTTCCAGCTGGATAACCGCACTTTGTTTCGCCTCCTTTGGACAACTTACGCAAAGTGAGTGCAATCTTCAAGGGATGTGATAATGATTTTCAAGCCTCGAATGAGACTGAAGTTAAGCTTCCACAACTATAAGCTCAGGCTAACTTTACGTATCGAATGCAAATCATCCATTCGAAGAAAGTATGAGCAATACTTCACCATTGAATCTATACGATCAATCTCTCATTCACTTAACCAATACTCAAAAGCAAATTCTACTTAACTTAATTCTAACTTTAATCTATGGCGGAAGAAGATATGCAACCTCGCTTACTACTTGACAATAAAAGTTATTCAAAGCAAATCATGCATAAGAGCTTTTATTATCGGAAATAGTCTCAATGCAACAATTTCATACACTGTCTCCACACTTTACAAATGAGGGGCGAGCTCAATTTATAGGCTCCCCAATTACAATTCAATGGCCAAGATTGATTTCGGATCAATGATCAAGATTACAAAATAAAACCCTAATTAGGGTTTGTCACTTTCGACCAATGAGAAAATTTCATTCGAGGACACTTGTCCTTTTTGGTAAATATAAATCAACAAATAAAATAGAATGTTGTTGCATGTTGATTTGGAACAATTTGATTGGTTGGAAGATGACGAGGCGCCACCTCAGCGTGCTAGATGCCTTCCTTGGTCACTTCGTTTTTCTTCCACGCTTTTGCTTTAGAATATTTTCCTTGTCGATGGCTCTATCCTTTGCACTTGTTCCTTCCTAGCTTAGATCTTGGAGCTCCTTTTGAGGCTTTGATTTCTTCTTCTTGCCTGTACTGGAATCTTTGAGGTCTGGAAGTCTCCCCTTGGAGCAGGTGTCTGGACTTGAAGTTGGATGCTTTGAAATTCCTCCTGCTTGAACTGGGTTGATGTTATTCCTTTGGATTTGCTCTCTGAATTCTCCAATTTGTGTCGAGAAATTGTCTAAGTATGGAGATGCCTTTGGAACACTCTTCTTGTCACCGTCTGATTTTGATTGGAAGCTTGTTTTAATTCTTCAGGAGATGAAATCCCTCACAAAGTTGTCCTGATTGCTTCTTTCAAGTGCCTAGAATTTGGAGAAGAATGCCTCTGTGCTTTCGCCACAATGGAGGAAATTGGAATTTCCTCTGTGAAGTATTTCCCAGACTTAGCCAAATTTTGGCTATTTTGTAACACCTTCATGTGGACAATTCAACATTTAGCCAAGGTTTTGACCATCTCCATTCTCGAACGAACTTTTCCTATGGATTTGCCTTCAATTCTGAATTTGGCTAGTGCTAAGGATTTTATTCATTTCTTGTTTATTTTTCCTCTTTATTCCTTTGTTTTCTTTCCAACACTTAGCCAATTTTCTGAATTTATTACCTTGAGCGGACTTTACTTTGGTCTTGCCATGATTATTTCCTTCCTAGGCGAACTTATCTTGAGCTTGGAGAACTCCCTCTTGAGGTAAGTCAGACTTTGAGCTGCTTCGGACATCCTTTCCTTAGGCAAAGTCGGACTTTATCATGCTTGTGCCATTTCTCAATTGAGCAAAGTCGGATTTGCTAGTGGTTTCACCATCTTTTCTTTATGCTTGGCGAACTTTAGACTTCTTTGGACAAGTCTTGGTGGACCTGATCTTTCCTTGGACATGTCTCATTTTTCTCTAGTGGACTTAACCAACTTCATGCCATGTGTGGGCGGACTTCATGGTGTCCTTGACATTTTCATTTTCCTTCTTATGTCGGAGTTCACAACTTTCTCGCCATATTTCATTGATGCCCAAGCGGACTTCAAGAAAGTTTTGACATTGATAGGGCGGACTTCAAGATGTTCTTTCCATGTTTCCTTTTGGCATGGCAGACTTCCTTGACATTAATCCTTTTAACACTTAGTCAAATTTTGAAATATTATTCTCCAAGGGGCCAATACTTAGCCAAATTTTCTCTCCCAAGGCATCCATACTTAGCCATTTTTTTTTTTTTTTTTAATTTTCCCTCCTCTTGGCTAGGCGGACTCCATGAATGCTTGGACATGCTTCTCAAGTGCTAGGCAGACTGTCTTGGACACTTCTCTAGGTGGACTTTGCACTTGTCTTGGACATCCATCCTTGGGCAGACTTTGCTTCATGCTGGACATCTTCACCTTGGGCGGACTTGAAGCTTGCCTTTCCATCCATTATTTCATCCGAGGCATTTTATATTTCTAAGTATTGGAAATAAATTATTAAAATGCCAAAATATTTAATTTATTTCCAACCCGTTCGTTTTTGGACCCATGGCTATTTTGATTCTCTCCTTTTTCTTTGGCTAAAAGTTTATTTTCCAAATTTATTTCGATTTTCGTCTAGCCAAGTTAAAATTTTAGCCGTTCCGTCGATAAATGTTATGCCAGATCCTCATTTTCTTCTGCCATGTCGGACTTTGACTTGTGTCGAGCAAATTTTCTTATGCCAAAATCAATTTTTCTCTTGGTCGGACGAATTTCTCTAGGCAAAGTCTGTGTCTGGATGTCTTCCTTAGGCAAAGTTATATGATACTTGACAAAAAATTTATCCCTTCTAGCCAAGGGCGGACTTTCTTGCCTCTTTGCCATGTGCATTTTCCTCTGTATACTTGGCCAAATTTATCAACTTTTCTCTAGGCATCCAAACTTAGGCGAATTTTGATTCTTCCCTTTCCCTTCATACTAGGCGAACTTTTATTTTATTCTCTGCCATGTCCCAGGCGGACTTTCCCAAGTCTTTTCCATCTTCCATCAAGGTTGCGCGGACTTCCAACAAGTCTGAACATGTTGCTTGATGGCGAATTTTAGACAAAATTTCATCATGAATTTTATGCTCTTTTGGTTGACTTTTGGTGATTTTCCTCTCAGATCTGACTGATTTTTCAATGATTTTTCCAGAATTTGATGCTTTTTAGTTTGATTTTCTCATATTTTTGACTGATTTTTCCATGCTTTTCCAGATTTTTGATTTGATTTTTAGATTTTCACTTTGATTTTTCAATGATTTTTTATTTTTTTGGTTGATTTTTGGATCTAAAGATGGAAAGTTGACTCGTTGACCAGGGTTGACTTTCTAAAAATAGAAAAAGCAAAATCCCTAAAAAATAGGGAACCCCGTTTGGTCCAAAAATGCAAAAATGAAAAAACGAAAAAGCAAAAAGCGATTCCCTAAAAATAGGAAGTGTCGATCGGCCAGCCGAAAGCGATCCTTGTCTCCCCCGAGCACTTATGTGGCGCTTAGATTCAAACATGGATTATTGACTTGGCTCGGATGACTCTCAAAAAGACTGACTTGAAACCCTCAAAATGATGACCTCATTGTAAAAAGACAAGTGATAAGCAGTTGCGACGCCAAGGCAAAAAAGCAAAAACAGGGGGTCCCCATTTGCAATGGGGCGATGTGTGAAAAGGTCACAACACACTGAAGTCAAGCTCTGCACATCTTCTACCTTAGAATAGAATTTAGATCTTCTAAAACCCTGCATTTATTTAAATTCAATACATTCCTGGTTAGTTTTAGGGAAGTTCGTACCTTATTGTAAAATCATTCGCATCACTCACGAAAATCCCCTTCCAAATCATTAACCTACTATCAGCTGCAAACATTCTAAACAATTGTGTAAGTCCCCTCGTGAAAACAGCAAATCACAATGAACCGACTAAGGGTATTCCATCGCATTATCGGAACCTTGGAGTTGTGTTGGCGTCAAATCTAACACCTCTGGAGTGCAGGTTTGTACGGACAGCTATGTACACTACGCAATGAGTGCTCTTCAAATTAGGAGGGGAAGCTCCCTCGTTGTGCTGGAATGCATGGAAAAGAAAAGTAATCTAAGTCCTATCTTTTTGTTCTCAGCTGGAAGAGGCACAAGGTTAAGAAAACCAAGAACATTGCAGCTAAGGATTTTCTGGTTTCGCAGATCATTAACTACAACTAAGCTAACTACTTTAAATCTATCTAGTTTCCTCAAGAAAACAGAGCATGAGGAAATGGAGCAGGGATGACTATTGGACGATAAACGAGTTTAGATTCTCTACTTGAAGGCAAGGTGGCGCAACTATCATCTCAATCTAAACAAGCTTATTGGGCACAAAACAGATTTAAGAATTTACCAAGACAACCTTATGGAACCCTATGTGGCATAACACTTGATCGAAATAGTAAAGTCTTCACAAAACAGCCTTTATCACCACAATCTCATGAAACCCTATGTGGCATAACCTTTAATTATAATGATAAAGATTCACAAAACAGATTTATCACCGTAATTTCTCGAAACCCTATGTGGCATAACGATTGATCACAATGGTAAATTAACACAAAACAGATTTATCATCTCAATCTCTTGAAACCCTATGTGGCATAACAATTGACCTCAATGATAAAGATGTTCAAACAGATTTATCTAAACTATGGGAGGAATTTACTACGCCAATCTTATGAAACCCTATGTGGCATAACACTTGATCAAAATAGTAAAGACTTCACAAAACGATTTTATCATCACAATCTCACGAAACCCTATGTGGCATAACACTTGATTGAAATGATAAAAGATTCACAAGACATAAAGAATCCACCATTACAATTGCATGAAACCCTATGTGGCATAACACTTAATCATAATAGCGAAGACACATGAACAAATACCAAAAGAGCAATATTGAGGGCAAGGTAGGCGCAGCATATATTTCTCTTTCAAGCAAAAGTTATTTACAAATGAGCAAAGCTCTTATTTATATACATCAAGGTGTAGGTAACCCTAAAATCACCTTGAGTTCACTACATTCTTGCAATGCATGCAAGTTATCGCTAACCTAATAAAGTAAACTATACGATTAAGCGGCAAGTTACCATCGTTTAACTGGTACAAATAACCTAATTGGACAATGTGCAAGCATGCACGTCCTTATTTAAAGCAAAGTTAACTGGCCACTACCTTCAGTTAACTGGAAACCCTAACCCTAACTCCTGTGTGAATTCCAAGAATGAGATAAGCATGTGTTAAGTCAGCAAGTTAACTCAAGACTGGAAGTCAAGTTAACTGCCACTCAGGACTCAACCCTAGAAATCAACTGGAGGTTCCAACTGGCAGATCACTCCATGTCAACTCGGTCTAACACTTCGACCAAGAACTCATCAATCTCTCTGTCATCTGGTACTTTGATGCTGCTAAAAATAACAGTCTGTTTCTTTAGTTCTCTGCCACTTTCCGTAATTGTGTGCATACATTCTTTAACATTTTCAGTCGCCTTCTTGAAACTAGCTGAAATTACTGAAATATTCTCTAACTTAGGCGCCATAGGTTCTCCTTCAAGGCTATCACGAATCAGCTTCTCGAACTCAGCTTTGCACAACCTCGAGATCAGCGTAGGTACCATTTTCACGAAGATAATGTCACAAGATCTGAGTGGCTTTGGCGGCTCCGTAAATGAAGTGATCTATGTTCCTTTTGCAGCGTAATGCTTCATTGTCAGCTGCTCTGATGAAAACCTAAATTAAGACCGATTTGGTCTTGAATTTAGTCTACGTGAATTGCATTCTGAAAAACTCGCCCATTGACTGAGAAACACGGCTATGTTCTGACAACTTTCTCAGAAAGCTAAAATGCTCTGGACAAAGCTAAAAATAGCTTGTTGGAAGATAATTTTCATCAAAAATTCTGAGACATGGGTTTTGTCCGAAAAATGATTCTAAGACAACCCACAACATCAAAATTGTGAAAAAATGCCATTTAGCTTGACATGCAAAGATTCTTCAGTCGAGAATTGCAAGGGTTTTTAGAGCTTCCTGGGACAATTTTTCATGAGAAAATCTGGAACATGGGTTTTATGCACAACGAAATTCTGAACAAACCCAGATGATTAGATTTTCAAAAATATGTGATTTTGGCCCACATGCAAAGAAATTCTCAGAAAAAAGCACAGAGCTTCAGAATGAAGGCTACGGGGCAATTTTCTCGAAAAAATCTAAGACATGGGTTTTGCTGCTGATGCTGAAATATGTGAACCCAGATGATCACATTCTGAAAATGTGTTGAATTTCTTTGACATGCGAAGAAAGTACCTAAGACGAGAAATAGAAGAAATAAGACAGAAGATAGAAAGTTTTGCTTGTCTGCTTCTGAAAAATCTGCAAATCTCTTCTTTGAAACTTGATAAAACCTGCATGCAAAGTGAAAATAAAGTCTAGAATCGCCTTCCTCTGAACAATCTGAACTCGTGGCTACGAAGAACGCTGAATTCGGAGACCTGTAGCACCTTTAGCTTGCTGGTCGCTCAAGAAGAATATAAACTTCGAAGTTTGAAATGAAGAAATAATGGACGCCAAGGCTGAAATAAATAAACTTTCATCATTGAAATTCGCATAAAGCACTAAAGCTTGAAAAATGGCGCTTGGCTTCTAATTGGACCTCATTTTAGTTAACTGAAACTAAAATACGCTAAATAAAGCACCATGCTTTAGGGTTTCCCTTTCAATCTTCAGTTGCAAACTTATTTAAAGCCTCATGCGAGTTAGACTTCAGTTAACATTCCTTGTTGAATTCGCCATCTTCATGCTTTAAATCTAAAAATAGCAACCCTTTCAAGACTTCAGTTGACATTCAAGAAGTGAATGAATTCGCCAACTTCACACTTATGCTAAAAATAGCGACCCTTTTGGAACTTAAGTTAACAATCTTTGTTGAATGCGTCAACTTCACAAAATTATGCTTCATCATTTATGCCGTCCCTTTTAGAACTTCAGTTGACAAAAGGTGAATTCGCCAACTTCACAAAGTATTCACAATTGCAACCAAATTCGCCATGCATGCAAACTTTAGTTGACATTCAGTAATAATCTTCAGTTAAACTTAACATGCAATCAAGTTAACTCAACATGCAAGGTAATTAACTGAACATGCAAACTAGTTAACTCGACATGCAAACTGAAAGATCACTCCACATGCCAATAAACGTACTGAAGATGACAACCAAGAAATCGTTCAGTCTAACTGCAGTCAGAACTCCAGTTAAGGCGTCCATTCAGCTCACTTTCGAAAATCCAACTTTGAACTCTTGGGCGAATTCCAGACTTAGCCAAATTTCATGAAAATTTAGGCTAAAACCTCTGCCGGGACCTCTGTTCATCCTCTGACACTGGTTGACTGACTTCTCCGATTGGCTGGCTGACAGGTGCATTGCAGAGCTAAGTAAGAACTGATCAAAAGATATCTTGAGACTGGAAACCATAAAATTGATATCTGAAGGCTCAAAAATCCAAGCGCCTTTTCCAAAAGCTGCGCTTTTTACCAGACTTAGTCAAATTTTGACTTCTGTACCTCGAACGAAGGGAAAAATAAATCCTTCATAACTTCTGATTTATCAACTTTCAGGACTGGATCTCAGGTTCACTGCGAAGCTGACCTCCTTCTGCACGATAGCTGCAAAGGCACATTTCTCCAGAAAACATCATCTGAGGGGTGAAAAACAAGGGCGCCCTTTTGAAAAGCTGCTCTTTTTACCAGACTTAGCCATTTCTCGCTTTCGCCTTGTTTTGCGCTATATCTTCCATAACTTGCTCGAAACAGGTTCGTTTGACAGGCTTGATAGCTCAGTGCGAGGCTGACGTGATGCCGGACAAATGTCTGCTGGAGGTGACAAACCCTAAAAATAGGATCTGGGCCCCTAAAAGATAGGGCGCCCATTTGAGAATGTGCTTCCTTCTCCAGAGATAGAAAATTTTGATGATTTTCCTTCAGATTTTCATTTTCCTTAAATTCCTTCAGTAACAAACTGACATGACACTGACACCAACTCCATATCTGAAAACCCCAAAAACGACCTTCTGTCATCACTTTAACAGGATTAAGACTCAATTAAGCAAAATGCCTTAGTGAAGCAAAAATTTTGGTTTTGGGTACAACAAGTTGAACGTAGGATCTTTCTTGCAATCTTAGCGTATGGAATACTTTGATCAAGAGAGAATGGAGTAGCCTTCGGATACTTTGTTCTGCTGATTGGTGCGGTCACAAAAATCACATCAACGCTTTTCTTAACAAAAACCCTCAATGTCGACAGAATTCTCACCTAGAAATAGACTCTCAAATGATGAATACCCAACTATATTGCAAATATACTCAAACTGTGATGATAATATACTGGTATTTCCTGTATTTTTATCACTCAGAAATGTATATGATTTCAGAATAAAGAAATTGTGAAACAAACTCAGAGAATGATGAAAATTCGGATTTAGCTAGGTGTGTTATAAAGAATGTAATGGCGGCTATTTATAGAGCCAAAAACCATCGACTTCCACTTCTCCAGGCATGTAAGTTGCCAGGACTATGTTTTTGAATAATTCAAATGATAAGTGGCGGATTTCTCTTCCCATACTCAACACTTCAAGAGGTGATTCGACCTCTAAATTTGCCAGCAAACCAAACAAAATTTCAACTTGCACATGATTAAAAAGAAGAAATTGACATCTATAGGTATTTACCAGAAATGGTGCCAAATATGAAATGATTCATCAAATTTGGAAATGGTCATGGCCACTTAACACCTTATCCCTTCTCAAGTTGTGTCGCCCCTATTTCTCAGTTGTGTTGATTTCTTCTCCCAGGCGAAGCGCACTTCACAGGCGCGTGTTTTTCCAGCGCCATTTATTTTCACGCATAAAGCTCTTTCAATAGTTTGAAAGCAAATATTTTTCTTTTCAAAAGTTTAAACATTAACATTTCCAAGTAATAGGGAAATATTTCGGTTTCCCTTGTTTTAATGATTTAAATTTATCAAAATGAGAAAAGCCCGATTCATAGTTAGTAAAACTAATCAGCTAAGAGATATTCATCGATTTTCCATAGTTTAGACTTTAATATTTACTCCAAGTGAGATATAATCTTTTATCCACTTTAAGAGATTTATAATATTATTAAACTGTATATATATATTTAATTATATATTTATATATTTACATTATAGTTTTATTTACTTTACCATATGTATATATATATATATACATATATATTATAATTTAAATATATTTACATATATATATATTTATATAATATTAAATATATATATATTTACATATATAAATATATATACATATACATATTTATTCGTTGAATACATATATTGCGAGCCAGTCAGCATACTTTCAATATATATATCTATGTATATGTGTATACATGTGTATATGTAAATTCCAAGGCAAATATTATAATAATATTATTTATCCACAGATAATAGGTAGTGTGTATATATATATATGCATGTATATACTATTTTATATCTCAGTGTACACATATGTGTATGTATACCATATCGACACATACGTATGAGCATATCCATCTGCCGATCATACGTCTGTATTGATATGTTTATACATGTGTATATATACCCACTCAACCTATTCACTTATGTCCATTCACGTTATCCTCACAATGATCATTGTACAATAAGTCAGATACTCAAATAAACATCACTTATACATGCATTCAGAAGTAGACACAACTCCTAATGCTAACATACAAGCCTACGGACAACTTACCCATAACTCAAATAAACTTAGTTTACTCAATCTAAGGGACGTGTGTGTGTATGCTCAAATGGTTCTCGTTACTGTTTACCTTACCAAACTCCTCTCCCAAGTGATACTTCTCCTCTGCTTGGAGAAATGGTTTGCACACCTGCATTCAATGACATGCTAACGGGAGTCATATGTTCACAACAAAGCAGTATACATGAAACATCTCAAAAGTTAGAATAAACATTTATTCAACAACATACATGCAACATTCATCTAGGATTACATCAATAGAAGTAACAATCAAATGAGACAATCATTAAATTGAACACATTCATATTGATAACAAGAAGAACATGTTTTATTCATATCAATGACTCAATCATTACAATCATTTGCCCTATGCAATAGTAGTTTGTTGTACCCAAACCAAATTTTTTGCTTCATCAAGGCATTTTGCTTAAAAGAGTCTAAACCTTGCTAAAATGATGTCAAATACAGTTTTTGGGCAATATCAAGCATGGACTTTGGTCAGTGTTGTGTCAGTCAAAAGCAGCTGATGGTTAGTACCTGGAGCTTAGAATCAGAACCTGGGACTCAGAACGAGATATTTCACGATGGAGGAGCATTTCACGACAACAATTTTACCTTTGCATGGTCATTTCAGTGACCAAGACAAAGATTTCAATGATTAATTTATGAAGATTTCTTAGGCAAAAGCAAAATTGCGCCCCTGTAGCCCAGGGGTACCCTTCTTTTTGAAGGCCCAGGTTTTGTGGCATGTGCTCATAAACACAGTCAATCTCTTCAGAATTACCCAGTTATCCGATGAGCTATCCTGCGAGGTTATCCGAGGTCTGTAGCTCTGGTAACTGATGTCAGAAGTTGAGGATTCCAGAGGTTGCAAATTGTAAAACCTTATCACTCTTCAGCTTTTGCGCCCCTGTAGCTCAGGGGTGCCCTTCTTAATGGAGGTTCAGATTTTGTTATTCCTGATTGTTGATGCATTTAATCTCTTCCTAATTGGTCTGGCTATCCGACGAGCTATCGAATGCAGACATCCGAGACCCAGAGCTCCGGCAATCGAAGTCAGAAGTTGAGGTTACGAGGAGGCTTTACATCACAGAAAGTTGTCAATTGGCAAAGTTGCGCCCCTGTAGCCCAGGGGCGCCCTCCAAAATAACCCTTGAGATGAATGAGATTACAGATGAGGTCTTCCTGACATCTGTGCTAATCTAGTCTAGCTTCGCAATGCACCAGTCAACCAGTCAATCTGACATTCTGAGTAATCGTGGCAGAGATTCTACCAGACACGTAAATCAGAGGGTGGAGAAATGTGGTATTTTCACCTGTACTTTTGTAGGCTAGGGGCGCCCAGCCTTTAGGCCTATCAGATGGAGTTTTTAGCTTTCGAAGTCTTCACGAGACTTGTGACCAATTACTGCAGCTGTTCAACGAGCCCAGCCGTCAGCCTTTGGGATTTGGCAAACACTCGTACGTGCGAGGTCTTTGTAGAATGTTGAAAAGTAAAGATGTCCGAAAAATGGCTAAGTATGAAGCATATATTTTAAAAAAGAAAAGGCTATCGTCCCTTTGAGGTCTTAGAAGCAGTTTTCTCGCTTCGTCGCCTCCAGAGACATCTCTTGTAAGTTGCTCTAGCTACGCAATGAGACAGACGGTGTGCAGATCGAAGGACTCCAGCTCCCGGTCTCAAGGGTCAAAGTAGGCTATTTGGTTGAAAGTTACATTTTTGGTAAAATGGTGTTTGAGCCTTCAGATGCCAGGGGCGATTTTCCTTTTGAGGTCCTTAATGCAGTTCTCTAGTGCCTTCCATACAGTCGTTGGATGCAGAATATTTCCAATCACGCAGTGAGCCTCCCATTCAATTAGCAGGGTTCATCGTTCGTCGTCAGCAGTCATTTGAAGCGTCAGATGGCAGTACGGTGAAATGGCTAAGTCTGGTGTCTGAAAATCAATTTAATCAAGGGCGCCTAATTTTTTGAGGTGTTAAATGATGGATTTTGCAATGATGACTCCCAACAAACATTTCTTCCTTGCTCTGCAGGCTTCGCAATGAATATTCCTGCTTAGTCTCAGCATCACCCGGTCACTCGGAAATCAGTGTTGAATATGGTTAGTTGTAACTTTGTAGTCAGCTACAAAGTAGGAAGTTAATAAAAAATGTCATATCTTGAGCAAATGGACGCCTATGAGGTCAAATGAGGACTTTTTGAAATCAGTAAAGGTTATCGAATCCATCCAAGAGCTTTACGTGGTTTGTCAACTGAATAAAATAATATTTAATATTTATTTTGCATGCTAAGGCATTAAATGGCGATTTTCTTCAATAATTTATTATTGGCGCCTTTTTAATGATGAAACTCAAATTTGCATGTAAGGGCAAAGTGAATATTTTTATTATTATTTTAAAATCCGGAACTCCAAGTCAGTCACAGTTCAATTGAAGGGGGTCCAATCAAATAATTCTTTCCACAGTCGGGGTTTTAAATCTTGCAGTCATGCTTTTATAGTGCGAATTTGCTCTATTTGTGCAAGCATGGCGTCTATCATTTCATTCATCCAGCTTGATCAAAATTCATTTTCTTCAAAGCAGAGGCGAATTTTCCAGAGTTAGGCGAATTTATCATCAGCAATCAAATTTGAAGCATCAAACAATTCCTGTTGTAGGTACAAATTTATAGTTATCAGCGAATTTGGAGATTGAAGTGGCGATTTTGACAGAGGAAAAACACAAAAAACGTCTTTTCTCTTCTTAGATTCATCAAAATTCTCTCAGATTCAATTTGCATGTTCAAAAAAAGGGAAAATTTTGGCAAATTTATTCATTTGGATCGATTCTATATAGCTTTCTCGAGTTAAATCCATGTGCTTGAATTTTCAGGAAATTTTAACTCCAGAGCATCAATTCTCAAGTTTCTAATTTTCTCAACTAAAAATTCCTTGCATGGTCGAGTAGAAGTCAAATTTTCGCATTTCTGACGTTCTATGTTGTCTTAGAATCTTTTTCTGGACAAAACCCATATCTCAGATTTTTTCCGTGAAAATTGCTCTTCGATAGGCTATTTTTAGCCTCAAGGGCTATTTTTAGTTTTCCAGAAAAGTTGTCAGAATGTAGCCATGTTCACAGTCAACAGGCGAGTTTTTCAGAGTGCAGTTCACGCAAACTAAATTCAAGACCAAATCGGTCTTAATTCATGATTTCATCAGGAAAGTTGAGACCGATTTGTATCAAGTGCATTCAGAGGATTGACAGGCGTAGTCACTCAAATCCATATGGTTGCATGCCTCGTATGGCTGATTGTCTTCCAAAGCTGGTTTAGAGGGTTGATACCGTTGGAATTTTGTGTGTGCAATAAATTCGTTTGCATTTCTCACAACCAGAGTGTGCGTAGTCAAGCTTCGCAGTTTCGTCATGCAACACTCTTTCATCAAGGAAAAGCATCAGGCATCAAGCTGCAAAAGAGATAGTGGCCATCACTTTAGTTACAGAGCCGCCAGAGTTACTAGTCAGTGAAATGCCAGTTTAAGTGTGTGGAGATTTCCAAGATTGTTTGAGTTGCTCGAGATAGCGGCCAATGGTCAGTCAGTTAGAACCTGCAGTCGTCTGCAAGGACAAAATCTGGAGCATGCAATTAGAACTCGATCTTCATCTTCAGTTCTCTTTGCGGGGTCCACACACGTCTATCTTTATCCTCAAAGATATCTTGTAACAATTGGAGTTTCTTTTAGGGTTTACGTTAACTAATGGTAGTGTTCCAATTAACTTGCTTTCAATAAGGACGTGCATGCTTGCACATTGTCCATTCTTAGATTAATTGTACCGGTTAACTGATGGTAGCTTTCAAGTTAATTGTATAGTTTGTTTTTATTAGGGTTTAGCAATAAATCTTGCATGCATTGCAAGACTGTAGTTGACTCAAGGTGATTTTAGGGTTCCCTACACCTTTTGATGTCTATAAATAAGAGCTTTTGCTCATTTGTACATAACTTTTGCACGAGAGAGAAATATATGTTGTGCCTACCTTGCCTATAATATTGCTCGTTCTGTATTTGTTCATGAGTATTTGCTATTGTGATGAATTGTTATGCCACTTGGGTTTCATGCAATTATGATGGTGAATTCTTGCTTTAGTTAGATATAGTGGCTAGTTTGATCATAGATTGTATGCGTGTCTCGCCTATGCAATTTATTATCCTAGTTGGCTATCCTTCATGTTTTGTGTTCAATAAACTCATTCAGATTGAGCTGATAGATGTGCCACCTTGCCTTCAAGTTGAGAATCTGTTCTTGGTTATCGTGTGATGTGTGTGAATAATAAACTTATTCAGATTGAGCTGATAGTTGTGCCACCTTGCCTTCAAGTTGAGAATCTATACTCAGTTTATCGTGTATTGTTGTTTCCAATAAGCTTATTCAGACAAGCAGATAGTTGTGCCACCTTGCCTTCACGTTGTGAGTTCGTACCAGGCTTATCGTCAGATAATCATTCCCGCTCCGTTTCCTCATGCTCTGAATTCTTGAGGGGATTGGATAGTTAAGTTGCTTAGTTTTGAGTATTGTAGTTAAGTCTTGCGAAACCAGAAAATACTTAGCTGCAACGTATAGAGTTTTCCTTAAACCTTGTGCCTCTTACAGCTGAGACAAAAAGACAGGATATAGTTAAGTTTACTTTTCCCTTTTCAAGTACTTTTGTCAGCACAACGAGGGAGCTTCCCCTCCTAATTTGAAGAGCACTCATTGCGTAGTGTGCATAGCTGTCCGTACCAGCTTGCACTCTAGAGGTGTTAGTTGTTACGCCAACATAGTTATACAATCGGGGTGTAAGATTTGTTGTATTCAATTATCTTTTAAGCAATGCTCCATGGGGACGCATCCCCACCCCTAGTCCCCCCGTCCCCAAGACAGTCCCATCTTGAGGACGCAAGGACTTGGAGGGACATCCCCTCGCCGTCCCACCAATGCTGCCCACACCCCAAGTGTGTTTCTAGGACATCCTCCTTATTTGGGGACACCCTTTACTCTTTTACAAATCTGCTAAAATATTTATCAATGAGAACATTTCAATATCATTTATGGTATTTTGAGATTTAAGATTATGTTTCAAAAGCATTTTCTATTACTCTATCTTGACCTATTTGATTCAAAACCTATTAATTGAACTTTGCAATTGCTTCCTTTGTCATATAATTCCCCTTTCATACTCTTCATATAGTTCTCTTTGACATTGTTCTAGAAATTGCAAGTACTGTTAAATCACAAATACGAACCAGTTGATTCCTGTTTTGTAATTTATGATGTCTACTCAACAAAGGAAAACTATCTTTTCAATGACTTTCTTTAGCCTAAGGATTTTGAGATCCTAGAGGCCACCTTGGATAGTCATGAGGTTGAATGACTTAGGAGAGGCTCTGAACCAAGAGCTTCATCATTAGGACTAGCAGCCCTCTAGCATAGCTCTATTTGTAGTAGCAAGAGTCATTGGCTACGTCTGATTTTTGGAATTTTGTACTTAGTTTATAAGTTGACTTTGTACAAACTATATTGTAATTGAAATTTTGTCAACTGTAACCATCTAGTTATTATTTATGCACTATGAAGTATGCTTTATGCAATGCAATATAATCAACGATTGAATATAAACAAAATCCTATTTTCTATAATTCATGGGTTAAACTCTATTTTACTTGCTCTGTATATCTCTATCCTATGGAAATGCCCTTAAATTTCAAAAAAAAAAGGTAGTTTTTTTCTTTTTCTACAATTTTTTACGTTTTTTTAAATCTAATTTTTTCCCGAATTTTTCTTGATTTTTTGCTGATTTTTTCAAAAAATCTTTTACTACTAAGTTGCCAGTTTTTTCCCCAAACTTTTTTTGCTGCAATGGACTTTGAACCAAGCCCTTTTTGGAAGACCAGGAAAGGTGACAAGAAAAGACATAGGAAGGGTCAACAAAGAAAGGAGGACTAAAATTCTTCTTGGCAAGGGAAGAAAGACATGAACCATATCAAGTGTTTCAAATGCCACAAGAATGGCCACTATTCTCCTCAGTATTCTAAGAGGAAAAAAGAAAAGGGCAAGCAACAGCAAAAGCAGTTTGCAGGGAGTGCAGAAGCTTTTGCAATGTGTGAGCTTTCATCTAGGCTTAAGCCAACCTTTTCCATGGTGTCATGCATCCAAACACATGACCTTGAATAACAATGTTCTTAGAAGATATTAGGAGCACAAGGCAATTATCAAGTACAGCTTGGTGATGATACTACATATCCTATTACTAGGACTATAACTATTTATTTTTGCATGCCTTCAAGTGATGTTCTTGAACTTCATGATTTCTTATATGCTTTTGGATTAACAAAGAACCTAGTTTCAATTTTAGCCAAAACAAATCTTATGTGTGTGGCTGAATCTAATGATCAACAAGTTATCATCAAAAATTACAGCTACGACTGTAATGTCCCCTTCTCAACACTAGTGCCTTTTGAGACTATTAGCCTATTTCAAAGGCCCGTAGGCTAGTCAAAGGCAATATTAGGATTTCCTATTTTCTAGGAGGTATCTTTCTGAGTTTCCAGGGGATGGTTGCAGGTGTTTGCCAGCTTATTTTTTGGGTCTTTCTAGGTTTTCACAGAGCTTCAGAAGGATGTACATCCATTTTCATTAGTGACTATTTCTGGACTTACTATTTTTAGTAAATTACGATGACTGCCCGGATTGTGCTCAAATGGTGTTTAGAGTCACTATTTTTAGCAATATGCGATTTTTGGCAGTGTGGTTTGGCAGCAGTTCACCACTCAATTTCTATTTCTGGTAGTTCAATTTTGGCAGTGGCCTCTCCAGTGTTCTTGGAGTTCAGAAAATGAAAGGTAATAACTTATGTTATATTTTTAAGTTGCTTTTTGGACCCCACGACTAGGCAACATAACTTAAGTTGTTTTAAAAAGGTGGACTCATGAGTTGGATGCCCTTTTGAAGACTTTGCAAAGTTTAAATGATTTGTATGCCAAGGTTAAAGTGGATGCCATAGTTGACAAGATAAAGAGTTTTTAATAAATAATATAATATTCCTCATTTGGGCGTCCCTTTTTGGAGGGAAAGGAGTTTTGAATTTTTGGGTTTGGAGCTTATAAATATGCCTCTCCTCCTCTCATTTTGGTTATCCAATTTTACCATAACGAAGTGTTGCCAAAATCAATTCAAACTCTTGCTTTGAGGTTGGTACACCTAGTTCTTCTTCAGTTTCAAGTTCGCAAGATAACTCCTAGTTGAACAGCAACTGCTTGTTCATTCAAAGGTTGCAGATTGAGCTTCAATGGTGATGGCTTTTCTATTTACTTTAGTTTGGTGTGGTTTTGATGTTTTCTAGAGACATTTTTGGTGTATTCATTTGTTGTTTGGAGTTTTTGAAGTGTTCTTTCGGTCCTCTGCTGACCCACGTTTGTACTCACACTATTCCGGAGAGTTGGAATAATTTTGTGGGTACTGACTTAATGTTTTCCTAGCATCTAGGCGCCCCTTTGCTTGGAATCTCATAATTTTTGGAGGTGAATCTGATTTATGCTTGCTGGTCAACCTCCCTAGAGGGTCGTACTATCTCTTGGAGGTGCTTTGGAAAGCATGTCAAAAATTTGCAGACCTTTTGGTGGCGGCTTGCTTCATGATCTTGGACGCCTAGCTAAGAAGGTTCATATGCCACTGATTTGAAGTCATTCGAAGAAGTTTGGAGTGAGTTATGCAGTTTTCTTGAGGTTTCAAGGTGACTACTCTTTCATATCAGACTACTGTTGCAGTGTATTAGACCTGGTAATTTCATTGTTTAATCTCATTATGATGCCTCATCATTGTATTGTTGTAGGAAGAAGTTTCTAACACTTGGGCTTTCATGTTGCTAATTGTTCTCATGATATATTGTAAAAGACTCCATATTGTAACGCTGAATTAGTAGTACTAATCAGCTCTCATATTTTCAGTACTTTGTATTACACTCCCACTAAATAAGTGGTTGAGTTTTTGCTTACTTTTTGTTGCTTGCTAAAAAAGAGTGGTTGGCTATGGTGCCAAGTTATTTGCTTTACTTTACTTTCTTGTAGCCCGCTAAAAAGTGGAAGTGGCTGGCTTTGCCACCAAGTATTTACATTTTCTCTATTTGAAGGCTTGCCGCCAATACTTCTTGTTCTTCCAGCTTTCTCATATTGCAATCAAATCCCCTTACACAGTATGCTCTCACCTTGCCCACTCCGAGATCTGGGTGATTAGAAAGTGAAGGGTTACTTCCAATTTGCTTATCTTTCATTAGGCAAACGCTAACGAATGAAGTTTATGTGAAAAAAAATGGGAAAAAAACTAAGGGGGATATTTCAACGAACCTAGTCAAGTATTGGCCAAAGATATGCAAGAGGGTGGTCTTTATAAGTCAATTCTAATCTGATCAAATAGAAAGCCTCGATACATGACAATGACAAATTGTGTGAGTTGCGGCACAAGAGACATGGGCACTTGCACTATGGAGCTCTACCTCTCTTGAGAGATATGATGGAAGGATTGCCAAACTTCAAGATAGAAAAGAATGGAATGTGCAAGGATTGTGCACTCGACAAGCACACCATAATTTTTTTTCCTAGCAATGAGCACAAATCAAGAGGAATTCTTGATCTAATTCATTTAGATGTATGTAGGTTCATTCGCAGGAAACTTTAGTTGATGATTCTTTGAGGAAAACCTCAATTTACTTCATAAAAACCAAAGTTGAGGTCTTTGGAAAATTTTAATAGGTCAAAGCTCTTGTGTAAAATCAGACAAGTAGGAAACTTAAGGTTTTGAGGACTAACAATGGAAGTGAGTACATCTCAGAGGACTTCAATTGCTTTTGTAAAGATGCATGGATCAAGAGGAAGCTTATCATGCCTTACAACCCTCTGTAGAATAGGTCCAATATAGAGACAACAAAGGCCATTCATTATCTAGAATTACCCATGTTTATTTGTGCAGAGGCATGTAGTTGGGTTAAGCATATATTAAACAAATGTCCACATAAGGTGTTGAAAGACAAGACTCCAAAGGAAAACTTTCACAACAGAGCAACCTAATGTGTTTCTCATTTTCAGGTGTTTGGAAGTCCTATTTAAATTCATTTGCTAAACAAGAAAAGAGCTAAGTTTAAACCCTCCAACCTGAAAGGTGCCTTTGTGGGATACAATGAATTTTCCAAAGCTTACAATATTTATGTTTCATCACAATGAAAGATAGTAGTGAGCTGAGATGTGTAATTTGATGAAGATGTGTAATATAAAAATATTTTTTTTTTGGAAACTTCACCACTGCTGTTATAATTTTCTGAGTGTGTTTGCCTTTGTGTTTTCATGTGTTTTTTCATAGTTTCAACATGCAAATGGATAGATACTGTTTGCTGATTGCTAGGGTTGTTGATGTATGCTTGATATTTCAATATACCATTCAATGCTTCAACACAAAAATGCATAGATAATGCAAAGAACAAAAAATAACAATAATAAACTAGTTTGCAATGATCAATTTCCAGATTATATTACTCAGATTTTATCACAGAAATTTTCTGAGTTTTACACTGTATATCAGACTTCTCAATTAGGTAAAAACGGACTCAGAAGTGTTTATCTCAGACCTGGAATGATGATACAAACAGCAGATTTCTCCTCCAGAAAATGCATATAATATCTCCAATAAAGATGCCCTTGAAAACTCCTAAACTCGCCATTTTCCAAACTCTATCAGACCCTGTTAAGTGCAGATTTGTCCACCACAAATGCAAGTCGAACAACCCGGAAATATGCCCAAACTGGGCGCCACATACAGCTAGGGCGATTTGACCTTATAAATTCAGTTTTGCATCAATAAATTCCAATAAATATATCTTCTAGGGCACCATGACAAGAGGTTTCATTTGAACCAATACCCAGATTGAAAAACCCTACCGTTAAATAAATATACTCAGAAAACCAGGTTCAGTCCCTGTTGAAAGTGCCCAGAAATATCTGATAATCACCACCGAACCCACTCCAATCCACACCAAAACGAAGCAGTTATTACACAGGTAATTTGTAAAATATTTGATGTATTAACAATGAGCAATGTACTCAATAAATAGTTTACAAGATTTACAAAAACGGGAAGTTTCTAAAAAGAAACTTCTGATAAGATCAGAGACAACCTTATCACTATATTACAATAATTTACAATATTGAGCATTAATAAATAAATAATAAACATTATTTTAATACCCTCCCTTAATGCTCAATCTATCAACTACACCAAGATGCCCCCTGAATTTTACAAACTTATCTAGACTGAGTGACTTGGTGAGAATGTCTGCTGTCTAGTCCTCTATCGGAACATACAGCAATTGAACTGATCCGTCTTCAACGAGCTTCCGAATGAAATGACAATGAGTTTCCACATGTTTGGTTCTCTCATGGAAGACCGGATTCTTGGCAAGTTTGAGAACTCCCTGATTATCACAAAACAAGGGAGTCGGACCTGCTTGAGATATTTGCATATCCGCAAGCATCCGGCGAAGCCAAACTACCTCACATGCTGCTTTTACTACTCCCCAATACTCTGCTTCTGTCAAGGAGAGACCCACTGCCTGTTGCTTCTTACTAGTCCATGTGACTACACCGGATCCCAAACTAAACACATACCCGGATGTTGATTTCCTGTCATCAACTGAACCTGCCCAATCTGAATCTGTGAACCCATTGAGTTTAGGATCGTCACTCCGAGTGTACAAGAGTCCAAAATCAGTAGTGCCCTTCACATAACGCAGCACACGCTTCACTGCTACCCAATGATTAGCCTTGGGGGCTGTCATGAAGCGTGATATGTAGCTCACTGCAAAACTCAAGTCAGGTCTAGTGGCAGCGAGATAGATGAGGCTGCCCACTAGTTGCCTGAACAATGTTTCATCTACCACAGGTGAATCGGACTTAGCTGACAACTTAAGCCCTTTTTCCATGGGTGTGGAGGCAGGTTTGCAATCCTACATTCGGAACTTATCCAAAAGACTTTGAGCATACTTGGACTGGGAGATGAAAATGTTGCTCTTTGTCTGCCAAACCTCAACACCTAAACTATAATGCAGGAGGCCCAAGTCTGTCATGTCAAAAGTTTTGCACAAATCCTGTTTGATCTCAGCGATCAAATGTGTCGAACTGCTAGTTTTGATCAAGTCATCCGCATAGACAACAACAATCAAGATCTCATTACCAGTATTCTTGACATATAGGTTCAAGTCAGATGGAAGCCATGATCTGTGAGGTACTTGTCAATTTTTATGTACCAAGCCCGAGGAGCCTGCTTCAAGCCGTAGAGTGCTTTGACCAATCTGCACACCTTCTGTTCTTGACCAACAACTTTGAAACCTGGAGGCTACGTCATGTACACTTCTTCCTTCAACTCACCGTTGAGGAAGGCACTCTTCACATCCATCTGATGGACCTTCCAACCAAATTGGGCTGCTAAGGCAAGGACGAGCCGTATGGTACTCATTTTGGCTGTAGGAGCAAAGGTCTCCTCGTAGTCAATGCCTTCTTTCTGTGAGAACCCCCTTGCAACCAGACGAGCTTTGTACTTGTCAAGGGTTCCATCAGCTTTGTACTTCACCTTGTACACCCATTTGCAACTAATAGGCTTCTTCCCTGGAGGAAGATCAGAAAGGACCCAAGTGTGATTCTTCTGAAGACTCTGGTATTCAGATTCCATCGCCTTTTCCCACTCAGGTATCCCTTTTGCCTCTGAATATGTCTGAGGCTCATAAACACTGTGGATGTTGGCCATGAGAGCAAAATTCACTGTAGACTGTTGTTTGCTCTTGTTTTTGGATGATCTACCCTCAATGAGCTCATCAGCATGAAGATCACTGATAGTCTTAGCCCACCATTTCGGTCGGAGAGTAGAAGTGCCAACATCAGAGGTAACGGGAACAGGTTTAGTAGGGGGATTTTCATTATCATCTGGAGGAAACTCAGGTTGAGCATCATCAAAGATTAGGTATTCGTCATCCCTCCCATCAGGTGAACCAAACGGAAGTCGGATGCCCACATCAGGAGCCGGCAGGGGCTGATCCTCTGAATGTTGAACAGGTGAGGAAAGGTGAAATGGTCCACGTTCCTCATCAAAGACAACATCTCGCCAAAGATAAGTCATAAGACAATCAGTGTCTATATCAATCAGCCGGTATGCCTTGTGGTTGTCATTGTACCCTGTGAACATGAGTTTCTGGCTCTTGGAATCCAGCTTCAAGCGCTTGGCCTTTGGAATCCAAACATATCCAAGAGAGCCGAAAACTTTCAAATGACTGATCCTGGGTTTGCGACCAGTCCAAACTTCCTCAGGAGTCTTCCCCTTAACAGCATGAGTGGGTGACCGATTAAAGAGATAGACTGAAGTATTGACTGCTTATGCCCAAAACTTGGTAGGAACACTCCTATGTTGCAACATGGAGCGAGCCATCTCAACAATCGTACGATTGTGCCGCTCTACAACACCGTTTTGCTGAGTGTACGGTGTGGTCAACAGACGTTTTATCCCATGGGTATCACATAAGTTGGAGAATGCACTTGAACAGAATTCCCCCCCATTATCTGACCTAAGAGTTATGATACAAAAATTGGACTCTTTTTCTACCAAAGCCTTAAACTTCTGAAATACATTAAAAACTTATGCTTTCTGCTTAAGAAAGTACACCCACATTTTCCTACTATAATCATCAACAAAGAGTAGAAAGTACTTGCAACTAGTTACAGAAGTAGACATAGGCCCACAAATATCAGCATGAACTAATTGAAGTACCTTAGAAGCCCGCCAAGAGTCGCCATCTTTGAACGGTGTGCGATGCTGCTTCCCGGCCTAACAAGCACCACAAACGCCCTGATGTTGAGTTTGAATGTCAGGTCAGCCATCTACAAGTCCCTCCTGAGCAAGCTGAGAGAGATAGTGCACATTCAAGTGCCCGTACCGCTGGTGCTAAAGACTAGTGACAACTGAATTTCTAGCTGCCAAGGCTAACTCCGGAGAGTCACCTGTGTCCACAAGCCTGTAGAGGCCATGATCCTCTATCCCAACGGCCACTGTTGTGCGAGTCTCACGATCTACAATCGAACATTTGTGTGAGCTGAACACCACATCCATCTGGGGAGAATGTCGCATTATCTGATTGACTGAGAGAAGATTGAGCTCGATATCAGGTACATAATACATGTTGAGGAATATGAGATCCCTCCCGCCAAACTGAACCTAAACAGTGCCTGTGCCGATAACTGTGTATTCCTCGCCTCCAAAAATCACTAAGTCAGTGCAACGGGAAAAGTCTGTGAACCAGTCACACCTATGTGAGAAATGACGCGAGGCACCAAAATCTATGTACCAAGCAGAGGATTTGATATGGTCTGCTGGCCTTTTTGCCATGAGTGCATAAAAGGCAGATTCCTTCTGCTCATAGTGCTCGGCGACATTCGCTTTCTGCTGAGACCCTCCCTGCTTCTTTTGCTTAGAAGACAAATGAGCACGGCAATCTTTCTTGATGTGGCCAAATTTATGACAGTAGTTACACTGAACATTTTTCTTCTTTGGGTTGGTGGAGGTCGACTTGAGCCTTTCTGTCTTGGTTAGCCTTTAGCGCTGCTGCGCCCTGATGATGCGCCTCCTGCCCTGTTGTCCCAACGATCCTGCTGCAAAAGGATAGTGCAATGATTTGAAACTTGAGATCAACATTAGCAGACGTAATGTTGAGAGTCTCTATGAAGTGTTCATAGGACTTCGGTAGACTCTTCAGGGTGATCACGACCATGTCTTCCTCCATTTTCCAACCAATTGCCTCCAATTGATCTCTGATCTCCTGGATTTTATTCAGGTGCGCTTGCAGAGTTGTCTTCTCATCCATCATGATAGAAAACGCATATTCTTCAAAAAAACGCACTTTTGTCGGTTTTTCATGCAAACCCTTCAAGTGATCCCAAATCTCCTTAGCCGATTTTCCAAGTGGAATCTGAGGGAGTTGATCATCAGTAACCGAAAGCTTAATAAGCATTACCGCTTCACGATTATGCTCATCAAACTTCTCCTGATCCTTACCCGCCGTTGTGGGACGAGTAGCATTGCCGAGGATCATCTGATCAAGGCAGCGGTATTCAAAGATTGTCATCATCCGCTACTTCTAGGTGTTGTAATTTTGCCAAACTGGCCATCTTCATGTTTTTCGAGGCACGAAAAACGAGGTACTAAGAAGAGGCTAATGCACAAAACTTTGGCACAAAATTCAATGTACGAATGGCACGGAAAACGATGCACCCAGAAAATTTGAAGACCAACCCAGGTTGAGATCTCGAAAAACCCACCAAGAATCGCAATCAAAAAAAAATCGACTTGATCTAAAGGGTTAAAACCCTAGTCGAAGTTGCAGAATGCCCTAGCCGCCATGAAAGCTTCACAAGTTGCAGAAAATTCGTCCAAAATGAACAAGAAAAATGCGTCTCACAGAAGAGCGCACGATTTCATGAGGTTGCGCGCAGAAGAAGTCTGAAAATCGTGAAAAAATGACTGAAAAATACACGATTTTATTAAACCACCAAAAACCAAAAATCGCGGCCAAACACAGAAGCTTTGAGATCACGCCAATAAAATGAACAAAAAAAGGCGATCAGAGAGGCACGAAATAATGAACGGAGCTTCAAATCGTGGGCCAGGAATCTGCAACAAAAATGCGCCAGAGAGAGTACAAACACGTGCCCTCCAAAAAAAGAATCAGGAGGAATTTTGAATGATAGTTAAAAACCCACGAAAAATGCTTGCACAAAGCCCTCAAAAAAAATTTCAGGAGACCCACGAATTTTTCAAGAGCCACGAAAAATTCCGAATTTTTTTTTTGAAATTTTAACTCTTCAAAAATCTTTGAAAATTTCAGAGAAGATTTTATCAAATTTTTAATTCAAAAAATACTGAAAAAATCTTGAACAATTTTTATGAATTAAAAATTCGATTTTGAGCAATTTGGCCCTGATACCATATTACACAGGTAATTGGTAAAATATTCGATGTATTAACAATGAGCAATGTGCTCAATAAATAGTTTACAAGATTTACAAAAACGGGAAGTTTCTAAAAAGAAACTCCAGATAAGATCAAAGACGATCTTATCACTATATTACAATAATTTACAATATTGAGCATTAATAAATAAATAATAAACATTATTTTGATAGCAACACATCCACAAGCTAAAATACGACTGACCCACATCAAAAATACTTAAAAATCTTCATTTTCGAATGACTGAAATCTATAACTTGAAGCACAAATGTGATTTCTGGATGAAATCACCCTTCCACCAACTAGGGCAAGTCTTGCACTACTGAAACTAGTCTTAGATATTGAGGGTTTTCGTCCTCAACTCCGTTTATCTAACCTCCTGGAAAAAAACCAACAGCATCTCAATAAGCAGCCAAAACATCCATGAGCAAATGAAGCTTCCAAATGAGAATATAAAGTCTCATTATCAAATTAGGGTGACCAGCAATGCATAAACCCTAAACCTCTCAAAAACCAACGCCCTTTTCAATATTTGTTTTTGTTTTAATTTAAGTTTCAATTCAAACATTAGCTTTATTTTAATTTTTGCCTCATTCCTTGCCTTGGGTGCCCAACTCTTATTCAACATACTAAAACGTTTTTGATGCTCTTTAAAACAACTTTAAGTTATTGTCTTAGGCGCCATGGTACTTTTTACATGTCCCCCGCACCCTCAACGTTAAAATATAAAGTTACTTTATAATAATCCAATTTCAAAGGGGAAATCAAATATTAAAATGCTTCAACCTTAGAAACTAATGCCTCAACTGAAATTGTTGCTGAGTGGTAACCCTGACCAAGTCCAGCTTACCCTAAATGACTTACTATTTTCAATAAGTACTAAAAATAGTAAGTAGCGCCAAAGACTCAAGCCGAAGAGAAAATTAGATGCCCAAAGGGCTCACTGAAGACTGAAGCTCAGTGCTAGACCCCCTGCTAAAAATAGCACTTACTAAAAATAGTAAGTGTATCTAAATCAGACTAATCTGAAAGAGGACATCGGAAATGGGGACATTACAGACAAATGCCCAAGCACTACACCAAAAGACCAGCCTAGTAGTGAGGGCGGCTACCCAAGGTGTTAAGGGTGGCAACCAAAGAGGATCGTTCACCACCAAGGCCACCACTAGAGAATCTAGGGTCTTATGCAAACCCAACAAACAAGTGGCCGCCAGGGCACATCACCCACGCATAGGGACATTATAGCCCACCATGCTCCATGGGTCTTGACCTCGAGACCTCGGCTCTGATACCACAAAGGTCCAACCACTACACCAAAAGACCGGCCTAGTAGTGAGGGTGGCTACCCAAGGTATTAAGGGTGGCAACCAGAGAGGATCTTTCACCACCGAGGCCACCACCGGAGAATCTGGGGTCTTACGCAAACCCAACAGACATGTGGCTGCCGAGGCACATCACCCGCGCACAGGTACATTACAAGATGCTTGGTCCTCTAGGTCTCAAGAGCCTCCCATGGAGGTTGGTGAAAGTGAACAGGCTGATGTTCCAGATTCTTATCAACAAAATAAAGTAGTACCAACTACAAATCAACCAAGTTCAAGTGCATCAGCAAATGCATCAAATGCTACATAAAATAACAAGAAACATAGATGGCTTATTCAAACATTGCACGAGGCACAAGAACAAGTAGGAGCACTAAATACTTCTTCCAAAGTGAATCATCCACCTACGAAGTTTTTGAGTATGTTGCTTTGATGTCTTCCATCATTGATGCAAAACCTTCTAGTTTTCATAAGCCAAATTCAAAGCAAATGTGACGAGATGCTGTGACCGAGTATAACTCCATTATATGTAATGATATTCAGGAGATTGTGCCAAGACCACATGGAGAGTCAACAATTGATTACAAATGGTTGTCCAAGGTGAGGCATGCAACAGATGAGAGTGTAAGAAAGTACAAGATGAAATTTGTTGCATTAGAGTTCTCTCAGAAAGAGGGAATTAACAATGATGAGGCGTTTGCTCCAACTGCAAAGTACACTTCTATTAAGGTAATTATGTCTCTTACATCTTATTTCAATTCATCTTGTTATCAAATAGATGTAAAAACATTTTTTTTAATAGCAATATAGAGGAAGAAGAGTAAATAATAGGCCTAAATGGTTTGAGGTGCATGAGTGAGAAACCCATGCATGTAGGTTGAAGAAGGCCCTATATGGGCTGAAGCAAACTCCACATGCTTGGTATTTACAAATTGATGAGTACTTGAAGTTGGGCTTCACCAAAATTACTACAGATCCTAATATTTATTTGTTTGATAAATCTCATCTTTTAGTTCTAGTCTTGTATATGAACAAACTATCCTTATAAAAAGCAATGAGAAACATTTTTGTCTAGGGTTTTGGTCTTCGCTCGTGTTGTGTTGTTTTGATGTCATATTGCACCTTTGAAGCGGGCATTTTTTTATTCTACCACATTTATTACAAGCTTTTTTTAGTTTGGCTATTTAATAGCCTCAAACTTTATCAACCTAGTAGTTTCTATTGGTGTTGATGGTTTGATGGCTCTAAACAATGCCTCCTCCAGACAAGCACACCTGAAAATTTGTTCCCATGGTGTTTCATAAGCTATGAACTTTGATTCTCCTCCAGATGTGATTTTTCCCATCCCAGAATTTGATAGTGTCTATAAATGGCTTGAACATTTTACTTTAATAGGTTACTTTGTTGGGAGAACTCCCCCTAAAAGCATGCTTAGGGATTGGGTCAGTAGGAATTGGGCCCCACATGGGGTTCATCTTGATGTCATCTAAAAACTCACCAAAGTATTTTTTTCTTTTTTTGCTTTGCTAAAACTAGCCATGCAAAGGCCATTCTTAAGCATGGCCCTTGGTATGTTTGTGCATCCCTGTAGGTTTTTCAACCTTGGACTTGATACATTATGATCTCTAATGAAAAGGCTCTTCATGCGCCGATCTAGATATTATTCCCAAGATTACCTTTACCTTGATGAAATTTCTTGACCACAATTGTTGGCTCGATTGGTAAAGTTATTTGTGTTGATCTTGATAGGTTCTTCTCGACTTTTCCACAAAAGCATGTATCTTTTGAGGTTGACCTCTCTAAAGACTTGAAGACATTGTAAATATTCAAATTGGTCATTTGTGTCATTCCCAATCGTCCTTTATCTTAATTTGTCAAACAATTGTTTCAAATGTCAATCCATTGATCATAAAATCAAGGATTGTCCCTTGGTCTCCCCTCACAATAAGACTTCTACTCATTTTGCCAAGGCTCCTCTTAAAAATGAAGGGTGGACTACAATCCAAAACTGTAAAAATAATTGAAACCCCAACAATGGCAGAGCTGAAGCCAAAACTTCAACTAATGTTGCTACTCAAGTTGTTAAGCCGCATCTGGTGCTTCTTCAAACCCTCAAGACAAGGGAAAAGAGGTGGTTCCCTCTAATGGTGGGTTGTCCACTCAGTCAAAATTTTCCAAAACAACTCAGCAAGCGTTTGTTTTATCTTCTCAACCAAAGGCTATTGCTCGTTCTTGTTCCTCCCAAGTGATCCTACATTAGTCTCACATTCCATCAAGGCGTTTGGAAGAAGGTGAATTTATTGCAAAGAAAATAAGGTTGAAAATTCCCAACATTCAATTGGGAAGTTTCTCTTAAGATGAATTACTACAGAATCGATATTCCTCCCTTAATGAGTTGGATAGCAATGATATGCCTCTCGACTCTCACCAATGAATTGTGTCTCTTGAAATGCTCGAGGTCTTACTAACCTCCCCAAGAAGCATGCTATGTGAGATGCTCATTAAAAATTTGCAACTTTCGATATCCTTTGTTTGCAAGAGGTTAAGGTTACTAGTTTTCTACTCTTTTCTACTTACTGTGTTATTTGGCCAGCTAGTTTTTTTATAGCAACCACGATGTGGATCGTGGAGGGGTTGTCACTTTTCTCTCTCCTAGGTGGCACACACATTTGGATGATCATGGATGCAACCCCGCCAACCAGGTGAGATTTGCACCCTCTTCAATATTTTTGGTGTTATTAATGTTTATACTTCCAATGATGTTGAAGATCTTTTTCGTGGCGTTGGATCGCCAATTTAATGCCTACCGCCACTTGGGTTTTGTGCAAAAATTTTAATATGGTTGAGATGGCTTATGATAAACAAGACTCTCTTCTCATGTGTTGGACAGCTGACGAGACAAAAGCTTAGTATTTCATGTGCAATATGGAGCGTCACCATAATCAAACATATTGGTCTACATGGAACAATTTTCGGGTTGGGTTTGACCAAGAGTGCAAACTACTTGATCACACCATGAAATCTTCTTAGTCCTTTATCTCTTTTGCCAACTATTTTCCTCTTTTGATGGAGCCATTGCCAAATTTTACTCTCTCCAATCATTGTCCCATTCAATTTTGCATTGAGTAGCAAATTCCTCATCTAAAGACTAGCATAGCAAGGCTTGATTTTTTCTTAACACCTCTTTACTGATCAGCCCACATTGGCCCACATACGTCATATGTGGAACTTTGAGCCTAAGCCTTCCCAATAGACAATTTCGATTGATTGGTAGAATGGAGTTATCAAATGCACCTCTCGCTTCCTTCAAATCTATGGCCATCAGCTAACTTGGTTTCATCGCCATGCATACAAGGCCACCACCTTGAAGATTTTCCAGGCCACAATCATGCTTGAAGCCAACCCCTTTGCTCCTACTTTGTAGTTGTAAGTGGTTAAGCTCCACCATCAAAAGCAAATTGCTAATAATCATTCAACTAGAGGTGCCCAAATTAAAGCTTGATTGCATTGGTTTAAGATGGGGTCACAGGGCCTCTAAAGAGTTTTTTCAAGCTCTTCATGCTCGAGACACCTCAAAAGGTTTCAAACAAATTAGAGATGGCCAATAGTTGCTCAAAGAGCTCTCGGATATTCTTCAAGCCTTTGTTCGACATTATGGACAAGTGTAAAAAGCTCACAAAATTTATCCTAAATGAGAGCAAGGTTTACAAGAGTGCCTCAAGGTTGTTCCTTGTTAGCTCTCTTCTTCTCAATGCGCATTCTACGATCAATTGCTCTCCATTGCTAATCTCCATGAAGTTGTCTTTACTATGGCCAATGACAAAGCCCCTAGCTGTCATGGTTTTCCTAATGAGTTTTACAAGCCTCTCTGGTATTATGTCATCAAAGATCTTCATAAAGTATATCTTGAAGCCTTTCATTGTAATTCCTTCAAAAAAATTATAAATAAAGGAAATATTAAATGTGTGCCTAAGTCTAGCGACCTTGAGGATATCTACAACTAGAGGCTAATCACTTTGCATAATGTCTCTTATCAGATCATCACAAGGGACTTGCACAAAAGTCCTGCCATCTTCTTCTTTAGATTGTGTGTCCAAATCAAACAGGCTTTATTAAGTCCAAATATATTATAGATAATATCATTACGATCTAGGAAGATATGGATTGGGCCTACTAGTCTAATCAACAAGCTATTTCAAAATTGTTCTTGCTAAAGCTTACGACCACATTGAGTGAGCCTTTATCCTTGCCATGCTTCAAGCTTTAGGATTTGACCCTTGTTTTGTGCAATCTGTTTGAATGCTCTTTCATGATGCTTCAACATGTCTCACTAGCAATGGCCAGCAATTTAGTGCTTTTGGCTATTTCAAGTCTATCTACCAGGGTTGTCCTTTAGCCCCTACCCTTATGTGCTTGCTGCAAAAGGTTTTGGATACCTTTTAGCCCATTTTCTTACCCAAAGTTTGGTCAAAGGTATCTCTTTACCCAATTCCATAGCTCAATTAGTGAATGGTCATTTAGTTGATGATTCCTTTCTTACTGTTCTGGAAGAAGAAAACAATGTCAATCAAGCTCTCCATTGTTTGAATTTTTTTGCAAAGCCTCAAGTTCTACAATTCAATGGCAGAAAACTCAATGTTATATGCAATTTTTTTCTACCTAAGCCTCCCTGGCTTGATTCTTATGGGTGGAAATGGATTGAGCATTGAGAAATATTCAAATTTTTGGGCATTCCTTTTGCTTTTCACGCTTCTCTTGCTACTATTTGGAATTGTAGAATAGGGTAAAATCAAGGTTAAGGTTATAAATCATCAAAACTCAAACCCTAGAGCCTAAACCAACAATGAAGTACAAACCAAACATAAAAACATAAAGCAATATTACCAATATCTCTATGCCATGGTTGATTCACCTCCATTGTCCTTCTCCATCTTGCTTTATATGCTTGATTGCCCTCAAATTTTGAGTATACAACAATAAGCCTAGTGATAATGATAGCAAAATATTGAAAATTGTACTTGTCTCCTTGAATAGCAATAGTCTAGGTAGCATGAACTAGGTAGGTTGAAATGACAATGATAGGCCTTTTTTATAGAAAACCAAGTTTGGATGAAGGGCTAGAATTAAAAGCCAATAAGACATGGCAATCAATGGCCACGATTGAAAGATGAAGTATGAAATAGGGTTAGGGCTAAATTAGGGCAAAGATAGGGCTTAGTTAAGGATGAAGAGTTGAGATTGAATTATAAAATAATTCAATCAAGGGTTGAAATTAATTGAGACATGAAGAGATAAGAATGATAGTTAAAGAGGTTGGCACAGAAAAAGAGGTTGGAGAAAATTAAATAATTATAAAATTATTTAATTTAGGAGGGAAAGTGAATAATTAAATAAATTAAAACAATTATTTAATTATAGAAGAGGGAAAGTTGACTTTTCAATTAAATAATAATTTAATTTAAAAGTAAGAGAAAAGGACAAATTAGTAAGTAATTAAATAAATAAAATTTATTTAATTATAGAAGAAGAGGATAATGAATAGTTAAATTATTAAAATAATTATTTAATTATAGTAGAAAATGATAATAATTAAATAAATAAGAATTTATTTAATTAATCAAAGGAAGAATAAAAGAAAGAAATGAATTAATTAAATAATTAATATTATTTAATTAATAGAAGAAATATGACTTTAGACAATAAATAATTAAAATTATTTAATTATTTAGGAAAGAAAGGGGGATTGACACAAAAAAATGGTGTTCGCAGGCGAAGGACAATTTTTAGTGTCTACAGGAATGTTGTTTTATCCAAAATTGAGAAGAAATTGGCTTACTATTATTGTTCATGAAAAACTAAAAAGGCCCAATTTCTTGTGCATGAAATATCGAGCTTACCTCTTGCCAGTAGCCCAACGCATGCTCAACAACCATATTAAAATCTCTACACAAAACCAAAGTGTCAATAGCCATTAAATTGGCAATCTAGCGCCAAAAAAGATCTTTCAATAGTTAAAAGAATAATTTTCAATATTGAAGTGGGTCCAAATCACTTGATTGGTGGATTCAAATCCATGATCAGTTAAATGTGTGTGCCACCTAGGAAAGAGAAAAGTGACAACCCCAACTCCTCCACAACTCGCATCATGATTGCCATAAGGAAAAACTAGCTAGCCAAATAACACAGCAAGTAGCAAAAATAAAAAAATTAATAGCCTTAACCTTAATGAGTTTTTCAATAACTCATGGTGATTTTACCTGCAAAAACTCACGATTAACCTACAAAACTCATGATTTGTTTCAAAAAAACTTACCAAAATCACTATAAATTCGTTTTTTTATCTACAACTAAAAAATTCATTGTTTTAAGCATTTCCACCATGCAATTGGCAATTTAGGAGGGCAATTTGGGATACAAATCAACAAGTTTTCATGAATATTTTTTCTAAATTGATCCTCGAATCTATACGATGCCATGGATATGGCCAAAGAGACGATTCAACATTTGTATGGGTCAAACAAGACCAAATATGAACCCATATAGCACAAAATTGATCGGAGGTGGAACCACAACTCCACCAACATATTCATGCTACTACCTACTATTTGAACCCCAAGTTTTTTTCTCCCCTTCTTTCGAAGCAAATGCAAAGGTTATTCTTGGCCTCAACAAATGTATTAAGAGATTGGTTGATGATGATAATCTTCAAGACCTCATACTTGATGAGATATATAGTTATAAGGCCAAGGGGGCATTATTTTCTTTAAATTTTTGCATTCATAGGAGAGCCACTCTATAGCTAGGTAAAAAAACCGTGTTCAATTTTTATTTACTATTTATTTTAATTTTTAAGTTTACTAGAATCATTAGTTATAAATGGCAAATGTTATCCTTCCAGATTTATGACAAGAAGATTATGGTGCCACAACACCTACTCCTCAAAAGCTTGCTATTCACATTTTATCTCAGCCATGTAGTGTTTCTAGTTGTGAGCACAATTCGAGTGTTTTCTAAGCCATTCACACAAAGAAGCACAATAGGTTGACTCAAAAGCACTTGAATGATCTTGTCTATGTGCAGTAAAACCTTCAATTACATGAAAAGAAGATACAAGGGAAGGGCGCACATGAAGCGCTTGACCTTGATAACATTGATCCATATTCAAATTGGATTGAACCCGAAGATGTTGATGTGGATCCATTATTAACCACTAATGAGTTGCTGATTTGGAGAGGAAGGTCATTGAATGGGAAGAGAATGCGGCAGCATATGAGGCAAAAGGTGAGGTTGGTGTGCCATTAGGGGTGGGTTCCTCACATACACAACTTCATCCCATCACTATGAATGAAGCACCTATTAAGGATATTGCAGCTATACCATCCACTTCCACAACACCCACACAACAACAAATTTTTTTGAGCTTTAGTCATAGATGAAATTTATGATTTATAATTTTCATTGATATCAAAACTTTAAGTTCATATGTAATCAGAGGTTGAACTTCTTTTTTGGTTTATGATATGTATTAAACTCTATTTTTTATTTATATATGATGGAAATTGGTAATATGTTTTACAAATTCAACACCATGTGGGTTTTTTAAGAATATTTTTAAAACTTTATGTATTTTCAAATGTTTGATAAATTAGCCGAGTTTATGCCAAGTCTTGAGTTTTTAAAAAAATTGGGCCTACCAAGTAAATGTCAAATTTGAGTTTTTTAACTACGGGGTTGATGAAGTTTGAGGCATAAAATAAAAGAACCCACCATAAATGCAATAGAATATAAAAAATCTTGCACCAAAGGCAAAATATGACATCAAAAACCAAAACCCTGGACAAAAATGTTTCTCATGGCTTTTTGTAAGAAATAGCAAGGGGCTTACAATCCATCATCTAAAACTTATTATAATCTCTATTGTGTACTTCCCTTGACTTAGGAATACTTGTCATGTACCTTGCCACACCTCAAGGCCTAGAAAACAGTGTATAAAGAAATAACCATCACACCAAACTCGAATGTCAAATAACCTATTGGAGAGCATCCTCTCCTCTAGTGCATCGTATTTTAAAAAATAAAAAATACATATATTTCATTTTTTTAATTTCTTATCAGCCTAAAACTCCTAGGACTTTGGTCTTTTTGCTTTTGTTGTGTTTTGTTCATGGTGCAAGGGGGAATTGACATTTGAGTTTGGTGTGAAGGATATTGACCTTATGCACTATTTTCTAGGTCTTGAGGTGTGGCAAGGTACATGACAAGTCTTCCTAAGTCAAGGGAAGTACACAATAGAGATTCTAAAGAAGCTTTTGATGATGGATTGTAAGCCCCTTACTATTCCAATGGTTCCAAATTTGAAGTTGACTATAGATTCAAAATCAAATTTAGTGGATCCTTTTGTGTGCAAGAAATTGATAGGATCCCTCATATATTTGGTAAATTCTAGATCAAATATTTGCTTTGTGGGGAATACAATGAGCCAGTTCATGGTTGAGCCAAGGAAAATTCACTAGCTGCTACAAAACATGTGTCCAATTCTTGAAGAGCAAAATTCATTAGGGTTTGAGGTATGTTGAAGTCAGAGAGTTAATGTTAAATAGCTTTGTGGATTGAAATTGGGCAAGTGATGTTACTACTAGGAAGAGCACTTAAGGTTTTTGTTTCAACTTGGGGTTAAGAATGATATCCTAATTCAATAGGAAACAACATGTAAAGGCATTATGTTCAGCCAAAGCAAAGTCTATAGCAGCTACTTTTGCTAGTTGTGAGGCTAGTTACGCTTCGCAGGTTGATAGCAAAAATTAGTAATTACTAATCAGTTGTTGGAGCCACCAATAGTGTATTGTCTTAATGAAGAGTTGCATCAAGCTCTTTGAGAATTCAATTTCATGATCACTCCAAGCATATCATTTCATTTGAGATAGAGTTGAGAAAGGAGCAAAAGTTCTTTAGTATGTACCCTCATGTGGGGAAGTTGTTGACATTTTGACAAGGTGAAATATTGAGAGAGAATCTAAGTTTGATCAAGAACAACTTCCTTACAAAGAGGGAGTGTTAGTTTTTCTTTGCATTGCTACAGCTGAGCACAAAAAATCAATCCTAATGTTAGTTTTGAATTTCCTACATATCACTAGATAAGTCAAGATAGGATTTAAAGTTGCTTTTGCTTTATCTTGTTTGTGTTTATCTTTTGTTTTATTCTTCCATTTTAAGCTAAGCAATGGAGTTTTGTATTTTCATATATTTGGAGAGATTCTAAATTTATCATAAAAGAGATAAACATTGTGCATTTGTGAAGCCATGAGTAACTCAAATTTTTTTTGGCTGAAACAGACTTGTGTCCCCATGATTTGCATAAGGTTGTCCATATTGTTGCCAAGACATATTTTGGGACCAAAAGGATGTAAAAATTTTATACTAAGTTGCTTAGCATGCAAGAGCATCAAGAGGGGTTTGTGCGACTAAGCCAAGAGGCAAGAGGCGTTCACACCTTTGCACTTGTCAATATTGTGGCACTAAATCTCAAGATGGTATGGTGCCAAAATTACTTGGCCACCCCAATTTGTTGGAGCCACGAACATAGGAGTGTGACATGTGTCACTTTTGTCTAGTGGCTTTCGTCAAGGTGGTGAGCTCACAAAGCACTATAAAATGTGTTGGTGTTTCAATTAGCACCTCTGGAGTGCTTATTGGAAACGGTCAACTATTGCAAGTGTTATAGTACTACTCCTTCGGATTATAGAGAGGAAGATCCCTCTTTGCTGATGTAATGTGTAGAAAGGGTAGAGTAGACTAAGGTTCCTACCTTTTTATACTCAGCGGCAAGACACAAGGGTGCACAAACACAATGCGTCGTAGCTAAGCTTTTCTCTGGTTTCTGCAGATCTTAAATACTACTAAACTAGCTTTTAATCTATCCTATTTCCCCAAAATAAACAGAGCATGAGGGCATAGGAGCGGAAATGGATTGGTTGGATCACTTGAATCCGCCGTCTCCTTAGAATATGGTCAAGGCTCTGAACTCTCGGATATACGCTGGGATAAGGTTTTATGCAAGCGAACACTCTTTACGGTAAGTTGGATTTGAGACTTGCCAAGGAGGAGGAACCCCCGTCCGAGGTATAGGCAAGGAAACAACAAATCACGATGATTTGGCCAACAAACTTGCTGAGGAGGAACCCCTGTGCGAAGTATAGGTTGAAAGATAATCCATTAAACAACATCAAACGATAACTATCGATGACAAAATATCCGAGGAGGAACCCCTGTCTGAGGAGATTGAAACAATAAGCTATAAACATAAGACATTTGGAAGAACTCGAAACTTTAGATCAAATTGCATGTGCCCTTTGATTTCCTTCTTCAAGCTTTCTGAACGAATTACAAAGATTGGGACAGCAAAGGCACAAAATCATGCACAATTACGATCAACCAATTAACTCTCATCCAAGAGTGAACAAATAATCACTTTCAAACTTGTTGGCAACAATGGCGCAACAATTTTGCATAGTAAGTAAAGGTTAACAAATAATGAGCCCAAGGCTCTTATTTATAGAACTCAAAGGAGTAGGCAACCCCAAAGTCTCCTTGAGTTAACAATTAGTTCTTGCCAATCAATCAGCAAGATTTGTTCCTATGTCTAAAAGTAGGTGAGCAAGCAGTTAACTGGGAATCTACTTCAGTTAACTGAAACTAAACAAACAGTCAACTGGAAAACTACTTCAGTTGACTGAAACTAAACTAAAGGTGAACTTTATTACAAAGTGTGCCTCCAAAATGGGCATCCACATTTAGTGGAGATCTGAGATCCACAAATTATGGAAGTCAAATTAGACATCCTTAATTAGTGGGATCTGACATGCATGATCTATGGGACGTGGAGTTAACTTGGAAAAGGGCATCAAGTTAACTTCAGTCTCATTAATGCTACTTTGGAGGGTAGGACATCCTTCTTGCGGTGCTTTACACCTCATCTCTACTGGTCAACAGTTATAATTAGGTGTTGACTTTTCTGCCTCTTACAAACTGCTTTTGATATTCAATCTTCTTTGCAGCTACGTCATCCAGCCTTGTTGACATGGAATGTGGAAGGTAGTGTGGTAGTAACCGGTGGCGGCTCTGTGTTTGGAATTACTACCTTTCGTATTTGGCTATCCATTGAACGGTGATGTCATCTACGCCTTCCAAGGCGTCCATCTTGACTACAGGCTTCACTTGATGCATGTCTGTGTCGAGTGTTTTCACAAATTCGTGAAGTAGTACCATTTTGGTCTTGATTTCAACTTGAGAGTACTATATTCTGAAAAAATCGATTGTTGACTGTAAACACGGATATGTTCAGACAACTTCTGAAAACCCCTAAAAATAGCCACCCGCCGAGAAGTACTTTTTCCGGAAAAAATCTGATACATGGGTTTTGTTCGTGCTTCAATGTTGAACAAACCCAATTCGTTAGATTTTTTATTCTGTGACTTTTTCAGAAGAAAAAAAAACCCCAAAAAATAGGGGCAGCAAGTTTGTTGTTTCTGGAAAATTTGAAGAGATGGGTTTTGCTGGAAAACTGTATTGATCATACCCAGTTGGCCAGATCTGTGATAGCCTGCTACTTTTTGTGACATGCAAGAAGTTTAAGACAAAAGAGAGGAAGAAGACAAGAGGAAGATTGGAAGTTAATTTATGCCGCTCTGTAAAAATGTGCCTCTGGATGCAACCTCTAAGAAATTATGCTTCTGTGCTACTGATCTTCGAAAAATAACGAAGAACGGTCAAAACCCTCTGTCAGATCTTGAAAAGATGTCTTGGAGAGCAAATGATTGTTCTTGAGCTCCAACCTACAAAGACCAATAATGAATAATGATGTCCAAGCTTGATACATAGTGATTGATGCCTAAATGCATCAAGTATGGGCACCAACTCATGATTGAAGACTGATTTGGCCTGATTTGGAGTTCTAAAAGTTGATTTCCACTGAATGTGGGTTGTTTGAACCAAGTTTGCCTCCAAAATCTCTAACTTAGTCAGCAAATCTTGCTTGGACCAGTTTAGGCGTCCTTTTTGAATTTGAACTCTTTTTTAATTATTTTTTCCATGGCAAAGAGCCTCTATTTGATCCTCGCCCCCAGTTGTTCAGTTGATCCTGAGCACCTGTTGATGGATTCGTTGTTGAGCTAGAATCGTGCTAAAGAGATGTGCCTAGGAGCTGTTAAGCCTGAAAATTGAATTTGAGGCTCCAAAATCAAGGGCGCCTTTCTTTAGTAGGGGTGCTTTTACACCTGCCTTAGTCAATTTTCAATGATTGTTCTTCAATTTCTCCAATTAGACCCTTTGTGCTTCGATTTGATATCTTCATTGACTGACGAGTCTAACAATCTCGCTTGACGATTTATCAGGTGACCAGCTCAATCCTGGAAAGGATGACTAGCTTCTCAGCTTCTGAAAGTCAGTTTTAGGTCCTCAAAGGCAAGGGCGCCTTTCTTCAGTAGGGGCACTTTTGGCTTTCTAACCAGTGATTTTCATGTTGAAAACTGCCTTAGTTTGATCCTTGTCAATACATGATTGCCTTGTCAGATGTCCTTGCCGACGGTTTCGTTGTTGAGATCGATTAGAAAGGAGGTCATCCTGGAGGTCACTCAGCGAATTGACTGCATCTGAGTGCCCAAAAGAAAGGGTGCCTTTCTTCAGCAAGGGCGCTTTTCTTTGACACTTAGCACGTTTTCCAATGTTCTTCATTTAGTCTCCATCTCTGGTGTTTTCTGCTTGATTGATTCCTCTGACTGCCTGACAGGTCCGATGAACGCACTGTTGGTTTGATAGAGAGGTTGAGAGGGAGCTGAACAAATGCCTTATACACTGCAGCTGCTAATTCTTTCATCAGGTATCTCAAAAAGAAGGGCACCCCTAGCCAGCAGGGGCGCTTTTACCTTGAAGCTCACTGATTTTTTCCTTCAATCTACATGCTTTGACGATCAACCATTACTGTTGTCTAATTTGTCTCGCAGGTTCGCTGAATGATTCGTTGCAAGGCTGGATCGAAGCTCGATAGAACTCACAAAGACAGCATTTCTCAGCAAGTGACATCTTCATCATCCTATTCAAGGGCGCCTTTCTTCAACAAGGGCGCCTTTTTCATGTCAAACTGCCATTTTGGATGGTTCTTGATAATAGCCTCTTCGTACTCTGTTGACGTTTGTTGGTGATCTCTTCATCAGATGGTTTTGTTGAATGTTTCGTTGATAAAAGCCAGCAAGAACACAAAGAGGATGATAGTTTTAGATGAATTTGATGGTTGTATTTGACCTTTTAAATCCAAGGGCGCCCCTGGCCAGCAAGGGTGCTTTTAGCTTGTAGTTTCATCATTCCTTTGAAAAATCTTCATCTCTTCACATCTCACGTTCGCCGTGTACCTTGACTGATTCGAGCATTGTCGTTGATGATACGAACACATGTGTGTTGGCAATCACCTTCACCATGCTGCGTGTACGGGTGTTGGAAAAATGGCTAAGGCATTTGACTACCCAACCTTCTCTTGGTAGCAAGGCGTGCATTCTCCAAACTCAGCCATTTTTTAGCAATTTTCACTTTTGAAAATCCCCTCCATCGCAAAGTATCTTTTGAGGCTTAGCTTTTAGCACCTAGTATTGGCCAATCTGCCATTAATGGCTGAGGAGCTCCTAAATTTCTTCCTGGAAAATGGAAATAGACCCACCAGAGTAAAACATACTTTTTGATGATTCTAACTTGACCAATGTGATCGTGAAGTCGATTAATCCTATCAAAATCATTTTCAATTGTTTCTGGGAAGGTCCTCTTTTCGAGGGTTTCCCTAAAAATAGGGGTACAAAACCCTAATTTTCAAATTTTCAAAAATTTGCAAGCATCTTCCTTGACACAAACCCACAAAAACCTTATGTTTGGTTTGACCTAAAATAAATTTTTGACAACATTTTACATGATTTAGCTCAATTTAAGCAAAATGTCAAAAAATTATTTTGGGTACAACATTAGGCTCCGTCTGGTGACCATGTCGGATACTTACGGCATAGGAGAACCGAGAATCTCTAGTTTTCGTAGACCAGTACTCTTAGTAGTTGGGCAATGGAGTCAGGACTTATTTCCTAATTCACCTAATAATTGGAGTTCACCTAATTATTGGAGCTCACCTATTATTCACCTAAAACAAGACTACCTAAGAAATCACCTAGAACACGACAATACTTTACGGAATGGGGAAATACATAACTACATAACGCTAAAGCAAAAGAAATTTATTTACAAAGAACCCACCCCATCCCCTAAGGGACAAAATGTTTCAAGTATTGCCTGCTTCATGGCAGCACGAAGAGCCTCCCATTGATGTTGCTTCTGCCTGAAAGGCTTTACTTCTCTTTTGATGGGAAATGCAAGAGACAATCCCTCTGGGATGAAGATTCTCGGGGATTCATATATCCAAGCAAAGGTACTCTGACAAAAGTCAGAACATGATGCAAATGGGAAAGTTGATACCCCTAAGGCATTAGTTCTGCTATAGTCCATCCTCGGGATGTTGAACTCTTCAAACCAGTCGATCGAGTTCCAAACTCGATTTCTATAATGTCGTAGGTGATCTTTGCTGACCTAAAAATATCCTTTGATCAGCTCCAGATCGCCTTTAACACATAGGAGTTTGATTCCCATGTATTCGGCATCCTTGAGGCCTAACAAAAGCACCTCTTTCTCAGCTTTAGTGAATTCCAATTGCACAAATGGGTGCAACTATCCTTTAGGGGAGATGCTCACTTCCCCTATTTTTGAAACTGTTGTAGTGAAACAACCTCCATCAAACTGTGTTGTCCATGACCTTGTGTCTTCTGTCAGTCTCCTTTCAAAACAAGCAATTTTATGATCTTCAGTTTCTATCTCTGGCAGAGTCACATAATTACCGGGACCCATTTCAGGCTTTGCTCCTACTAGAACAGATGACTTGAGCACAACCTACTTTTTTACAACATTGAGAATCTGATCTATTTGTTCTAGATGATGCTGAAGATATTCCAGTTGAGAGATTTGTACCTTAGTCTTCATCATGGAAGCTATGATGTCAAAATTTGCTGAAGACGGATCTTGAGCAACTGGCATAGCGTTCTTCTGTGAAGACCTGGGATTGGAAGTGGAAGGCACCTCTTCACCCTTTTCGTTTGATCTTCGTCTTTCTTCCTCTTCTTTTTGTGCTTTGAATTGTTGAACACGTGTACTCACAGCATTGAAAAATTTTCATGATTCACCGCAAGAGAATACTAACGGTATTCTTCTTTTTCTTCTTTAATAACAAGTTCAAAGTATCCCGTTACAGGATTTGCCATCGAAGTTGTCCGTCTGTGGTAAGAAAACCTTCGAACTTGTTGGTATAAAAGTAGAACCGAGAACAACTTCAGCGTATCCCATGATTTGGGTCATTCTCAGATTCTCAGGACACGTGAATCCAGTATGTTCATTAGTGTCATGGAAACGGCAAAATACTGCACTGTGCAACTTCAATCATTGGACTTGATGGAGATGTTGGCAACCATGGCTGAAAATTGTCTCTCTTTGGCTAGTACGGTTGCTGAACTAGAGATTTGATAGAATTTGTTTTCATCAAGTCGGAAGTGGCCGGAAGTGATCATATTATCTTCCAACTTGATGGCGTGTTCTTGCACACTCTTCAACTCTGCTTCTTTTGCCATCTTCAGGAAGAAGGCTATCTCTAATGGAAGAGCATTTATGAAACAGCTCATTAGAATCTCCGATGATGGATCGAGCGTAGAAGAAAGTCTTGTCACAAGACGATTAAATCTTGATACAAATTCCCTCATGTGTTTGTTGTGTTCCATCTTTGAATTTGCAAGTTGGGCAAACAACACATGATTGTCTTCAGTGTGCTTGAATCTCGCCAAAAACTTCTCGCTCATAGTTTCACAGCTTGTAATAACGCCTAGCTTCAGGTGACTGAACCAGCCCGCAGCATTCCCAACAAGAGTCTCCACAAAGAGATGCACTGCAATGTCTTCATGTGGCACATGCAAGACGGCGCAGGCCATTGTGAATATAGCAAAATGTTCATCGAGGTGTCGACTTCCATCACTGTGAAATTGGGGAAAGTGCTTCCTCGACCCTTTAGGTAACTCATGATTTACATGAAAAGCCAAAGGCCCAATGCTATTACCCCAAGGTAATGAAGGTGGACGTCTCTTGCCAGCATTATTGTTGTTACAATCCATTGCTTCTTGTATGGATCATGCAATCGGATGCCAGGGGATCATTCCCGTGACATAAAAGCGTTAGCTTTTCTTTGAAGTTTTGTGCCTCGTTGCCCCATGATGGGCGCCAAAAAATCGCTGACCGTTTCCAATAAGCACTCCAGAGGTGCTAATTGAAACGCCAACAAAATGGACACTGACTCATGTCTAGAAGACAAGAAGAATGTGTGGGAAAGTGACACTTATGTGTATAGTTGTGCACTAGTGAGACTAAGTGTGAGTTATAAAGTAGGAATGTAATATATTTTCAAGTGGGACTTGGGGTGGATTGTCACTGTGCATGAAGGCAAGGTTTCCTTGCGTTGAGAGCTAGGAAGCCTCAAGGAAGATTATTGCATTGTGGGTATGCTAGCTTGAGCATTTTCAACAGAGCCCGACTCAAACTCAATTTTGGGTAAGCTTACTATTGTAGCCAAGGGCATGTATTTGTTAAGTTAGACTCAATGATCAATAATAATGTTGTGCCTTGATTCCCTATATTGTGTGTTGTTTTGGCATTTCTTAGTGTAAGTGTCAATATCTTGCATTGTTGCATGTGCATGTGTTTGCATTGCTAGAAGTGTGAATTTGTGGGGCTTGTTTGGCTAGGAAGTTGGTAAAGGCGTAGTCCTCATTGTGGGAAGTTGGATCTACTTTTGAACTCTAACCCCATGACAATTGGTATTGAATCCACTATTCCAAGCTACCTACATTTGTCTCTGTCCAATGAGCAATTTGTCAACGTTGAGTAGGTCATGGTAGAGACTAGGAGCATGCAAACTTCCAAGTCTGATCATGATGACTAAATTATTGTCTAGTAGGACAAGACCCTCATAGAGAACATCCCAAGATGTGCCAATGGGTTGAGGAGCTTGTCACTCAAATGTAAAATCTCGAGCGAAGAGATTATGAATAGAGATTGAACACAATTGAGGTTAGGGTCCAAAACCTCATGTCGCAAAAGAAAGTGATGCAAAAGGAGTTGGCCTTTTATAAAGGTGCTTGTGACCCAAGCCCCAAAGCCTATCCAAAGCCTAGAGAGCTAGAGTCCTACAATGGACAACACGATTACAAAATGCTAGAAATCTTCTTCTAAGATATGGAAGAATAACTCTTGAGCATGTGTCATGCCCCATTTTCAGCTTCCCTTGCAATGCAGTTGGCATTGACCTTGCGGATATTCGTCAACATGATCAGTGGAGTTATTTGATGATTCCAATGAGCTCAGGAGGTTTAGAAGACTCATATGCCACTTTCTGGGGTGATTTCATGCTTTTGGTGTGCTTTCCAAGATTCTTGGAGAGGGCGCCTATTTATAGAAAGTCACCCGGTTGGCTCCATTTATCATTATTCTTCATCAGAATCACTCCAGTACAATCAGTTTTCAATTCCAATGCATTCCAGCAGTTTCCGCAAAATGGGTGTATTAATGGCTTTATTTTAATTATTTTACTAATATCACCAAATATTATTTAAAATATTTTAGAAGCGCATTAGTGTTATAGCTCATCAAAACAAGGATGAAATGTTTTAAATCATGGATGCATAAAACGGGGACCCTGTGTGTCAAATTATGATTATTTTAATTAAAAGGTCCTTTTCAGAGCCAGAATGGGATTTTAATTAAAATTGAATTTTAAAAATATAAACTTTTGGAGAGTTTGGCGGAAAAAGCATAAAAAATCATATGAGGGGCTCATTTGGATTATGGAAATTATTATATTTTCCTCTGATGAAACCCTCGTGGTTCTGGGAGATTGAACTTGGTTCATCTCAACCTTCTTGAGGACAAAAACAATCTTGGAGAAGAATAGTTGTGGTAGTGAAAGATCTACCCAGGCTAATGTTTGTTGGAGATATCGATCAAGTATTTCACAGTGCATTCAAAGATTTGGTTTTCAAATTTTGTGAGTCTCTTTCAGAGACAAATTTCCAAGATTATTCAAATTTATGCAAAAGGATTTCTTAGGATTTATATTTGCAAATGTAGGGGTTATGCTGGTGATTCAATTGATTAATGTGCAGCAGTTATTCGAGAGTTTATTGGAGGGTTTTTGAGGTGATGAAGTGACAGAAAATTTCTGAAGATATTGGAAGGGTTTCAAGGCAGATTTAAATCATTTGGTTTCTCCTATGCTGGCCATACACCTTCAGCAGGGTTGTACAACTTCAGCAGGGCGTGTGGCTTCTTCCTAAGCAAAATGCCTAAGGTTTGGATCAGAAATCACTCCCATTTGAGGTGTCTAGGGGTTATTCATTGTTGCACATCAGTTTCATGGAGGAGAAACGAGGGTTTGATGATTTGTGGGCATTTTTGTAAGCACGAGTTTGCTGGTTATGTATGATCAGACCTGCAACTTTCAATAGCAGCAAATGGGTGTGTTTCATTTGAGTTTAATTTGCTAAATAATAATCTGGGTTGCATTTGGTTTATGCATTTTCTTTATGATCTAGTCAATTTTCAGATTTTGTTTTATTGCCTTTCCTAGCAAGCAAAACACAAAAACAAAAAAAAAAAAGCAACAAAAACAAAAAAATCAAACAATAGATAGGGGGGAGCATTACAGGGGTAACAGAGCTGGTTTCCCTACCAACCTGTTGGAGTTCAACTTTTGCTACAGATCTGAAGTTGCATGTCAGAGTTTTAGTAGTGTTTTCAGTTTCAGTGGTTCACATCTATATTGCATGTTGGTGACCAGCACCTGCATCTCTATATTTTTACCTCTCTTTGACAGTTGTTAGAAGCAAAGTTTAAAAAGATGACTACAAATAAGTCTATATTTGAGTTGATGCAGGAACTGAATATGCTAATGAAGGACCCTGACATTAAAATGACATATTCAAGGATTGTTGCAAAACCTAAACATTTGGATGGAAAAGATGCCTTAACATATGAGGAATGTGTGACAGAGCCCCAAAACGACCTCTTAGACATGGATGTAATTGGTGATGATGAGGATTTGTTTGACCAAAAAGACAAAACAGCAGCTTTGAATCCTAATTCGGATTCATCCAGTTATAATTCTAAGACTAATGACTTCCTAGATGATTCTAGTAGAGCTGATGTTTATGATGAGTTGACTAATGCACCTTCAAAAGAAGAGCATGTTGAGGATAATTATGACGCTGTCTTCAAATCAGCTAATGATGATGATTCTAAATTTAATTTCAATGATGATGATACAGGGGGTGTTTGGTTTGAAGCTCAAACCAAGCCTATGGAGGGGAATGACTATAATGATGTCAACACTAGGGAGTTGGATAGTGATTTATTCACAGAGGCAACCAATCATTAGTATGGTGATAACATTTTTCTTGAACAAAGCAGTGTTCCACGGAAACGCGTTTCCCCCCCTTTTTGGCCTCGTTTCGGAGACGGGGACGTTTCCGGGACAGGGAAACAAGTACTTGACGTTTCCCGCCGTCCCGCCACCACCACCGGTGCTCCGCCGGAGATGGGTAAACGTCTCCGTATCTCCCAAGGAGACGTGGAGACGTCTCCAAGTCTCCTTGAGAAACGTCTCCCATGCCTCCTTGGGAGACGCCTAGGCATTTCTAGGGAGATGGGGAAACGTCTAGCCGTCTTCCATCGCCCCACGTCAAGGGGATGTAAAAAACTTAAAATTTAAAAATAAATTTAGATTTTTTTATGTTTTGGGGTAACCCCAATATGACATGGGCCCCACCCCTTCCCCCAAAACAACACAAAATTATTTCATTTGGTGATTTCAATCACATTTTGAAAGACTGATTTTTTTTGCAGCCAGCTGAAGAGGAGGAAAAACTTGTAGAAGTCTGATTGAAGGAGTGAAAAAAGTGATTGCAAGTGTGATAGGAGTGAGAAGGAGCAAGAAGAAGAGGAGGAAAAGGATTTCACTGCATTTTGGAGAGATTTTTCAAGCACAAGGTAGGGTTTTTCAGATTTCTTTTTTTTTTGTTTAATTTTCTGAGTTTAAACTTGGTTTTTTTTTCTTATTCATCTCAAAATCAGATTTGATGTTGAATCTTGAGAGCAAAATGATGAAGATGATTGAATCATTCATCATTTTGCCCTCAAGATTCAACATCAAATTTTAATATTAATTTTAAACTTGTTTTTTTTCTTATTCATAATTTCATCTCAAAATCAGATTTGATGTTGAATCTTGAGGGCAAAATGATGAAGATGAATGAGGGCAAAATGATGAAATGATTCATTCATCTTCATCATTTTGCCCTCAAGATTCAACATCAAATTTTATTATTTAATATTTTATTTTAATTTTGTGAAATGCAATTTGTGTCACTTTCACAATGAGCACAGAAGACATGAGTGGGGATGACATGGAAATCCATTCTCATAGTGAACATGATTCAGATTTTGAACTGAGAATGAGGGGGATGACCATGGGGCTGATCCTGCAGCCCAATCTAGTTCCATGGCGAGTGCACCAGCTAGTACAGGTTGCCCTTCAGAGTTGTTGGCAGAGTATGCTATGGGTCCTTTTGATCCTAAGTCCCTCTCAAACAGTTTGCTTCAAGAATACAAGGCACATCACGTACAGGTGGGGGAACAAGGAAGTGGAAGTGCAACATTTGTGGGGCTGAATGGTTTGGTAGCATCACTAGAGTGAATGCACACTTTCTTTTTTGGACAGGAAAAGGTGTGGACCCTTGTAAGTTTTTGAAGGAACATAAAAATATAAAGGATAGAATGGAGTTTAACAAGCTTTGGGGCGTTCCAGAGGACACAAATATTTCAGTCCCTACTACTTTGTCTGCTAGGGCAACCCTTCAACACATCCATCATGTGCCACATACTTCTCCTCATGCTTCGCAGATAGGAGGAATGATGTTTGGATCTCCATTCACTTCCACTTCTAGTGCCGCTAGGGGGACAACCGCAGGGAAACGCAAGTTGCAGACATCGCAGAGTAACCCCATAGCTGATATGTTTAATGTGCAACTGAGAGATGAGATAGATGAATCCATTGGAAAGTTCTTCTTTGCCAATGGCATTCCATTTCGTGTTACACAGTCTCCTTATTATAGGGAGATGATGGCTATGGTGGCGAAGGAACATCATATGTGCCACCAGGTGAGACGAAAATGAGGACCTCGATCTTGGATAAATGCTATTCCAAGATCAATATTTTGATGGAGAAGATGAAGGCATGTTGGGTGGCATCTCGGTGTAGCATAGTTATGGATGGGTGGACGGACATTAGCCATCGTCCACTCATCAACATCATGGTCACATGTGCAGAGGGCCCATACTTCCTTAGAGCAATTGATTGTACAGGGCATCGCAAAGATGTTGATTTTCAATTTCAGGTCCTCAGGGAGGCTATTAAGGAGGTTAGGCCACAAAATGTGGTCCAAGTAGTCACAGATGCAGCCTATGTGTGTAGAGCAGCAGGGAGACTCATTGAGGCAGCCTATAGACATATTTGGTGGACCCCATGTTGTGTGCATGCCATGAACAATGCACTCAAGGACATGGGGAAGATTGATTGGATTAGAGGAGTGGTCACTGATGCGAGAGATGTGCAGATGTTTATCTGCAACCACCACACTTCCCATGCACTCTTCAGACCTTCGCGAAGAAGGAGTTCTTGAAACCGGTGGAGACCCGATATGCATCATATTTCATTCTCTTGGAGAGAATGATTGAGTTGCAAGAGGCATTGCAAGTCATGGTTATGACTAATGAGTGGAATAGGTGGGCCGAGGCCAAGACAGCACAGGGGAGAAGGGTGAAGGAGATAGTGAAGAGTGATGTGTTTTGGACTGATGCGAAATACATTGTCTCCATCATTTCTCCAGTATTCCAGGTTATCAGATATGGGGATGGGGATGCACCTAACCTTGGAGAGGTGTATGAGTGCATCGACTCTATGCTTGACCAGATGAGGGTTGTTGTGCGAGTGAAGGACCCCTCTCTAGCATTCTACAATGAGCACATCCGGCCAATCATTCAGCGCAGATGGGACAAGTTGAACACTCCTTTGCATATGGCTGCCTTTGCCTTGAATCCTAAGTGGTACAAGGCTAGACCGGGTAGAGTGACACCGATTCAGGATGATGAGGTGAAGGCGGGTTTCTTTAGGTGCATAGAGAAGATGTATGATTCTAGAGATGCCGGCACAATTCGCACTGAGTGGACCAAATTTGCCACTCTTAGAGGCTATTCAGATGCGGCAAAGATGGATATAGAATCTATAGCAAGAGAGGACCCACTTTTGTGGTGTAATTGTCATGGTCGGAAATCTTTGACCACCACTCTAGCTATTCGTCTGTTATCCCAGGTTTCTAGTTCTTCAGTTGCTAGAGGAACTGGTCTACAGATAGCTTCATCCACTCTCTTAAGAGGAACAAACTTACCTCTAAGAGAGCAGAGAAGCTTGTGGTTGTACACAGTGCTTTGCGTCTCATGGACCGCAAGACACTTGGGTACAAGGAGAGTCCAACAGCACGACGGGATGTGGAGCCAGACGAGCCTTCACAGATTGATGAGGATGATCCTACCACTTCAGATGCAGGGCTGGTTGGTGTGAACTTGAGGGATCTTGACCTTGTGGAGTCCAGTAGTTCCAGTGATGAGGAGTTTGCAGATGATTAGAGGCCTCCATTCACTACATTTTGAGTTTTGACATTTTGGCATTTTGTCTTTTGTAATGATATTGCTATTAGTATCTGTATTTAGTTTTACTATTTGCCATTTGGCATTTGCTACTCATTGTAATGATGAATCATGTAATCATCTTTATAGACTTTGTATCATTGTGATATCTCATATGACATCAGATATTCATATTTTCGATATAATAGAAATCTCCAATTTGACAATTTCATTTGTCAAATTTTATTTAGCAATTAGAATTCAAGATATCTTTCGTATTTAGATTTAGTATTTCAAATTTTGCTATGTTATAATTTTACTAATTTCCTATAGTTTCATTTGAAATGTAATTCTTATACTGTTATACTGTTATACATCTTTTCAAAACTAGTTTTTCAAGTACTATAAGTATATGTATAACTATATCAGCACCACCACCCCGCCACTCTCCCCGTCGTCCCCAAACTTAGGCCCTTTGTACCCCCCCCGAAACGCATCCCCATGTCCCCCCGTCCCCAACGCCCGTGGAACACTGGAACAAAGCAATCAGCCCTTTAGCACATGGGATCTGGGTGTGTTGGCACCTAAGTATAATGAGGATCCTACATGGTATGAATTTCCTTTTGATCATGATGATGTTCAAATCTTAGAGCACAATGTAAGCCATGAGGATGCTATTGAAGAAGCTAATTTTGGAAAGTTTGATGATAATCTTGAACACAAATATGATTTATTAATGCATGGAGCTGATTATAAGCAAAGGCTTAGTGAACTTGTTGAGTTAGATCCTCATCCTAATCTTGAGCATTTTCATCAAGTTGGTGGAGTGTCACCTATTGAAGCTACAAATGAGATTGTCAAACCAGCCATGGAGATTGTCAAACAATGGAGATTGTCAAACCAGCCATGTTAGATCAGCTACAAGAAGGTATGAGTTTGTTTGATATTCCTCTAATTGAGCCTAGCATTGCTTCATCACACTTACCGCCATGGACATTGTCAAACCAGCCATGTTAGATCAGCTACAAGAAGGTACGAGTTTGTTTGATATTCCTCTAATTGAGCCTAGCAATGCTTCATCACACTTACCTCCTCTTGGCAAGGAATCAAATTGTGGTTTGGGTGTCTTTGAGATGAATGTTGTTCATACATATGATGGCAATTTAGAAATTTCAGTATGTGGTGAACAAAGAGGTTTGGATAAGACTGACTTGCCATTACAAGATAAGGAGGTCATAGTTGTACATACACTTTCTAGATCAGCCATTGAGGAAGATTGTGATTACTTTGATAGAGCATGATGATACCCTAGTTTTTATACACGGATGTAATGGAGAAGAGGCCAAGAAGGAAGCTGATTTGGAGGTGCATGATTATGAAGACCAATTATAAATCAGGAACACTGTAAATTTTGCATGGAGGTGTTGGATCTCATAAGTCACATCCTTTGGAAGGTCAACTAAGGGTAAATGAAGGTATGGTTATGGCAGCTCTAACCCATTTTGATCATGTTCATAAGATGATGGCAGGTTTGTGTTGGAAGGCTCTAGGGAATCATGATGGTTTTGAGCGAGGTCCATCTCTTGCCGACTTGCACAAACTCAAGGAGGCCTTGGTGGTAGTGATATCAAACTACTTACACTTACTTGCGAATAGAGATCATCTCCTCACACTTGATGAGATATACTTTGATGCCTTGAGAAGAAAAGAAGATGAGGTGGATAAGCTTTGTGAGGAGTTGAGCATGGCACACTCTTCATCATACACAACAGAATTTCAGACTTCTATGTCAGCCACATCTGATGAAAAAAATGCCACATGAAGATGGAAAAAAGTGGAGACATGGAGGAAGGACTTGAAGGGTCCTATGATGAAGTCATGGAGGTAGAATAGACACATACACATGAAGATTCAGCTTGCAGCCATGGGACAAAGTTTGTGACACATGGTACACTTAATTTTCACTTGGAGACATCTCATGGACCAGCACTTGTTGATATCCATACACTCATGGAAAGAGAGATGATTGGGATTGAGGAAGACATCACACTTGGGCATGAGGTAAGGACTGATTTTCTAATGTATGACAACAGTCCCTTATCTTCATATCATCATGATATAACAGCCAAGAGGATCAGCCTAGAGGCTTGTGATTTCCCTTGGGAGACTCATGTTAGATCGGCACTTGATGCAACAAGGAGGAAGAAGATGTTTGAGGTGAATGAAGACACTATGGAAAGGTATGACAGCTGTTCTTATTTTTTGATTTGGAACAACAGTCTTTGGTTTTTGCATAATCTTGACTTGGCAGCTCCTACTCATGAGGATGATAGTAAGAAGTCTTCTTCTATTGTTGGCATTCATTTGGGAGACAACCATGAGGTCTTATTTTTGTGTCCAAGACACCGAAAGACAAAGTTAGTACAGCATGACATGGCAGAGGCAAAAAAGATTCAAAGCATGTGGCATACGAGGAATGAGCCTTGTATGATGGCTAAGAAAGTGGAGCAATCAGATTTTAGGTATGATTCAGAATTCCTTGAGTGTTTACATAGCTTGCTTCATGAGGTTTTGGTGTCACCTCTTTCAGAGAGCCATTTGAAGGCTCACATCATAGACTTGGATGGCAGTATGGAGCATACACTTTGTGGATCAGCCACTAATGTTATGACTACATATGTGGATAGAGATATAAGTGATGCAGATGCTGTTTGGTCTTTGACCATTCATGGAGAGTTTTCTTGTGATGAGTCTCATCATGTTGATGACTCTTTGGTAGAGTTTGTAGCTTGCCTACTTCAGGGATTTTTGATGGAGACACTTGCCCTTGTGTGGCATACACTTGGAGGAATGAAGTTTCAACAGAGCTATGATCCGAGGAATGGAGGTATTACTATGCTATTTGATTTTGAGTCACTAATGGTTGTGTCTCAGTTGGGCTGTGGTGTAGGGTTTGGAAGTAAGCATGATGGTGGCATTGGTGTTCCAACCCTAATTGATGGAGTTCTAATCCATACTTTGATAGGAGATGGTTGTTCTACTTCATGGAACATGGATTTCTTACATAACTCTTGGAGGACAGCGGCTCTTCAAGAGTTGGGAAGAGAGTTACATCATCTCCTCATCATTGGAGAGTGGCATAGGGCTGATACTCTATCATCCTATGACCTTGACGGTATTATTTGTATCCACATAGGTCTGATTTTTAGTCTTGAAGTTGCTGTTTTGTTCCATATCAGCAACCTAGGAGGAGCTGTTATACATTTTCTTGCACCTATGATGGGTATTCTTCACATCCATGGGAGATCTACAGGAGTTGCAGAGTGGTTTTGTGTTGCTAGCACTTTGAGATGCTTCCATCTCCTCATGTTTGACGGATGTAAGGATGTGGTGATTTGGGATCTAGGTGGTAACATGCTTGGCACATCATTTTGTTTGGATCTAACGAGTTGCTTCACAACTCACGGAGCATTGATGTTGATTTTGACAAAGTGGAGCAGCAAAAGGTTTGGTGCAGGTGGTTGTGCTTTAGAGATCACATCGAATATCACTTGTTGCTATACAGGCAGATTGCATGGAGTAGAATTTAAAAATTTGGGGAATGGAACCTTGCATATCATTTTTCATTTTCATTATGGGAGATACAGCCACAAGTTGAGGAGCGGGGTGATCACGAAGCATTTGATAGGATGGAGAGATCTGCCTATAGAGGATCCTACATGGGAGTTTGCAACTGCAGTTATGACTTTGCCTGACACCTTGAAGAGGTATATTGAGAAGTATGGTTTTGGGCTGAGCAAATATTTCTTCCAATTGGCCAGGACCTGTGTCACTGCATTCGTCGAATTTTCAGCTTTAGATTCGAAATTCGGCGAATATGAAAATCCCTAATAATATTTGTTTAAATTCGTCAAAAATTCGTACGAACAAGTTGCCAATATTTTTCCTCCAGTAGGGGTCCTGCAAAAACACCTTGGTAGAGTTGTGTAAGTGCGTTGTATCGGATTTTACTGCCAGTGGTGATCCCTCTCAGCACTCTGCACTCTCACACCTCTATCGTCAATGGTGGTAAACATGTCTATTTGGGCAACTGTATTAATGACCGGGGTTGTAGGTTATCAAGCAAGCTTTTTCACAGCAACGCCCAGGGTCCTCCCAAAGCCACTATAGGCCATAATTCCTTGTTGGACAAGAACAAAGGAGCATCAGCTTGTTCATGCAGCCTTGATGGCATTCTTTGCTCCCGTTGGTCAGAATAATGGATTCTGCCATTCGTCGGCATCTCCACATTCCACAGTCCCTTGCCTTCGCTCGACCACCTATCGGCTTTCCTCATTGTTTTATGCCTGCGATGACTTATTTTAATGTTTTCGAAGTTAAGATAAACGTAAACCTAAATTAATATATTTTTAGTTTTAAGTTAAGATGCAAATTAATATATTTTTACTTTATGGTTTAAAAATAAAATTTAGTGTTTCTTTTTATTTTAAAGTTAAACTATTGATGTATCGTTTATATTTAAAAATAAATTAAATTATGGATATATTATTTTTATTTTTATTATTTTATTAATATAAATATATATAATAAAATAACATATTTATTATATTATATTAATATATTTTTAATATTTATATATTTTAATATATAATATTTATTATATTATGTTTTTATACTAAGTTACCGATTCGCCTAGAAAAGGCCCTGGATATGATATGATTCGTACCAGATACGAAATACGCATTTGGTATGGCTTGGATTCGACCAAGGTACGTGTTTTCGCCTACGTATTCGATGGTTGATTGTGGATTCGACCAAGATACGGCGTGACGAATCCAAGGTGAATCCGCGACGTATTTTGACGTCAAAACGCCCAGTCCGCATAATAAAGTGGTTTTTAAGCATTTTTTAATCATTTTCTTTACCAAATGTTGACTTCTCAATAATTTAATATTCATTGCAACCCTAATTTCGGCCTCCAAACACACTAAATAGGTAAAAACAATCTCATTTAACAATTTGTGAATGAAAAACAAGTTTTTTTGCCTCCATTGTTGAACTTTCTCTCTTGCTTGCACAAGCTTGATTAGACTTCAAGGCTGATCGTTGGTTGTTCAAAGTTGATTGTTGTGCTATTCCTAAGCACTTGCAAGTCTCCATCCGTTGCCAAGAAGATCATAGAGCAAGATTTGTTCAAAAGAGGTAGGTTTCTTTGAAGTTTTTTGATTTTTTTCGTACATTTTTTTTAACAAATGAACTATTTTGTTTTGTTTTTATTGTTTTACTTTTGTTGATTGTTCTCATTCTTTTAAGTTTTTTAGTTTCAAATTTCAATACCAAATTATTTCAATCTGTTGTACCTTAGGTATTACAATGGCATCTGCTTCTAACTCAGGCCAATCTTGTTTCAAAATAAATGCAACCTCTCCCCTTTGGAAATATGTAGAAATGGTTCAACAATGTCCAGGTGGTGGAGTATTTATTTGGATTTGTAGTCATTGCAAAGTTCGATATACGAGCTCATACAGTTGAGTGAAATCCCACTTGTGTAGGATCTCTGATATTGGCATCAAACCTTGTCCAGGATCTCCAAGAAGGTGATGGCAAAGGCCTTCCAGATGACATAGTGTTGAAATATATTGTTGAGCAAGAAAAAGCAGAGCAAAAAGTTATTAGTCTTAAAACAAGCCATCCTTTGAGGAAAGAATCTCGATCCATGAAACCCCCTACACCACCTACTTATATTCCACCTACAGAAAGCCATCCATTTATGAACATCCCTCAAGAGCAAACCGTGCCCTCATCAAATAAAAGATCTAAGGGACCGTTGGAAGCTTCATTTCAGAATGAGGCAAGAGAGATTGTTGATCAAGACATAGCAAGATGTGTCTATGCCAATGGATTGGCATTCAACGTTGTTCGTTCACCATATTGGCAAAAAATGGTGAAATCTATTAATGAGGCTCCAAAGGGGTATAAGGGCCCAGATTTTGAGAAGGTGTGTTGCACCTTATTGGAGAAAGAGGTGAAACATGTAGCAGACTCTTTGAAGCCCATAAGGGATTCATGGATCGAAATAGGGGTGACCATCGTTTCTGATGGATGGAAAGATGCAAAAAATCGCCCATTGATCAATGTTATTGTTGTGTCCCCTAAAGGGACAATGTTTTTTAGAGCAGTGGATTGTGAGGAACAGGCGAAAGATGGTCCATTTATTGCTAACATCCTTTGCCAAGCTATTGAAGAAGTGGGCCATCAAAATGTTGTGCAAGTTGTAACCGACAATGCCAAAAATTGTAGGGTTGTTGGGTCATTGATTGAGGAGAAGTATCCACACATTTTTTGGACACCTTGTGTTTTCCACTCCCTCAATCTAATGCTACAAAAAATTGGATCCAAAATTGAGTGGATCAAACAGGTGTATGTTGAGAGCGAAGACATCCAAATGTTTGTCACCAACCACCATATGACACAAGGAATATTTAGACAATTCTCAAAATTGGAATTGTTGAAGGTAAGTTAATTCTCAATATTCTTAAACTTTTAGTTTTCTTTTAATTTTAAATTTTGATTTTGTAAATTTAAATTACATTTTTATTTTAATTTTTATTTCCAAACAGGTTGCAAAGACCCGTTTTGCCTCCAACACAATTGTGTTGAGATGACTTATAAAGGTTCGTGAGGCACTCTGTGCCATGGTAATCAGCCCTAATTGGGCCATATGGAAGCAATCTAGCAGTGAAAGGGCAAATAGGGTCAGGCAAAGGATCCTAGATGATTGTTGGTGGGATCGTGTTGAGTACCTGGTCAGTTTCACTGAGCCTATACTGAGCATGATCCGTTACACAGACATGGATAGACCTTGTTTGGGAGAAGTATATGATGGTATCGACTCAATGATTGAGAAGATGAAAACCATCATCAATGCAAAAGAGGAAGATCCTGATGAAAAGTTCTTCAAAGAGCTACAGGAAATCATGGTTGATAGATGGAACAAAATGACCACTCCATTGCATCTTCTTGCTTTTGCATTGAGTCCCAAATATTATAGTCCTGAGATTCTTTATGCTTCATCAAGAGTTGCTCCATATAGGGATGTTGAAGTGGCTCAAAGGGTACAAGGCAGCACTTCGGAGACTCTTCACTGATCGTGACCGATGTGATCGAGTGAGGGCTGAGTTCATAGCTTTTGCATGCTCCGGTAGTGTTGATCAGAATCTTGATGCTCTTCGAGACAAGTACAAGGTGGATGCTCATAGTTGGTGGTACTTCCATGGGCAAGAATACATGCACCTCCAACCAATTGCAATAAAAATCTTATCCCTAGTAAGTTTTCTATTTTGTAATTTTAATTTTAATTTATAATTTTATATTAATTAATAATTTTGTTTAGTTAAATTTTGTAACTCTTAACTATTTAATTTGGTCTTAATAGGTTGCTAGTTCATCTTCTTCTGAGAGGAATTGGAGCACATACTCCTTCATCCACTCAATAAAACGCAATAGACTGCATTCAAAAAAGGCAGAGGACTTGGTGTATGTGCATTCAAACTTGCGCCTCCTTACACACAAGCAAAGTTCCTACAAAGAAGGAGACACAAGGAGGTGGGATATTGAACCAGAGCAACTTGACTTGGATGCTTCCACAAGTCACTTAGCTGCACTTGACATTGATGATGAGTATGAGCCTGAAGTAGCTACTGATCATGAGAGTGGTAGTGCCAGTGCTATTGCTACTGCTAGTGGCAGTGCTTGTGCGAGTGCCACGAATGCTATTTGTAGTTCTACACAAAATGTAGCATCTAATAATGCTAGTTTGTTTGATGACCCATATGATTCAGATTGATCAATGATCAATAATGGCTGATTGTAAACGTTTGACATTTTATGTTTGAACTTTAATTTCTAATTTTATATCATGACATTCGAGTAATCACTAATATTTTAATATTTGACTTAGTGACTATGAAAGTGGTGATGATTTTTGCTATGTTATTAGACTATTAATATGGTGGTGTATTATGAACTTAATTACTGCTGCAAATATGTATATATTTCTGATTTTTATATGTTTTTTTGTATTGTCGTACCAAAGCCGTACCCAACCCCAAAAAAAAAATTTGCCGAATCTCATACCGGATTCTCGTACCCGTACCCAAATCCAAAAACGAATAGGTAACTTAGTTTTTATATATAATATATTATTTTTATTTCTATCTATATTATCTTAATTTAAAAATAATATATATAAATATAATATTATAAAATTATATATTTATATTATATAAATATTTATAGATTTGTATATATATATAGATACACAAACCTCATATAGGAAAACAAAATAAAAATGTCATACCCCAAAACTTTATTATTTAGTAATGTATTACTTATATTTATAAAAAAAAAAATTACATAAGGCGAATTTAATCCGAATTTTTTACTTTTCGAATTTTTTCCTTGCCAAACTTCATCTGAATTTCAATGTTGTTGAACTCGAATTCAAATTAGAACCTGGTGACTTAGCCCAAGACCATGTTAGGTACAGGGATTGCAGTTATGGACCCTACTAGGATGCTTCAGTAGGCCATGTTTCATGGTTTAGGTTTCAGCCCTTACAAGTGTCTCAACTTGGGATTTGATGACAATTACCTTCCTAGTTTATAGGAGAGGAGAGTGTTGTGGCACAATGTTATTGTAGTTTTTATCAGAGTAGCACAACGTCAGCATGGTAGTTTCGTTCTGAGATTGACTTGGGACCCTACAATCATTTTTGGTTTCAATTGGATCAGTCTGTTAATTGTAGGGGGTGTATTGGCATTTGCTTGAGGACAAGGAATCTTTGGAGAGGGCAGATTGTCATATCCCCATTTTCAAGTTCCCTTGTAGTGCAATTGGCATTGACCTTGTGGATGTGTGTCAACGTGATCAGAAGAGTTATTTGATGATTCCAATGAGCTCAAGAGGTCTGGAGGACTCATATGCCACTTTTTGGGGTGATTTTCGACTTCTGGTGTGCTCTCCAAGATTCTTGGAGAGGGTGTCTATTTATATTAAGCCATCTGGTTGGCTCTATTTATCATTATTTTTCATCGAGATCGCTTTAGTGCAGTCAGTTTTCAATTTCGATGCATTCCGACAGTTTCCACAAAATGGGTGTATTAATGGCTTTATTTTAATTATTTTACTAAGGTCGCTAAATATTATTTTAAATATTTTAAAAGCACCTTAATGTTATAGCTCATTGGAACCAGGATTATTGGCGTAACAACTAACACCTCTGGAGTGCAAGTTGGTACAGACAGATATGCACACTACGTAATAAGTGCTCTTCAAATTAGGAGGGGAAGCTCCCTCATAAGCTGAAATACGTGGAAAAGAAAAGTAATTTAAATCCTATCTTTTTGTTCTCAGCTGGAAGAGGCACAAGGTTTAAGAAAAACCACGAATGTTGCAGCTAAGTATTTTTTGGTTTCGCAGATCACTAACTACAACTAAACTAAATGCTTTAATCTATCCAATCTCCTCAAGAAAACAAAGCATGAGGAAACGGAGCAGGAATGTTCTATACAATAAACTTCAAGTACAGATTCACAACGTGAAGGCAAGGTGGCACAACTATTTGCTTGGTTGGGAAGAAGTTGATTAACACACACATCAAACTATAAGCTTTAGGTACAGATTCACAACGTGAAGGCAAGGTGGCACATCTATTTACTAATCTGAATAGGCTTATTAGAAACAAATCATAGAATAGCCAACTAGGACAGTAAATTGCATAGGCGAAACACGCATACAATCCACGATCAAACTAGCCACTATATTTAACTAAGATGAGCATTCACCATAATAATAACATGAAACCCGAGTGGCATAACAATTCATCATCATAATAAAAACTCGTGAACAGATATAGAATCAGCAATATTACAAGCAAGGTGGGCACAACATATATTACTCTCTCATGCAAAAGTTAATTACAAATGAGCAAAAGCTCTTATTTATAGACATCAAAAGGTGTAGGGAACCCTAAAATCGCCTTGAGTCAACTACAATCTCGCAAGCATGCAAGATTTTATTGCTAAACACTAATAAAGGAAACTATACAGTTAACTAGAAAGCTACCATCAGTTAATCGAAACATATAATCTAAATGGACATGTGCAAGCATGCACGTCCTTATTGAAAGCAAGTTAACTGGAAAACTACCATTAGTTAACGAAAACCCTAAATGAAAACTCCAACTATACAAAGATGTTTCCAAAATAGACATGCATGAGATGTGGAACGAGTTAACTCGGAAAGAAGCGTCAAGTTAATTGTTGTGTCTGATGTCTATCCTAAAAGGTGGAACCTGGAGTTTACTAGTCGTGATCTCGAGCAAGTAACCCCTTAACGAGGTTAGTGACGGCATCACTGTTTGGAGCACTGATACTCTATCGTAGCACACTGTGTCTTCGCAACATCTCCTCACCGCCTGTGATCTGGCTCTGAAGCTCTCCTCTACTCTTGATCGCCTCATCACATAATGCTGACATGACTATAAGTTGATCTAGCTTACAGCCAACAGAATCCCCATTGAAAATACTATGGATGAGTGTTTGCAACTCTGATTGTACATTAGTAAGCTCAACATACTCACCACCCTCGCGCTGATACCGGCATGGTACTTGAGACACGAAGGTTCTCACGTAGCGAAGTGCACTAGTCACATGCTCTCTGCTCAGCCAACTCTAAAGTTAGTGTATCCTGTATTTTTTCCTTGAAGATCAACTGTGTCCTCCAAGTAAAAATAGCCTCTTTGTCTTCTTCATCAATGACTGAGTCATAAGCCATCCTCAGGTGAGAGATCATAATTTCATCTTTGGGCTTCTCAGTAGCTAAGTCTCGCTCCTCATCCGGGATGCGTAGACGGAGTTCACCGGCGTTGTACCTCAACTGATATAGCTCTGCAAGTACAAAACGGCCTCGAATGATGAACTCCTCCCATTCAACCAAGAGCTTGCCGTATACAACTAGCTAATTAAGCTAATTATGCTCTACTAGTGGCTCTAGCATCTAAGGGAGTGAAGCGGTGATGTTTTTCGTACTATGCACAAGGTTAGAGATACATTGACGAAGTTGTTGGATTTCAGCCTTGAGGGCTGCCTTGTCTTCTCCGTTTTCATCATTCTATCCTTTGTGCTATCTGTTGCAACCTGTAGGAGATCAACCTCTATTTGGCGTGTGCTTCTACCAAGGTTGACTCTGATTACTTCGAAGTCTTGAACTTCTACTTCATTCAGGCTCTTATCCTTTGGAGGTGCAGCGGTCTCTATGATTATCTCCTTGTCAGCGTTCCTCTCTACATGAACCTGTTTCTTGATCCTCTTGTCTGGCGCATCCTGGTAGACATGATCAAAATCTGAATGATCAAGTACGTAAGATGGTTGCCTCCTCTTCCTACCCAACTGATTCTCAAGCCAAGATGAGTCTCAACTAATCTCACTGGAAGGGTCTCTGCTAGTCATAAGAGGCTCTGATGAGTGTGAATGTGTAGAGGTATCACTACGAGGTGGCAAGTCTAAGTCCAAATCAATGTGAACTGGAACTAGAGACTGTTGTGGTGTAGGTGATGGCATTCGAGGCTAAACCTCGGGCTCTGGTGCGCTTTGTTCTTCTTAGGAGGGTTACTCCTCTTCTTTTGCTTTGGTTTAGACGAGGATGGCAGTGAAACATCCACCGGTGGTAGCTCTGTTCTAGCATGACTGCCCTCCTAGTCTTCTTGCTATCAAGATAGAGTATGTTGTTTTGAATAACTCTACCCGATCTCTCCTCAACAGATATATATTCTTTGGCAAACCAATCGACAGCAGGAAGTTGTGTATCAACTTGTTCTCTAAAAAATTGAGGAAGTACATCCCCATCGTCATCTGACAATCCTTCCACATCTTCTGACATGAAGACAGAAATCCGTGTGAGAGAGAACCTGCTATAGCTGGGTCAGTGCACCTCAAAGTCATCTTCGCAGTTGACCCAATAATCCTCCATTGTAGGCTTGTGGTAAGGGCGACCACCAAGGCGTGTTGAATAATGACCCCAAGGGTCATATGTGCGTGCATCAACAAGGTACTTGAGTTTGTATTTCTCCAACTCCTGTCCTGCAACCTTGGTGCCAACTGCTGTCCTACACCAGTATATTCCCATTTGAAATGGAAAGTTGGCTGCTAGTTTACGCTTGTGGCGTAAACATAGGTGAACATCATATAATTGCCTCAGGAACTCCATGAAAACTGTTCTATCCGAAGGATAGCGAGGTAGCATAGTTGGATTTCCTATATATCCGTAAACGCGGATGTAGATGTATGTAGGGAACTGAATGAACTAGTCCACCCAATCAACCATTGCTGCTCTGGCAACCGCTGAGATACGAACATGCAATTCTCGGTCTTGGTTTCTCACAGTGTACATCAAGAAAGCCTCTTGCACACGCTTCAAATGTCGCTCAAACTTCGTGAACTCAAACTAATCATAGTATTGGTAAACTTTTTGAACACTAAGAATACCCACTATATTCAAACCTCTAAACTGACCCTGATAAGCAATCAAGTATACGAAATAGGAACACATATGAAACTGGTGGGCAACTAGGAAACCGGTAATTTGCTTGTGTAGGACATCGCTGATAAGAGAGGCCCAATCATAATGCTCTCGCCTGGAGATGATCTGTGCAATGATGTAGTACATCCAGGGTTGGAATTTGTTTGCATCTGCATGACGGAAAACACGATTGAGAAGCGTAATCAAAATCATGTACTCATCCTTGTATTCTCCGCGACCCACATTACTTGGCAATTTGTTTTTCTCTTGTTTCAACCACCTTTCTACCATCTTGTTCTGACACGTCCTTATCAGCATTGAAAGCTCTTTCACACTGGTCCATGGTGATGACCAAACTATTCGAATGTTGAGGAATACCAAAACATCTTTCAATGTCCCGATGCTTGAGACTGCAAATCACCTGTCCATCTGCTGATTGGATTTCACAAGTAGTAGAATTGTAATGCTTGACACAAGACATCACGAATTCTATACATTGCACTGAAATAGGAAGTGAAGCCGCCTCTAGCAACCCGAAATCTCGAATGTTTGGAAGTATTGCATTGTTTATCTTAATCGGATCCAAGATAGCTTCTGGAAGCACCTTATGTAGATCCGTGTAAACCATTTCGATGAAGTCATGAGTCAAGACTGATTTAGTCTTGAATTTGATTTGTGTGTACTGCATTCTGAAAAACTCGCCCGTTGACTGTAAATTCAACTATATTCTAACAACTTTTCTGGAAAGCTAAAAATAACCTGCTAAGGCTAAAAATACCCTGTCGGAGGGCAATTTTCACCAAAAATTCTGAGATATGGGTTTTGTCCAAAAAAAGATTCTAAGACAACCCAAAACGTCAGAATTGCGAAAAAACACTGTTTAGCTTGACATGCAAAAGCTTTTCCGAAAAAAGCTACTAAGGGCAGCAGGGGCTGCAAAGGGCAATTTTCTCAAGAAAATCCAAAATATGGATTTTGTCCAAAAAATGATTCTAAGACAACCCACGTCAGATTTGAAAAATATCGACTTCTACTCCACCATGCAAAGGAATTTCAATTGAGAAAATCAAAGCTTCGAGAATTGAAGCTCTGGAGTAAATTTTCGGGTTTTGTAGAGGAAGCTATGCTGAACCAACTCAGATGATTTATTTTGTCAAAAGTTGCCGAATTCTCGAACATGCAAAAGAAATTAAGACGAGAAATAGAAGAATTTAAGACAAAAGATAGAAGTTTTAATGCTCTGCTTCTGCTATCTTGTCTTGATATTTGTTGATGAATTTGGACTTGTACCTGCAAAAGAATATTTTTGATGCCTTTGAAACTTGACTACTGATGAAATTCACCCAATTCAAGAAGAAATTTGCCTTCTACTCAAGCTATATGAGAGAAATGGGACACCATACATGAATAAATAGACAAAATCATAGCATTATGGTGCCACTACAAGAATAGAACCCTGATTTAAAAAGAAGTGTTCTGATTGGACCCCCTAAAGTTCAACTGCCACCAACTCAGAGTCCCAAAAAAATTAATAATATTAAAATATTCAATTCACCCTTACATGCGAATTTGCAATTTAATATTAAAAAAAGGCACCAATATTAGAATATTGAGCAAAATCGCCCCTTTAAAGCTAGCATGCAAAAGACTGAATTTTAATATTATTTTAATGAGTTAACTGAAATCTCTGCACCTGAGAGCGCTCAAAAAAATTTACTGATTCCGAAAAGTCCAAATTTGACTCTCTATGCGTCCGCTAGCAACAGTTGAGATTTTTTGCTTACTTCCTACTTTATAGCTCACTGAAAAGTTACGATTGCCTCTGTTGAGCTCTGATTTTTGAAAGCCCGATTGATGTTGTGACTGAGCTGAGATATCCACCGCGAAGCCAACAGAACTAAGATGAAATGTCTGCTGGGAGCTGCAACTGCTAAAAAGCATGTCTGATGCCTCAAAAAATTAGTCGCCCTTGATTAAATTGATGCAAGGTCTTCAGACAGCCATTTCTCCATTTTGCCATTTGGCGCTTCAAACTGCTGTTGTCGGTGAACGATGGCTCCCACTGACTGGATGATAGATTCATCACGTAACTAGAAGAATTCCGCAAACAACGACTGTATGTAAGGCATCTGAAAGCTGAGTTAAGGACCCCAAAAGCAAGGGTGCCCTTAGCCTGCAATAGCACAATTACCATTTTGATAAAAGTCTAACTTTCATCTGAACACCATACTTTGACCCCTGACACCGGGAGCTGGAGTGCTCCGATTCGCGCACCATTGATCTCTTTGCATAGCTAGAACAACTTAGAAGAGATGTTCTTGGAGGAGACGAAATCAGAAAACTGCTTCTAAGACCTCAAAAAGAAGGGCACCTTTTTCAAGGGAGTGTGTAATTCCCCCACAGCCATTTTTTTGGTTATCTACATTCTTCAGCAATCTCCGCTGACCCTTCATATACGGGCATTTGACAAATCCTAAGGGCTAACAGCTGGATTCATTGGATAGCTAGGAGGATTCTGCACAAGTCTTGTGATACATTAACTACTAAAAACCTCATCTAGCAGGCCTAAAGGTTAGGCGCCCCTGGCCTATAGAGGTACAAGTTGACATTTTCATGTTTATCCACCCTCCAATTTACGTGCTCACTGGAACCATTGTCACGGCCACTCAGCATGTCCGATGATCTCGCGAACGAGTGCATCAAGGAGCTAAACTGAATTAGAAAAGATCTTCAGGAGATGGAAATTGCAAATTCATCCATCTGAGGGGTCAAATTCAAGGGCGCCCCTAGGCTACAGGGGCGCAGAAACTGAAAATTGACAGTCCTATATTCTATGTAACCTCTTTGTACCTTCCACTTCTACCTTCGACAACCAGAGTTCTGCAATTCGGATGACCTCGCTTGATAGCTTGTAGAAAGCTGACTAAATTCCGAAGAATTGAATGCATTTGCAACCAAAAAGCACTGAATCTAAACCTCCAAAATGAAGGGCGCCCCTAGGCTACAGGGGCGCAGATTTGCTTTCTGATAGACATTTTCCTCCATTTCACGCTCTGCAAACACCAATTTGACTACTAAGATGACTATGTAGCAACATTACGGCTACTGACGTGTGTATGTGATTGTATTTCACCACTTTCACATGTACGGACACTGCAGAGTTGATTTGCATGTTGATTGCACAAGCATCTCCCACGTTACAAGGTGAAACATTTCCAGACTTAAAATATTTTTTGCATTTTCGCCATGTGAAAATCCCCTCCGCCGTGAAGCATCTTTTTCAGCATCTTTCATCATAGAATGTTCTGCTTAGAGTTTCAAGCTTAGATTTTGACACTCGGTATTGGCCAACTACCATTAATGACCTCGGATATCCTAGCTTCTCCTGAAAAAGTGAAAACTACCCACTAGGCTTAAACTGACTTTTAACTGAAACTGACTTCACCACTGTGATTGTGATGTGAAATAAACCAATCAAAATTAATTTCAGCCAATTCTAACAAGTTTCAATTTTTAGGGTTTCACGATGTGAAACAAGGGTGCAGAAACCCTAATTTTTAATTTTTTCCAAATTTTGCCAATATCTTCCTGACACCAAACTGACTCATAATACATACTTGATTTGCCCAAAAACTATGTTTTGACATCATTTTAACAAGGTTTAGACTCTTTTAAGCAAAATGCCTTAATGAAGCAAAAAATTTGGTTTGGGTACAACAAGGATGAAATGTTTTAAATCATGGATGCATAAAACAGGGACCTACGTGTCAAATTATGATTATTTTAATTAAAAGGTCATTTTCGTAGCTAAAATGGAGTATTAATTTTAAAGTGAATTTTAAAAATATAAGCTTTTGGAGAGTTCGGCAAAAAAAGTATAAAAAATCATTTGAGGGGCTCATTTGGATTATGGAGATTATTATATTTTCCTTTGATGAAACCCTCGTGGTTGTGGGCGATTGAACTTGGTTCATCTCAGCCTTCTAGAGGACGAAAAGCGTCTTGGAGAAGAATAGCTACGGTGGTGAAAGATCCATCTAGGTTATTATACTGTGACTCATTCAGAGTTATAGTTTGTGCAAGAAAGGAATTACTGGTGGAATCATACAGAGTTGAATGTTGTTGGTAGTCTCATTGTAGGGATTGCGCTTGAGCTTATTGGCATAGTTGTAGGATTGTCGCGGAGAGATTTTCCAAGGCAAATATCGAGTTTATTTGAATGATAATTCCACAGAGATATCTGAGCATAATTTGAAGAGTTAAGTGCAAAAATTGGCAGTGTTTTGAAGTGGTTTGCCACTTTGCAGGTCGTACATTCTGGTATAGCAGGACATGGAGCATTTGGAGGTCAGACGCCTAGGGTGTTAGATTCCCTTGAGTGTATTTGGAGGCATTTGATATTGGATTATTGAAGATTGATACTTTGGAGTGGAACAACTAGGGTTTGGAGGATTCGTTGGCACATTTCCAGAGCTTCAATTTGTTGTAATTAATTTTCAAACTTGTGTGTGATATCAGCAAATGGGTATGTGTTGTTTTCCCTTTTGATGTGATTTACTCATATGGGTATCTTGTAATATTGTTAACTTCACCCTATTGGGTATTAGTAAATATTGTCATATGTTTTTATACAAGCTTGTATCAAACCTGCAAACTCAATACAACTTATGGGTATGTCAGAAACATGATCATTGAGTGTTTCGCTCAACTGGGTATTTGAGATATTATCTTATTTCAATGTATTCAGCATTCTACCAACTCTATAATGCAGTATCAAATTGTGAGTAACATTTCTGAGTTGAAATATGAGTGTTATGGTATGTAATATCTATTGTCCTATTTGATTGTTTCACCAAACCAAAAAAAGATCAAGGTGGGACATTATAGCATGATTGGGCCAATGGATGAGGCCCAAGTCAAGATGGCAACTACTTTCTTGACAAGGACTGCAAAGATCTAGTGGAGATATCAAGTTGAAGACCTAAAGGAAGGTTGAACCGTTGCAAAGATAGACAACTAAATTAAACTTAAAGATGCCTTGAGAGAGTAGTTCCGCTCCACGAATTCAACCTAGGTGTTACATCCCTTTTTGTCTTGAACAAAATTATGGCAATAATAATATGGTCGTTATGTTAGTTGTAATCAACTACCTTTCATGAGAATGTGAAAATTGGGAAAAAGAATTTTAATTTATTTGATATAACTGCAATTATGAATGATTTCTTTATACATGTGTGTGTGTGTGTGTGTGTGTGTGTGTGTGTGTGTGTGTGTGTGTGAATGTGTTGATGTGTTTTTATTTTGAAAAGGAAATAGAGAACAATCTAACCCTATTTCTTTACCAAGTGGATGCAGGATTGACAACTCGAAGGGAAAGGGAAATATCATCAAGGAGAGGCCACAGTCTATAAAAGAACCAATTACCATCAAGTCACAAGTTTAATGTAAGGTTGCTAACGTGGTAGTCGTAACCTTGTGTTATTATCGCACTTAATTAAATAATTTTTAAAAAACAAGTAATTGACTTCAACTTCGGTGTAAGAGCGAACAAGTCAACTTAAAAGAGTATGATCGTTATCCTTTTGGTGGTCACGTATTAAGCTCTTAAACGCACCTTGTTATAAGAATTGAATTAAATAATATTGCCAATAATAATATAAACCTTAAGGTCGCGATTTTGGAATAAAAGTGTCGATGGGGAGGTGACTTTCTTTCGTTTTGTGTTTGGTTGGCAGTAACCCCTCACCACCTCATCCTCCATGTCTGGAAGTAACGCCCAAGAAGGAAGGCATGCAAATGTTCTCTCTTGGAGTCTTGGCTCGCGTAGAGTAAAGGATGGCATTCTTCTTTACTTCGCTCTCTCTCACTCTTTTCTCTCTCTCTCTCTCATTTGCATCGGTTTTCATTGGTTTTACATTTTCTTTCTGGTTGCCATGGCCAAGTGCCATATTTCTTTTACTCAACACTCTGTTCTCTAGGATGGAAAAGACTTTTGTACTCTTGAGTAGCTCTGCCACCACTACACTCTTCTGGATAGTAAAGTATCACAATTCATCTGTTGCCGTTATCTGGATCACTGAGAGGGTAACATCAAGAGAGTTGTCAAGTTTCAATCTACATTTCCAGGCATGTTTAATAAATGTCTTTAAATTTACTAAATTGTGCATATTGAATAGTCTCTTATTTCATTCAGGGAATTGAAGTGTATTGTTGATGCAATCTTTAGAATCGCGTCCTGTCTAATGAATTATAATATCGAAATTCTCTGCAAATCCCCATTGCTCCATCTAGTAGAGTTATCTCTTTATAATCCTTTCGATCCAGTTGGGATTCCCTTATCTTGTAACCGAGATTTTTTGCGTCTTCCTCCTCACTGTTTTACTTGAAGCAAAACCTTACTCTGTTCTTTGGTTCTAGAATCGGGGTCAAATCCTTAATTTTTAATTAATGGCAAATAGTTGAAATAAATTAGAACTAAAGAGATTCTTTCAACATCAACAAAGACTAGCTTTCCTTTCTCTAGTGAGTAAGAAATGAACATATTATACTTGAATGTAGAGGAACGAACTTTGAGCTGAGTCATTAATAAAATAAACTCAAGAGTCAAATGTATCTCATTGTCGAGTAAGGGTGAGAGAGTTGATGGCACGAGAAAAGTGCTCATAATCATAAAATCCTTGGCCAAGGTTATGATGCTTAGAATAAGCAATAGTCAGCCATCAAGAATCAGATATACCCCTAGTTAGAACGGTCATTCTAGTAAGGAGAACCTATAGTGAAAGATCGACCAGGGTAGTATAGATTCTTGACACCAGACTCAGATGGCAAGATGGTAACTGGGAATCCTTTATTGACTGCACCTCATGAAGGGTAAGGTTTCTTCAATTGAAGAAACACGGGAGACCAGTAGGTCTTTGGTTGGGCGGAAAAGCCCTTGATGATGTTTCTCTTTCCCCCAAAAACTGAGACTTGTTTTCAAGCATTCCAGCAGGAAGCCTTCAGACTGTACTATCTCTCTTTACTTCAAAAGTAATTATTCTGTATAGTTAAATTCACTACTAGTAAAATAGGTTCTTTTCATTTCTTATATAATGGAATAGTTAGTACATAACCAACTGTAACTTTCAGTTATATAAACCATTAATTGTTCCTTTTCAGCTGAAATTGAAAAAAACTAGAAGTTAGTTATTGAATGTTAAAGTAGTTAATGCTCAGATCATTTATCTTTCCTGTTTGATACATATGTTGAAACTCACGTCAGTAAAAATTAGTTAGTTACTTTTCAGCTGAATGTGGAAGTTAGTTACCATTCTTAAACTATAGATAGCTAGTATGTTACACTAGGTTGCCAGATCACAACTCATGGAGCTCAAGCAGATAGGTAAGGTATGTGATTACATTAAGTCTTTCTCATCTCTTATATTAGAGATAAAAGATATGTCTAAGCCAAACAAGTTGTTCCTCTTTATGAAAGAGTTGCGATCTTGGGCTTGAGCGGATTTTCGGCATCAAAATGTCCAAACCTTGCTATTGCGATATCTACTACTAATCGCTTGTTGGACTTTAGTGGTAAAACAAGTAAGGGATTTGGAGTCAAAGTAAGGCCAAGCACAAAGAAAAAACTGACACCCAAGGAAGACCAATCCATGGAAGGGCAATCGTCAAACAAGAAAGCTGACAATAAGTAGGTGTGGGTAACCCAAAAGGGTTGTCGAATCCACAGCTACCTAGAAGTCACAATCCTACTTCATGTGTGAGCAGTCAAACCAGTGAGCTCAAAGTGTTCTATGCATCAAAGGCTCAATGTGGCCCAGGAAGATAGTGCAAACTGCAAAGGATGTCATTCCAATGATGGGGGTTTCACAATTGTTAATTGTTATTCAGGATACTTTGGTAGAGAGTTTGGCGACCCAAGACCTAGAACCTCAACATGAGTTGTGCTACATTAAGGTGATTGTTGGAAAGAAAAGTGTTGTTGCGATGGTGGATTTGGGGGCCACACACAATTATGTTTTAGCTAAGAAGGCCAAAGGACTTGGTCTAAAAGTCAAGGAGGCTAAAACCTTGTTCAAGGAGAAACTCCCAAGAGTAAAACTCAAATTTGGCAAATGGCAAGGTCAAACAAACTTGGTTTCCATAGAGATGGAGAACTTTGACCTCATGCTTTGCCAAGAGTTCATGCGAGGTAGTAAGATCCCCTTTGCTCCTCATTTGAGTTGCTTAACATTTTTGGAGCCAAGACAAGTGTGTTTGGAGAAGCCTAGAAGACTATTAAAAAAGCAATTGGAACTAGTTCAATCTTTACATTTAGTTTGGGCAAGGTTGCAAGGAAAGATGGAAAATCCATTTTTGTAGTTGCTCTCATAGGCAACAAGGATGATGACAAGCAAGCTGAATCATCAAGCCCAAGAGAGGTTGCAAACATGATTAAGGCATACAAGGATGGTATGCCAAAATAATTACCAACAATTGTTCCTCCTCGCCACACTATGGATCACCAAATCAAGCTCAAGCCAAAGGCTAGGCCACCTACTCAATCTCTCTATAGGTTATCAAGCCCAAAGATGGTCGAATTGAAGAAACAATTGTTGGAGCTTTCATAGGCAAGTTACCTAAGGCCATCCAAGTCTCCCAACGCAACTCCAATGTTGTTTCAACAAAATAAGGATGTTTCGCTCAAGTCGTGTGTAGACTATTGGATGTTGAATAAGCTCACAATAAAGCACAAGTATCCTTTTCCCTTGATTGGATGGACAAACAACAAAGGACCTTTGAGCTACTCAAAGGGCCTTGCTAGATTTTGGTGAATCATTTGAGGTGCAGATGAATGCATCTGATTTCGTTGTTGGAGGGTCCTCGTGCAAGGAGGACATCCTATCGCCTACAAGTCAAGGAAATTGAACAACTAGGAAAGGAATTACACAATGCATGAAAAAGAGGTGACTGGGATTACTCATTGTCTAAGGGTATGGCAAAGGTATCTGCTAGGAGTGCCCATACTAAAATTAGACATATCTTCCACGTACTTCAAAACTCAAGCAAAGCTAACTTCTAAACAAGCTCGTTGGCAAGAGTTCCTTGTACACTTTGATATGGATTTAGTCTACAACCTAGGGAAGGGTAACATAGTGGCTGATGCCTTACGCAAAAAGGCTCAATTGGCTACCATTCAGGAGCATCATAGTGCCAACCCAGGCCATAGAAGCATGGTCCTCTCGGATGAGGTTCTGGAATGGATTCAAGATAGACTTAAGGCAGATTCTCAAGTAGCAAAACTTATAAGATAGGTGAAAGTAGGAAGGATCAAGAGGTTCTACATCTAGGAAGAGCTTCTCCCTCCTGTTCACTCAAGATAAACTGTATATTTCAAAGTGGAAGGAACTAAGAAAGGAGCTTCTATAGGAGTGTCATGATTCAGTGTAATGTCCCCTTCTCAGTCCTAGTCACTTCTAAGACCGTTAGCCTATTTTGGAAGCCCATAGGCTATTTTGGAGGTAGTTTTTAGGGTTTCCTATTTTCTTGGAGGTTTCATGACAATTTTTCAAGAGTTCTTTGCAGGAGTTTGCAAGTATGTTTTCTAGGTCTTTCTAGGCTTTCAGAGAGCTTTGGTGGGCAATCACTACTATTTTTAGCAGTCTATTTTTATACTTAATATTTTTAGTAAGATACAACAGCTACCCAGAATGTGCTCATATGGTGTTTGGAGTCACTTACAATTTTTAGCAGTATGCTATTTTTAGTAAGTACTATTTCTGGCAGTGGAGTTTTGGTAGCAATTCAACACTTGGTTTCTATTTCTGGCAGTGTGGCAGTGCAGTTTTTGGCAATGGCTCTTCCAACATTCTTGGAGTCCGAAAATGGAAGGTTTGCAACTTAAGTTAATGTTTTGTTATTGAGTTGCTTTTTGGCCCCCATGCCTAGGTTGTGCAACTTAAGTTGTTTTAAAATGTGGTCATTGGAGTTGGATGCCAAGTTTGGGTATTTTTGCATTTTAAAAGGTATTATATGCAAATCAAAAAGGTGGACGCCTATGTTGAAGACTTAAGTATTTTTTATGAATATTTTATTGCTCCAAAAGTTGGCGTCCCATTTTGGAGGGAATTTGTAATTCAAACTTCTGGGTTTGGAGCCTATTCTCATTTGGTCATGCTTATTTTTTATAACGAAGTGCTGCCGAAATGGTGATAGAACTCTTGGGGCTTTGACGACGAAATCCCTCCAAGCTAGCTTTAATTTCGAGTTTGTGAGACAAATCCTAGTTGAATAGTAGTTGCAACTTCATTCAAAGGTTGCAGTAGAGTGAACAATGGTGATGGCCTTCTTTATGCTTTCAGTTCTTGTTGGGTTTGATGTTTTCTAGAATATTTTGGTGTGGGTGTGTGTTAGTTTGCAATTTGAAGACATTTTTGGAGTGTTTACCAGATTTTCATGTTGTTGGTTTATGCATAGCTGAATCATGTTCTTTCTCGCACTAATCAAAATAGTTAAGATCCTTTTGTGGGTATTGTTTATATGGTTTCCTCATACCTAGGCAACCCCTTGCCTAGATTTTGGTGACTTTTGGAGGAGTGTGTGATTTTACTTTGCTGGTCACCCATCCTGGGAGGCCGTACATGTGGTTGAAGGTGCCTCAAGTTGCGTGCCAATGATTTCCAGGCTTGTTCGTGGAGCCTTGATGCTTGAACTTGGACGCTCAAGTCTGCTCTATCATTTGCAAGTGGTTTGGGTTCATTCCGAGGTGATTTGAGGGAGATATGATGATTTCTTGAGGGCTGATTGAGGTTTCCAGTTTGCTGTCTTTTCATATCAGACTTACTGCTACAGTAATCAGACCTGATATAACCTTGTTCTCATGTTTTATGATGCCTAATCGTTGTTATGTTGTAGGGGATTGATATTTGATTCATTGGGCAATGATATTGTCATGTTTATTTCATACTATATTGTACTAGATATCATATTGTAATGCTCTTATGGTAGTACCATTCAGCTCTTTCCTTTCAGTTGTTTTGGATACTTACCCCACTGCATAAGTGGTTGCTCCCACTGAAAAGTGGAAGTGGTTGGCTTTGCTACCAAGTGCTTTACTTTCCCTATTGGCTGGCTTGCCGCCAATAGCATGACTTGTTTACTTTCCAGCATTGTTATTACTACTCACCCCACTGAAGAAGTGGTAGCTTAGCCAAGCTCTTAATTGTAAGCCAACCACCGTATGCTCTCACCTTGCCCACACTGGAATCTGGGTGATCAGAAAGTAGAAGGTGTTCTTTCAGTTAGCTTTATCACTTTTAGTATTTACAAAAGTATTTACAAAGATCCCCTTACACCGTATGCTCACCTTGTCCACTCTGGGATCTAGGTGATCAGAAAGTGAAGGGTTGCTTTCCAGTTTATCTATCATTGCATTTTGGGTTAACGCTAACGGGTGCAAGTTGTGAAGTTTTTGGAAAAAATAAGGGTGGTATTTTACATTCAGGTGGATCAGACACCCAAGACAAAGGCAAATGATGGCATTGATTGAACAAGAATTCTATTGGTCGAGAATGGAGGATGTTGAGGAATATGTCACAACATGCCTCATCTCCCACAAGACAAGGTAGTAACTCAATCGTTGAGTGCATTACTGCAACCCCTTCCCATTCCAGTCACATTTTGGGCTAGCGTGAGTAGGGATTTCATCACTTAACTACAAGAGGTCAAGGAGATGTCAAGCATCAAGGTGTTGGTCGACTAATTTTCAAGGTATGGGACTTTCATACATTTCAAGTCACTTTGTAAGGAAAAGGACATGGCCAAATACTTCTTGAAGTATGTGGTGAAATACTAGGGAGTTCCATTGAGTGGCTGAATACTTAGGTCAAGGAGATGTCAAGCATCAAGGTATTGGTAGACTAATTTTTGAGGTATGGGACTTTCATACATTTCAAGTCACCTTGTAAGGCAAAGGACATGGCCGAATACTTCTTGAAGTATGTGGTGAAATAGTAGGGAGTTCCATTGAGTGTCATCTTAAACAGGGATTCTCAATTTACTAGTAACTTTTGGGCTGAGTTGTTTAAACTCATGGGATTCTCAATGTCCACAATGTTGGAAATATTATTTTCATTGATGTCAAAGGAAGATTAATCTCAAGACGTTTTATTGCTGCTGTCAAAGAAGGGACAATGTAGAAGACATATGCTAATGCTAAGGAGAGTTAAGCAAAAAGGGGAAATATTTACTATATTCGGCCGACCCAATTTGCTTCTTCTTTGGTGCCCTATTTATGGCGCCTATATTGATAAATTTGCCCTCTTTAATATGAGCCGACCCTACATAGTGTGGCGCCCCTCTTGGGATTTAAAAGTTTTAAAATAAATTTAGTTATTCCCCAACATTGCCGACCTCCTTGGGTGAAGTGAGTTGAATAGGTATAAATGCAAGTTGATTTGGGAGGTTAGAAAGCAAGTTGTTCAATGCAAAATCATTTCGATTAAGAGCAAATTTTAGGAGAAAAAGAACAGATTTGTGAAGAAGAGGAGCAGATTTTGAAGAAGAGAATATTTGTGAAGGAATTTCAAGCAAAGCTTATGGAGGAAATTCAAATGTTCATCATCCATTGAGGAAGCAATTTTCAAGAAGGCAAACATTTTGTTCATTTGGAGGTTGGTGCCTCCTAATTGAAGAGATTGGTGTCTCTTGCTAAGTTGGTGCTTAGTAGTGGGGATCAGTGTCTCCAATGGGTTGGTGCCTACAAAAATTGTAAGAGAATTTTATTTTATTTGAGGATGGATTTGGACAATAGATCTAAGCAGTCTTTTCTCCGTGGTTTTTTGTCAAAGGGGTTTCCATGTAAATCTTGTGTGATTGCTATTTTTGTGGTTGTTGGATTCAAAAAAGTAAAATTTTATCTTATATTGATTCACCGCCCCCCCCCCCTCTCTCAGTATAAGTGTTTGTGCTCATCACACAAGTCACCATCCACTGATGGACGAGCAAACTAAGTGAATCAACACAATCTTGGAAGATTACCTGCTGAACTAACTATGATCAAATCAAAGGAACTGGACTTGTTAGATGCAACCCAATTCAATTACAACTTACAAAAGAGTGAGTGAGTTAATTTTTGTCATTTTAATTGGCCACAAGGCAACAACCACTAACTTGAGATAAGCCAAGTGCGGATAATATTGATAACAAACCCGACTATGGCAATCTACTGAATTAAGCCAAGTACTGATAATACTGATATCAACCAGAATATGACAATTACCAAATCTGGAACATGCTAGGAAACCAAACAATGATGTATTGAAGCCCGTACACACAGAAAACAATAACAAAATTCCAGAATGATAATGACTTAGTATTAAAATGGAATTCCCTGATACATATGAATGATCACTCGGATATGCACAAACAATAATTAGATAGGATCCTTGCACTCCCAGTGTCCCCACTTATAGTAGGATGATCACAGTTTACATATAGTCCGCCCCAAGAGCCAACGTGAATACACTGCGATGTCCAAACCGTCACGCAAATTGCTTGAACAATACCCCCATCGCTGCCAGGTGCCCAGAATGAGTTTGTTGGGCTCACAAGGATTGATCAGGTCGGCAATTGAGCGATTCGGACCTGTGAGAAGTCAAGATGTCATCAATACAGGAAACTAGCACAATAGTCGCGCCCTTACAATGGCGCGAATAGATGGAATGCCTACCCAGGAGTCTCGTAGATCATGAAAGGAGTGTGACTGAACCTTCGTGATGAATCGATTTGTATCTGCAAAGTCACACAATATGGAAAGTGGCGCGGAGATGTGAGAAGAGGTGGCCAAAGCCTATGGCTTGGCCACAACAATTATATGCTTCTTCGCCCAGCCAATGAATCTGAACCTTCTGTAAATTCCGGAACAATGAACTCCAATCTCCAACCTGAAGGTGATCAAGCAGAGATTTTCGCTAGTGGTACACGGGGACACGTCCCCTAGACTTTTGCCCCCTGTACCCATACCCAAGACGTTTCAAGGATAGGGGACACCTAGGGGATGTTTCCCAGGCGTCCCCAAAATGTGCTTTTTTTTGGAACATTTCCAAATGCAAGAAACGTCTCGGGGACGACAAGGGCATGGCCAACCATCCCCTTTTTTCCAGCAACTTAAAACATGAAAAAAACAGTCCGAAAATTAAAAAGGGTTTTTTAATTGTTCTTTATGGTAGACCCCATGCCCTCCCAACCCTAAAATGATAACTTAAAACTCCATTTCGAAGGCATTTGACTTCATTTTAACATGCCAAAAAGAATTGCAGCTAAAAGCAAAGTGAGAAGAGAAAGAGGAGGATTTGAAGGAGCTATTGGAGAAGAAAAACCAGCATCCAGTAAGCAAAAAGGAGAGCATTAAGGCAGCAACCAGCAAGAGAAGTGAAAGAGGTAAGTTATTCTTCCATTTTTTTTCTTTTTTTTCCAATTTTTCCTTAGTTTAAATGATGAAATGTATGATTTTTTGTGTTTTTTTTTTTAATTTTCAGTTTGCAAAAACCAAAACAAAACAAAATGAGCATCACTAGTGAAGGTAGTGGGCATGTTAAGAGGGGAAAAGAAACCCAATCCGTTGAAAGGGGGAAGCCTCAAACAAATCAATTTGAAATCCCTTCCAAAGATTTTTAAAAATATGCAAAAGGCCTTTTTAATCCTAGAAAACCTCTTCTTCAATTAGCAACATGTCTAGACAAAGACCAAGGGAAAAACACAGGGGGTAGTAGATTGTGGCAATGTAACATTTGTAAAGATAAGTTTTATGGGAGCTACACAAGAGTCTATTCCCAACTATTGGGGCTATACAGGCCATGGGGTCAAGGTTTGTCCAGACATAAAAGATTTTGAGAGGGTAGAGTGTTATAGATTGCACATAGAGGCCGAAGGACAGCCTATGGGGCAGCCAATGCAACTCAATCCGCACATTCAGCTTCACCTATGCCCTCTATGTTTGGTAGTCCTAGTGTTGGTAGTGGTAGTAGTGGTGCGGGTGGTGTTCATGTTTCCACAAAAAGGAAGAGGAAGGCTAGTACTTCTAGTGAGCAGCAAAATATAGTTGCAAGTATGTTCAATGTGCAAGCACGAAATGTGGCAGAGTCCTCCATTGCCAAATTTTTCTATGCCCATGCCATCCCATTCCATCTAGCATGTTCTCCCTACTTCAAACAAATGTTTAAAGATATGACAATTGTTGGTACCTCATTCACCCCCCCGGAGAAAATAAACTATGCACTACACTCCTTGACAAAGAATATTCTAAGGTGAGTGTGGTGATAGAGAAGATGAGACAGTGTTGGATTAGGACGGACTGCTCTATTATCATGGATGGTGGACCGATATTAGACATTGGCCACTTATGAACATCATAGTCACATGTACAACTGATTCATATTTCCTTAGAGCCATTGATTGTTCTAAGAAGCACAAGGATGCAAAATTCCAATTTCATATTTTGAGAGATGCCATAGAGGAGGTTGGGGCAGCCAATGTTGTGTAGGTGGTCACTGATTCAACACGTGTGTGCAAATTAGCAAGTTTGATGGTTGAGAGTGCTTACAAGCACATCTTTTGGACCCCTTGTTGTGTTCATGCATTAAACAACGCATTGAAAGACATAGGGAAGATAGATTGGGTGCACTAGGTGGTTGTAGAGGCTAGAGACATTCAAATGTTTATTTGCAACCATCACACCTCACTTGCTCTCTTTAGAACATTTTCAAAGAAGGAATTTATCAAGCATATAGAGACAAGGTATGCCAACTACTTTATTTTGTTAGAAAGGATACTTGAGGTGCAGGTGGCTCTACAGTTAATGATGGTTGATTCAGAGTGGAATAGATGGTCTATGGAAAGCACCGCAAAAGGGAGAAGCATCAAACAAAAAAAAATTGATGATACTTGGTGGTCCAATGTGAGGTAAAAAAATTGTTATTGATTGTTGGTTTTATAAAAAAAAAATTTAAATATGATTTTTATTATCAATATTTTTTTATTTTCGAAGTTCTAACTTGTCTTTTTTGTTTTTTCAAATTTTTGTTTGTAGATATATTTGCTCCATCATTTCACCAGTTGTGGATGTCATTAGATATGTTGATACACACTCTCCAAGCCTTGGAGAGATTTATGAAACATTTGACCCCATGCTTGGAAGAATGAAGAAAGCAATTTCTGATAGGGATCCTAATTTGGGATTATATAAGCAAGAAATTAAGCCCATTGTGATGTAACAGTGGAACACTATGAACACCCTGCTTCATATGGCAGCCTTTGCTCTTAATCCCAAATGGTATGTACCAAGGGCTAGTAGGATGCCTCCTTGCGATGACGATGAGGTGAAAGATGAGTTTATGAAGGCCCTTGCAAAAATGTATTCAATTGAGGAGGCGAGTCTACTTCGTGCACAATGGACTGACTTTTATAATCTTTGTGGTCCAACATTCGGAAAACCAAAGGCCAAGGTAGATAGAACTACACTAGCTCAAAGGGATCCTATTGGATGGTGGTCATGGCATGGGAAGGATGTACCACAATTGAGGATGCTTGCTATTCGCCTCCTTTCACAGGTAATACATTAACATAATTTACTAATTTGATTAGTGTTGAACATTTATATAATCATAATTGAATGTCCTAATTAGTAAATTACTAATTTAGTTTTCGTCTCCTTTCATAGGTTGCTAGTTCCTCTGTTGTAGAGAGGAATTGGTAAACATATAACTTTATTCACTCTATCAAGAGGAATAGGCTGACCTCTAGACGAGCAGAGAAATTAGTGGTTGTGCATAGTGCTTTGCGACTCCAAGATCGTCAAACTCCTGATTATCAACAAATGTTGATCCAGAGGACGCCGCCCAAATTGATCAGGAGGAGACATAGGAGGTATTGGTTGGAGTTCCATTAGATGAGCCAGCCTCTCATACTCATAGTGGCAATGACTCAGACTCTGGGTCTGATTTTGATGCAATGTTGGCAGATGTCAGTAGAGGCAGCCATCATACTTTCTCTTACTATGTTTTGGACATTTGTGACTTTGTCATTTTGACATTTGTAGTGCAAACTTGTAGCCTTTGGGCATTTTATTTTTAAAATTTTATATCATATGCACATTGACTGTTTGACATGAATTATGGAAGCAATTAAATAGTTGTAGTATTAATTTGTTCAACTCTATAATGTATATGTCAATATGATTGGTGATTACATTTGCAACTTTATATATATAGCTGTCCTCCCGTCCCCGAAACGTGTCACGCCGTTCTGCCATCCCCCCATACCGGAAACTTGGTGGAACATAGATTTTCCCCTCTACTAATCAAATCGTTATGATTCCATTCCAAAGCATGATTTCACAATGCAAAAGATCCTACCTAAATACCATGCCAACCAAAGGGTCGGCCACAACAAAACGAAATTCTAATATTGCTCTTAGCACCAACCACAAAAAGGGGTCGACCACATATAAAATTTAAATATTATTTATTAATAATTTAAATTTATTATTATCTATTATTATAATAGTGTTTAAAAACACTTTTAATTATCTCCCCCAGTTTAGCTTGAAAAATCCAAGACATGACAATCCCCCAGTTTAATTGTTGCTTGTCCTCAAGCAACCTCAAGTTAGGATGCTCGAAGATCTCCACACTCTCCCAAGTTGCGTCCTCAATTGGAAGATTTTTCCATTTCACCAAGTATTCTGCGATGACCTTGTTTCAAAGCCTTTTCTCCCTTACCATCCAACACAATCTCGGGAATTTACCTTCGTCATCAAGAGGGGGTAGCTCTACTGAGGGTGCAATTTGCTGTCCAAGCGCCCTTTTTAGGCATGACACATGAAATATGTCCCGCTATCCTTGGGAAGTTCCAGCTCATAAGCAACTTCACCCAGCCTTCTTAGGATCTTGTATTACGTGTATTTATGTATGAGTTTGCTTCATGCCTGATGCGTCTTCAGCATCACTAAAAAATCTTATCTATGATTAAATTATTATTAGTCTCCAAATGCAGCAATGAAGAGTTGTAACTATTGAGGTGAAAAGGTGTGACTCCCTTAAACTTGAGATATAAAAGGGAGAGCATTTCATTTGAGGAAGACATCCATAACATCTTTGGAGAATTCAATTGAGAATAGAAATTTAAGTGATTTTGCAAGTAAATTAAATTAGGTTCTCAAGAATAGTGATGATGTGAGAAGGGATGTGACTCCTAATGTGAAAGGTTGTGACCCTTGAAATATGAAAGATTGTGACTCTTCAAATGAAAGGTTGCGACTCTTCAAATGTGAAAAGTTGTGACCCTTCAAATATGAAAGGTTGCGACTCTTCAAATGAAAGGTTGTGACTCTTCAAATGTGAAAAGTTGTGACCCTTCAAATGTGAAAGACTATGACTCCCTCAACAATAAGATGTAAAGGGGGAATCATTTCCTTGTGAAGAAACCATTAATAGGAAATAAATCTATCAATCAACTTAGAAGTAAAGTATCATTCTCAAAAGGCAGCCATGAAGGGTGGTGATTCATTTACTATGAAGGGTGGTGACTCATTTATAATGAAGGGTGGTGACTCATTTATTGTGAAGGGTGGTGACTCCTTCAAGAAATGGATATAAGGGATAAATCAATTCATTGACATTTAATAAGCAATCATCACTCATCTATCCATCATGAAATCAAGCAATCATCATTCATCTATCCATCAAGAAATCAAACAAACAAAATATCAAAAAGATTCCCAAGGAAGGAATAATCAATCATAACAACTCAACATAGTTAATGATAAATCTAACAATATAACTTGATTTTTAAATAGAAATCCACATGTTGCCATCACTAGTTGTCACAAAAATTTAGGCATAACTAAGATACAAAGATGGATTAAGACTATCTTACTTTCAAACATCGAGATATAAGTGTACTGAGATATCATCTTGACCTAGGGGGGTCAATCTCTTAAAAGCGAAACAATAACATTATTAGTCCACAAAAAAAATCCAAAACAATCTACAATGATTTACCCATAACACCCCGTTTGAAACATCACAGAGTGAATTATAATGAGCATGCCTAGTTGAAATTAGAAATAGTAATAAAAACCTAAATTCAACCAAACTCTGATATGCCAAAACAACATTTTGAGATAATGTAATAAAGACAACTCAATTCTTTAGGAACCTACAAGTAACAAATTTTGACTCTTAGAGAGACCTAGGAGAAATTTTGGAAAGAACCATGGACACTATAAATTGAAGTTTGTGTTTTGAGATTTATCGGAGGATATATTCATTAAGCTTCTTTGAGGCGGGAACATATTTGTTCTATTCATTTTGGACAAGATCATAATGCACAATCAAATCCATAACACATATGATCTATCCCACACTCATAGAAACAATGGCAATGCATGGATCAACCTTATAACCTACAAAATTGATCTAGTAAATATCATGTCCCCCAAATTATGACACTAAAATATAGAAATAACCAAACATTGAAATGCAAATAAATGGAAAAATATATATATATATATATATATTAGCAAATTCATTATAATTATAATTATCAAGATAATATTATAATTATGAATATAAATATAAGTAATTACCATTTAACTATTATTATCATAATCATGATTATCATAGATAGTATTATAATTACGATATAAATATCATAAATAGAACAATAGATATTATTTTTGGTAATTACTATAATAATAGTAAAGAAATCACAAAGAAGATAATTGACCTGTGCTCTAACTAAATAAACAAATAATACAAACTACCTATATCATGAACCATGGAAGCACCGATTCCTAAAGCGGTTCCTAAGCACAACGAACATTTTAAAGAATGCAGCGATTACAGTTTGTCAAACACATGATATAATCTTTAGTCATGAATCGGCTCCAAAAGGGCAGCGATTGCATAAAGGACACATCCCTAGTCAAAGAGTAAGTATGACTCTTAACAAACCGGCCTATAAAAGGAAGACCAATCCAAGACAAATGATCATCAATGGAAAAAAGAAAAGGAGATCAGAAACTCTGATATTCTAGTGGTATGCTCTATCATAATTATAGTATGCAATTATATATTTTGTTATTTCTCATCAAACAACCATGGGAGGAGCAGGGGAGAAATTACCAATAGGTTGAGCAGATACTAAACGTCTTCCTGCGTATGCCACTCCTTGATGGATGATTGTGTGTGCCACTTGGAGCCAAGGGGGTGATATCCGCCCTTGGGCTTAGGGAGACGATGTCTACGGGCCTCCTATGGTAGCCTTTCCCCCAACCTCTACAAGGATTGTTTGTCAAGATGAATTTGAGGGGTTTCAATCATAGGAGGGACGGATAAGGCAACAAGGGTAAGGAATGCAAATACAAATTGTCCGCCAAGTATGCCACCCCATGTTGGATGACTGTGTGTGCCACTTGAGGGCCAAGAGGGATGGTATATCCACTCTTGGGCTTGTTGTGGATAGCTTCGGGCGGACCTATCATGCTCCTCATGTTAGCCCCATTTTGGGATTGCCTTAAATTTTACCCTAGAAATCTGCATTCAGAAAAGCAGCAGCTATTAATACAATTAGTGATTGGTATGCATTTGATTGTATATGCATTTAATGTATATTATTAAATAGGCATATAAATATATGTATAGCTAATTTCATAATGACTAATATGCAATAAGGAGAGATATATTATGTCTAAATTGGTAAATAAGGGAAGTAGTGAATTTATTTATATTACTATAATCTACATCCTTTCCTTTAAGAAATCATGTGTATGGTTGGAAAGGAAACATGTTACGGAAGCGCGGTATAGGAATTGTCTTGGTTGGATGTTCCTACCACTTGGGGCCGGGAGGGGTATGAGCACGCCCTTGGGCTTAATTGTAATGAATAGTTTTTTTGGAGCCCTATCATACGTTTCTCTCCAATCCCTACCGTGATTGGTTATTAGAAAAGAGTCTATCGATTGGATTCAAGTTAAGTTATTATTCTTTATTTCATGAATGTTAATAGTCCATTTATTCCTAAGTTCAATATCTATTATATAATTTGCTATGGAATATTATTTGTTAAACACTTTTATGTTGTGTAATGGTCACTTAAAGCAAATTCAGGCATACGCCAAGTAGGGGACATTACAAGCATCTATTAAAATTTGGAACCAAAAGTCAACATTCTTTTGATTTCTAGAACAATCAACAACCCTAAAAGAGTAAGGGCCTTCTTTACATGTGACAATAACATTAATGAGTTGGCAGTGTCTAATGTCTGTCCGCCCATGGATAATGATATAGCTAACATGTATCACCAATATGACCATCTTCTCATTTACCAAATTAACCTTTTTTCCAAGGTAGTGGTTCCTTATTTGGTTTTGCTAGGAGGCACATAAGATGGAAACGCTTTACATCTCTTGGTGAAGACCTTCAAATGAGGAGATCAAACAATTTAAAGTGGAATTTTAATAAAGAAGAATTTGCTGATAGCATCATTTGCCTCTTCTCAAGTCTGTAATTATGCAAATTTGTAATAAAGTTTGAAGCCAAATTCGTGGCCTTCCTTTTTTTTCCTTTGGGTTCCATTGCACTCACCTTAAGAGTTGTAGAAAGTGCTTGGAAGTTCTAGAGGAAGGAGAAGTAGCAAAAGGTGTGGAGATCTCCCAATTATACAATCTAATGAATTCAATTCTCTCCTCATATGTGAACTTGTTACAAAACCCAACCCTTTTACAACTCTTTCTTATGTTGTTTTTGTTGTCTTTCTCATGGTTGCAAAAACATGCTAAGCTATCAAAAGCATTATTTAAGCTGCTGAGCCTGCTTTATTAATAGATTTCTCATTTTGTATATTCTGTAAAGGAGGAAGAGTGTTATTCAATAAGAGATACCAGAAAGGTGTCTAAAGCAACTCACATTTACCCTATGTAAATTTGGTTTACCAAAGCCACTTTCCACTGCCAATAAGATAAGAATAGTGGTCTGTTTTTATAGGTCCCATTCCAAGCTACAGTCTTATGAGGTTAAATAATAAAATATAGTTAAACGTTGCTAGTATATTTGCCACTTTTACTGCACTCTGTTAAAAATCTTCTATAGTTTGAATCTAATTGCCTTTAACTGAATTGCATAAGTTTAGTTTTTCCTTTTAGCAAAGAAAACCAAAGGCATCTACTCCAAAATGCCAAGTAATTTACATATGTATTGAGTACTGTTTTTTGCTATACTAGATATCATTGTCAAAAAAAACATTTTCTAAAATATTTCATACCTTTGAACCTCCATATCCATGAAAACTTTTTTAACTTGTGTAATATTGCAATAGCACTTATGTTATCACATCTTTCATCTTCACCATGCTAGCCACTAACTCAATTAAACCGCAACAAAGTTGAGAAATAATTGTATATGATTTCAACTTCCTCTCTTTTAATGTGACCACATTAAATTATCCTGCTCATGGTTTGAAAAGGCGGACAAGGCTTGGGCAAACAAAACAAAAAAAGACCAATTAAAGGGTATTTAGGATAGGGTGTGAATGTTAACAAAGTGATTATGGAGGGACCAAATGAAAAATTAAAAGGGAAGGGAGCAATTAAAAATGGATTAAGGTACATTAAAATTTGCAGAGCCAAGGATAGGGTGTGAATGTTAACAAAGTGATTATGGAGGGACCAAATGAAAAATTAAAAGGGAAGGGAGCAATTAAAAATGGATTAAGGTACATTAAAATTTGCAGAGCCATGCGAGTGGTAGCCACCCTAGGTGGGAGGGGTGGGTTGCCATTTTTTATCAAGGATTTTGGCAACATGGCAGGCAGGGCCGCTACCGGCCAGACAAACACTTCAATTTTCCTCAAAACCTTACCATGGTTAGGGTACACCACATGATAAACTTTTGAAATTGTAGCAATAGTAGTAGATATTCAATTTTCTTCAAAACTCGAACATGGTTAGGGCACACCACGAGAAGTTGTTATATGCACAACATTAGATTTCAAAACTACAAAGTCATGTGTGGGCATAGGCACCACTGGCCCAATGAACACACAGTTCAATTTTCTTCAAAACCCTGCCAGGGTTAGGGCACCCCATACGTTATGACATGGGCAACTTTAGATTTCAAAACTACAGTGGCATAGAGGGTATAGGCACCACCAGCCCAATGAACGCTTCAATTTTCTTCAAAACCCCACCATGACTAGGGCACACCATGATAAGTCATGACATGCACAGCTATATAGTTTTGAATATTATGCTGTAAAATGGCTAGATATATAAATGGACTAAAAATCTGTTGTCCGGATATGTGAGATGATAACTTACCTCTTTTTGTTTCAAATAAACAATAATCCGCCAAATGTGATTGCATAACGACCTTCTGAATCGGATGAGACACTGAAAATAACTGCAATGAATGACCATAATTACCTACCGAGTATCTAACACTTAGAATAACACATCTCTGGCATAAGTTGGAAGGGAAACGGGTTGACCCATGAAGGATCGTCTCGAATCAAAGTATCTTTGATCAAATAATCCTCTGAAAGAGGGGTCTCGAAGAATGTCAAAAACTTTTTGAACAACCATGAAATAGTTGGGCTCATAAGTATGTTATAATGTTTACCTATAAATAGCTGAAAAAAACAATGGTAAATAAAGCCTGCGAACCGAAATTGCAAAAGACAATTACGCAGTACTTAATATTAAATAGGAGAGAAACATACCCGCAAAACTAAAAACCCGAGTAAAAAGCTGAAAAGAGGTGTCCAATTGTTGCACTCGCGATTCCAAAACTCCTCATTGCAAGAAATAGGAACTTGCAATTCTTTACACCCAAATTTTTAACCTGGGAATAATTAAATTGCAAATCTTTTGCGAAAAAATGTTTGATTTTAAAGCAGATTCGGCTAAAAATTTAATGAGAAGAAACAACAAATACAGATGCATACATTGACAGTGACTCCCGGTACTATGAGATGGGTATAGAGTATAATTGGTCATTCAAACAATAAAAAACAAATATAGCCGTTGTTTTTTTATGCAATACAACTTTTTGTGCAATTCAGTTTTTTATGCGGAATGAGAACATAGTTGTAGAAATAATTTTCACATGAAGGAGTTTAAAACCTAGCCCTAACTCACACCTAACACTAACCCTAGCCCTAGCACTTACCTTAATGCTAACCCTAACCCTAACAATAAATCCTAAATTGTTATCCTAACACTAAACCTATCTCTAATCCTAATCATTGTTGTAACACTAACCATAACTATAATCTTAACTTTAAACTCTAAATTATTAACCATAATCATAACCCTAACCTTGTCCTAACCCTAACCATAAACTATAATCCTAATCCAAAACCTAACCACATCCTAACTATAACCAAAAACCCTAACCCTAATCTCATCTCTAATCTAAATCATAATTGTAACTCTAAACCTAACCATAAACCCTAATCTAACCCTAATCCTAATCATATTTGGTGCAGGGCAACTAGGTCTTCATATAAATAGGGGTTAAGTGCTAGCATTTTGTGTCGGTTGAGTCATTGTGTTTGTAATAAGGTATTTTAAGACCATGTTTTATGTCTTTGTGTGTCGGTTGAGTCATTTGGGGTTAGTTTGTTAAAAGTTGTCTATTTTGCAAAAAGTTGCACAAGCAACTTTTGCATTTTTGGTTATTAGGGAAGGTGAACCGTTGGGATTTGAAAAGCAATTGAGGAATGGTTGGTTTTTGTTGAAAAATGTTTAAATAAGCCTTGTTGAGTTGGAGACAAGGTTTTGGTGGTGAATTTTGGAGATTGAATAATAATAAAATTTTATTTTCTTGTGTTTTCAAGGCTCTCTTTGTTGTTTCTCAAACTTGTATAGGTTTGTACAACCTGAGAGTGCACTAATATCTATTGGAGTTCATGGTGTATCGATTCTATTTCTCGTTGCACTTTGTTTCATCTGATTTCATCAAATTTTGAGTGAGTTAGAGCATGTCTTCTCAAAATTGGGTTGACTTTGGGCAAATAAGATGAGTTTCTCTCCATTCCACTGGTGAAAAAAAATTCAAACTCAATGGAATGGATGTAGGTAGTATGTATTTTGTCTTCTTGAAGTTGCAGGAGCAGGGGTTGGTGATTAGCATGTGCAAGATGGATGCCCTAGCCTAATTTCCTCATATATTAGGCACTAGAACTACATAGGACTTAGGGTTTAGTGAAAATCTCTTAAGAAATTGTTTGAAGCGAGTGGAAATGTTGAAGCAGGCCATATAAGACATGTTTGAGGTGTAGGTTTGAAGAATTGAAGCTTGGAGATCAAAGATCTTGCTACTACCTAGTCAATTTCAGGGAATTAGACCTATTTGAGACTAGGACAGTCAAATTTTGAAGCATCCTTTCCAAAGAAACCCTAACCCATTTTAAGATATGTTTTAAAGGAGCAAAAAGGGTATTTGAATATGTGTTTGAAATTGGGTGATCAATTCTTCCTCAAAAGATATGCTCTGTCAGACTATTTTGGAGTACTATAAGGCCTAGTGGCAATTTGTGAAGTAAGTCACCTTGTTTGATGTGTAAAGACTTTGGAAAATAGTTGTTTGAGTGAGTTTGGACCTTTGATACCCCTGCTCTACATCAGATTGGTATCAGAGCTTAGGTTGGTTGGTAAGAGGGAAAGTGTGAAGCAAAAGAGAACAAGATGCCTCCAAAAGGTAACCCTATGGCTAGGGAAATGAATGAAATGAAAGAGAAGACTGCAAAAGAGATTAGGAAATTGAAGGAACTGCAAGATATGGTGGTAGCTAGGCTTGAGGCTGTTGAAACTAGTCAGATGATAGGTATGGTCATAGATGATGTGACCATAAAGAAGAAGGGGAAGAGGAGAATTCCCAAGAAGGGTCCCAAGAAGAGTTGGACCCTGATGAACAGAAGTTTTCCAAGCTACTGAGAGCAGTCAACGAAGATAGACACAAGGTAAAGATAGATTTACCTATGTATGGAGGGAAGTTGAATGATGAAGAGCTTTTGGATTGGATAGCAACACTTGATAATTACTTTGAATGTGAAGATGTACTAGAGGAACAAAGGGTAAAGTTGGTAAAAACAAAACTGAAGGGTCATGCCCTACTTTGGTGGGATTATGAGAAAATTGAAAGGAGGAAGAAAAGAAAGTCAAAAATTGTCTCTTGGACATAATGGTGGCCAAATGCAAGGGCAAGTTCTTACCGGGTGATCATGCAATTCAACTATACAAGAAAATTCAAAATCTTAAACAAAGAGATATGGATGTTGAAGCCTATACTGAGGAGTTTTATAAGTTGAGTATAAGAGAAGATCACATGGAGGATGATGTGGAGAAGGTGGCTAGATATCTCAATGGGTTAAGATTTAACCTTCAAGATGAGTTGAGTTTGACAAACCCAAGAACAGTAGAGGAATGCTACCAATTGGCAATTAAGGCTAAAGAAAAACTAAAGAGAAGGCAAGACAAGGAAAACAAGGCAAGAGGCAGCAATTTCAGAGGAAGAGGGTCATTTTCTAATCCAAGGCAGTCATATGAGCACCAAGAATATACGAGCAAAGTCCAAGAACAAGTGGTAGATGCAAGAGGTAGATTTAGAGGAGGTAGATCAAGCTTTGGATGTAGATTTGGAGGTCAAGGAAGAGGATCTAGTGGGTTCACAGGAAGGTGTTACCAATGTAACAAGTTTGGACATCAAGCATGGCAATGCGTGGAAAATCAAGCCATTTCTTCAATTGAAGGAGAAAGGGGAAATTAGATTGTTCAAGGAGACAATTGTGAAAGTGTGAACTCTCCATCACAACATGATGAGCCAGAAGTTAGTGAATCACTCATGGTAAGGAGAACCCTCATCAAGGTACCAGTAGAAGGAACCACCACAGAGGAGGAATCTCTTCAGGACAACTTGTAAGTGCTTGGGTAAGGTTTTTAAAGTTGTAATTGATTCAAGTAGTACAGATAATATGGTTTTCATTGAGATGGTTGAAAAGCTTAAGTTGCAAAGGATACCACATACTACTCCTTACAAAGTCTCTTGGTTAAATGAGGGTCAACATGTTTTGGTGAATGAAAAAAGTTGGGTGGAGTTTCATATAGGAGGGTACAAAGATAAAATTTTATGTGACATAATACCCATGGATGTGTACCATTTGCTACTAGGGAGGCCTTGGCAATTTGATAGGTATGCTAAGTATGATGGAAGGAGGAATACTTATGAGATAGAAAAAGATGGGGTCTCCTATAACTTGACACCATTTAAGGAGGAGGACAAAGGAAAAACCATGGGATCTAATGTGATGATGGTAGGTAGGAAGGAGTTCATAAAGGTAGAAGAAGAGGAGGACATGGAGCTTGCAGCCACTCCAAAAACTAGAGACATTATGATAGCATAAATGAAGAATGACTTGATTTTGGGGATGCAGGATTGGCTTAAGAAATATTTTTATATGATGATAGGAGGGGTGTTCCATTTGTTGCCTTCAAAGGGGGATATTGGTCATTCCATTTCTTTCATGCCAAAGGTTAGTATGTCTGATCAAGCAACAGTTATAGGGACACAACAACAGATGGAAGAGATGAGAAGCAAAGGTGAAGAGGTCAAGGGTAAACTGCAAAGGAATGTGGGCAAGTCCAAGCACACACTTAAAGTGAAGAAGAAGGAAGTTCATTACAAGGATGGAGGAGATATGGTTGGAGGTAATGATACAAGTTCCCAAGCATTTGTAGATGTTGGAAGGATACAAGATTTCCTAGAAAGGTTGGAGTGCAATGTAGGCACTCAGTCACTCAAAACAAGGTGCAAGGCTTATTTTCAGTATTTGATTAAATGGAAGAGTGTAATCTATGAAGAAGCTAATGGGATGAGTGAGGATTATGTCCTTAAGCATGGATACATGGTTACAGACTCAAATGGGACTTGAGTTCATTTTTCCCGAGGAGTATGGTGCAAGGCACCTACATCTTCATGTAAACAGGGGTCAAGTACTAGTATTTTGTGTTGGCTAAGTCATTGTGTTTATAATAACATATTTTAAGACCATGTTTTATGTCTTTGTGTGTCGGTTGAGTCATTTGGGGTTAGTTTGTTAAAAGTTGTCCATTTTGCAAAAAGTTGCACAAGCAACTTCTACATTTTTGCTTATAAGGGAAGGTGAACCATTGGGATTTGAAAAGCAGTTGAGGAATGGTTGGTTTTTGTTGAAAAATGTTTAAATAATCCTTGTCGAGTTGAAGAGAAGGTTTTGGTGGTGAATTTTGGAGATTGAACAATAATAAAACTATGTTTTCAAGGCTTTCTTTGTTGTTTCTCAGACTTGTACGGGTCCATACAACCTGAGAGTGCACTAATATCTATTGGAGTTCATGATGTATTGATCCTATTTCTTGTTACACTTTATTTCATCTGATTTCATCAAATTTTAAGTGAGTTAGAGCACTTTTTTCTAAAAACTGCCTGTAACCCTAGTTTAGGGTTGGTTTTGGGAACATAAGATGAGTTTCTCTCCATTTCACCAGTGAAAAAAACTTCAAACTCGATGGAATGGATGTAGGTAGGATGTATTTTGTCTTCTTGAAGTTGCAGGAGCGGGGGTTGGTGATTAGCATGTGCAAGATGGATGCCCTAGCCTAATTTCCTCATATATTAGGCACTAAAACTACATAGGACTTAGGGTTTAGTGAAATGATATTGAGAAACTATTTGAAGTGAGTGGAAATGTTGAGCCAAACCATATAAGACTTTTTGAGGTGTTGGTTCAAATAATTGAAGCTTGGAGATCAAAAACCTTGTTGCTACCTAGCTAAATTCAGGGAATTAGGCCTATTTGAGACTAGGACAGTGAAATTTTGAAGCATCCTTTCCAAAGAAACCCTAACCCATTTTAAGATATGTTTCAAAGGAGAAAAAAGGGTATTTGAATATGTGTTTGAAATTGGGTGATCAAGTCTTCCTTAGGAGATATGCTCTGTCAGACCGTTTTGGAGTACTACAAGGCCTAGTGGCAATTTGTGCAGGAAGTCACCTTGTTTGATTTGTAAAGACTTTGGAAAATAGTTGTTTGAGTGAGTTTGGACCTTTGATACCCCTGCTCTACATCAATATTTCTCATAACCCTAACCTTAAATTTAAACCTAACTTTAATCCTAACACAAACAATAAACTCTAAACAATAATCTTAACCTTAACTCAAACCATAATATAAAATAAAAATATTGAAATATCTAATCTAAAATATTAAAATATTCTAAAAATTATTTCTATTAATTTAATGTAAATATTGAAATTTTCATATTTTTAATATAAACTAGTGTTATACATTTTGATAAAAAATAAATTTTAGTTTCTAAATTTTTTATTTGAATAATAACAAATCAAAACATTTGATAACAAAAATATAATAATATAGTATATTATTATAATTTAATATAACTAGAGTGGTGGATGGCTCAATCATGTATTATAAAAAATGGAGTTCAAACTTCAATATGAGGGATTTCATTCCTAACAAGGAATCGTCCTAGATTAGACTCTACAACCTATCGCTTGAATTCTAAACTACGAATTATCTTATGGAAATTGATGACAATATGGGGATGATGGTGGAAATTGATGAGGACTTTAGACAATCTAGATCGCATTTTTTTCCCTAGATCAGGGTTGCCAATATTAAACCATTCCCCACATAATTATATTTAGAAACTCCATACGGTGAATGGGTTCAACCAACAACAATAGAGGAGAAGAAATTTTATTTCCTAGAGTGTAAGAGCAGGTGCCACATGGAAGCCAAATGTCTTAGGAAAAGGGCACAACACATGAAAACCTAGGAAGAATGGAGGAAAAAGGAGGGTGATGGTATGGAAGGGGCAAAGCCAAACATGATTGAGCAAGCGATCCCTATCGATGAAGAGATGTCCAAAAGCATGGAAGGATCCTTTGTTGGCCTAGGAATGGAGGATACATGCCCGAGTAGGGTGGTTGCGACGCCAATGGAATAAGCAAAAAAATTTGAGGTTGTTGAGCCATGAGAAATTTTGGAGGCAGAAGGGATGGTTAAGGATGCTAAAGGATGCTAAGGAAGATGGCAAATTAGGGAATGGGGAGAATGGCGATGACAAAAAGGTAGCTAGAGAACAGTGATCAAAGGAGTTGTCTAAAAATAATGCGTTAGACATTGCAGACCCTAGATGCATCACCTAATCTACTGCAAAAGTCATTAAACAAAATCTTGCAGTCAAAAAGTTGAAGGGAAGGAAAACTGACAAGCAAAAGAGGGAGCAAATTGCAATAGATAAAGGGCTACCCAACATCAAGAAATACATTCTAAGATCTAGGGGGGAAGCACCTCCCTTGGAGAGCAATGAAGATAGTCACATGGAATGGCAGGGTCCTAAATTCCCTTGATAAGCGGTGTGCGACCAAACACCATCTAGAGAAATTATTGGTCAACATAGTTCTTTTATAGGAAACAAAATTGGGCACTAAGGAGGCTGAATTATTCCTTAAGCACCACAAAATCTGGAACGATGTGCTCAAGGAATCTATGGAGGCAAATGGGGGATTGTCGATCCTCTGGGAACCTTCAACATTGGTTGTCAAAGAGATCCAAAAGGAGGCAAATTGACTATGGATTGAGGTAACTCATTATGTTGCTAACATGAAGTTTTTTCTCTTCAATATTTATGGACCTACTAAGATTGAGGATAAGAAGTGACTTTGGGAAGAAATTTTGGCACAAACTAGTACATTAGGCAATAAGTATATTTTGGGAGGATACTTCAATGCAGTCCATAACCTAGAGGAGAAAAGTGGGAGGCTTAGAACATAGAGCACAACGACTAAATATTTCAAGCTATTTGTAAGCAACAACTGTTGGGTGACATACTGCCTAAAAATGGGCTCTTCAAATGGATGAATTGCAAGCTTGGATTCTCGAATATATCATAAATACTAGATTAGTTTCTAGTGTCCAAATATTGGATTAATGTTGGGGACAACTTAACATCTAAAATCTTACCCCTAACATTCTCGAATCATTTCCCTATGGAGCTAGACATTTTCAAAGATTCTCCACCAAGGAAAATCTATTTCAAGTTTGAGAGCATGTGATGGAGGTGCCCAAAATTGGTAAACCTAATCGATGGATGGTGGAAGGAGGTTCTTAAGCACAGAGGTATGAAGAGCTTCATCTTCACTTAGAGATTATTACACATGAAGAAGAGGCTTAGGGAATGGAATACACATTCATTCAAAAACATTTTCATAGAAAAAGTAAGGCTCGAAGTGGAGATGGAGGGGTTGAATGCAAAAGTAATCAAGGACAAAATGTTTAATAATGAGGACTATTGCAAGGAGAAAGCATAGTTGGCAGATCACACTAAACTACTGGTGAAAGAAGAACTATTTTGGAAAGAAAAAGCGAGAGAAAATGGGTTATAGGATGGCGACCGCAACACCAAATTCATCCATAATTTAGTCAAGGGGAAGAGGCTTATGAACAAAATATGTGAAATAGAGAACAATGAGGGAAGGAGGATCTCTAAATTTGAAGAGATTGAAGCTACTGTGGTAGAATATTTCAAATCATTATTGGCTCTGACCGATGGGGAAAATAAACAGGATTGATCAGTCGTCACTAACACCATACCTCACCTAGTTAGCAATGAAGAACAAAATTATTTTGGAACCCTTCACAATGGAGGAAATGAGAAAGGCCACGTTCCAACTACATCCCGATAAGGCTCCAGGATCGAACGGTTTTTTGACTACCTTCTACCAGAAATGTTGGAACATTGTGGGAGAAGAGGTTTTGGAAATCGTAAAGGACTTCAAAAGGATTAAGAAGATCATCAAGGACATAAATAACACTGTCATCACAATCATCCCAAAGAAGGAAGAATGTGTATCTTTTGCGGACTACAAGTCGATCTCTCTATGCAATATAGTCTACAAGATCATCTTGAAGGCTTTAGCAAATAGATTGAAGAAGATCTTAGGATCTATCATCTTTGAAGAGAAAAATAGCTTTATGCCAAGGCATGAGATAACAAATAGCATCATCCTTGCCAATGAAGCTCAACACTTTATTCGTTGCACAAGACTGAAAATCATGCTAATAAAGTTGGACATTAGTAAGGCCTACGACTGCGTCAGTTGGTGGTTTTTGATGAATGCTATGAGCCAATTTGGTTTTTGTAAGGAATGGATTGATATGACATTGTATGAAAGAATGGAGACACTTGAGCATGCAAGAATGGGTCTCAGCTAGTAGGCCGTGTTAGGTACCCATGTACATATGCAAAAGAAATCTCTCACAAATAGAGAAAAGGAGAAAACCCAGTGGGACAAAACTCGTCCCTAAAAGAGAGATGGAATACAAGGTATCCCCCCTCAATTTTGAGTCTCCTACAATGATGGTAGAAGCTTGACATTGAATGTTGAAGATGATCCAAAAGCGTTGAACAACGTTCCTTCCCTTAGCAAGAAATAAAATGAAGATAGTATGTAGGATGTCAAGAAGATGAATGAAATGAGATGATGTCTTTGAAGCATGCTCAAGTGTCTCCATGTCGATGTTGAAAGCTGACAAACTCCAAACAGGCTTTCTAGGCCACACTACTCAAGAGGAAAATTTAGAATATAGTAAAGATGAATGTAGAACATGATCCTAAGAGAAAGATATCCCCTGTGAAGACAAAGAAGCCTCCTCAAAATGTTGTCCAAAAGTATCCACACTGACATCAAACTGCAAAGAATGATCATGTAGAGATTGAACAAGAGGGTCAAAGTGTTCCCTCGCAACAACTAAAGAAGGATCTTCTCCATCAAAGAGAAGATGAATGCTATCAATGAAGTCCCCAAAATCTACAATATGAGACTCCACAAACAAGTCTGAAATACCTATCAAGAAGTCATCAAAAGTATCCAAATTTGAAAGATAATGTATATCCTGTTGCACTGAATCACAAGGAACCAAAACTGTGGAATCACAAGCATCCTTAGGTACAACAATAGATGGAGGAGATGAAATGCATGACTCAAGAACTAGATCTGGTGTGAGAACTCCAAAGTTCAAGAAGCCAAATGTCTCCTCTGAATCATGGTCCATACTAGAAGTGCGATAAAAAACAGAAGGAACAATGTCATCATCAAAATAAAAGTTTGCAAAGGTATACAACTAAGATGAATGATCAACCACCCCAGTAGCAATTATCTCTCTACTCTCCAAGTATTGAATGATGACTAAATCAGGGGTGAATTCCATAGTCCTCCCATCTCCACCATGTGTAATCTAATATATGGAAAGAAGATTGTTCATCAAATGAGGAACACACAAAACATCTTGGAAAGTGTTGTCCCCAAAACTAATAGATCCCTTCCTAATTACACTCATGTATGTATTGTTTCCCATCAAAATAGGAGATGTAGTACAAGGTTGAAAATAAGAGAATATACACTGCAAAGATGCCATATGATGAGATGCTTCTGAATCTAGAAGCCATCTCCCTGATCCATGACTTGGAAAAGCACAAAGAGCTTGTCCTTTATATCCTGATGTAGAAGCTAAATCAGCATGACCTTTATCCTTTTTAGACTATTTTGAAGAAGGAGGAGATTAAAACATTTTAGAAGGAAAATCAATGTGATTCTTTTTCAGAAGATTTTTCAACTCATCAATATCCTTCTTATAACAACAATGTTCTTCATGTCCATCCTTCTCTCAATATGCACAAGCAGGCCTCTCCTTCTCAAATGATTCCCCTTTGGAAGAGGATTTTTTCTTTGCTTGATCTGAATGTGTATTATTCTTTTCTTTCTTATGTTTCTTATCTGATTTTGATTCTTTCACTTGACTAACCAACAATGCCTGAGATTTAGAAGTCCTGATGAGACCCATTGAGATAAGCTTTTGTTTCTCATGTATTAACATCTCAAAAAATGATGAAAATGAAGGTGTAGTATATGCAGTCTCCATAGTTAATCTATGAGTATGAAAGCTAGAAACAAAAGAGGCATAATCAAGACCAAGTTTGTTCATTGCATTGTAGACCAACTGAATGTCCTTATCAATTCCACATGCTTTACATTGCTCTCTTAGATCATTAACCTTAGTGATGTAGTCTTGGATGTTGTCAAAGTTCTTAGGATCAAGGCTCATTAGTTCATTATCAATTTGATAGCCTCTTACTTCATCTGTAGTACCATACAACGTTTTCAATTTGTCCCAAGCTTCATGAGAATTTTTACATGATTCAATTTGAAACAACAAATCTTGAGAAACTAGTCTACGAAGACATCCAAGAGCTTTAACATGTTTAATCATCCATTTTATCTTTTTATCTGCATCTATAGGTTCAGGTACCTTATCTTCAACATATAGAGAGTGACCTTTAGTCATTATAATACTCCATGAATTTTGATGCCATGTTGAATAATTATATGATGTGAGCAAAGGAACATTAGAATGATCCATGAAAATGAGAGAGCACAAGCAAACAAATCAAAAGAATGCACCAAGAGACCCCCCCAAATCACTCAATCAGGAAACCCCCCAAGCAATATCTGATTTTTCACTTTATATTTAGTGTGTTTACAGTTGCTATATGCCAAAAATAGAAAGCTAGACTTGATCTTAGTGCTTAAGATGCCAAAATAGGCCATATAATCAAGTACAATTTTTGGTACAAAATGAGATCAATATAATCATATCATTGAGAAGTACATGAAAAATTATGCACTTTAAAAAAAACCGCACCCAAAAATGTTACCGTAGGAGCAAGATATGAGCTCCCGAAGTTCCCAAAATGAGGATGAAGCAGCAACATCTGTGAGAATCTGCAATCTCTAGAAAAACTAGACACCAAAACCAAAAATTGATTGCACCACTATGAAGAGAGCAAAAAATTAGCCCAAATAAAAAAAATGCTCGAAAAAATGAGTTAAATGAACAAGTTATGAAGCTTCGAAGTTGAACTGCCAAAATGAAAATGCAATCCGTGGGGGGAATTTTTTTTAAGGGCACTAACATCAACATTGACATGTTGTTGATGTTAGAAAACCTTGTGCTAAATTTGACAATTTGCAGATTGTCTCCATGGAATATACCCTATCCTTCCAGAATATTCCTCTGGACGAAATATTCTAGATAATATACTATTGTCATCGATGGGAGAAATCTTGGCTTGGAATCTAGAATATTCTTTTGACCAATATTCCTCAATTTTCCACCTAATTTATATGTCCACCAGATTCAGAGATGTGCCCTCAGATTTTCTTTTTGCAGTGGTTTCTTATGGCTTTGACCTCGACTGCTCGATGAAGAATAAACAGGCCACCGAATTGTATTTTTATCGGCTACCGCTTGAACTTTATGTTGGTTTTTTGATATGACCGGTGTTTTATTTTGAATGCTCACCAAAACTTTAAAAGCTGTCAGTTTTGTGGTAGCGGTGAAGGCTTGCCATGACCAATGAAGGTGGACCACATGACGGGGCCACCAGTACCCTACAACTCCACAATGCGGGTACAATGTAGAAAAGTTCATAGAAAATAGAATTTTTCTATTGTTTTTTATTTAATTTTTAATACAAACTTTTTAAAAAGGATTTAATCAATACAATTTGAATTTTTTTTTAAAAAAAAATCAACTAAATAAAATAATTTTTTTTTAGAAAAATCATACCACCTGTATTTATGATGACCTGGGGGGTTGTATAGCTCCCTGGGCAATTTTTTTTTTGCCTCAGTGGACAACTGCTCTGATTTGGATGATTTGATAGTTGATCTTAGGGTTTTTGGCCCTTCTAGATGCGATGGAAGGGTTGGATTTGACCCAAAATGCTCCAAAAATGTAGCTACCTTCCAGATCTGGCAACCACTTTTCAGCTTCAAACCCTCATAGATTTGGCCTCATATATCTAATTTAGACAAAACAAAAGGAAAAACCGACTATCTCAAACTTTATGAACTCAATGGCAAGCTCAAATTTGCACCAACAAACTTCAATATGAACCTACAATAAAGAGCCAAAAATGGAACCCCCCAAATCTGGTATTTCTATCAAGTTTTTCTGATTCTCCAAATCATCATACGATGCAAGAGAATAGCATACTCAACTTTTCAAGATTTACCATCTCTCTTCATAAAAAGACAATCCAATGGCACCCAACCTACTTTGATACAATGTTAGAATTGGCTATGGCTGCCAAAATCTTGAGACCAAATGGAAAGCACAAAGAGAGAGAATATAATGTGACAAGAATAAACTTTATCCCTATCAATATGATTTAATAATATGAAAAATGTAGTAGAAACCCCTTGGTTATATAGCCAAGGTGAGATACAAGATGCCATAGGATTATGAAAAGTGTCTTAATCATATGACATGAGACAACTAATCACACTTACCTAGGTTCACATGTGTTACAAGTCAAAAGATAAGATAACAACTAATGACAACTAACACCTTCTAAAAAGATTTCTTCCTAGGACCTAAGTAAAATTAAAATGTAAATAAGTCCCCTAGTAATGAATTAACTAGGTACAAGACTTTATTTACACCAACACGTTCCAACTACATCCCAATAAGGCTCCAGGATCAAATGATTTTCTGACTATCTTCTACCAGAAATGTTGACACATTAAGGGAGAAGAGGTTTTGGAAATCACAAAGGACTTCAAAAGGAATAAGAAGTTTGTCGAGGACATAAACAACACTATCATCACAATCATCCCAAAGAAGGAGAATGTGTATCTTTTTCAAACTAAAGGTTGATCTCTCTATGCAACATAGTCTACAAGATCATCTTGAAGGCTTTAGCAAATAGATTGAAGAAGAGCTTAGGATCTATCATCTCTGAAGAGCAAAATAGCTTTATGTTAGGGCATGAGATAACAAATAGCATCGTCCTTGCCAATGAAGCTCTACACTCTATTCGTTGCACAAGACTAAAAAGCATGCTAATAAAGTTGGATGTTAGTAAGGCCTATGATTGGGTCAGTTGGTGGTTTTTGATGAATGTTATGAGTCGATTTGGTTTTTGTAAGGAATGGATTGATATGATATTTTTTTGTTTCTCCTCTCCTTGTTTTTCAATTGTTATCAATGGTTCCCTCTATGGATTCTTTAAACCTTCCCAAGGCTTGTGGTAGGGGGCCCCCTTGTCTCCCTTCCTATTTGTGATCATGATGGAAGCCTTGGGGCGAACTATTAATTCCCAATGGGAGGAGGGTAGATGGCATGGGGTGGTGGTCGCTAGGGATCTCCCCCACTTTCTCATGCCCAATGAAAAGATGACATAGCATTTTTTGGTGAAGTTTCCATGAGGGAGGTGGAAGAGATAAATAAAACACTTGATGCCTATGTAGAATTCTTTGGATAGGCAATCAATAGAGAAAAGTCAAAAATATATTTTTTCTTCACCAAGAAAGGGGTGTAGAGGAAAATTGCACAAACACTTAGATTCATAATTGAATCGCTTCCATCCAAATACTTGGGGGTGCCTCTTTTTGAAGGGACCAATAGAATGACTCTTTGGAAGGGCGTAATGGAAAAATGCACAAACAAGGCTGCTATTTGGAAGGGATGATGGTTGTCGTTGGCTGGAAGAATTCTGATGATAAAATTGGTATTGGCAACAGTCCCAATTTATGTAATGTCATGCCCATCATTGACAAAGAAAGTGGAGAACAAACTAAATAGAACAATGAATAAATTCCTTTGGGAGGGCTCAAATGTAGAAAAAAATCCCACTGTTGCATTGGGATATGGTTTACAAATCGATGATGGAAGGAGGAGTTGGAATTAGGAAATTGGGTGACTAGAATAAAGCAATAGGAGCTAAGCTAATCTAGAAAATGTACACTAATCGTAACACCCCATGGTGTAGAATAATAAGAACGAAGTACCTAGACTCAGATGAACCCCATAGAATATTGACAATTGTAAATTATTCCACGGTGGTTTGATGACTTGGGACTTCATGTGGGAGTGCAAACCAATTATTACTGAGCACTTGACTTGGAAGATTAAGGACAAAAAGTTGGTTGACTTCTGCAGGGATTCATGGGAAGGGGCTCCTTTGCTGGGAGAAATCGAAGTGCTTAGACCACTGCAAGTGCTACTTGAGAGATCTATTGGGTCAAGGTCTCAAACTATATTAGATCAAAGGACAAATCTACATCCAAAACATTTGATTGGACTTGAGTGAAGTTCCCAGATCGAAAGAGAAGAAATCTATTTTACTAGAGGAGCTAGGCAAAAGGAGGATCATCCCAACAGAGGGTGTGGATGAAATCATTTGGTGTGCTACCAAATCTTGACAATACTCAGCCAACCTGGGTTATTTGGTAACACATATGCAGTCAAATCAGATTGGGGGGTAAAAGCACACTTTTGACCGACTTATCAACACAATTGAATTTAAGTATTAAATCAATTTTGGTCAAACATATGATCTAGTAAGATTCATTCTAGCTAAGCTATATACGTCCACAAAGTTTCCAACTAAAATTGTTAGATAAATGCATATGTAGGACCACTTTGAAGCCAATTTACCAAAAAAATAAATTATTTGAAAAACTTGATGTTTTGACAACTCCTAGTCATGTAAATTATATTTTATTTTTACTAAAAGTAGGTTATCAACACAAAAATATTAGGTTAATTTCCTTACCATGTCAAGAAAAATACTAAAACTTATTAAATAAAATTGAAAAAAATATGATGCACTAGATAAAAGAGTCTATATCATGATGGTATAATTTTGTTTCTATTTTAGACAAATAATCAATATATTTTTTTTTAGACGGGAAGAATTGGTTGGGTATTCATCCCCTTATAAACTGGAGTGTGCCTGGTAAAATTTTGTCATGTGACCTATGGTGCTAGTGCGACACGCCCTCTAGTACCACGAGGACGATGGGGAGACTAGACCTCGTGACCTCTTGCCTGCAACAAGAAGCTTTAAGAAATAACTATGTTTCAGTAAATGCACATTTTAATATTTATTTAAAAATATATATTTATCAAAATTGAAAAAAAAAATCATGAACTCAAGTTTCAAGTTATAAATACACAAAAATTTTGGAGGAAAAATAATAAAATTTACTATATAAAGATTGACATCTCATGTAACTTCGGTTTTCAGCATTTTATCAGCAACAAAATTGTAGTGTAAATTTATTAAAAACTATATTCAAATAATTTTTTATTTTTTTCTAAAAAATATGAACATAAAATATATTGAAAAATACACATTTTATTAGTTTACATCATTTCAAAATTCAAAAAAATATGCCACTTTTTAGTGATTCAAGTTTAAAAGTTGGATTAGTGTTGGTTGTTTCCTTTATAAAGTGTGACACAACTTTGTGCTTTTACCCTAGGTGGTGAATGGAGTTATGTTGGGAGAGGATGATTCTACCCAAGATTGGGGCCTTCCTATGGACGACCCTTCACAAGTGGATCCAGACTGGGGATCACCTTCATAGTATTGGCATCACTGGTCTTTCACATTGTGTATTGTGTAAGAAAGATGAAGAAACTGCAAACCACCTTCTCTTGAACTGTCATTTTACAAGCAAGTGTTGGGACTAGATCTAGTCAAAATTGGGTTGGTTGAGTCCAAGGAATGAAGGTCTTAGGGATTTTCTTGGTGGATGGTCAATCCTACGAGGGTATGTGATGTAGGGAGCTATATGGATCATGGTGCCCTCCATGGTGGTGTGGATAATTTGGAAATAAAGAAATAGACGGATATTCAATGATGTGGAATGCACTATTGCTCAAGTTATTTCAAAAATTGAGATTGGAATATGTGAGATACTCAACAACAAGATCCTTAGAAAACTAGATCAATCATTCACCAGTTGGGACAATGATTTGCTTAAGGTATGGTTGGAACTCGGAACCATGCCCTTGGTTCAAACTGGAATGGGAAGCAAAGGTAAGAGAAGACATGAAAATGGTTTGCCCCCCTAAGAGGTAGATTGAAACTAATTTTTGATGGGGCAGCAAAAGGCAACCTCGGTAGAGTAGGCATAGGATGTATTGTAGGGGATGAAGCTGGAAGTATGGTATGGGCGATTTTTGGAAACATTGGGGTTGCCACAAACAATGAAGTTGAATTTGAGGCACTGCTAAGAGGGATTAGAGAATGCATTTTTAGACACTACAAGTAGGTGGACATTGAAGGGGACTCAATGATATGTATTAATGTCATCATCAGGAAAATTACACTGAATTAGAAATTGCAAGCATGGGTTGAGCGATGTATGATAGATTTACAAAATCTAGAAAGCTTCACAATCAAACATGTTTTTAGGGAATGTAATGTAGCGACTAACATACTGGCTAATAAGGGTGTTAACGATAGCATCAAGGACAAGACGGGTTCAGACCCGTTGGCTTGGTCGGTCCTGGACATGAACTTAGCGAAAGATGTCAAGGATGTCTTGGCAGTAGGTTGAAGTGACTTCTCCATTGGACAGACAATTCTATATCTAACCGATTTGTGTGGTCCTCTATGATGTTCATCAGTTACAATTTGAACAGAGCTCTTGATACTTTTGATGGAACCACATGGTTTGGTTCTACATTTGTATTGGGGTCTCCATTAGACATATATGTCCTACGACTAGACAACGAATCTCCTATAGATTGCAAGGATGCACAAGCTACACCTCGATACTTCTGCAATATCCACTTTGGGATTAATTGTATAGATTCCTAGAACCAAATGGATACATTTATATGATTTTGGTTGATGAATGGTTTTCTCAAAGAACTAAAATGGTTGCAAACATGATAGGAGGCATGATGTGTCAATGCATAATTGAGACAAAGGAAAATCAAATTAGGTGATTTTTTAAAGCCAGGAGTGAGGAGGTCATTCAAGCTTTTATGAAGATTGTTAGAGTAAGGAAATGGAGTGTGGGACACATCATTGACGAGATGATCTACTAGGAAATGCTCATGAACATTGTGCAGGTGATGGGTGCCAAAATGTGGGGGGAATTCATCACTCACAATCTGGTGATGGACGCCAACTATGAGGTGGTACATGCCTAGGTGGCATCAATAAACAAATGATCATTGTGTGGGCTAGTTCACAGGTATCTTTGAAGTGGATGTTGCGAAGAAGAAGAATGTTTCTTCCCAAGCCATTTCACCATTCAAGGAAGGCTTGGTGAGAAAGAATATGGAGAACTTTAGCTACTTTGTAAGTGAGAATGGGGATCGATTTTCCCCTTCTCAAATTGAGAGGATCATTGCCTTCTCCGAAGGCTTCATGTATGTAATGCAGATGAAGAGCCAATAGATGGCCTAATGAGATCTTATGTAATTTTTTGTTTGGAAATCAATGAAAAGGGAGATGTCCCCATGACAACACTTATCTAGCAAAATAATAATAATTTAATATAACCAATTAAAATATATATTAAATCTTATTTAATATTATATTAAATTATTATAATATATGAAAAATATATAAATAATAATATTAATATTGTTTTATATATATGAAGAAATGCTTAATATATTTATATAAATAATACTAGAAATATTATATTAATACTATATTGTTATTATATTATTATTATTATTTTTATATTTGCAATAATAATTTTTATTAAATTATTGTTATTATTTTATTTTAATATTAATATTATAATATTAGAATTACTAAAATATTATTATTCTTTTATTATTATAATTAATTTTAATTTTGTGTTCCATATTAAAATAGTAATTTAATGACGAACTTTTAAATAAAATATATATTTAATAATGTTATATTACTAGTTTATATATATTAAATAATTTTTATTTTTTTTGGTCAGTAATATATTTAATTTATTAATATATAAAAAATAATAAAAAAGTAAAGAGTCAGATAGCTCCAACAACATCACAAAGTCCTTCGCTTTCCACAGCAGACTACTCCTAAAAGAACCACCACTAGCCACACCAAACCCATCCCCCATAAGAGCCCAACGATACAACACTTCTCAGCGGAGAGAGGACATACATACATTCTGAAGAAAAGCATTAATCCCAAAACAGCCAAAGTAAAACAATAAACAACCATGTAAAAGCAACACTAACCACCCCTAAGACTAAAGAAGCCTCCATATACAAAGTTTACAACTCTCTAAATATTGCTGAAGCCAGCTTACAAGCCTTAGGACGCCGAAAACTTAACACCAACACCAATCCACCACACCTCTTGAAACATAAAAACCCCGACTTTAGCCTTTAAAAGAAATTAAAACCATGACCTTCAACTACACTCTGGCGCCATCCAAATCCACATTCACCAATAACCTCGCAAAAGATGGGAACTGCAAACACACACTCAAAATTAATTGAGCAAAAAGGCTCTTCATATAATGGTTCTCACCAGACAACCCAGCCCCAACTCCACCATTCTTCAAGGAAATTACTTGAGAATTAACGCCAGATTTCAAAGAAGCTAACTTTTAGTAGAGGAAAGCTCCAGCCACCTTCCATCCACCCAAACAACCATTCCTCTGTGTTAATCCTCAACAAGGCCACCATCGTAGCAAAATAAAAAATAAAAAATTGAACACTCTCTGCTCCCAACAATAGATACACAAGATTCTGAAAATTACACACTTTCCAGATTTACCCAGCCCTGAAAATCTTCCAAACGCACATCTCCAACCTGATCAAAACTTAGTGCCCACTTTGAAAGTTTATCTGCTACACTATTGCCCTCTCTTCTAACATGGCTGACCATAAATTCCTCAAAAGAATTCAACTCACTCAAGATCAAAGAAATATACCCCTGCAGATGCCAAGCTTTTATCCCCCCATTTTTAATTGCCTGTATAATAACCAAAGAGTCACCCTCCAAATGCAACTTCCTAATTCCTGAACACCGAGCAAAACAAACTGCCAGAAGCGCAGCAGAGGCTTCAGCCTCATTGTTTGAGCCAAACTTTAATCTCTTTGCACCAAACTTAACCAAACCACCTTTCTCATCCCTTACCACAAACCCCGCCCCAGAGGGACCCGGGTTAGGTTGAGCAGCACCATCGAAATTCACCTTATGCCAACCTTCAAACGGAGTTTCCCAAGATGAAGCAAGCTGTGACTTTTTCCTATCAAAATTATCTGCCCAAGCCCCATGCCTGATCTTTATACTAGGCCACAGCTTTTGAATCCTTCCATCCTCCATTGTAAAAGGAAGGGCAACCGACCTTGTTTGGGAAGATGCTGCCCCAACCACCTCCTCAATTTCCTAATTAAACCTACCTAGAATTCTTCTTTCATCTTCCCATTTGTCCATAAAAATCCTCCGATTTCTCTCTTTCCATAACTCCCACACTAGCAATGATGGACTTGAAATCCATATACTTGATAAAGAGGATTTCCTTGGAGGCATTGGCCAACTTTCAAAAACCCCACTTAGCGTGTTTTGCATTGGCCCATGCCAATTCAAATTCCCTTTTAACAATGACCAGCATTTTGAGGCAACCTCACAATGAAGGAGAAGATGATCTACAGTTTCCTCTGCCGAACGACACATCACACACTTTGATGGACCAACAAAACCAAGACGTTTCCTTCTCTCACTGGTTAGAATCCTACCTTTTATAGCTAACCATGCAAAGGCACCCACCTTAGGGAGACAATTCTTACTCCAAAACATACCACACCTCCTAACCGGCTCATTCTCCCTACCTTCTAGCAGCTGATAACCCAATTTGACTGAATAAACCCCATCACAAGCCCCACACCAGATCACTCGATCCTCACCTCCGGTGATAAGAAATTTTTGCTGAGCAAGAGCCTCTTTTAAAAGCTCTTCTTGCTGGTTTGACATTCCTACACCAGACAAATCCTTCCATCCCCAATCTTCCCCCAAGATACCATGTCTTACCACCAAGTAGTCTCAGACTTTGTCACCCCAAAGGGGCACCAGCCTGTCTCTGATCTCCAACAAACCTTCCTTCTCTTTTAATGCTGGAAACCCTGCCCAAGAATCATCCCTGAATTTTGCTTTTTCTCTGTTACCAATCTGCCATGTAACATGATCAATGATTACCTTTCTACAACTTGAAATGAAATTCCACACTGCTGAGCCTTTGGGTGGATTTCTGATTGTTAAAATTATGTGATTTTCTGTAGAGTCCAAATATTTAGCTTTCATTACTCTAACCCATAACTGGTTTGGGTTAGAGTAAATGTTCCATACCAATTTTGCTCCAAGGGCTTCATTCATTTTATGCCAATCCCTTATACCAGCCCCACCTTTACCTTTTGATAAACAAATTTTTCCCAAGCCAATAAAGGGATTTTATCCTGCTCACTAACACCATTCCAGAAGAACTTCCTCATTCGCTGATTAATTATCTTAATAACCTTGCTAGGGATCTTCAAACACATCATAGAAAAGATTGGAATAGCAGAAATTACTGATCTTAGCATCAGAATCCTTCCGGAAGAGGTGAGCCATCTGCTTTTCCAACCATCCATTTTGGATAAACAACTGTCCACAAGTCCCTTCCATAAATCTGACTTGTTAGCTCCACCAAAAAGTGGGATTCCCAAGTACTTGCTTGGGAGGTTACCCACTCTCATTCCAAGGACTCTACAAACCGCTCTTTGAATTGCTGGGGCTGAATTAAAGAAAAAAATTATGATTTGTGCCAATTAACACACTGCCCCGAACCCTGCTCATAGTCATCTAATGTTTTCTTCATCACCTGAGCTTCCCTTACCGAGGCCTCCCCAGCTAGAAAGGTGTCATCCATGAATTGCAAATGCGATAGAGGCTCAACCCCTTCAACAATCTTAATGCCCTTCCATTGCCCCTCACCACACTTCAAAGAGATCAACCTACCAAGAACTTTAGCCAAAATAATAAAAAGAAACGAGGACAAAGGGTCCCCTTGTCTAATCCCCTTATTTGAGTCAAAGAAACCCTAAGGGCTTTCGTTAACAATCACTGAGAAGCGAGGAGAACTAATACAACTACTAACCCAATCAATCCATGCTGAATTAAAACCAAATTTTGACAGTACCTGAAGAAGGAAGACCCGATTTACCTCATCATACGCTTTTTTAATATCAATCTTCACCATCATCCTTTTAGTTTTCGCCAACCAGATGGAGTGAACTACCTCATGAACTAAAATAATTCCCTCATATATGGATCTCCCAGGAGCAAAGCCACTCTGCTCATTAGAAATCACAGAATCCAAAACAACTTTCAGCCTGTTTGCTATAACCTTCGAAATTACCTTGTATATTGTGTTGCAAAGGGAAATCGGTCTGAACTCATCAAAGGACGAAACAACAGCCTTCTTAGGGATCAAATCAATAAACATATTGTTGAAATCTTTAAGGATAACCCCCCCCCTTCTAGATTCTTCTACAACCTCCAAAATGTCATTAGCTAAAACACTCCAAAACTTTTGATAGAAAAGGGCAGGGAACCCATCTGGCCCCGGAGATTTATCCGACCCTAAACCAAAAATAACCTTTCTCACCTCCTCCATAGAAACAGGGGCCAAGAGCATTATATTATGATTTTTAGCAACACAAGTGGGAATAACATTAAGAATTGGGTTGAGGCCATTAGAAACACTAACATCACCATTAAAAATGCTAGAGAAAAATCTCACCGCCTCCGAATTAATCTGATCAGCTCCTGTAAGCAAAACACCATTTCCATTTTTGATGGAAAAGATATTGTTATAAGTTCTCCTAACTTTAACCGAGGTGTGGAAAAATTTAGTGTTTTTGTCCCCTTCCTTAAGCCAGGTCTCTCGAGATTTCTGTTTCCAAAAAGATTCCTCCCTAGCAAGAGCCTCAGCATAATGTTTATTTAAAACCTGCTCACACCTAAAAGAACCTTCATCCATCCCCTGAGAAATGATTTGGTCATGCAGCACCTTTAACTCCCCTTCAAGCCTTAACTTCTCGCTGAAAATATTCTTGAAAGACTCTCTATTCCATTTTTTAATCAGCTCCTTCAAAAACTACAATTTTTTGAAGAAAATAAAAGCTTTATTACTAGTAAGATCTTGAGGTTGCCTCCAACAGCTCTCCACAAGCGATTTAAAATTGTTGTCCCTCAACCACATAGCCTCGAACTTGAAAGGGCATCTATCTAGAGCGGTATCATCTTGAATCCTAACACAGATCGGGTAGTGATCAGAACCAGTGATTGGTAATATCTCAGCCATACAAGTCCAACGAGAGCCAGACCAATCCCCAGTAATAAAGAAGCAGTCTAATCTCTCAGCAATATTTAAAAAACCACTCCTCCTGTTAGTCCAGGTAAAATGACCCGATCTAAAAGGGAGCTCAATCAGACCATTTTCCAACACAAAGGCACTGAAATCCCTGTGACTTTGACCATTCCAACCAACACCCCCCATTTTATCAGAAGGGTGAAGAAGAGCATTAAAATCTCCTCCAATGATATACATATTAACCATATCCTGTTTCAAAATTTCAGACAAATCTTGCCATAACCGTTTCTTTAAATTTGGATTATTAGGACCATACACATTTAAAACAAAGAAACTTATATGTAACTATTTTGAAAAGACTTTCAGCAGCTGCCACCAATTATCTTGTTTCACCACTTCCACCTCAACAACAAAGACCCACCATAGAACAAAAAGGCCCCCCGAGGCTCCTTGAGCCTCAACTAATTTGCAATTCCACTGATGAAAACACCTTGAGAAAGAAACAAAATCATCTAACTTAATCTTTGTCTCCTAAAGCAAAACTATATCCGGCCTTACTTGATCAAGACACCTCTTGATCAAGCGAATCTTGTCAGGGGCATTGCAGCCCCTAACATTCCACGATAGCGTTCTCATTGCCTCTGGGAAAAGGCATAGCCCTTTCTCGATCTCAATTTGCTTTGGCCTGTAGCATTACCCGCCAATTCCAACTTTACCCTATTGGATTTAGGTCCCCGCCTCTTCTTCTCACCCACCTTGACTTTGTTTTGTAAAGAGGATGTTTGATCCAAAGACCTTGTCCCGGAAACACCTACGCCATAATGTAAACCCAAAATATCCTCCCCATCCAGATAATCATTTGAATCATCCTCCGACTCTGAGTCTAAGGAGTTACCACCGCTGTCTTTCACTCCTTCAAAAGAACTCTCAAGGTTTCTGATGGGAGATATCTGGATATACTTGTACAAGGGTTCTTCCTCCTTTGCCTCTATCACATCCTTCCGAATGCAATGATCAATGACACTAATACTGTGATCTTGCACACAAGGATTAACCAACTTTGTTGTATTCAACTGTGAGGTAGGAATCTGGGAAGTCTTTGTTGTAGAAAGGCTTACGTTCCCCTCTCTTTTTTCACCAGATTCAATAATTGAACTCTCCTCTCTGCCTAGAATATGACCGCCATCTTCTTACCTTGGACCGCACAATCTCTAGCTTCCAAGCCCGTGCAACAATCTCCAACAAAAACATCCCCACCCGCTAAAACCTCCCATCCTTGAAGGTGATCTTCGAACGCTGAAACATCCTTCACCAAACTAGAACTTACTGAAACTGCCAAATCCTCCCCGACAACATAGCTTGCATCCTTACTGATATTTTCAAAAGTTTTAACCACATCACCTTTTTGATCCCTACCCCCTGAAACTTGAAAGCTACTAGTCGTTGAGCGAATACTTTCATGAGACTGCCTTACCATCCAGTCCAAATCATTCCACTGACTTTCCCATTGGTTGCCTTCTGAAATGTTTATGATCTCATCAGATAAAAGTTTTTGCATTGTCTTCTTTCCTTTATCACCTTCTTTACATAACCCAACAGGGTGTGCAAAGGCTTTACATTTTGAACATGATTCCATAACATTCTCAAGCATAATCTTTTGTTTCCATACACCTGAACTTGATTTAATTTCAACGGTGTCTGGGAGAGTATGCACCGTTTACCAGTTAATACAAATTCTCATATACATGCTGAGATCAAATTTATCAATTGCTTCTTCCGCCAATAAAAAGTCACCAATTCTATTACCAATAAGCTTTAGGGTTTCCTGATCCTTGTACTCCTAAGGGAGGCCAGGAAGCTTTAACCAAATCAGAACAGTGCTGGATTGTTCATCACATGGTTTGAAATTAGGTTTCCACTCTTTGAAGGAAAAACCCTTCCCTTCCATAAAGAAAGGCCCACTATTGAGAATCTAATCTCTATCACGAGCTGAGGAACAAATAACCAGATAGAACCCATTTTCTAAAGTTTTAAGCTCCACACCCTCCCCCCACTGCTCTTTACACCAAGAGAAAATCTTTGAGAAAGTAGGCCAAGTGCCCCCCCACTTCATGAAACAAGCCTTATCCTTGAGATAACAGACTGATTCACACCATTCTTCATTTTCAACCACAAGGGACACAACCCTATTATAACTAGAATTTGGGCATACCTCTAAAACTGTAGTTGCTTCGATGGATGGTTTTGGATGCCAGAATTTCTTTTGTACTGCCCTAAAATCCACTCTCTGCCTAGAATACAATGATCAAAAACCATCAAAGTTCGAGACCCTCCTTGCCCTAGCCTCCCTAAACCCAGAAAAATCATTCTTTTTCCAGTTCTTAGCTTTCACCGGACCCTTCCATGACCATTCCCTTAAGTTACTTGCATTTCGTGATCCGTTGTCTTGTTCTCTTTTAAAGCGATTGTTAAAAGGCCATCTGGAACCTGCACCTCCTCTGTAATGAAAGCCTTCATGCCGCCTAAAGCCAGGCCACGCACGCCTCTCCGCCATTGATAAAAAATGTATAAGTATACTAACATTTTAAGAGTTATTAAATAAATTTTATTAATAAAACTAACATTATATGAATAATTCTAACATTTATTTATTTTACCTAGAATTTACATTTCTAAAAAAATGCCAAAATAATAGTTCATCTTATCTTTCCTAAATATCTACCCATAACAACCCAAACTTTTTAGCCAATCATGTTCAAGAGAAATATTTTTAAAAATTTCTAAAGTTAAATATTTTACATGTTCACTTTAGAAAAATTAAATTTTATTTGAAGAAGAAAAAAATTTAAGTTTTTAATTGGTTCAAAACCAACTTATTAATAACTAATTAACAAAACTCATTGCGATAGTATTGTCTACGGTAAGTACTAATAAAATGGATATAATATTTTTGATATGATTGTGTAAGTACTTTTTTAGTTTGTATTTGATATATAATTTGAGCTTGCATTTGTTTTTTGAGGAAAATTGCTATTAGAGAGGATATCACTTTTTTTATTTCTTTGAAATCAGAGTTACATATTATTCAATTACAATGCTTAATATTTTGCCCCAGATTTTGTTGATCTTAATGTCATTGAGTGTTTGACCCTTGAAGGAGGAGATTTTTTCCCTTTTACTTCGATTCATTCTTGCTCTGGCTTATAGTAGATACTCTATTCAATGCAATCTTCTTGCTTTGTCGCTAATTCAAAATTTGTTGATATCACCAAAGGTTCAAGAGATTGTAAATCAGATCTTCCTAGTGATGTTGGTATAGATGGTTTGATAGGAGACGGAGGGGCGCTAACTGATGAACTCAAAATATGCTCATAAATTGAGTATTATGATGTATTTTTAATACCCTTACTCTTATTTCTAATGGTTGTTTTAACTCTTTGATTAAAGACTTTTTTTATCTAAAATCGGCTAGTATCTTGTAGCCACACATTCCTACATTCCTGCAGCTTAACATATCTATGTGTCTATATTAATTGCCCTGTTTGACCTCCCGAATGACTGATATAATGCATGTGGTTTTTGAATAATGAAATAGATTTAATATGTGATTAATGAATGTGTATCATGTTGCCATGCGTGCTTTCTTTCGCTTTTGTTGCATTGTGTATTGTAGGTTGTTAAAGAAAGCATGAATGAGTCAAGCGCAACAAATCTCGGCCCTGCAGTAAAGTCCATTTCTTGCACGATGTTGAAGAAGTTGTTCCAGCGAAGACTCTCTGACCGGGTTGTTGGGAAGAAATCTAAATGATCATTAATCTGGGAAGAGTGGAATGCTGAATTCTCTCTGAATCGTGTTGAACGGATATGCTTTCATTTATGAGTAGTTTGTTCCTCAGTTTAAGAATGCACTTATGTCCACGTCTTTCTCTATTAGAGTTAGGTAGTTAGTTGCTTTTTTGATATAAATAAGTGTTCCTCTTGCGTGAGTGAGCAAGCATAGCATGTAAAAGTTAGTATTATAATGAGAGATAGTGTTTTGTGTTAGTTTTCTTGTGAGCAGAACAATCAATGTATATGGTTTCAAGTTTATGAATAAAAGTTGATGAAGTTTTGAGTTCAATTCTTGCATAACTGGTTGATGCTTGCTAAGGGGCCCCACTTAGTGAGTATCTGTAGTTAGTTAGTTGTTTATCTTTTGTTGATTATAAGTTAGATTTCATTTTGGAAGGTTTCAGCACAAACTCAGTCTTATATTGTTCCTGTAGCATCGGGAATCCATCCATGTGTTTGTTCCTACAGCATAAGGCCAGTTCATAGTTTGTCTCTTAGTAACAGTCGTTATGATTTTTGCTTTGATTAAGATATGCTTAAGTTAAGAAAGCTTTATGTTACATTCCTGTAGCATAAGTAGAATTCCTTCCAAGTATCTAGTTATGGTAAATTGTGACTGAAAACTGGTTCTTAGTGCACATACAATGCCACTCCATTTCAAGTATACATTCCCTAGTTTGACAATGTAAATGAACGACCATATGAAGATGTTAGTCACCTGCTGGAATGTCCAATTCCCAGGTTAGGATTTGTCGTGACTTTTATATCCTTTTGTGGACGCGATCATTTTTGGCGCCGTTGTCGGGGATGTTGTCAAGCTAAGAACCTATCATAGTCATTGTTAGCAGTAGTTTAGTCTGTTATTCAAGCATTTTCAAAATTCCTTCAATTTACCATTCATTCTATTGCATGCATAGAAGAAGAGACGCTCTGGGAAGATTATTCCCTAACCTTCCATTTATTGATAGCAATCATGAACCAGCTTATAATCTATTTGAGGAAGGAGGAGACCAAGATATCAATCCGTTTGCTAAAAACCTGCTTGTTGAACTGCCATTTGATCTAGCTGACGAAGAACCTGAAGAAAATCCATTTGCTTTGATACTCCATCAAGCAACTATGGCACGTAATCCACCTAATCGACCTCCTGCTTTTGAATTACCCATCATTGCTCAGCAAGATAATGATAACCATAAAAATATTCCTTCTTCATTACTTCCCAAGTTTTATGGACTAGTTACAGAGAACCCAAAAACTTTCTTATTTGAGTTTGAAATCCTCTATCGCAGCTATGATTACACTTCAGATGCTCATAGGCTGAAGTTGTTTCCTGCTATTTTGAAAGAAGGAGCTTTTAGATGGTTCATGAGTTTGGGAAGGGGTGTTGTTGATAGTTGGGCAGCAATGCAAACAAAATTTCTTGAGAAATACAAGAAATATTGTAAGAGTGGTAGTAAGGGTGATGATATATTTAGAATTCAACAAAAAGAGGATGAAAGCCTGGAAGACTATATCTCAAGATTTTTGTTTTCCCTGAAAAAGAATTCAGACCATACTCTCAATGAAGAATCTCAGAAACTACTTTTTCTAAGAGGAATCAATGATACCTGTATAGATGCCCTGGACCTGATGGGAGGAGGAGATATAACCCAATTGTCTTGGGATGATATAAAGAAAATATGTCTTAACTACTCTCGAGCAATTGTTAAGAAGGGTACAGGTCATCAAACCACAGTGGGAAAGTCTTCTACTAGTGGAGTTTCACTAATGGAGATCACAAATTTGTTGTCTGACTTCAAGCAGGATATCATAAACAACATGGCTACACAGTTGGATACTATGCAAGCTTGGAAGAAACATGAGGAAGTTGAAGCAATCTTGGCTAAGTTCTATCTACATTGCAGACAGAAGAAACATGACTGCAGATGTAAGATGGTGGCTAACTTGGAGGCTAAGTAGTTACCTACTGATTTTAAGATAGTAGAGAGTGATGATGACCAAGTATTTTTCATCGCACAAAGGAAACCATGGGCTCAAAGATAAGGTATACCTCAAGACCCTTTGACTTTTGGTAATCCTTATTCTAATTACAATAACCAATGACAACCTACATATGGCCCATCACCACCTTGGAATACTTCTCAACCACATTAGTCTAACTATTAGAGTCCTCAATGGCAATCTCCTCAAGGAGGTTGGCAACAACCACAAGGACAATGGACTCCACCCCTAGGTAACTACTAGCAGAATCCTCAATGGAGAGGTTCTCAGCAATAGTTGAACCAATCCCCTAGATCCTGTAGCTTCAACAACCACAACCTCAGGCCCTCATGCCACCTCCTACAGCACCTGCAACAAATACTGACCCTCCAAAACAAATGCCTATGCCTACTCAACCATTGCTAAATCCTAATAATAAGCAGCAGCAGCCACAACAACCTATGTATCTTACAGAAGCCAATAAGTATCCAACTTATGCCCTGAATATTCATGATATCCATCTCAGGTCTGGAACCACTCTCCCTGCTCCACAGCTGCTTGTAATTATAGAGATTCTAGACTATGCCTCTGAACAACCTACTAATCCTGCAAAACATATACCTGCATCAGATATTGTCTCTAAGGAGCCTGTCCTGCAGCATCAGGCCAAATCGCATTTTCCTCAGAGATTGCAAATTACTACATCCAAGTCTATGGAAAAACCTACCTTTGATATTTTGGATCAGCTAAAGAATGTACACATTCAAATTCCCCTTTTTCAAGCCATTAAAAATGTCTCAATTTATGGAAAAGTCATTAAGGAGGCATGTTTAAAGAAACTAGGAAGAAAGAAAAAGGATCCCCAAAACATCCATGTTCTAGGACAGTTGACAGATATTATGTTAGGGAAGGTAGTCATTCTAAAATATACTGACCCTGGGAGTCCTATAGTACAAATAAATATTAATGGCCAGATAGTAAAGAATGTTTTGATTGACCTTGGTGCAGCCATCAATGTAATGACCAAACATACTATGGAGTATTTGAATATCCTAACCATTCAATCCACACCTACCGTCATGCAGCTTACTGATAGTTCCACAATAAAACCTGATGGAGTGGTAGAAGATGTTATTGTCATCCTTGAGTCTTGGGAATACCCAACAGATTTCACCATATTGTCCACTAAGGCAACTTTAGGAGGATATCCTATCATCCTAAGTAGACCACGGTTAGCCACAACTGATGCTTTTATAAGATGTCATTCAGGAGACATGACAATTTCTGATGGTCAATCAAGAAAGAAATTGGCTTTATACCCACCTACCCAGTCTCAGCCAGACTTGTCTCAACCAATTTGGCTAGATTTAGGAGAGGAAACTGAAGAAGTTAATTCATTGGCTCAGTTAATGATGCTGCAAACTAATCCATTTTCACACCTTCAGAGTGAGGATGACCTACTTTTACACATTTTGTAGTCCAACTCTGATCTGAGTAGCCCATCTATTCCAGATAACTATCTTCAACAGTGTTTCCTGTAGCAACTGAATTCTGAGAGCCTACCACCTGAATCTCCTTCAGTTTATCATAATTTACTTCCACATGAAATACATACACCACCTTTATCAACAACCTCCATGAATGATCTTACCAAGCAAGTAGAAGTGTCTCCAGGCCGCTGTTTGAACATCCATAATAAGTTGTCTCAATCTCAACAAGCTGCCCTAGTCACAATGTTGCAAGATCAATACAAAGCTTTTGCATGGGACTATGGGGATATGAAAGGAATAGATCCTCAACTCTATACTCATAGGATCTACATTAAGAAAGATTTTTCACCTGTTAGGCAGCCTCAAAGAAGGGTAAACCCAACACTCAGGGAAATAGTTAAAACAGAGCTCCAAAAATTGCTTGATGTTGGCTTTATCTATTCCATTTCAGACAGTCAATGGGTGTCTCCATTGGTGATTGTTCCTAAAAAGGAGGAAAATGGAGAGTTTGTGTAGACTACAAGGAGTTGAACACAACAACTAAAAATGATCACTTTCCACTACCATTTGTTGACCAAGTGCTAGACTCATTGTCTGGTAAAAAATATTTCTCCTTTTTGGATGGATACAGTGGGTATAATCAAATTAGAATTGCCCTTGAGGATTGAGACAAAACAACTTTTACCACTTCATGGGGCACTTTTTCCTACTCTATCTTACCTTTTGGATTGTGTAATGCACCTGCAACATTTCAAAGGGTAGTGATCAGTATTTTTGCTGACATTTCTCATGATTCTATGGAGATCTATATGGATGACTTCACTACTTATGGAGTTACTTATGAAGAAGCATTAGCTAATTTGGAGAAAGTGTTGAAAAGATGTAAGGAGAAAAATTTGTCTTTGAATAGTGAGAAATGTTTTATGATGATGCAAGAGGGAATTGTTTTAGGCCATCATATCTCTCAAGTAGGAATTCAAGTTGATCCTGCAAAAATAGAAGTTATTCTAACTTTGCAAACACCTATGAAACAAAAGGATGTTAGAAGCTTCCTAGGACATGCTGGATATTATAGAAGATTTATCAAAGATTTTAGCAAAATAGCCAGTCCATTATATGCCTTATTGACTAAGGATTCTGAATTTAACTGGACTGAGGTTTGTGACAAATCTTTCCTACAACTTAAGAACTTACTTACTCAAACACCTATTCTTCAAGGACCAAAGTGGAGTTTTCCCTTTCATATACACATAGATGCTTTTGATTATGCCATTGGGGCAGTTTTAGGACAAAAAGAGAATTTCATAGAGCATGCCATATATTTCATTAGCAAAAACCTTCAAGGCCCTGAATTAAACTATACTGTCATAGAGAAATAATTGCTAGCAGTTGTGTATGTCCTGGACAAGTGTCAACATTATGTCACTGGTTACCAAATATTTGTCCATACAAATCATGCAGTAATAAGGTACCTCATGAATAAGCCTGCCATATCTAGCAGATTAGCAAGATGGCTCCTATTGTTGCATAAATTTGATATCATAGTTATTGACAAGCCAGGCCGAGCTAATGTGGTGGCTGATTTCTTGTCAAGACTTCAAACAACTACACCTCTCACCCTTGAGGTAATTGATGATAGCTTTCCTGATGAACATCTATTTTCTATTACTGCTCAAACTCCATGGTATGCAGATATTGTAAATTATTTAGCAGCCAACAAGATCCCAGCTCACTTCTCACAAAAGGAAAGGAAATTGTTGGTTGAGAAAAGTTTTAACTTTTCATGGATTGCAGACTGTTTATTTTACACAGGACCTGACCAAGTCATGAGAAGGTGTGTTAGGGAAGATGCGACCTATGACATTTTGCATGCCTGTCATGATGAGCCATGTGGTGGGAACTTTGCAGCGAAGAGAATATCTATGAAAGTGCTTGCTACTGGATACTATTGGCCCACACTACACAAAGATGCTGCAGCCTATACCAGAAAATGTGACAAATGTCAACACATGGGGAGACCAACCAAGTCTGATGAAATGCCCCTATATTCTCAAGTGGTAGTCAGTCCCTTTGACAAATGGGGCATAGATTTTGTTGGACCTATTGATCCTTCGTCCAATGGGAAATTATACATTTTGGTTTGCACTGATTATGTAACCAAGTGGGTAGAAGTGAAAGCAATGACACATGCCCATGACAATAAAGTTGCTGAGTTCCTGTATGAGCAGATTTGTACTCGGTTTGGAGTCCCAAGGGAACTTGTTACTGATTAAGGAGCTCAGTTTACATCAAACTTAATCACTGCATTGATGAATGATTACAAGTTCAGGCACAAAAAGTCTAGCCCCTATCACCCTCAATCCAATGGTCAGGTAGAGGTTACCAACATAGAAATTGAGGCAATCCTTACTAAGGCAGTACAATTACACAAGAAGGATTGGAGCAGTCGCCTTCTTGAAGCAATTTGGGCCTATATGACATGGAAAACAACTACAGGGTTTACTCCTTTTGAGTTACTCTATGGCAAGACTGCCATGTTGCCAATTGAGTTTGAGCATAAGACCTTAAGGACTGCTCTCCAGCTTAACATTGATATTTCAGAAGCTCAAAAGGAATGCCTCCTACAACTAAATGCATTGGACGAGATGAGGAAAGTTGCCCCGCAGCATACTGAAGCTATCCAACAACAAAGAAAAAAATGGCATGACCACCATATCAAAACTAAGAAATTCTCTGCCGGTGATTGGGCACTGCTCTATGACTCCAGGTACAAGGAAAATCAAGGTAGACTCACCACAAGATGGATTGGTCCTTATGAAATAGAAAATGTGTTTGATAATGGTTCAGTTTAGTTAGCTACAATAGATCATGTTTGATTCAAGCTACTGGTTAATAGACACCATCTTAGGTTGTATCATAAGCCAGCGTCTAAAGAAGAATTTATGAAGCAGTTTATTTCGAATGTGGCCACTGATCTTCCTACAGCAAAAGGCTTCATCCTTTCTCTTGCAACATCTCTTTTAAATTCCACGTTGCATGCCCATAATAAAGGTTTCATTTTTAAGGAAGCCACTTTCTCCGCTTTTCATCCATCACCACCATTCATTTCCTCTTCTTCCACGTCACCCATCCATGTCATCCATTCTGCTGTACTGCCCTCATTTATGGTTTCAATTCCAGCCATTTCATGCTGAACTATGATCATTCCAAGCATGTACACGCATTTATTTCAAGGTACGTGATATCTTTTATTGTCACATAGTTTATTTATTTCATTAATTAGTTGATTGCTATGTAGATATCAGTCATTATTGCTTGATCTTCGCCTATCCTTTTGCACATGTGTGGACACATGTCAAATTTTAAGTAGGGGTGGGATAATCCATTTTCAAACTTTTTCTTATGCCATTGTCACAACTGTTAAGATATTTTTATTTTCTTGTACTTTCCAAATATGACTGCATGTTTTCATCCTAAACAACAATTAACTACTTGATTTGGGTAGTTCGTAACAATCATTTCATGCAAATATTCTTTGAGTCATTCTTGGAAAAGTAAAGGAAAGTGACGGCAGAGTAGAAAGAAACAGAGCATTATTTTTTTTTGAATTTTCAAAAAAAGTTTGAGTTTCAAGAATCTCAGCTGGGATAATTTGTGAATATGGGTGGCCAGTTAGTAAGACATGAGCCTGTAGCTCATGAGCTCTTGACGCAAAATCCTCAAATGGTTTAGGCATTCAAAAATTGTGGTTGGCTGAATTATTTTCTGAGGTTAGATTCCTTTAATGAGGAAACTGCAGGAGAGTTTTTGAGAAATATTTCAGAAGGAGAAGCTACAGTGTGGGGTTTGACAGTAGTCATTACAGAAGAGCGGATTGCAGAAGTAACTGGGCTTCCGGCGATAGGAGAAATTTTTTCTTTAGATGCTGTCTCTACTAGGGCAGAATTTACAGTACCAACAGATGAACCCTTGGAGGTTTCTAAACAAGGATGCAAATGAGTGTCACTGCCTCTTCCATACCCAGAATATATTGCCTTCATAATCAAGTACTTGACTTGTGAGGGACATTTTTCCTATTTGCATTCCTATCATTTTAAATTGTTGAGTCATATGAGGCACGGTTTAGCTATCAATGGTCCAAATTTTTTGTTAAACCTTTTGAAACAATGTGCCCATGAAACCCAGAGGGGTAGGGACAACTCTATCGCCCATCATGCCCTCATTAAAATCTTGATTGATCATTCCCTGAGGGATGTATCACCCATTTCCTGGCAAAAATTTGTTGCCCAAAAGAGTCTGCAACTTCTAGAGCCTCCTAGAGCACTCCCTGCACAACCCAAGAAAAAGAAAAAGAGAATATAATCTACAAGTAGGGAAGCAGAGCAAGAATCATCTACTCCTGCAACACCTACTCCTGCAGCCTCCAAACCAGAGCCCTCTACCTGAGTACAAACCAAGTCTGCTAGTAGAAGAGAAAAAGGGAAAAAGAAGGTAGAAGAGTCATCTAGGGCAGAACAAACCCCAGAGTCTGACCCTCATGTTAAAAAACAATAGTGTTCCTCTCCTGCAACATCTCCTGTAGTAGTTTCTCCTACAACAATGCCTATTGCCACTACAAGTTCACCACCATCTTCTTCTGTTGAGTCTGAATCCTCTAGGCAAGTTAGAAAGAGGAAAGCCATGAGAGTGCCTCCTGCAGCTGCAACATTACCAAAAAGAGTTTCAGCAAGGAAACAACGTAAAGTCACCTCAACCTCTGCTCAGCCTGAAATTATAGTAATTTCTGAGGACTCTGAAGAATCCACTTGTGATGATTCTCAGAATGTATCTGAGAATGTTCCACATAGCCCATCTGTTATTTCTGAGGAAGTGCAAAATGAGCCAATGGAAGTTGAGGAAGCACAACATGTTAGTATTAATAAAAGGGGAATGCCAAGTCTTGATGACTTGGCTGAAGCAGCTAGGAAAATTTCAGAGGAAGTGCAATCTCCTTCTGTGCAGCAACAGGAATTCATCCTGCAATAAGAGGAAGAACAACTTGAACAATTAGAAGTGTCCAATGAAACCTCATTACCCCCTGCAACTTCTCAAGCAATGGTTGTTTATAAAAAGACATTTTTGATTGAATTTTTGGAATACCTTAGGACCACATGGAGGCCGGTCACATTTCAAACCTTAAGTTTCCGCCATTTAGCCAAGACTAAAATTCAACAAAGTCTTTGGGAAGAAGAAAAGAAGCAATTGAAAAGAGAAATTGAAAGGTAGAAACATGAAATCTAGGAAATGAAAGAGAAAATGGATGAAATGATGAAAATAACTGGTAAAATTGTGGAATGTAGACCACCGCCTAGGGTCTATGCTATGTGCCTAAAAGAGAAATTTCTTTGGTTTCAATTAATGAGAATTTCAAGGAATTTAGATCCTGTTATTCATACAGCCAAGGAATTTTATGATGCCTATCAAGTAGCCCCTAGTTGGCTAAAAAATTCTTTATGTGAATTTTATTTGCATGGTTTGATAATTCCCTCTGAAACAAAGTTGAATCCACTTCTTTACATTGGTGATATTCATTTGAGGTCACTCATGTCTTGGGCGGCCAATGAAACTAATTATGGCAGACAATTAGAAGCTTATGAAGAGGCTAAGAGGAATGAACCTATTCCATTGTGACCTAAAAGTTTAGATCCCCATACAATGCTGAAAACTTGGCTTACTGTTGCATATGAGTTCAATGATCAAACATAAAGAATAAAAATATTTGATATCAGGAAGCAAGTGTATGAAGAATTCAAAGGCCAACCATATCTATTTTGGAAGCTTTCCTCTTCCAGAATTGAGACAAGATGGGAGAAATTGGCTGTTGGTTTGAAGAAATATGAGCCTCATAGCCCTCTAAACTTTAAATCATCCCTTAAAAGGACAGAGAAGTACACGCAGCTTGGTCTTCAGAAGAGGTTTGAGTTATGGTTACCAATAATATTTTGACCTCCAGTTTTGATGTGGCCACTTTACCCTTATCAGGCTACAGATGTTAATGAGAATATAGAAACCCGCAGGTACGAGAGATGGGAAAATTTCAAAGGTTTCTACTACAAATTTGGGACTTCATCACAGGGCCATCCTACTCCTATTGACTTTAGAGAGACAACCAGGAAGCTTAATGCTGGAGGACCATCATTAGGATAAGTAGAGGGAAAATGATGAGCTCGAAATATGCTCATAAATTGAGTATTATGATGTATTTTTAATACCCTTACTCTTATTGCTAATGGTTGTTTTAACTCTTTGATTAAAGAATTTTTATCTAAAATCGGGTAGTATCTTGTAGCCACACATTCCTATATTCCTGCAGCTTAACATCTCTATGTGTCTATGTTAATTTCCCTATTTGACCTCCCAAATGACTGATATAATGCATGTGGTTTTTGAATAATGAAATATATTTAATATGTGATTAATGAATGTGTATCATGTTGTTGCCATGCGTGCTTTCTTTCGCTTCTGTCGCCTTGTGTATCGCAGGTTGTTGAAGAAAGCATGAATGAGTCAAGCACAACAGATCTCGACCCTGCAGTAAAGTCCATTTCCTGCACGACGTTGAGGGAGTTGTTCCAACAAAGACTCTCTGATCGGGTCGTTGGGAAGAAATCTAAATGATCATTAATCTGGGAATAGTGGAATGCTAAATTCTCTCTGAATCATGTTGAACGAATATGCTTTCATTTATGAGAAGTCTATTCCTCGGTTTAAGAATGCACTTATGTCCACGTCTTTCTTTGTTAGAGTTAGGTAGTTAGTTACTTTTTTGATATAAATAAATGTTCCTCCTACGCGAGTGAGCAAGCATAGCATGTAAAATTTAGTATTATAATGAGAGATAGTGTTTTGTGTTAGTTTTCTTGTGAGCAGAACAATCAATGTATATGATTTCAAGTTTATGAATAAAAGTTGATGAATTTTTGAGTTCAATTCTTGCATAACTGGTTGATGCTTGCTAAGGGGGCCCACTTAGTGAGTATCTATAGTTAGTTGTTTATCTTTTGTTGATTATAAGTTATATTTCATTCTGGAATGTTTCAGCACAAACTCAGTCTTATATTGTTCCTGCAGCATCGGGAATCCATCCCTGTGTTTGTTCCTGCAGCATAAGGCCAGTTCATAGTTTGTCTCTTAGTAACAGTCATTATGATTTCTGCTTTGATTAAGATATGCTTAAGTTAAGAAAGCTTTACGTTACATTCCTGTAGCATAAGTAGAATTCCTTCCAAGTATCTAGTTTTGGTAAATCGTGACTGAAAATTGGTTCTTAGTGCACATACAGTGCCCTCCATTTCAAGTATACGTTCCCTGGTTTGACAATGTAAATGAATAACCATAAGAAGATGTTAGTCACCTGCTGGAATGTCCAATTCCCAAGTTAAGATTTTCTGTGACTTTTATATCCTTTTATGGACGCGACCACCAACTACCCCAGGATCCTTGTTTGGTGAGTTGCTTTGATGCGAAGCCATTGAAGGAGGAGACACTACCTATGAAGTATTTTGGAGCAGATGAAGTAACCTTTACCATAGGAGCAATAACATAATGGCTAGATTCAACCCCATTCCACCATGAAGGTTGATAAGAGACATCACCTTGTACCCTTGCTTGCTTTTTATTACAATGTGGAGTGCCATGGGCTATTGAGAAACATTTTCTGCACCTAAAAGGAATCTTTTCATAATCTACAGGTTGATGCCACCATCTATTTCTGATTTTCAATGAAATTTTGGTTGGAAGACCTTTGGAAAAATCAAATTCAACACATAAATGAGCACAAGTAAAGTTTTCATAGTTAATCATTTCTTTTGAAATGTTGTGGTACTTACTTATTCCATTGGCAATTGCAATCAAGCATTCAATTTCCCAAAATTGCATAGGAAGGTATGTCAATCTTACCCAAAGGAAAGTCGAGGAAAAAGTCTCAATGCGAGGATCAAAGGAGAGAAACCAGGGCTTCATGCATAAAAATTCTCCCTCATAAAACCATGGACCTATGTTGATGATCAATTCCTTATCTTCCATCGATTCAAATTCTAAATTAAAAAATCCTTATGCGCAAGGATATATGTTGATCTCATCCTCCATGTATTCTTTCCAGTTTTCACTTATCCAAGTGTGGAGGTTGCACAACTTCGATCAAACTCGCATGAATCTATATATCAAGGCATGACTTTTTAGGAACTCCTCTCTATCAAAAGTGATGTTGTCCAAGCATATTTCTGGTGTCATATTTGAACTGTAGATGAAAAATTGGGGTCTCAAAGAAGTGTTGGGGCAAGAGGGATTAGGGTCTTGGGAAGAGATTTTGGTCTGCTTCCTTCCCTGCATCATGTTTGGGGCATCCAAACCCAGAGCCATTTTATATGGCTTAGGATTGTGAGGAGAAATCACCTCCCCACCCTGCGCAGAACCTCAAGCAAGAAATGGTACCCTAGTCACAGCCTTGGTAGGGATCCAAAAAGAAACATCAACCTATGTCACACTAGTGGGAACACCAATTACATTGTCTTTCCACAAGCAAAGTGTGAGCGATTTTGTATCAGAGGGAAATGAAAGGCATTGTCTAGAGGAAAATGACAAATTTAGAGTAGTTAGAGCCATCACAATTGTAAGTTTTCATTTGTTATGTTAATGCTTTTTTGTATTTTAAATGTCAAATATAAAGAAATATGGCATCATGATCACTTCAATACATATTTATTTTGAAGATTTGATATTTATTTTTCCTTATGTTTAATTAGACATGGTCAATAAATGATCTTGGTAAGGGGATTTTCTTATTGAGTAAAATATGTTTATTTTCACCACTGAAGAATCTTTCTAATAAGTTTGAATTTGCATTATATTCATTCAATGATATTGAAGTTAGAAAGTAGTAGATCATCATTGTTGTAATTAATTTGTCATGATAGACAAGTTGCAACATAGTTGAAAGTGTAGTTGTTAGTGACTAGATATAAGACTTCCAAATACTATGTGTTGTAGTTACTTTACCATGGTATGCGACTTTAAAAAATTAGCACAATATTCTACAAGACTAGAGATTGTGGATAAATGGACTTGAATTAGCCTAAAATAAATTTAAGTGCTTCATATGTTTTGGTAAAGTTCTCAGTGCTCATCATAGGAATAATAGTAGTTAAAGTGACTCTTGGACAAATTGATGGATATAAAAGAATAAAATGGAAAGTAATGAAGAAGACATTACTAAATGTCACCTCATTATTTAAAATTAAAAGTATCCACATTGATGTTTTTTTTAAAACAAAGGGGTAAAAACTTTATTAGAAATCAAAAAAGAGCATTACAATAATAACCACGGGACCCAGTCCCAGAAAACAAGGCGAAAACCCCACAACATAAAACAAAATCAACTATCCCCATGTATCCTCCTATCCTCTTCCAAGAATCGGTCTAAATCCAGGTGCAGCTCAGGGTTAACTTGATCCCAATCCTCGACCTTCCACCCACTATCTTGCTCAGAGGCCCATTTGGCCAAGCAGTCAGCAGCGCGATTCCACTCCCTTGGGATGTGAACAAAGGATGCCTCCTCCATCCGAGAACTAACTTGAAGAATCCGTTGAACCACCAAAGCCAACTGCCAATTTATATCAGATATCTTTCGCTCATTCAAGAGATTAATCAAAATCTGTGAATCAGCTTCACATATAACCTTTCTCCATCCCAAAGCAAGGGCCCTCTCCATAGCATGAAGAATTGCTAGACCCTCCATGAAGTTAACAGTCTTCACCCCCTCATGTATAGAGAATAGAAAAATCACCGAACCAGCTGAGTCCCTGCCAACCCCACCAATTCCAGCAGGCCCAGGATTTCCCCTAGAAGAACCATCAGTATTGATCTTTAAAAATCCATTGGGAGGAGGTAACCACCTTCCAACCCGTTGGACCCTCTTTTTCCCATGCCTACAGTTCCTAGAACTGACAAAAGATGAATGAATTTCTTGAAGACCTAGTCTGGCCACCAACTCAGCATCACCTCTCTCCAAGGGGAAAACCACATCACATTTAGCTAAAACAGACTCCTGCACCATTCCAAGCATACGCATCCAAACTTGCCGACCCACCAACTTCTGATCACAAAAAATTCTGCGGTTCCGCTCCAACCAAATCTGCCAAAGCAGAAAGGTAGGGCCCACGAACCAAACTTCCTGCAAAAAGGAAGCCATAGAAGGAGGTCTTCCCATACTATCCCAGAATTCAACCAAAGAGCACGCATGAATACAGGGAAGCTTCCACACCTCCCACCACCAATGCCAAAGTTGCACAACAAAGGGGCACCGAAAGAACAAATGTGAAGAATCCTCTTCCGCTCCCCCACACAAAACACAAATTGAAGGTCCTTGAAATCCCCGTTTACGAATGTTATCCCAGGTCAAGCACCTATTCCAAGCCAAAGTCCAAACAAAGCAGTTGCATTTAGGCCACGAGAGTTTATTCCACACCCTTTTCCACCAATGAACCTCTGCCCCAGTTAGCTTCTGAGCCAATAACACCTGATAACCAGAAGCAACAGAGTAAACCCCCTTAGGATTATGGGTCCAAGCAAGAATATCTTCTTCCAGAAGAGAACTACAACTCCTACTATGAAGAATCTTGTGAAGCTCAGCACTTTCTTCTGCAAGTCCCAAATCTGGCCACTCTGCGGGATCCTTCCAATGAGCTACCTCCAACTGACCAAAAGAAGCAACAGACTTGAAGTCACTCACCCTAGCCCAGCCAGCCTCGAGAAATCTTTGGCACAAAGGAAGTAGATTGGGGAACTGAGAAGTAAGTGGAGGGAATCCATCCCAAGAATCCGACCAGAAGAGAGCCTCAGTTCCCCGTCTACAGATCCAAAATAAACCTTCCTTAATAAGCTTTGCACCCTTCTGAAGAGTATTCCAAATCACTGAACCTTTCCCCTCAAGAGGGTAACGAGGGAGATCCTGCCGTGGAATCCCCGGGAAATACTTATGAGATAATATCCTGGCCCACAGCTGATCCTGTTCCACACACCATCTCCAAAATAGCTTAGCAGCCACAGCCACTCCAGATAACGCAGACTGTCGAAGACCAAGACCACCAAATTGCTTTGGGCTGCACACAACATCCCACCTAACCAGGCTCCACTTGGAAGAAGCCAAACTTCCCGCCCATAAGAACTGCCTTTCAAGAGAATCCAACTCCCTCAGAAAACCCATCGGAGCCACCTGAAGCATACATCTGTAGGTAGGGAGAGCCTGCACCACCGACTTGAGAAGCTGAACCCGCCCCGCAAAAGACAACCATCTGTGGGTCCAATGATTAACTTTTGCATGGAGCTTATCAATAATATTCTGCCAAGAACCCTTGGGAAGATGGCGAACAGAAATTGGGAAACCCAGATAAGTCAAAGGGAGAACCCCTATCTGAAACCTTAAGATATTAGCAATTCTTCTCTGTATGGGGCTCGGCGTGTTGAAGAAGAATATGGAAGACTTCTCCTCATTAATCAATTGTCCTGAAGCAACAAGATATATGTCCAACACCTGCCTCAAGTTAGTAGCTTCCCTAACAGTAGCCATCCCCATCAGGGCAGTATCATCAACAAACTGCAAATGAGATTGCGGAGGCAAGTCTCCACCCCATCGCCAACCTTGAATGATGCCAAGCTCCACCCTTCTTTTCAACAAACGACCAAGGCCTTCCACAAGAAGCAGAAAAAGATACGGAGAAAGAGGATCCCCTTGGCGCAAACCCCTAGAGGCACCAAAAAGTTCAGAATGATCTCCATTTATCAAAACTGAGAAGGAAACAGACGTGACACAGCTCATGACCCATTGGATCCACTCCTCACCAAAACCAAAAGCAACAAGGATCTTCTGCAAAAAAGACCATCTAACCCTGTCATAAGCCTTAGCCATATCCAGCTTAATGAACATAGCCTTCTCATGGGAGTTGTCCATGGAGTGGATGGTCTCCATAGCAATGACAACCCCATCAAGAATCTGCCGACCTGCCACAAATCCACTCTGTTCCTCCGAAATCAACACTTTAAGCCACTTCTTCAGTCTCTCAGCCAATAACTTTGAGATGATTTTATAAGCCACATTGCAAAGAGAGATAGGCCGGAACTGAGATAACCTATCAGCCCCTTCACACTTGGGTATGAGAGCAAGGAAGGTGGAGTTCAGAGCACGAAGCATCTGTTTATTCCTTTGGGACTCAAGGACAACAGCCAGAAGATCCAACTTTATGATATCCCAGAATTCCTGAAAAAATTCAATCGGGAAACCATCGGGACCAGGAGCTTTACCCTTCTTCATCTGAAACACAATCCCCTCCAGCTCATCAAGAGAGATATCTTTCATCAAATACTCATTCGCCTCCCTGGAGACCAACTGAGGAATACAAGAAAGAACTTGTGCTTCCTCAACAGAGCCCCCTTGTGAATCCTCCCTAAATAAAGTAGCAAAATACTGAGATGCCTCAGCAGAGATTTCTTGAAACGAGGCAAGACGTTCACCCCTATCATTCACCAGAAAAGGAATGGAATTACCATGCCTCCTATCCTCACAGAATTGAAGAAGAAGGCAGTGTTTTTATCACCTTCCTGTAACCATTCAACCCGGGCCTTTTGCTTCCAATAGATTTCTTCCCGCAATTCAAATTCCTCAACCACTTTCAAAGTCTTAGCCTCCTCCCTTAGAAGATCCTCAGAGGCCCCATTCTCACGAATCAACCGCGTAATATTATTCAACTCCTCCTGTGCGGCAACCTTAGCATGAAAGATATTACCAAAACATCGCCGATTCCACCTTTTAAGCTGATATTTGACAAACTGAAGAAGCTTGGAGAATGTGTACATTGCCGTACCAAAAGTTGGTCTACCAATCCGCCACCACTCAGCCACATAATCATGAAGAGTGGGATCCCGTAACCACATAAGCTAGAACTTGAATGAGGGAGACTGAGGCCCCCGTGCAGAGATAATACTAAGCTTAATAGGCCAATGATCAGAACCTCTCCAATCAAGAATTTCAGATCGAGTGGACCATAAGTTTCCAACCCAATAACAGGAAACCAAGAAACGATCTAGCCTCTCAACAACACAACTCTCACCAATTCTCCTATTATTCCAAGTGAAGCGACCATTACTAGGTAGAACATCAATAAGATTTAATTCAGAAATGCTATCTCTGAATAACAGAGCAGAAGGCTCCAACCTAGGAATTCCACCTCTTTTCTCAGACGATTCCACAATAGCATTAAAATCGCCAGCCATAACCCACGGATGGTAAGGAGCTAAGCTACGAACACAACGAAGATGGGACCATAGAAGTTGTTTACCCAGAAACTCAACAGGAGCATACAC